>CM074759.1:5528942-6128942 GCA_037355855.1 Pseudo-nitzschia pungens
TCTATCAGCGGAAGTGATACACGGTCAAACGCAGATACTGCAGGGCAAACGGCCGATTCGAGTGTTGGAAGTTCGAAGGGACTCAAGAGACAGGAATATAGAGCCATCGTTGAAGATTTAGTACAGAGAGTAGTACCGGAAGAGATCGAGAACGTTGATGAGATGATGCTTCAGTTTCGTGGTCGTGAGGATGAGTTGGTTGAGACTCTCCGAGCTATGCAAGAACGAGCCGTAGCGCAAAAGGCACGAAACAACTCACAAAGAGCTGCAAAGCAACAAGCCAAACTAACCTCAGCCGCGACGAAAGCAGAGGCAGAAAGTAGCGTTCCCCCAAAATCAAGTAAGAGCATTGGCACGGGCCAAGTATCAGCTGCCATGGCGACAGCAAAAAGTTTGGGAACGGGAGAAATCGGGAGTTCAAAGAATAAAAAGGAACACAGAAAAGAGCCACTCGGAGACAAAGAGGGAAAAGTTACAGCTAAGGAGACCCAGAGTGCTCTTGAAGCGGCGATCGAGGCTGGAGATTGGGACGCCGTTGGAGAAGCCGCAGCGTTACTCACTGATAGCAATAGTCTTGAATCAGCTGACACCGATGAAATCAATAAGTATGCAGATGGAGTTTCAACCGATGGGTCTTCTGCTGCTGGATCTAAAAACCTGGCAGATGTTGCAGATGAGCTTGAAGAATTAATAGAAGCAGGAGATTGGAAAGGTGTTGTGCAAGCAGCGTCTACGAAGGGGGCGAAAATGGAAAAGAAACCGGAAAGTACCGAGACACGAAGGATGCGTCGTTTGAAGCATTTGCAAGAAGAACAGGAGGCACTCGCTCAAGCAGAGATATGGTCTGCGATTGCGGAGCAATCAAAACAGGAGTCAGAAAGAACACATCAAGGGGCTGCGGATGCAGCTGATTGGGCAATATCGAGAAGCTTGAACGCCCTTGTTGAAGCCGAGCTAGCCGGTATCAACGATCAATCGACTGTTGGCACCGATGGGGACTCTTTACAGCAAAGCACGGCAAAGGGTGAGGATGACACTGAAGGTGGAAATGAGGTATAACAATGATATTCCCCAAGTTGGACCTCTTCGTTGATTCCTTTGGAAGGCATTTCTTGGAGAAGTCGCTCTCAGATCCATGTCCAACTTGTTTACTTTTGTAGCTGTAGAGGGTTACAATAACGCTTTTGTATAACTAGTATCGATAAGGATATTTTATCTTCCTATTGTACAAGCTGGTACAAAGTCGCACGACAAAGACAAACAGTGTGCAAAAAAGCATTGATGCTAAATCAGGAGGTCAATGTCAAATAGAATGCTTCTTCTCGTCATGAATGCTGGTGATGCAAAAAGTTGGTCTTTTGAAACTAAAATGAGTGCACAGATGATGGTGAAAGTTGTGGTGACTCACGTCCCTTTTGTGATAAGGATCTTGAAATTGACCAGTATTATTTTTTGTGATAAGGATCTTGAAATTGACCACTATTATTTCGACAATGCGATGGCATGTATAAAATGAAAGCACCTTGTCCATCACCTGTAGAGGGTCTCTGATGTTCTTCCACCAAGTCCATTCTTGTCAAATCACTATTATTGTCTGAGAGAATCATAGCTGACTTGAAAAAGGCATGATGCAGGTTGAATCCAACAAGGCCTGCTTGTGCTTGGTTGTTGGAGGCATTTTTGGCCTTTTACTTCTGTCTTATCTGTATCACAGTAGATAACATTGACTGGCAAAAAGTTACCCTTGTTGTACTGCCTCCTCCAATAACTCGGAAATGACTCCTAAATTCCAATGTTGTACAGCTGGATATGTTATTCCCTCTGTGAATATATTCAACAGTGCTATACAGGGTGCTGAAGAGGATGTTGGGTCCCAAAGTATGGATCTGTACCAGAGCTACACATGCCGTGCACCAAAACAGTCACAAGTCCATTCGGGATTGGGATTAGCGAGTCTCCGTATCACTGATTAAAGAGGGCAGGAGACTGCTGACAAGCAATAGCAATAGACTAATCGATAGAGCTCACAATTTGCATATCACTACTATCATAAACACTACTAGTAGACCCGGGGTATGGCATGATTTTAAAATCAAGCTGAGCACTGAAGACCATGGACAGAACGAAATTGATCCAAAACTGCTGAAAATGGAGGCGCAGACAAGCAAACAGGGAGAAAGAAATTCCAGTGTCTGCAGCACTAAGGAACACCAATCCCATGAGCAGTTAGCGCCATTAGATGGAGCAACAGCAACAACAGAGACACATAAGGACCTAAACAGGACCATGGTTGACAACAGAAATAATTGAATGAAAATATTGAAAAAGTGACACAAAATCCAGTGAGTGGACTAATCAGACCAACACTGAGTGGATGGACAGACCAGGGAAGGGATGCCAACCAAAACCCAAACATATAAATATCCGGAAAGGTATATACTAAATACCCAAACACCACCAATCCCACGGGAAACGGGAAGTGGGACCGGCCCGGCGAGCGCTTATTAGAGAAGCAACGCCGGAGAACCACGGGAATCGATTCCCACAAAATAAAAACAGAAACAGCTCCGGGGAACCACAGGATTCCCGGGAACTAAAGAGAGAAACAACTCCCACCACGGACATGGTTGGAGAAAAATCAGTTACAACACGAGTTATCACGGGGAGCTAAAATTTGGCGTCAACCTCACCTATGTTGAAGGAAAGAAGAACCTTCTGGCGGACGCCTTCTCCAGACTCCCCAGGATGGATCCACCTACTGAAGGGAAGAAAGCCCTTGAAAAGGGCACCTTAACCAATTTCTTGAAGCTTGAAGTTCCTAAGCAAGATGAAGAGCTGTTTCTATCAGAGTTCCCCAACCTATTCCAGCACTTATGCAATGACGCATACCAGGAACTACAAGCCTGCTTGCTGAACAATGAGTGCTTAGTCAACCTACCAAACAACCAAGACCTGGAATGCCTGGTGAACTACTCCAATATCTATCTTCATCAGCAAAAGGATCCTACCATCAAGTTCAAGATTCAATCCAAAGCCTTCTTCTATCAAGAACTAGAGGGCAACAACATCCTCTGCTATGCCAACCAATCCAATCCAGACAACTGGAGGATTTACATACCAAGTTCTCTCTCGCATGATACCATCAAATGGTACCATCTCCTGCTGGGTCATTGTGGATCCACCAGGCTATATCAAACTATTTCAGCAAGATTCTATGCTGATAACCTGTCCAACTTATGCAAGTCCTACATATGCCCTGACAACTGCATCAAATACAAGAACCAGCACTTCAAATATGGGAAGCTTCCACCAAAAGAAGCACCACTATCACCATTCAATGAGGTGCATGTGGACCTCATAGGCCCATGGAAGATTACAGCTCAAGGTAAGAACTACAACTTCAAGGCCCTAACCTGTATTGATCCGGTTACCAACCTCCTGGAAATCATCAGAATCAGGGACAAGTCCTCTCAGCATGTATCAGACCAATTCAAGAACTGCTGGCTCTCAAGGTATCCAAGACCTATCAGGAACATTATGGAAAAAAAACTTTTCTGGAAAATTTCCATTTTCATGCGCGCGACTACTCTCAAAAAAAGCTTAGGGCAATAACGGCTCTTCTATATTTTTAATAATTAAAGAAGAGCGACCATAATTTAACGGTCTTCAACCGTCATCTTTGTCCTCAAAAAACGATTGTCCTCAAAACGTGTCCTCAGCAATTTTGTCCTCAACAGACTGTCCTCAACCATTATGTCCTCAACAATTATGTCCTCAACATTTTGTCCTCAACCTCAACGTTGAAGTCATAGAGGTTGAGGACAAAACGTTGAGGACATAATTGTTGAGGACAAAATGGTTGAGGACAGTCTGTTGAGGACAAAATCGTTGAGGACACGTTTTGAGGACAGTTTTGAGGACAGTTTTGAGGACACTCTAAATACTCGTACATCCAGCCATTAAAGTGTATATTTAACAAAAAACAGCCATTAAAAATTACATCGTTAAAAATTACATCAATTTTACGCGCATGAATATAGAAATTTTTCTCAAAAAAACTTTTTTCCATAATGTTCCAGGTGTGTCCACGATAATGGGGGAGAATTCCTATGAGCTGAATTTCAAACTACCCTCAAGCAGTATGGAATCCAGTCGATGCCAACAACAGTGAAGAACCCCCAGTCTAATGCCATCTGTGAAAGAGTCCATCATACAGTCGCTGACATCCTCAGGGTCCTGGTACATGTCAATCCCCCTCAAGCTAATACCAGAGCCAGTCAGCTCATGGACAACGCGTTATCAACATGCATGCATGCCTCCCGATGCACCGTCAATGCTGCTCTACAGACCTCTCCAGGCTCCCTTGTATTCAATCGGGACATGTTGATTGATCTACCACTAACATCTAACCTGTTGGCCCTGCAGCAACTCAGGCAACAAGGGATCAACAAGAATCTGCTCAGGGACAATGCCAAGAGAATCCACCATACCTTTCAAGTGAATGATAAAGTATGGATACAAGAGCCGGACCCTGACAAGTTACAACCCTGAAAGATCGGTCCGTTTCCAATCGTGCGAGTCAATCCTAACAGAACTGTAAGATTGCAAAGATCTCCTTCAGTAGTTGAAACCGTGAACATCCGAAAGATTACTCCATATCAGGAACCGACTCAATCGAATCCATCAGAGCCTACGGCAAATGAATCCACAGATATTGAATTGAGCCAATCAGATGACTTGGATTGCTCCATAAGTCACTGGACGGCTTAATTGTGGGATTCGTTCAATCATGAGGCACTATGTAACATGCTAGCGTAGGCTAGTAGTGTTACGAATTAATAATTAACCGAATCCCACATGGGAATCGAATATAAAGATATCCATACATGGATATCCAGTATGTATGAAGAGGCATGCAGAAGAGAGCGATCGTACGATTAAGGTTACATACGGAATATATGTTATATACAGGGATGTAGATCATATAAGGAGATCACGATGACATCATCGCTAATTATTTCTTCTCTTTAATTTGAATCCCATCTGGTAAAGTGAAATAACACACAATTATTCATACTACTCCGAATTTCTACTTTAGAGTGTTACACTCCTTATGCTACACCACTACAGTACTGAGTTCTACAGAGCTGCACGTTGCTGTATGATACGAGACAGTGAACTGTCATGGATACAGGGGTGCTCAGCTCACTTCTTATGTTCTTATCAACTTTAAACTAAACACTACATCATGCCCTCCTATACAATTTTTTCCTTTGTACCTCTAGGGGAGTATCCTGTAGTATCCAGGTGTATGCAATAACACTTGAACAGTATCCTCTGTAGTCTCACTATTTGCCAGCACTCCATGATGCTGTCCTGTTGTTAATGCTCTCCTATTGCGGATTGGCAAATGTCATTACATAAGTTGGTATCCGTAATTAGTGATTCCTGAAATGTCATATCGAGATAATACATGTTATCCCTTAATCGGATCCTACGGCCACAGCCGTATTTCGACCCATATTTCAGGGGTTCAAAAGAAAGTCTTAACTCTCTCCAATATTTAATCTGATGTTATATTCTTATTCAGCATAAAATTTTGGTCTAGAAAACACTTTGTCAGGGGTCCGAACTCCCAATATTGGGTGCTCTACGAGCAGCAGCAGCAGCGCGCTAATCACTATTTTGGCAATAGCCGTAAAAACTCAAATATTCATATCACCATGGGAATTAATTTAAACGAGGCACTTCCTGGCCACCAATTACGGATCCGAGGACACCATTCTCTCCGTCTACTCAAGGGCTACAATTCGAGCCATTTGCGGCTCAATTCCTCCATAAACTGAGGAGATACGGACTGATTTTGTAATTCGGTATCGTTCCATCATGTCCGAAAATGCCGTAAACATGGAGGATTGCTCCACAGAGAGCCCAGATGGTACTCAAGAGACCCAAGACAGCAGCGAAAGCCGTCCTGCTAATAGCCCAAGGCTCCAGGACCTCAGCAAGCTTGTGAAGAGAGCTCAAAAATTCCAGGATGGCTATGACAGTGATGGGGCAAAAGGCCCCTTTTTTGATGCAATAATTGCTGAGGGAGATCAATACAAGGAAGCAGGAGGAGAAGACTACAATATTGGAGACGCCGAACCACCAAACAGAGCAGCGGACGCAGCAGCAGAAGCGGACGCTGCAGCAGAAGCGGACGCAGCAGCAGAAGTGGTGGTGGTGGAAGAAAATATCGATTTACAAACCAAAACAGTGACATGGATCAAGGAAGAGCTGAAGCTCAGATGCCAATCAACATCTGGAAAGAAGACTGATCTTGTCGACCGGTTGAAGAAGGCAATAGACCGGAAGGAACGTCGATTCAATACGCTGGAGGAAGCAAGAGCAAGCAAGAAGCCACGGATCGGACGCCCCACCACGACAGCAGCAGCAACAAAGAACAACAACAAGAACTCGTCGGCGATGCTGCGTCTGTTCCCTGATACTGTGTACTGGCGAGTCCTCCACCCAGACGCCACAGCGGTCACTGAACCAGCGAATCCATCCTTTACAATTGCAAGGGCTCCAACTGTGCCAGAAGTTGATGCAAGGGTTGCTCCCCCCCCAAAGAAGTACAACTATGCAGAGCTCTTTGATATTCCTGTGTTCAAGGGAGTTTGTACAACCTACGAGTTCGATCGCCGCGGCAAGTTGCGGAGGGACGCTGATGGCAAGCCACTCACTAACAGTGCTCCCAGGGAGGAAGGCTGCGTCGATCCAGGATTCAAGGAGAAGTACGGTCTATCTGCTGCTGAGTCGCTACCATGGGACTTTGCTGAGGTATTCCTTCCGCTAAGCAACGATGCAAAGGACAGTAATCACTTCAGCTTTGAGAAAATTCGGCAGTGGACAAACCTCAAGGCGTCACTTGCAGGAGCTGGAGAGCAGGTGTACCAGGACTTCAAGCCATTTGAATTGACGGAGCTGCGCCGGTTCTTTGGACTTTATGTACTGCATGGACTTGCTCCTACGGCTCGTGTTGAATACAAGCTTCGCTCTACGAGGAATGACAGACTTGCAGGGAATGATTTCATCTACAACGGCTTGTGTAAGAGTTCAAGGAATCCACAGCGCCGCCACAAACACTTCAAGGCGTTTCTTTCTTGCCAAGATCCTCGTAAGGAAGTTCCTTCTCGTAGGACGTTTCCAAATTGGAAGATACGACCTTTAATCCAGTGGATTAACTGGCGTTCCCCCCAGGCTTGGATGTTGGCTCGTCAAATTGCGGTGGATGAAATGACCATGCGGTTCAAAGGTGTCCACCAAGACAAGCGACGGATCACGTACAAGAAGGAAGGTGACGGATTTCAAGCTGATGCCCTCTGCGATGATGGATACTGCTACCAAGTCTACATGAGGAATGATCCTGCACCTAAAAAGTACTTGAACTGGAAGCTCTCTCCGCTGCATGCCCGTACGATGGCCCTATTTGATTCCTTGAAGGACGAGCACCACCATGTGGGAATGGACAACCTGTACAACTCAGTACTATTCTGCAAGGCGGCGTTTCTGCATTCAAAGCGAGTCCTTTGTCATGGAGTTGCCCGTAAGGCAAATCGTGGCATCCCTGATTGCGTCTTTCAACAAGAGCTCAAGAATATCCGCGAAGAGCGAGCTGCCCGTGGTACTGTGAAGGCTGCTGTTCTTGAAGGGGATCCCGCCTGTTCCTTTCTTATTGCTTCTAGTGTCTACGACACCAAGCCAGTACACTACTTGAGTATGGTCACTAGTAAGATTGAATGGGTGGAGAAGCAGAAGATTGTCTACAACGTGGATACCGATTCGAAAGAAAAGCTGAAATTCCTCCGTCTTAATCAGTTAGATACATACAACAATGGTATGGGCGACGTCGATATTGCTGATCAGCTCCGCGGTGTGTACAGATTGGACCGCTGGGTACGTAACAGGAAGTGGTGGTGGTCTGTTATGTTTTGGGGTGTAGGAGTACTCCTTACAAATGCCTACAAGCTGTACCTGAAGGTCTGTAAAGAAGAAGGAGTGACGCCCAGATTTGCATCCCAGTATGACTTCAGGAGAGCAGTTGGAGAGTACTGGGTAGACCCTGAGACTGTTTCATGTGAAGCTGAAGCCAGGATGTTTCATGTTTCATCCTGTGGTGCTGAACAAGATGGTCCTGTATCGCCTTTGACTGAACCTTCAAGCAATTCCTCGTTCGACAGTAAGAAGAATTCAGCTAGAGTAACTGACAAGACGCTTGCAGACAATGGTGCTCTGAGTTGTAGGTTGGACAAGAATTTGGATCACTATCCTTCTAAAGCAGTGAGGAACACCAAATGTGCTTTGCATGGTTGGCTTGGACTAAGAAAAGAGGGGGAGTTAATGAGATGTGTAACATGCAATGTCCATCTTTGCATTGATTGCTATGGAACATTTCATCGGTCGGGCGATATCCTGGCTCTAAAGAAAAGGATGAAGCGCGGCTTGGAAGAAAAAGCAGCAAGAAGTAGAAAGAAGCTGAAGATGAAGTAGGCCTAATGCTTGCTGGGGAGCGTCTTGCTGCTGTTGTTGCTGCTGCTTGTATTCCGATTCGATTCGGTTGTTCGATTCGGTTGTTCGATTCGGTTCATTCGATTCGGTTCATTCGATTCGGTCGTTCGCACTCCTGTTTGGCCTGTGCCTTGACGACGGCAAGTACTGATACAAATTCATCACCCCTTGGTGTTTGCAGGGCCTTTCAAAGTGTTCTTGTGTCTTTATTTGGAGTATTCAGGGCTCGGGCGGCCGAATGGTGGAGGACGAATGGTGCGAAAATCACGTCGAATCACGGGCCCGATGTACAAAAATCAGCCGAAATCCACTAAAATTTATCAAAATTCCCCAAGTAAATAATAAAAAACCCATATCTATGTTATTGACTACAAGTATTGGTGGTTGTTTGTTACTTTATTGCAGATAGAGGTGCTTTTATTGTCTCTAGAAGACAGAACTCGGTTGACGATTTGGTCACCGGGTGCGTGAAAAAATGAGTTTTTTTTTTACGGCGATTCCCGTATAATTTCAATCCGATTAAGGGATAATCATTCCTGAAATTACTTAATACATAGAAAAATTGCGTGTGACCAACTCACATAGATGAGTCTCAACGGACAGGGCCTATTTTAGAATTTGGAATTTTAGTCGAAGAAATAAAAAATCTCTCTGTAGTCCCGATCCGCCCATCTAAAGATTTTTTTTGGTGTGCTGTTTTATGATTAAGGTTATGTAAGGTTAATTACCATTGTAGTCGGGCAGACGGCACTACAGCTTTTTATGTGAAATGACATTTAATTTATCTCCCTATGTTTTCAGGAATCCAAAGTGACATGTTTCATGTGACTCACGACAATGTACTAAGTATTTCGGGAATAACTCAAATTACAGGTACCGGTAATCTTAAGGTCTTAATGAGTGATTCCCGGAAGTACATAACACATTACTTATGTATCCTAGAAAATGTAAGGGAACATTCCTGAAAACATAGGGAGATATATTTAGGTTTTCAGCACATATATAGTGGAAGGGCCGTCTGTCCGACTTCCACTCGACATAAACCTAGATGGAATCTAAGAATCAAAAATTTCAGTCACTCAACGCATGTCAACGCATGTCAAACATGTGTTGACACATGTGTTTCTTTTGGCGATCCTTTTCGTGGAACAAAATTTCATGTACCGTACCTCTGTAGGTTTACCTGAAAGTCTTGCTCTGCTCAGGTACAAACTATCCCTTGTTGTTGCTGCTGTTGCTGTTTTCTTCAGCTTGAACTTTGAACTTCTATTTGCTCAATTCAACACTGAAGATTCACCAGCAGCATCAGACTCTGGTGCTGTGCTTTCCCAGCCATCCATTGTTATCTTCCCCTAACCCTTCGCTCTTCTCTTAGTCAGCATGCGGCAAGAAGTATTCGAAACGTCGGAAGAAGAAAGTAGTAGCGCCCACTCTGAAACAGAGTCGAAGAACCAAAACATACCATCCACTATAACAATCATCACCACCACCATGCCAGGTGTAAATGGTGGAAGGAAAAGCGGCTCAGTCAACTATGGCGAGCCCGAACTGAGGAATTTGTTTTCTATAATGAGGGAAGTGTTACCAATTGGACCTGACGAATGGCAGGAAGTTGCTGATAGACACTCGATTCTTTACCCCAGAAGAGATGTGGAATCCATCAGAAGGAAGTTTGCCAGTTCCCACAGAAGAAGCATCCCCACTGGAGATCCAAATTGTCCTTGGCACGTGAAGGAGGCAAAGGCTATCAAATACTTGATTGGACAGAAGGCTGAATTTGGATACGGCGAAGAGATCTATGACCTAGAAGAAGGAGGCTTTGTTACTCGTCCTGCTCCTGCGGAGGGCGCTGGTGTTGGTGACGCTCTACCACTTGGACAACCCTCCCAGCTCGACAATGAACAACCTCCAATGTTGACTCCCGGTTCTCAATCTAGATCCAGCGGTTCAAGCACCTCTACATTTGCTTCTTCTGCTGCTCTTGCTGTTGCAACACCAGCAAAAAAAGATCTTATGTCAAGAAATCAAACAAAGAGGAAAGATTCTTTGAAGCTATGAAGAACTCCCAAGACGCGCAAAGAGACGCAATGAATAAGGTCTGCAAACAAGCTATGGCTGACAGAAAGATGTTGATGGAGGCACTACAAGCCTGTATCAATGGCGGTGTTCAGGCTTTCCAGGCAATAGGACAATGAGGAAAGAAAAGAAAGAGGAACAAGAAGTGTCAATCCGTAACCGGGAACCATCAATCCGAAGCAGCGATTGACGACAGCAGTAGTAACAGCAGTAGCGACAGTGACTATTAGTGATCGACCTTTATTTCAATTGACTTACATTTTTTTTTGCACCTCTATCGGACAATTTGTCTGTCAGGAGAAAGAGTGTGCTTTTTGTTGTTGCTGTTAAGGGTTTTAAGGGTGTTTTTGATAGAATTTTTTGATTTTAATTTGTTTATTTTAAGAACTACTATTATTAGCAATCAACCAAAGACGCCATCGGCTGTAGCAGTCGGAACCATGCCGTAAGAGAAGAATCCCTTCGTCTCGCTCATGAACGTGTTCAAGATTGTATTAATCTGCACTTTACTAGTTTGGTAGTTGTACAACAAAACCATGAGATTGAGAATAACTTTCCTCTCTCCACTCTCCTCTAGAAGCATGTTGTCCTTGAGTCAGGGAAAGCCACCTTGGATCTGTCTCATGCCCCATTCAGAGAGCTGCTGACAGCTCGTCGCTGCTTGGTTAAGAATAATTCCTTCCGCCGTGTCCGGATTTGACTGACTGCTCGTAATCAGAAAGTCTTTTGCTCCCAAGTTGAAAGCCGAGTCTACCAAAATCTTCACTCCATACAGTTTGTACATTTCCTTCATCTTGTCGTACATGCCATAGTCAGCTTGAGTGCTGTCATGCCAACAACCTGGAGCGTTCAACGTGCATGCCCGGATCTTACCACCCGGGCAAAAGACAAACACACAGTTAACATATGTGCCAGCAGTCCATCCATTATAAAACTTGTTCTGTTTCGACCAATTTCCAGACCTTTGGATTGGGAGCTTAATCCCATCGCAAGCAGCCCAGACTCTGTTCAGACGCAAGACAGGGTACTTGGAAGCAAGAGCATCGATGTACAACTCAGTTTGTTCTTTGGAAGGCAATTTGACAACAGCAACAGGATTAGTTTGCAAGGCGCAAAGCAGTATCTTTCGGGCATACTTCAGCCATTTGTACATGGGGGTAGAAGTGAGACCAAACGCCATACTCAATCCCCTTGCCACTGATCCACGTGTTCAAAACCAAAACAAGACAAGTCCAAGACATCCAACTGCGTCAAACTCTCTTTTCCTCCCTGTGTTCTTGTTTGTCTTGTACTTCCTTACTGTTGCAGTTCTATCATTGAAGGTGTACATCTCATAGAAGGGCTCAAAGATGGACAACAGCTCTCTGAATACCGGATGGTTGACCCCACAGCAATTGAGAAGGGCTTGATTATCTCCGGATCGAAACATGTAGGTGAATGGAGAAGAAGAATATCTTCAAATGGCAATCCATGGGGTTCTCCAATCCCTGTTCTTTTTATCCTCGTCACATAGCCTTGGACGATTGTAATTGACAGCTATGTGCTTGTCATAGTAGTAGTAGTACAGTAACTCCAGCGACATGATTTGTCGGAAGAAGAAAAGAAAAAGTGAGCAGCAACAAATTTTTTTATTGGAGAGCAAACTACCCCCTGTTGTTGAGGATAGCAAATTTGCAAACATCGACAAAATTTCAAAGAACACAAGATTGCTGGTGCGCAAAAAATAGTTGATAGAGGTGCGGGTTGACAGTTAAAAGGGAATTCTTGTTTCTTTTCCCAAGATTCCTAATTCCAAAATAGGCCTCGTGCATTGAGAGAGATCTAGGTTTTCCGTTGGGTGTGCAATTTTTATAAGTGTTATGTCATTCCGGGATTGCTTATATGTATTATGTCAATGTGTACTTCCGGGAATCACTCAATTAGTGAATTCAAAAAATTATTTTTAAACCGGTGGCGGACCGGGAATCATTGAATTCCTCCAAAAAACAAAAATCAACCATGTTCCTGCCGGCGAGTGAAATTCTCATGTCTGCATCGTTTACGTAACTTACCTGGTAGTACGAACAGTACATGGTACAGGTAAGCTGTAAACTCTGTGGCGTAGTAATTACTCGAAGTACGTACGAGTACTACGGTACCGTACGTGCGTACGAACTTCTCTTTCGAGATGAGAGATTGAAATTGTCACACCAATACGGTACCGGTAGGAAAATAAGATTACCGATATTTGCGCGAGTAGTACGATAGCAGTACCTAGTACCGTAACCCTAATCTGAGCCGGAGGATTGCATCTGCATTGGCGCCATCTGGTGCTGTGAGATTGAGATACGGTAAGACGTAAGATTATTATTTTTTGTCCCAGGCGCGACAAAACTTGTATGAGCTCATTTTGTGACGCGAAAAAATTTGGTTCGTGCCCACCCACCTTTTTTTGAGTGACTCGCGCGCCAGACAAGATTCACAGTCGTGCAAAGAGAGATGCCAACGAAAAACTCAAAAGTATTGCATTGTTACAAATGATCTTAGCGTTCGTCACGTTGTAGAGAGTTGGTCGAGGCGAGAAAAATCCGTCTAGCAGCGCCAGGTCCAGTCTAACAGCCTCGGACCACGACAGAGTCAACTCCTTCTCAGAGAATGACAAAAGAAAAAACAGGGCAAATTGCGCGGCAGTTCATTCCTGAGTGATAAGGTTGTGAGTAGGCGACAGAAACCATGCCAAGTTTGTTGAATGGTAAATCAATGTATCAGCGTCTTTTGGGTTCCGCAAAAACAGAGATGGATATGTCTTGGTTATGCTCGCATGCAGTAGCAGATGAGAATGACACCGATAAGAATGATAATGGCAACAATCGAGGCAAGGCGCAGTGGCTCCGGAAAACCAGAGAGAGCGCAGCTCGATCGAAGACTGCTGTATGGGGTCCTAGCCACTCGTTGAGTAGTGACGAAGGTGATGATAAGTCTTCCAAGCCAAAGGTCTTTTTTGCAGACGAAACCAAGAACGATACTGATGTTGAGGCGAGATTTAGAACTCCACCTTCGAAAATCCTTGCTGCTAACAACTCCAATAACAATAGTCAGGGTACAGCATCTACGAAGTCGTCCCATGAATCAACTCCACCGACTAACGAAGGCGAGGGTCGTGCTGAGTCCATGGGACGAATGCAATCGACTTTGGATCGCGTTTGGAACAACCTTCAGTGTTTAGAAGATACAACAACAAGTCACCCTACGAAACCTGCGGAGGAAAGTGAGAATAATGTGATGGACCTGCTGGAATCAGTGTGTTCACCTTGTAAACCAAAGAATCTAGGGGACACTTTTTCTGTTAATTGTGAAGACGATACACCTCTGGGGATCACGAGACTTGCACCTCCAAATGCATGCTTGGAGCCGTCCACCAAACGCGCTTCTAATGAATCAAAGCTAGTCAATAAGGAAACATTCGATGAAAAGTCGACGAACACAGTAGAGACAGCCGCTGATCGAAGGAGACAAAGGCACAAGCGGCGTCAACTCAAAAGTTGTACAGGTGGCGAAGACTCAAGCCCACAGGAAGCATACGAAGTGACTCCCGATCAAGTTATGATAATGCAAAAGGAGCAAAAAAATCCTTCGATGGTGGTTCCCCGCCCCCTCCCTCTCAAATCTTTGGAGTTGAATTCGCAACAAGCAGTGGAGTTAGAGAGATGTATATCTGAATTAACTATGCGCTCGTCGTACGGTGAAGCTACAGCAAAGATCGCAGAAAACAGGAGAATGGCATATTATGCTGTTGGTAGGCACCATCGTCAATCGGGGCGCGGAGGAAACAGGCGCTGCTACTTTACCGGCAAGCTGATTCTTGGGGGAGCCCCGTTTTATGCTGGTAGTGTCCAACAAGGTCTTAGAACGCTCGTTGTGTTTTGTTTGCCATCCGCTGTGGGTTTACCGAAGGAAACTCAATTGAACAGCTCGAATTCTTCACGGGCGCCGACTATTGCCAGTCTTGGTTCTGGGCGTAGATCAAATTTATCAAACCGTCACGATGGAAACGCAAGCGTTGCTCATTCGCTTGGTGTCAATGGCAACCCGCGAAGCATAGCAGGCGCATCTTTATTAAGTCGGAAGAATTCAAGGGGTTCGCGGTTGTCAAGTATGGATGATGCTACGTCTTTGGGCTACAGCGTGGAAGAAGAACTTGATCCGAACTGGGAGCTCGACAGAGATTATTTGTTGCGAGTTCTGCCAGAACCAAAGCAGGAGTTGCTAGACGAAATGGCAATTCGATATCCAACTCAGTTTGAAACTCTTCCTGTGCAAGTGCGTTCCCCCTCTTGTTGGAGCTTGTACGTCAAATTCTGCTTCTTTTCAGGCCTACCTATTGCCGAAGGAGAGATGCATTACAAGGTCAGGGACAATATTGCCGATCGATACGGTGAAGAAATCATTTTGAGTCATGAAGTTATGGAGGCTGTGAATGGAGAATCTGCAGAGATTCTACGCTTACCCAACCTCAAAACGTTCCGATATTTGCGGAAGCATTATCATCAGCAATCGGCAAAGCTTCCAGATAACTGCTTTCAACGACAAGCTTGGGAGATGGTGCGACCAGAGGTTTAATTTCTAAATTTCTATTTCCGCATTCAAGGTGATCGAACTGCTTCATGTTCCATGACCAATTGTTGACTACACATCTAAGAGGACGTCCTCATTTTCAAAACTCTCTGATAATTCGATAAAGTAAACTTTCCACTCACCTTATGTTCTAAGTATGTCGTTATGAAGGAATCACACTAGTGGACGTCCCGAACGAAAAAACTTCCATCCACATATTCCTGGTGTAAAGGAAATATCAAGAACCAAAACAGGTGCTTCTCCAAAAAAGGTGGCACTGGCAAATGAACTACCAGTAAAGTTACTTGTACTTGTTGCGAGGATGAATCCCTCGTAACTACTAACGAATAACCTCACTCTTAGTGATACATGCGTTAATAGCAGCAATAGGAGCATACAGAGAATTTCCAGGTTGTGAGCATCCTAAACAATACCAACCCATCACCACACAAGGGAGATAGACATCAACTCCCCACGTATTGATTTACTGCAAGACCTTCAATCGACAAGCTTCAAAAACAAGAAGAGCTTCTTAATTAATCTTGAAAAATTTTGGGCATCTTTCTGGAGAAAATCCAACGCAACTGTACTATATCACATCATGATACTACATGTGCAACAATGTCATTGACCAAACCTCTTCCAGAGCCAAAGTCACTCCTACTGATGATACCAATCCAAATCCAAATCAGATCTTGCTTCATGTCCCCGGCATAAGATCGCAAGATCAGGTTGGTGGTCATGATCAAAGGGACTTTGTACTTGCATGGATCATACTAATAGATCACTGTGTATCCATGGTGCTGCTTGTCAGAGAACAACTTGTTCGAAATATTGCAGCTTTCCATATATCGTGTTTTATGCAGGGGAACAAATACACCATGATCCCAGTCTTATGGGAGTCTGGAAATCAAATACTTGATGATCCTGGTCTTTCATAAATGCAGGAAACCAAATATGTGGTGCAGGGGACCAAATACATGATGCTCCTTGTCTTTTGGGAATACAGATGTAAAGATATCCAAGATGCTATGCTAAGGCTCCTATGTAGAGAACTGTACTGGGGCTACAGGTGCAAGCCTCCAGTAACTGTCTACAAGGTGCTAGGCTGTATACTAAGCAACAGGCTTAGCAACAGGCTTATTCCAAGGTGATATGGGGTGCTACCAGCAAAATGACCGGGTCCACTGTGTAGGATTTCTTGTGCTGGTTACAGAAACCTGGCTGTTGCAAGCCCTAGCACACTGTAGCATGGTGCTACAAGGTTTAGGTTGCTATGCTACCGGATATTGAATACAGTATGCTACCATGCTACTACTATAGTAGTGTGGTATGGTCATTGTGTACAATAAATGCTAGAACCTGATACCGGGCCCTGCAGTTAATGCAGGCAACTTAGCGAGCCCACTAGCACACCATTGAATTATTCTACTCCATGCACTAATACACCACTCCATACAATACAGTAATTACTGTACACTACAGCCCTGTATACCACTGCATAGTACAACAACAACAAACACTGTTGGATACAGAGCTGAGCACGCTCAGCTCACTTCTTATGTTCTCATCACCTTTAATGAAGCACCTATCATGCCCTCCCCTTACAATCAATCCTTTTGTATCTCTAAGGGAGTGTCCTGTGGTATTTAAGTGTATGTAACAGTGCTTGAACAGTATCCTCTGTAGTCTCACTATTTGCCAGCAGCACTCAACATGCTGCTGCTGTTACTGTAAAGATATTTGTCCATCAACAATAGAGATAGCAGCAACAACAGTACAGCACGGAGTGCTAGCAAATGGTTAGACTACAGAGAATAGTGTTCAAACACTGCTGCATATACCATGAGCACACTAGCTACCACTCTAGTGGTACGTTAGAGATGTCAAGATGTCAAGTATCGATGCCAGGCATGATATGTTCATTTAGAGGTTTAAACTGAGAGTATTCCAAAGAGTGAGAACTCGGATGGAGCTCCAAATATTGTATCGCTGATTCGTATGTAAAGGGTCAGGGTACATAGGTCCAGTACTTAATTCAACATACCAACCATACCTTTTACTGACACCTATAGTACCAGTACTGTAGCGTACGCGCTGTACACTGTAATACTGTACTTGTTGATCAATGCGCTCGCTGAACTTGCTCGCTTGTGAACTAACTGCAGGGGCTGGGTATCCGGTTATAGTATGTATTGTACCCAATGACCATACCCCGACGGTTAGTAGTTGCATAATGAGTGATTCCCGAAACTATATTTTAGACAAAATGAACAACGCACAGACACTCGATTCATGACTCACTGATTCATTCACGAGTATCAGTCATTATTCAATCATACGAATTGATCTTCCTTCTCCTTGAAGTTCTGATACAATTCCGACCGTTAGACGAAGTCGGTCTTCTTAAGTATTTTCACGAATAGATAAATTCATCGAACCTACAAGTTTCTCAATTGAGTCCTTTTGGTTCTAAAACTCAATAGCACACAATTTTACAATCAGTGTAGTTCATATTGAATTCAATTGCAATATTGCTGAAATTTTTTTCTCTTTATCGATAAAGTATCAACACCTTCTAAAAACCACTGTAACACCTGATCACCATGGCCGCCATCGCTCAGCTTCAAGCTACCAAGCAACCGCCCATTCCCTTCAAACCCGTCATCTCCTACCAGGATTACCCCACCACTCGCCTCGTTCACCGCTTCACCCTCCCTCCACCTCCCGCCGGAGCACCAGCCCCAGCAACCACCTCCATTCTCAAGAAACAAGACACCACTTTCTGCCCCGACTCTTCCGACAAGGAACGCCTCATTCGCGTCATCGAAGACTTCATCGACGCAGCCAACGCTTCCAACCTCGACCTTTACGATGACGACCTCCACAAGAAAGCCCGCGACGTTCTCGGTGGTGACCTCAAACACTCCTGGGACTCCGTCATCACCAGTAATGCCAACCTCAAAGACGCAAACTTCAACAACAACATCCGCACCTTCATCGGCATGTTCCTCCCCTCCAACGCATTCTTGATCCAACAGGAATACATGCTTCACGCCACGAAACCATTCCACATGGACTGCTTCGCAACAGCAGGTCGTCTCCGTCTCATCAACGTTCTCAGCATCCACCTCCCCAGATCCAGCAGAAATCGCCTCTTCCCCGACGACACCTCCCTCAAAAACACCTTCTACCGCCTCATGCTCCCCGCCTGGCAACTCAAGTTCAACAAAACTGGAAACCAACTCGACGACGTGAGCTACAAATTCCAACGTCTTGTTGCTTTCATGGAACAACAACGCCTTCATCACGACGCCAGCCAACAATTCCGCCAAAACCGTCGCAAATTCAACGGAAACCCCAACAATCGAGCCCAACGCCCCCGCTACAACTCCGCCTCCCCACGCACCCTGTTCCACAACAACAACCCCTATCGCCCTAACAACAACAACGTCCCTCGCAACCAGTACACCCAGATCACCTCTCGCCCAAACCCCAACGGACACTTCAATGGTTACTCCAACGGACAACGCACCAATGGATCCCAAACCATCAATCGCCCCAACTCCCGCCCAAACAACAGACGCAGACCCAACACCCCCAATTGCCCCCATGGACCCCCCAGATACAACACCCGCTTCCAACAACGTCGCGCCGCAACCAACAACAACAACCGATCTGACGCCCACCACCTAGAGCTTGACTCCGACATGTACTACGACAACTCACACCCTGATGAGAACAACTTCGACAACAACCACGAAGACAACTATTATCAGGAATGTGAAAACAACGGCACCGCTCTCACCCAGGAAGAAGAACAAGACGATGAAGACAATTACTACCAAGACTACAACAACGAATGCTACCATCAAAACATCTATCACCAAGACCACGACTCAGTTGACTATTGACTATCACGCCCCCATAACCGCAGTCCATCATAACCTGTCCCCTTCACCATCGCCCTGTCTTGTACCATCCAAACCAACGTCTCCGACCGTCCATATCTCATCCTATGTGATTCCGGATCCAAGACAACCTGGTTCAGCCAACATGCCCTTCCCCCTGAAACCACCCCCACTCACACATCCGACATCTCTGGAGTCACCATGGCAGGAGAATTCAACTCCAACCAGAAAGTCACCCTTCATCACTTTACCCTACCCAAACTATCCTCCGAAATACACCTGGAACAACTTGAAGCACGCGTCTTCACCGCACCTATCATCCTTGGTCAAGACGCCCTCTGTCACTTCAAAATCATCCTCAACTTCAACAAAAACCTCATCGAAAGCAACCAACTCATCATCCCCATGCGAATATACCCCCGAAGCACAACCGACTCCATCAACCTTGCACTCCAACTACACGCCAACCACATCAACCCCCTGAACTCTACCCAAATCGACACCTATGCCACCATACAGGAATCCACCTACGATTGACACAACGTCCGTGCCGTTTGCAATGACTGCAAACACCTCCTCCCCGACCAACGCGACATGTTATACAATGTCCTTCGAACACACCAAACCTTTTTTGACAGCAATCTCAAAAATTACCCCGACGAGGAAATACACCTCGACGTCGATACAACTATCCCTCCTCATCGCTCCAGAGCATACCCCGTCCCTTGCACAAACCTCGACCTATTCAAAAAAGAACTCAACCGCCTCGTTCAAATAGGCGTCCTCTCCCCTCAAGGTTGATCCAACTGGATCTCCCCAATGTTCATCACCCCAAAGAAAGACGGCAAAATCCGATGGGTCTCCGACTTTCGCGCCCTCAACAAAGCCATCAAACGCAAAGTCTACCCCATACCTCGTATTCAAGATATCCTCTCCCGACGATCCGGATACAAATACCTCACCAAACTCGACATCTCCATGCAATACTACACTTTCGTACTCGATGACGAAAGTAAAGATCTCACCACCATCACCACACCCTTCGGCCTCTACAAATACAACCGTCTCCCCATGGGTATCTGTCAATCTCCCGACGTCACCCAAGAAATCATGGAAAAAGTACTCCGCGACATCTCCGACCTAGAAGTCTACATCGACGACATTGCCTGCTTTAGTGGCGACTTCCAATCCCACCTTGACCTCATTGACATCACCCTCACCCACCTTGAAGAAAAAGGATTCGTCATCAATCCTCTCAAATGCGAATGGGCCATCAAAGAAACCAATTTCCTCGGACACTGGCTCACCCCCAAAAGAGTCAAACCCTGGTCCAAGAAAATCAAGGCAATCCTCGCAATGCAACCTCCCAAAAACCTAAAACAACTCCGTGCCTTCCTTGGCCTTGTCACATACTATCGCGACATGTGGCCCCGTCGCTCACACATCCTTGCCCCACTTACTAACCTCCTCAAAACTCCACCAACCTTCCAATGGAATGAACAATGCCAAAAAGCCTTTGAAGACATGAAATCCCTCATCTCCGTCGAAACTATGTTAGCCTACCCTGACCACAACGTCAAATTCCACATCTTCACCGACGCCTCCGACTTCCAACTCGGCGCCGTCATCAAACAAAAAGGTCTCCCCGTCGCTTACTACACCCGCAAACTCAACAAAGCTCAACTCAACTACACCACCATAAAAAAAGAACTCCTCTCCATCATCGAAACCTTCAAAGAATTTTGCTCCATGCTCCTAGGCGCCAAAATTCATGGGCACACCGATCACAAAAACCTCACCTACAAACTCACCACTTACAACACCCAACGCGTCCTCCGCTGGAAATTCATCCTCGAAGAATTCAACCCAACCTACTGTAACACTCTAAGGTAGAAAAGTGGAGTAGTATCAAATAATTGTGTGTTAATTCACTTTACGAGATGGGATTGAAATTAAAGAGAGGAAATAATGAGCGATGAGGTCATCGCAATCTCTTCATATAATATCCATCCCTGTATATAACATATATTTTGTATGTAACCTTAACCGTACAATCGCTCTCTTCTGCATGCCTGTTTGTACATACCAGATATCCGTACATGGATACCTTATATATATTTGAATCCCATGTGGGATTCGGTTATATTAATTTGTAACACTACTAGCCTACGCTAGCATGTTACACCTACCACTACATCAAAGGACCCGAAAATACAGTCGCTGACTCTCTCAGCCGCACCCCCTCCTCCCTTGCATCTTATTTTGCCTATGGTGATTTCGATTTTTCCCAAACTGACGACAACGATGCTTTCAACTTTTCCGAAATGGCTGAAAGCCTTATGGTGAGACCATCATGCGAAGCATCGACTGAATGTCCTCCTGTTGATGACAGTCTCGAAGAGAATTATCTTGTTCACCCCTGATTTGATTCTCAAGGCAGATTGCCATTCCACTTTTTGACCATTCACAGCTATCAGCAGAACGACTCCGATCTCCTTTGCCTCCCCCACCTTGAAAACCGCCGTTATTTCTCACAATGCCTTGACCACTTTGACATCATTTGCAGATATGATTCTCCCATCGACAAATCCACTTGGAAAATCATGATCCCCACCACCATGCTCGATCCCCTCGTCAAATATTATCACGAACTCACTGTCCACTCCACCGGCATGGATCGCTTTGAAGCCCTCATTCGCCGACACTTCTACCACCCCGACCTCCGCCTTGCTTGTCGCAATGTCATCTCCAACTGCCTCATCTGCCCTCTCGTTCGCACCTCCCACAAACCAGCTGGCCAACTCGCTCCTCGCAACGCTCCCATTCTCCCTTGGTCCGAAGTCCACGTCGATTGCATCGGACCATGGACCGTCACTGTCAACAACATCGACCTTCCATTCAACGCTCTCACCTGCATCGATCCCGTGACCAACCTGATTGAAATTGTCCGCATCCCCGGCGCCAAAACAGCCAATAATATCCAACAACTCTTCGAAAACTGTTGGCTCTCCCGTTATCCCCGCCCTGTCTGCATCATCCACGATCATGGTCCCGAGTTTCATGGTCATGACTTTCAATTCCCCCTCGACTACGCCGGAATCAAACCAATCAACATCTCACCCCATACACCCACTGCCAATGGCATCATCGAATGTTCCCACAAAACCATCGGCCAAGTCATTCGCACTCTCATCAACCTCAAACCTCCATCATCCACCGAACAAGCCGCTTCACTCGTTGACGAAGCTCTTGCCACAGCCATGCATGCTCTTCGCTGCAATCCTGTCTCCACTCTCGGTAACTTCTCCCCCGGAGCACTCGTTTTCAACCGCGACATGCTCCTCAACATCCCCCTCCACGCCAACATCCTCACCCTAACCAAACACCGCCAAGCCCAAATCGACTCTTGTCTCCTTTGTGCCAATCGCAAACGTTCTTCTCACGAGTTCACCATTGGAAAACACATCTTTGTCACCAAATACGATCGCAACAAACTCGATTTGGTCCGCACCGGTCCCTATCCAATTCTACAAGTTCACACAAACAACACTGTCACCATCCAACGTGGCCTCGAACATGAACGCATCAACATTCGTAATCTTATTCCTTGCAAAGCAAAATCATAAGATTTTCTTGGTGTGGAAGACTGAACAACGCACAGACACTCGATTCATGACTCACTGATTCATTCACGAGTATCAGTCATTATTCAATCATACGAATTGATCATCCTTCTCCTTGAAGTTCTGATACAATTCCGACCATTAGACGAAGTCAGTCTTCTTAAGTATTTTCACGAATAGATAAATTCATCGAACCTACAAGTTTCTCAATTGAGTCCTTTGGGTTCTAAAACTCAATAGCACACAATTTTACAATCAGCGTAGTTCAAAAACAGTGGGGCTTTCGATGTTGTTTTGGCTCATAACCTGTCTACAAAAACAAGACGGTTTTAGTTACCAAACCCTTAATTAAAAATACGAAGTACTTCGTATTACATAAAAATCGATGAAACTGATTTTTCCAAGCCCCCTACAAAAAACTCAAGAGACCGCGCGTATCGTGCGTTTTTCTGTTTCCGAGCGCTCCCGTACAAGAAAAGATTTTTTGATTCGTCGTCAGTTTTTTACACTTTAGTTTTCGATTAATTTACCGTTACTGAAAACCTTACCAGGTATCCTTTTAGTATGAAGAGCATAAGTAGTTTCAAGAAGCTGAACTGTTTCTGCGTAGATTGAAGGGAGTGCGCGCGCTCTTCAAAGCCAAGCCAGGCTCGTCAAAAAGACAGATTGTAACACGAATCGCCCTACGCATTGGAAGGTGGCGGCGCTATTTGCTGAGGGGCAAAGACATACAAATCCGCTTGAACGAACCGTAATTACCGTACAACCCTCAAAGAAGGTAAAGTTATCGTAATACTTCTAGTGAATAAAACTTGTTGGTGCGTAACCGAACACGTAATGAACACAACTATTACTCCCTTGCTCCTTCCACAGTAGCTCCTTCAGGAGAAATCTTTTGGCAAAGAGACATCGACGACATTGCCAGCAAACGCTCCTCGTCTAGCGGCAAAGAGAGAGAGAGAGAGAGAGAGAGAGAGCAAAAGATTTCCAGGAGGAACTAGAGAGGATACAACATCCTCCTGATGGGCTAGTGCGTTTTTGGTGGGAATCACGAAAGAACTGGTCTACGAAATCTTCAACACTCGAACCTAGTCCATACTGTTGTGATTGTGCTGAAAAAATACTGCGAAGGAAGAGATTGAGTGTTGAATTGATATTCAAATTAATATCTGGTATTGAATAGGGTGCGAGTATCGTATTCTGTATTTCATACGGTGTCACGCACATTTTCAACATGGGTAACCAGGCTTCATCGCCATCCTCGAAGCGGCGCGGAAGCCGGAAACCTCAGACAGCGGCCGAACAAGCCGCAGAACGTGCTAAAAGAGTTGTGGGGGATTTGCAGGAGGGAATAAAAAACTCGGTTAAGAAATTAGACGATGATCACCCCGCTGCTCAGCTCATAGATCACGTCTGCGGAACGTATTATCACGACGACGACAAATATCGGAATTCTCGTTCGGCATCTTACTATAGCGAGGATGCTTCAGAAGATGGCTCTCGAACATTCCAATCGGAGGATGATACGACATATGACGGACGTCGTGGTCGGAGATCGGACAGGTCTGTGGATTCTCGATCGTACATGACACAATCGGACTATGATTCTGACTCGAGAAGACGAGGTCGAGGTACAAGCTTTGATACAGAAGACGAATCCAGAGTGACTCACGAAACCGAACCAAAACTCATTTCGAAACCGCTGGCAAGTAGCTTCGCGAAACGATGTTATTTCACGAAATCTGGTATTGGAAAGACAACGCAACACTATGAAGGGCTTACCCTTACGGGCAATGTGGTCTTGATGCTTGCGTCTGCCATGAAACTAAAGGGGTGCCCGACAATTTGTGACGAAGATTTGCGCCGAGTCGAGCAAACCTACCCAAACCAATTTAGTCGTCTCCCTGACGAACTACTTCTGAGCAGTGGCTGGAGGAGAATAAGTAAATATTGTCACTTTTCAAACAAGTCGATACCAGATGGAATACCATTTTTTCGTAAGTATGGAACACGAAAAGATAGATCTGTGGGAATGAGCTTTATCGTCCTAACATCAAGTTTCTTTCCATTTTTGAAAAAAAATTGTCACCGTTCGTAGATTCAAAACAACGGTTGCATCCATCCGGTGGATTCTACTTTCTACTGGCAGGATCGGTTGGTATGATTCGTCCTATTGATGTAGAGCCTCTTACGAAAGATACGTTGGTGTTACTTGAGACTGATTTCCCAAATCAATGTGATGCGACGCCTAGTATCTTGATTAGGGATCCTGAGCAATGGGTACTTGTAAACAAATTTTGTTTCTTCTCCGGCGGCCCGATAAATACAGAGGAAGATGTTTATTATCAGGCCGATTTCGATGGTAATCCAATTTATATGCTTGCGTTTTTGTCACCTTCTCTTACTCCAGAGGAGCTATATAAACTAACGGAAAATGGTCCTGATAATGAACCTGGTTTGAAATCTGTGGCTGATGTTCAGGATGTTGAATCCGTTTATGACCTCACTGAACGAGATTTTGACGACTTGAAGCTGTATCATCTGGGCCCATGCCGTGCGTTACCTCAATACATATTGCAGCCGTCTGCGTGGACAAAGGTTCTTCCACCTCACTTTTTAGCTGCGAGGCAACAGGCTATGCTCAGAGCACAAGACTACGACGATCGCTACGATGAAAAACAAGTTATGAGTGAACAAAACCCTGTTTTTGAGCCAGAAGCTCATAATTCACCAGAACCAGAACAATATCACGATCCCAACGTTGTTCCTAGTGGAGTAAAACACCCATTCATTGATGCACCCGAGGGACCCGCCATTGACCAGCAAAGAAGGAGTATGCCGACCAACGGATCATCATATCTACGGGAGGCGGAAGAAGAGGGCGCCTTTCACAGCAACCAATCGTAAGTGAAAAAATGGTGGATGATTTTCGGTCAATTGATGTTCTGTGACTGTGTTTTTAAATAAAAACTTGTCTGTTGCAAAAAATCTAACTTGCCTTCACTTTCAGGGGTGAAATCAACGCGGTGCTCACAAAGCAAGAAGAATCGTCCAATCTTGAGGAGATTTCTAGTCCTATCAGAGGCAAACAATTCCTGGAAGAACCTTCCGTTGCTAACACAGCACGTATGGACCCCCCAGACGACGAGCCCCCAAGCCTGAAAATAGGGTCAATGGAAGAGAATCATCACCCTAGCCCTCACTCTTATTCCGACATTCAAGGCCATGCATCCTTACGTGATAAGCCAGATGCCGAAGATCAAGGTTTTTTAAGCTCGGAACCTGTAGTCGAGAATGGGCGAGACAATTCAGGCGGATCGGACGCTTTATCTGAGCAGTATGCTTCACCAATATCTCAATCTCGTCGCAACCACCACCTGGGGCTCGATTCGGGAAGAAACGATGACTCACCCAATGAAGTACTATCTCCTGAAAGGAATCAGTACTTTCAGGACGAACAGATGTCACCCAGCAACTATCACATCCAAGAACCGCTTCGGTCACAAAAAAACAATCACTTTGAAGATCCAGATGAACTGGGAGAATCAAATGAGATAAATTACGCTCCAGAAAGTTACCAGCGAGATATTCAAGAACCCATGAGGAACGAGAGTGAATACCAAAATGATTCTCACTTGCACAAGACTGAATCTCTTCATGTGCTGCCTGATACATCCGAAGAGAAAAAAACTGGAATCGATCCAGAAGTAGATTCAGTAATGAATAATTCAGGAGACGTGTCAGAGGGAGAAACTCAGAATTCATATTCAAATCATAACCAACCCTCTGATAATATCATCGAACCTATCGAGACATCATTCACAAGGCAAAGTGAGTGTGACGACAGTCCATCGTCTCGTCCATTTTCTCCAGGTGCAACATCGACGAACTCTGGAACGGAAAGTCGTAGTCACCTATCTCCAGCTATGCGTGGAGCTCATGCAATCTTGAAACGCAACAGACGGAGAAGGGCTGAATTGTGAGTTTCGTCTATTTTGTGAATTGAGGAGGCAAAGTGTTTGTTCTGAAATGATTCACTCACGTTTTGATATGCTTCTTCTTAAAAGAAATCGGTCGCCAATGGCTAAGTATAATTATAGTACCGATTCAATGACATCCCCTGCGACGAGTGAGAAACCGGAATCCACAAGGTCAGATGCATGGGAAGAAAACAGCACAGATATCACAGGTTCTGCTGTATCAGTGTCCTCCGGAATGACGGACAAAAGTTCCCGAAGACAACTCATTCTTCAGATGGCGAAAGCAAGAATGAAAAACAATAGAGAATCACCTTCAAAAATTGCATCTCCCATGAACGATGACGACGACGGAGCAAATACAATCATTACTGAAGGGAACGCAACTCTTGCAACTCATGACTTTGATTTAACAGGGGATCTAGATTGATATGTTTGGAGTTTAAGATTTCATGCCCTGTAACTGCCCTTGTTGTGATTTCAGTCATCTTTATGTTGCAACTGTTAAATGTTTCAAGAATTTTTTTATCTAGAAGTCAATCGTCTACAAAGTATTTTTACTGGTATTCGAAACTAAGCGGAAGAAGTGTATATCCTGTAAAGATATCCAAGATGCCATGGAGGATGCTACGGTCCTTCATGTACAGAACTGTACTGGGGTTGCAGGTATAAGCCTCGAGTAAATGTCTACACGGTGTTAGGCTGTGTGCTAAGTAGTAGGCTTAGCAAGAGGCTTAGTAACAGCTTATTCCAAGGTACTATGGGGTGCTAACAGCAAAGCGACCGGGTCCACTGTGTAGGATTCGTACAGGTTACAGAAAGCTGGCTGAAGCAGTGTTACAACAATGTAGCACAGTTCTACAAGGTTAAGGTTGCTGTACCGTAACCTTACGCGACAGGACACTGGATACAGTAAGGTTTATGCTAATTACGCATCCAACCACCGTTGGGTAAGGTTATCGTGTAAGGCTTACGATGTGTACAACAACCGGGTACCAGGCCCTGCAGTCAGCACGCGAGCAACTTAGCGAGCGCGCTAGCAAGCAAGCACACGATCGAATTATTCGCTACTCCGTGCGCTAGACGCTAAGACTTACTCCGTACATGACAGTTAGTGCCCTGTACGATACGAGACAGGTCGGATACAGAGCTGGGCTGCGCTCAGCTCACTTCTCATGTTCACATCACCTTCAAAGTAAGCGCTCTATCATGTCCTCCCTGCCGTTCAATTCCTTTGTACCTCTAGGGGAGTATCCTGTAGTATCTGAGTGTGTGCAATGGCACTTGAACAGTATCCTGTTTAGACTTGCTATTTGCCAGCACTCCATGCTGCACTGTTGTTAGTATTGTTGTTGCCCTCTAATGGTAACGGGAAAGTAGCAACACAATCCTAAGCAATATCCGACATATGTACTATGCGGAAGGAACACAGATGCAATATAGTAGTAGCAAAGTCAGTCCTGTACCATATTGTTTTGGTTGTAAAAAAAGAGTATTTATTTGCTCTGTTGTTGAAGATAGCACCATTTTGTTATTGCAGTCAAAATTTGGAACTAAACTTTTGTGAGCAGAATCAAGTTGTTGAGACAAAGTGGTCAAACGAAGAACAGACAGACAAAATAATGAAGGAAACGCAGTTCGGAGGCAAAGATAAGCAGAGCACTGAAACAGATGGAAAGAGGTGCAAACTGATCAATACTTCAAGCTCACAAAGTCGATACTGAGGACACAAATATGGTGAATCTGAGGAGAAGACAAGACAGATGGACAAATATTCAATGTCTCCAACTGAAGGTACTTAGAACAGTGACAAAATGATTATCGGCGAGGTCACAACAGGGAGAGGTTTAGGAGTGATTTACAACAATTGTTGGGATTATTGGAGGAGAATACCTGGCTCATATTTTGTAAAAGATAGAATCCAATAAAGTAACACTTCTATTAACCCGTATATTTCAACCATCTCAACATTCTTTGAAGAACATTTTGAGTTGTAAGCGTTGAATCGAGTTAGTGGAAAAGAAAACAAAACAATACGAAATATCCCTGTAAGTCATCGACAAGGAAAACATGGGCAAAACCAAACAGAAATCCATCAAGTTAGACGTACCTACCTTCAGTGTGGACAGTGAAGATGGGTTTGCAAGTTGGTGGGCTTACTTGAGAGCATATGCAGCTCAGAAGGACTTCATCGAAGTCCTGAAGGAAGACCGGCACAAGACATGCCAGATCAAGAGGATGAGGATGCCGGTACCAAGCATACTGAAGACCAAAAGGCGGCAATACTGAAGAACAGACTAGCAGTGTCGGCAATGCAGATTGCGTTCGCAAAGGGCGAGATGATCAGTTGCTTGGCAATGGTTCATGCATCGGTCACGAAGGAATGGCCAATAGGACAAGTGCACCTGATTGTGCAAGATCTTTTTGCAGAATATCGGGGAGATCTGGCAACAGCATTGTTTGATCAACGCAGGGAAATGGCTCAACTTACCATGAAGGATTAAGAAAATCCGAGAGACTTCTTTGCAAGATTGGCTAAGATCGAGTTGAAGTATGCAGACAGAACCCAAGGAATCACAGATGAGGGTTGAAGTATGCAGACAGAACCCAAGGAATCACAGATGAGGAGAAGTTAGTGTTAATAATAATATACTTATTTAAGTAGGAAAATCCACCGAAGGTGGTTAAAAGCTACTCAGTCTGTAACCAGACTTTATCGTCGCCTCAATCGAAGAGAGGTTAGGCCCCAAGTTGTAGAACGACGCGCCGCCTCAACCATGGGGAATAGGCCCCAGGTTGTAAGGACGGCTATTTTGCAAACGAACCTTGGTAAGAAACAGGAAAAAAACGAACCAGTCCAGAGCACAACAGACACTGCTGTTGCAAAGCGTACAGGAAACGGGGTAACAAGAACGTGAAAGGGAAAGACACAAGCAAAACTGTCCCTCCAATGCTGGTGTGCAGCATCCGTAATGCTAGTGGTCAGCTGACACAAGCAAAACCCTGACTAGATACATGGTATCTGTAATGCTAGTGGTCAGCGTACAAAAGCAAAACTCCTCTCTGAATGCTGGATTGCAGCATCACCAGTAATGCGAGTAGTCATCCCCAAACACATTCCCGTAACCACTGTATGGTACATATAGTACGGAGCCTACTACCAAATTCGTAACAGCTGTCCTTCTGTTCGAACTTCGTAGTAGGAGACACGTAGAGGAAACACGTAGAGGCGGTGGAGCCTACTACCAAATTCAAATTCGTAACAGCTGGCCTTCTGTTCGAACTTGAACTTGCTCTCCTGTAGTAGCTTGGAAACAGGGCCTTTAAGTGAAAACACTTATGGACCATCAGGGCTGTAGGCTTGAAAACAGGTCTCTGCTGTACTGTGAACTGGAGGGGTATATGTTGGTGGTGGTGCGTTAAGTAACATGTACTTAGCAGCTTTGGGGCTTGGGTCATAAAAACAGTAGGTCCATAATCAAAAACAATTATGGACTATCAGGGCAGTAGACTTGAAAACAGATGACAGTTGAAGTGTGCATCTGAGAGGGTTATGTAGGTAGGAGAGCCTTAAGCAAGCTGTACTTAGCGGCTTTGGGGCTTGGGTCAGGAAATAGTAGGACCTTAAGTGAGAACACTTATGGTCCAGCAGGGCAGTAGACTTGAAAACAGATGACAGTTGAAGTGTGCATCTGAGAGGTATATGTAGGTAGGAGAGCCTTAAGCAAGCTGTACTTAGCGGCTTTGGGGCTTGGGTAAGGAAACAGTAGGACCATAAGCGAAAACACTTATGGTCCATCAGGGCACTAGACTTGAAAACAGATGACAGTTGAAGAATGCATCTGAGAGGTATATGTAGGTAGGGGAGCCTTAAGCAAACTGTACTTAGTGGCTTTAGGGCTTGGGTCAGGAAACAGTAGGACCATAAGCGAAAACACTTAGGGTCCATCAGGGCAGTAGACTTGGAAACAGATGACATTTATACAGTACACCTGAGAGGGTTATGTAGGTGGTGGATCCTTAAGCAAACTGTACTTAGCGGCTTTGGGGCTTGGGTCAAGAAACAGTAGGACCATAAGTGAAAACACTTAGGGTCCAGCAGGGCAGTAGACTTGGAAACAGATGACATTTATACTGTACACCTGAGAGGTATATGTAGATGGTAGAGCCTTAAGTGAACTGTACTTAGCGGCTTTTGGGCTTGGGTCAGAAAACATTAGGACCATAAGCGAAAACACTTATGTACCAGCAGGGCATTAGACTTGGAAACAGATGGCATCTGGAATTTCGTGTAGAAATATTCCTACAGTGGAAGAACTTTAAGTGAGAATCACTTAAGCAGCTTGGAAACAGTGTAGAACATTAAGTATAGCAAGATATACGTAAGGGCCTTGGTTGGAGCTTGGGAACAGATCGAAGCAGTACCGTACATCGAAAAAGAGTGGTGAATTGCTGTAGAATCTGTACTGGAAGTGCTGTAGAAAATTATGTGTCGATCTTGGTTTTGGTGCTGCTGCTGTTGCTGATCCCTCGGTCGAGCAGTGAATTGGCAACAAACTCAACGAAAGGAAGCATCCAGCAACTGAACCGATAGCAGAAACGAAGAGCGCAGGTCTTGGTTAATACATGTAGGTCCTGGGGTTGTGATTGGGGGTGTATAAGGGAGCGAGATATCGCATGGTAAAGTTGTGTAGAAATCTACGTATTTTTAGTACTGGAACATCGGAACGTCGGACAAAATGCGCGTCGCGCAAATTGTGAGGAGAAGTTAGTGTTAATCTACACAAAAGCGCCAGACTTGTACCAACAAATGTTGATCCGAAAGCAAGAAGAAGCACGCAAGGACAACAATGGAGCGCCACAAGTTTGGGAAATAAAGCAGGCAATGATAACACTTTGGAAAGCATTAAATGAGAGGAACAAGAGTAAAGCGCACGTGGAATACAGTCTCACGACAAACGAGTATGACTATGATGGCAACAAGATGGGACAGAATAATTCCCAGAAGAAATCTGGAGACCACTGTCAGAAGAAATGTTATCACTGTGGAAAGCCCGGACACATCAAGAGAGATTGTCCCAAGCTAAAGAAGTGTGGCCACTGTGGAAAGAAAGGACACTCGGAAACAAACTGTTGCGAGAAATACCCAGAAAAGAAACCGAAGTGGATGAAAGGGAAACAGACCAACGAAATAGTGATTGGATTTGAACTGGCCCTAGCAAGAATTGATCAGTGTGTACTGTGCAAAGAATACCATGGTCAAGAGGAAACAGCAGAAGACGTTGCTGAACTTGCAGCATCAGCAGAAATGAATGGACACTCTAACAGAGCTAATAGGAATAAAACCAAGCAATCAAAAAGAAAGAATAAGAAACCAGTACAAAATGTACAGGGAAAGTACGGCAAGGATGGAAAATCAAATGGCGCGAGAAGAAATAATCGTGGAAACAAGCAAGTGAACGGCAATAATCAAGCACAAAGAAAGAAGACACACACAAACAAATCCTGTCAAGGATGTTGTCCAAGACCTAAGCACACCAGGAATGCTTGTGGGATTACCAGGCCTGCGCATAAGAAACAAATCAAATTGAACCGGAAGGGTTGGTATATTGCACCACTACATACTTATAACCGACCAATGCTGGGACAAGTGCGAGCAGTCACTGAAGTACTGGATCACAACGGACAGTTGAAAGGGTGGAGTATGAAATTAAAGGCAGTACCAATGGGGACTGACAGCGATATGCTTATATCCATGCCTCAATATATACATGTCGCGGAACAATTGGAGTCACACACATGCAGGATGTATGCAATCTGGGATTGGACTGACAGATGCGAACAATGCGCGCAAGACAGTTGGGTAATTGAAGGACAACGGACATGCGGAAACGGGAACCACGAGGATGACGGACATGTAGAGTACGCAATACTGAACACCGGAGTCAACTCGGTTCCTACGGCAAACTTGGCGTCAGAATCACTATACTCACCTTATATATGGATCGCAGATACAGGAGCATCTTGTCACATCACGAATAGTCAGGTAGGCTCGGTTTCCTTCTAAGAACGCTAACGCACGACTAAAGACTGCAAATCACTCCATGGATGCAAGCGGAAACAAGATGCAAGCAGTAGCAATAGTAGATATACCAGGAATCATACGGGGACCAAAGGGAACTACCACATTAATTTGGATGACCGACTGCAGATATGGTGGATCTAAATTTAATCTTTGCTCCATAACCAAACTAACTGACAATGGTTGGACCATGACAGGAGACAAAACCGGGATACACCTTTACAAAGGAAAACAAACACTACATTTTGACGTACCAATTCACTTGAAGGAAGGGAGACTATGGGCTGTGCGAATCAACCAGAGGAGTGACCATGGTCATGCCATACCCCGGGTCTACTAGTGATTAGAATAGTAGTGATATGCAAATTGTGAGCTCTAGTGGTTAGTCTATCTGTTACAGTTCTAAGAGCTCTCCTGGATCGGCGATTCTATTGGCTCGCCGATTGTTTTTATCCTTATCCTTAATTCAGTCCCGCGTGTACTCGTGACTGTATTCTGGTGCACGGCATGCTCCTCCATGGTACTGTTACATTTAGCTACTCCTCCATTTTAGTGTTATCCCTGCAATAATAGGGATGGACTCTCCTAATATTAACCCGGTCGGTTACAAAGGGAGCAGTTTCAATAGTTACAGTTCCATTGTCATGAGCCTTGAGCACCTTGTAAGGTCCTTGTCGTGGGAAGGATAGTTTTAGAATAATGCCCTTCCTTTCCAGGGTGACATAGTCTCCTTCCTTATAGACATGGGGCGACCCTCTTCTGATTCTCCCGGATATTGCTCTTGTGGATACTCTTTTGTTTCCTTGTTTGGATTGCTTCCCAGTCCACTGGGAAATTCACAGGCATGAACATGTCCCTTCCAAACACCAATTGCGCTGGGGAATACCCCAGGGTAGTGTGGATGGCACTGCGGATGGCATATGCTGCCTTGGTAGTGAACTCCTCAAAAGGGTCCCTCTCGTGGAGGTCCCTGTTCTCCAGGTTAAAGGATAATAGGCAATCCTTCAACACCTGATGGATCCTCTCCAACACTGAGTTGGATTGTGGATTCCAGGCGCCACTGGGCTTCCTTTTCATTCCCATGTTCTCACATAGCTCCTGGAACTCTGCCTTGAACTCACTTCCACCATCAAAGCCAATCTCTTTTGGTCGGGGATATCTTGCCAGCCAGGTACTGTCCAGCAATCGTTGAGTTTCTGCTGCATTTGGGGAGTCCTTCAGATGGGCCAGTTCAAACCATCCCGTCACTGGATCCACCATGGTGAGAACATGGATATGGTAGTCTTTACCATTTTTATTGTGGACAGTTGCCGGTCCCCAGAGGTCCACATTGACCCTCTGCCATTTAGTGACTTCAACTGCTTTCTCTGGTAGTAGTAGTCCTGCTTGTTGGGGTTCACTTGGAAGGTCCATTTGATGGTCTTTGAGTTTGAAAATTCTATCAGCCTTAGTCCCACTGAAGCCACAGACTTGGTTCTGAACTTGCCTCCGTACGTGTTGTAGGTGACAGATCTTCGGTCTCGGTTCGTTAGTTGACTTCGGTTGACAAACTGTTGTAGTATGATGGATTTGGAGCAACCAGAGTCTAGTAGACCCCGGAGCATCCGTCCCCTTCCCTTGTGGTCCAATACCTCCACACAGACGTCCGCAAACCGATTGATTATTCGGGGTCCAGTGTGGATGGTATCAGCCATTCAGTTGTGGGATCCTTTCTTTTTGAAGGTTTTTCTGTACTTTCTTCTGTACTCTTTGAGTTCTCGTTCAGAGATATTGATCTCGTCATCGGAGACTTCGTGGTCAGCTTGGGCCGTGGCCAGTACGTAGGAGTACTCGTGGTTCGATAGGTTCCTTCCCCAGTGGGGTTTGGAGTACTGCTCGTTGTCTGAGTCTTCCTTTGCTACAAAATGCTCCTTGAGCAAGTTGAGGGTCTCCCAGTCAAACTTTCCCTTCTTGGGGGGACCACCGGTTAGTTTCCAGCATTTGCCGGCATGGACCTTGCCACAGGTCTTGCATAGCTGCTTGTTGCTGCCTTCCACAGGTCGCTTCTTCTTGCCAGGGGACTTCCCGTGGTGGTTTCCTCCCCCAGAGGCGGCCTTGGGAGTCTTCTTGGTGACACCATTCTTCTTTTCGAGGTCGGTGATGCGCTGTTGGAGTATTGCCTCCTTTCGGATGGTGGTTTCCAAATTTTCGAGCTTGTCGATAGTGGTGTTAAAGGAGTGGGTGTAGAGGTCCCATCCAATGTGTTCCAACTTCTCCCGTTGGGAGTGGGTCATGTTGGAATCCAATATTTCCTTCAGTTCACCTTGTGTGAAACCGGTTGGTGTTTCCATTTGGTCACTGCCACATTCCCAGAGACATTCTGGGAGGTAGCTTTGTAGTTCGGCCATTCGGTTGGCCCAGGCTCTGATGCCATATTTGAGTTCCACTCGCATTCCTCGCATGAATCTGCGGAGAACGATGTACGAGCGTTTCCCGTTGGTGTCGTTGCCAAAGATTTTGAGCTTGAGGACGTGCATACATTCCTCCATGACATCCTTTCTGTACTCCTGGGATCGGTAGTACTCGGTGAGGGCGTTCGTTACCCTTTTCTTTGGAATTGGAGAGTCGATGTTTTTGACCTCTGGTTTGTCCGAGTTCACCGTAGCTGTGTCGGTTGTGTCGGCGTTCAGAGATTTCTCCTTTGCCTTCTCCTTGGAGGCTCCCGTGGGAGTTTCAGTGGCGTCTTGCCCCATCGATAATAGTATGTTTGCTTGATCTCGTTTTTCAATTTCCTGGATCTTTTTCTGCACTCGTTTGGTGTTGTGGACCTTGTGGTTCAGTTCGGCCAGGTAGGTCCGGGTGAGTGTCCTCTGGACAAGCGCTAGCGCCTCCCCTGAGAGAATTCTCTGTAGGACGTCCAGTTTCTGATCTCCGTTGAGTTTGTCATTGCCAGCAATTTTCTGGTCAAAGTCTCTCTGTTACATGCTGACGTAGGTACCCTACGAGAAGCTCTAAATGATTATTGAATCCCGCATGTGCTCCAATATACAAGAATATGTATGATATTCATGTATATATACTGAATATCCAACGAACAAGAATACACATACAATTCAAACGAAGATTCCTATGACTCACCGATTATTGATATTATGCCCGCGGAATAATATATCATTCATTATTCGATCGTTCATCAATACTCAAGGAATCATTCCCATCTCGTAAAGTATTCAACCATTCTCTTTCGTAACACAATTTATTAATCATACCTCTTTAAAATACTCCTATCGCGTATTTCTACCTTAGAGTGTAACACAGTAATTACTGTTTATCTTTTAAAGTAGAAGTGAAGACAGACAGGAACTCAGTACTGAACCATCCAAAACAACCTTTATCCTAAACAACAGGGATACATCGATACCCTGACAAGCAAAATCCTACAAGAAGAACCGATCGAACGAAACGATCGATATCCACGAAACGCCGATACGAATCGATCGAACACCGAATCGATCGAACGCTCCATAAAGCAATTCAAAACTCCGATCGTATCGATCGAACGCTCTGAATCAAATCAAGAAACAATGGCAGGACTTTACAGAGATCCTCCGATCAATTATACTCCTTCATTCAAGAGAAGCAAGCCAAAACTCACCAAGCTCTCCATTACACATGCCAATGGGAACACCGACAGCATGAAAATCCCTCTATTCACCAACAGAGGAGGATTAGAGGAATTCCTATTTGTTGAAGAAGCTTTCAGGAACGCCGCAAACCTTCTAGGACTACCCATTAACAAATACATCGACCACTTCAATCGATGTCTCTCTGTGGACGCCCAAACAAAATGGAGAGACCTAACAAGCAACCAACGTCGATATCCACTAACGCTAAATGGATACAACCAAGCAGTTAGCGACTGTATCAAGCAAGACTATTGCAATGCGACGGATGTGAAAGACATCATGCATACATACCTTCGAAGCTCTGAATGCAAGAAGCCAAGCAACATCTCATGCAAAGACCATGCAGACCGAATGGAACAGCTCTTCAAATACACTAAAAGACTCCAAGGCCATGCCCCTGACCTCTCAGCAACAGCAGCGAAAACAATTCTGCTACACAGCTTTCCAAGCAAATGGATCAACAGCTATGGTCTAATCCACCAAGGAATCCAAGAGGATACCACTGTACAGTTTATAGTGGACCATATGAGCTGTTGAGAACGCCAAGCAAAAAGAAAGGCATCGGACGCTCACTCAAATGCTGAATCGAACACTGATTCGAACGCTGATTCGGACGCCGACAGCAACAGCTCTGATTCGGACGCTGACAGCATCGATAGCAACAGCTCTAATTCGGACAGTGACAGCGATGGTGAAGAAAAGCAAGAGCAAGAGCCATCCAGTGGCAAAAGAAAATATAACAATCCCTGCAGGATTCCGGGACACGACCATGATTGGTCAGAATGCCCAAAGAACAGATATTCCAAAAGGAGCCACAGCAGCAACAACAGCACTGCCACGACTCCTAGCAATGAAACTGGAAGCACTGCTTCAGAATCGCTCCAAGCCCACGAACAACAAGCAATTGAATCCTATTGCATGCAACATGGAGGCCGGGTTGAAAGACAATCTGATGGCAGCCTACGATGGCAACCATAGCCAACTAATGAACAAAAGGATCACAGCATCCAGCACCGTGCCTTCAGTTCCCCTGGAACTGAATGCCAGATCAGCCCTGCTGACTGGGAAGACGCATGGAGGAGAACTCCCGAGAACAGAGGGGAAGGAACCTACAGAGATGAGCCCTGTTGCAAACAAAATGTTCGAACTAAATCAATGCGCTCAGTCCGATCCACAGTGACGGCAACAACAATCAACCAAATAACAAAACAATAAACAGATTCAATGGCAAATAGACAAACGCAAAGCGATCTGGACGCAGATCAACTTGCAAGGGGACAGACGCTTAACGCCATGAATCAATCAATCGAATCGAATCAAATCATTTATCGATATCGATATCGATAAGGGTACAGACGCAAACAAAATAAAGGGTACAGCAGCAATAACAAGGCCAACCTTGTTCCGGACAAACAAATAGTCCACAGGGAGCTCCAAGAATAATAGAGCAATCCCACAAAAATTATATTCTACACCCACAGAGGTGCTCTGGAGTTATGAACATTTGAACCTCCAGTAGACTGCTGCAAATAACACCCAAAAGAACGCCCGGCAAAGTATCCGGCAAATCGCAACTGAATTTCCATGTGAATTTACATAATAAATAACTAACAATGCGTCCCCTCTCTGCTTGAACACATACAATCGCAGATACGACAAGCAACGCATTCAACGCTCGGCTTTTCACCTACCTAACTCCTATTACAGGAGGTGTTTTTATGCCTACCAAGAGCAACTGATTTCGACAGATCAATCGATTTCAAATCAACCGAATTTATAATCAGCTCCACTACCCCGGGAGGTGCATCACAGTTGGGGGAGGAAAAGAATTTTCTTCGCCTCTTTTTGCTATTTTTAGCATGTCATTATGACCCTTCTCAAGAACAAGAAACAAATAAGAGAACAAGAAACAAAATCTTCGATTTCTTCAGTATCACGAAGAACCTTCTTCAATCCCAGTTCAATCTACATCACCATATATCTTTCGAAATATTTCAAGTGGCATATATCATCTTCAACCGGTTCTCCGAACAAGCATATCTCTTTTCCATCGATACTACTCAACTACGAACCTATGCTATCGAACCACATGCAAACTTCACCTAATCATTGGGGAACTATGTTACATGCTGACGTAGGTACCCTACGAGAAGCTCTAAATGATTATTGAATCCCGCATGTGCTCCAATATACAAGAATATGTATGATATTCATGTATATATACTGAATATCCAACGAACAAGAATACACATACAATTCAAACGAAGATTCCTATGACTCACCGATTATTGATATTATGCCCGCGGAATAATATATCATTCATTATTCGATCGTTCATCAATACTCAAGGAATCATTCCCATCTCGTAAAGTATTCAACCATTCTCTTTCGTAACACAATTTATTAATCATACCTCTTTAAAATACTCCTATCGCGTATTTCTACCTTAGAGTGTAACACTCTCTTCCAGATGAGGAAGAGTTCTGGTCTCTCAGTACCATTGAGGACTTTCATGTAGTCGCTGAATGCGATTCCACCCCTCTCGCTGTCTACGTTCATCTTTACGGTGGTGGCATCTTCTGGCCAGTCCTCCCGCGTGACGTTAAAGGGCTTCAGTTTGGTTCCTTTGGTTGCCATGGTGGGTTAATCAGTTTTCTATTAGGTTTAATTTAGTTACGCTATTTCTGTTATCTTTGCTGTTTGTGTTGAAATTGGGCAAAAAGTGATTGCTCAGCTCCTCCAGTTTTTCTTGCTGGATTTCCACTGCTCTCGCGATAACTCGTGTTATAACTGATTTTCCCCCTGGTTTGTCCAGTGGTGGGAGTTGTTTCTCTCTTTAGTTCACAGGAATCCTGTGGTTCCCCGGAGTTGTTTCTGTTTCTATTTCGTGGGATTCGATTCTCGTGGTTCTCCGGCGTTGCTTCTCTCTTAAGCCGTCACCGGGCCGGTCCCACTTCTCGTTGTCCCGTGGGATTAGTGGTGTTTGGGTATTTAATGTATACCTTTCCGGATGTGTTGATATTCGCTCGTCAGCGATCTTCGGGGACGACTCGTAGATGTATCTCGTACTGGTCTGTAAATAAGGAAAAGCCTTAACAATAATAATACATAAAGTCCTGGCAAATCGTGAGTCTACAGTGGACTGTTCAAGGTCTATTGCATACGCTCAAGCAATACAAAGCACTTCCCTAGAGGTACATCGGAATCGGTCGTAAAGGAGGGCATGATAGGTTTCTATTTTAGAGTGTAAAAGAAAGAGTGAAAAGGAGCTGAGCCAAAGCGCTCAGCTCTGTATCGTGACATCGATTCGCTAACTCGCTAATAACAGAGCTTCTGTAGCTCTGGTACTGTATCCTACGAGTAGCGTACCGTATCGGAGTATCGTAGGTATCTCCGATTAATTAGATCGAAACGTGTGCTAGCGCGTTGGGTAACTGTCTGGGCCGGGCATCCAGTCATGGTACATATTACACACCAATGACCTGGCCCCGGCGGTAGCACGGTATCTTAGCATGGTACCATGGTATGCTAGCATCTTTCAGTATCTCGCAGCCTTAGCAACCCTAACCCTGTAGCATTTAGCTACACCACGACAGGAGGTGCTTTACTCGGGGTACGTACGATTGGTACAAATCGTACGCGGCGACCCTAGTAAACTTTGCTAGCAATACTAGACAGGATAGGTCTGCTGCTAAGCCTGTTGCTAAGCCTGTTGCTAAGCCTGTTGCTAAGCCTGTTGCTAAGCCTGTTGCTAAGCCTGTTGCTAAGGATGTATGCTACCAATTAGCACACACCTCAGCACTCAGCTCAGCACTTGGTAGTCAGCTACTGGAGGTTGCTGACTGTAGCCCCAGTACACTCTCCTACACAGGAGCCTTAGCACAGATCATAGCACCACCTTGAATATCTTCATAGTCCCCGTGATTCATGCGAGTGGCCCTGTACTGAGCAACTATACTGGTCCCCGGAAACAGATACTCCCAGGGGAACACCAATACTCCTGCTTGTTGTACCAGGACACTTGGATGGATCATAACAGAATTCAGGGATGCTTCCATGTAACTTGTCAGAGATCAAACTGCACCAAATATTGCAGTTCTTCTATCAGAGGCCCGGCTGATTCGTAGTTCAAAAAAAAAAGGGGGGCGGACCATAGGACATTTTGCCCTTTGGTTCCACTCCTCGACACGTACGAGGAGATCAATAAATCAGCCTATTGTCGTTCAAGTTTATAGTCCCCGGAACCGGTGTACCGGAGACTCCCAAATCGAAATCAGCTGCGTTCGATTGCTGCCAAAAATCGTAATCGATTGCTTCCGAAAATCGTAATCGGTTGCTTCCGAAAATCGTAACTATCGAAGAACTCGTAATCGAAATCCGGAATCGCTTGGTTCCAAAATCGACTTCAAAATCTTCTGCGTCCGAGCTGCTTGTCAGGGACCAAAGGTACCCCAAATAGTGCAGCTAGAGCAATTTTCCTTTACCACATGCATCGGGCACAGTGTTCTTTCAAAGCTGGACCATTCAATAGCTTGGTGAATAAGTCGGCAATATTGGTCTCACCAGGCTCCTTTGCAATTCGAATTGTTCCAGCAGCAATAGACTCGCGCGCCTTGTGGTATGCGACGCTGTTGTGCTTCTTGTTGCAAGGGCTCTCTGGTCTGGTAGTATTTTTGACAACAGACTCGTTATCACAGTACACATTCGTAGGACCTTCAATAGGAACGCCCATCATCCGGAGCTTGTACCTGAGCCCTTCAATCAGTTCAATGGCAATTCGGAGTGCCACTATTTCAGAACCAAAGGTTGACGTCTCGACAGTGGTCTGGCGTTTGCTGAACCACAGGATAGGGGCTCTGTTTACAAAGATGATAATCCCGGTATGGGACCTTCTTGTTGCTTTGCATCCGGCATGATCCGCATCGACAAAACAACTCATAATAACTGCTTTTCCAAGAGGTTCAGGAGCATCCGGTGGCAATACTTCCTTGGCATCAGGATAAAACTCGCTCCAGTCGCAGTTGGGGAATCTGGACTCATCCACTTCAGGCCGGGTCTCATCAAACACCAACTTGGATCGGGCATGCGCCTTGAGATAGGCAAACATGTGCAATACTTGGTTCAAATGCCCTGTTCTTGCTTGCGCAAGATACCTAGACATAAGGGATACAGGCATGACCAAATCCAGTCTCCCAAGTTCGCACAACCACCTCAATACACCAATCAGGCCCTGGTAGTAGTTCTGCTTACTTGGATCCAGTTCGGCGGTTACATCAACTTCTGGACGATAATCGGATGTCAACGGGGTAGACACCTTGTTCGGAAGGTACTTGTAACCATACTGCTCAGTGCCAAGCTCCTTCTCTACTGCGTCGATGGCTTTCTTGGCATATTTCTCGGAGGACATCGCCCACTTGGGAATTGGATCGTCTTCGACCACGTGCAGATTGACATCAGCGCCCAGATACAAGGTTGGAACTTCTATAGTCCCGTCCTTCAGCGTGAAGCGCTGTTCGATACTTTCCAACTGTCGTCGAGGGTCCTCGCTGCAACAGATAATATCGTCGACGTATGCAATCAGGTAGGCCCAGTACCTAGAGCCGTCCTTTCGTGTCTCCACTCGCATATGAACGTCAGGATCAGCCTTACAGGGTTGGTATCCTAGCGTTCGTAGGTGCTTGGTCAAATAGGATCGGAACGACGCGCCTGCAACAGGAAGTCCATACAGCGCTCGAACGATCTTACATACCTGTCCTACCAAATGCGGGGGAAAACCATCTTCAGCTCGTGCAACCAAATAATACTTCTTCTTGATCGGCGCTGTAAGGTAGGCATTCTGGATGTCCGCAGACAGTACGTCCAAATTGTTCAGGGCTGCCAACAGGAAGAAGATACGGACTGAATCCCTGCTAGGTACACTGCTGAAGGTATGTTCCTTAGCTGTTGCTTGTACCTTATGGCCATCGGCGACGAGCCGTGCTTTCCGCGTCAGGGACCCCAACTTCACATCAAAGATCATGTGCGTCGTGATCTTACTGAATCCTTCGGCCTTGAGACCTTCGACGGTGTAGCTGGAGTCAAACTCGAACGCCATCTCGTTGTTTCTCATCTCCTTCGCAATCGCCTTCTCCCAATAGTCCGTTCCCGTCTTTCGGTCGATGGCAAGAGCTTCAGGGATAGAATGTGGTAGCTCCACTCCGAACTTGTGCGTCCGATCCCAGTACTTGTTTCGCTTGGTGGCTTTGAGGATTCGCTTCTTCCTTCGTAGTACATGGTGAATCCACCATCGAAATGCTGGCTGATCCGAGATCTTGGCGGATATGGCGTACTCTGCGGTCTGCACAGGAAAGGACTCTTTCAGATCGCTCAACTTACACCAGGATTCGGTTCCGTCTTTCCAACTGACGAGCAATCGCCATCCCTTCGTTGTAGGCCTTGGGACTTTGCGACCATACTTGTTGGTGATCGTCGCATCTTGCTTCCTAACGGCAGATCCGTCCTTCTCGTGGTCGATAATCTCGTCCAGTAGAGAGAACATTCGTCCGTCGTCATCGATCTCGCTGTACATGCTCTCAGCAACGATATTGGCGGTGTACTGCTCGATGGAACCATCTGGAAACTGCAGATCATACATTCTGGTATCAAGGATAGGGTTATCATTCCTCTTACCAATCGGATTGCCATTAAGATCAGCAGAACGATTCTTCACAACACACCGTAGTCGTTCGTCGCCCTTCTGGATCATGACATTATTACCAATATACTCATCATAGTCATCCCCATCAGGTATGAGGTCGTCGATGTCTGGGATGGAAGCTTCAGGCTCGGCGAGCTCCCACCTTTCTTGGTGACCCTCAAATAACTCAGCAGGGGGATCAGGGTACGTAGCTTGGAACTTTGCGTCGTTATCCTCAACCTTGTCCCCGATCTTGGATTCCACTGCTTGGTCAAATGAGTCCATATAGCGCTTGACGTCATGGGAACGCCATTCTTCTTCAGTAACAGCACGGACTGTGTTAGTGCTTACCGGCATGGCCGCCTCGTTCAGGATCCAGTGGCAGTCTCCGCCTCCGAATCGGTCACCGCACGGGCCAAGCCATCGTCCCAGCTTCTCGGTCCCATCAGAGAGATCAACCCAATAGACGAAATCATACCATTCATGGGCTTGGTACAGAGATATGTCAGGCATGTACCCATGTACAATTTCGAACGGCGTTCGACCCATCATCGTAGGATCACTGGAAGCAGTGCGCTGTCGGATGGCAGCAACGAGCTCTCCGCAGAAAGCCCACAGGCGCTTGGGGGATCGCTTCCGGGCCGTCTTCTTACGTATACTTCTGCTGATATGGCCGATGCTGAGCTCCGCGCGATTCTGGAAGGGACATCTTGGCTGGATGAAAGTCTGGTGGATATGGTTTTTGCTGACGACCTTATTCCATGGAGTCTTGTAAGTACCAGGGGCGCCTTGCTCTCGAGCGCCATCAGATATCAAATGCTCGGGGATACCGACGTCGTGGATGAAAATCTTCAGGCCTTCATACGCTTGCTTCTTGCCCTGTATAGGTATGAACTCGTCGTAGCCCTTACCATTACTGAAAACTTGGGCGGCTGAATCTTGTCGCATGATGCTCGGGACCTTTGCCATCCAGGTGTCGGTGTACCATTTGCCAGCCGCGATGCGCTTGTTTCTGAAGCTCTGCGTTGGCAATCGGCGGACAAGAGGATGCATAGGGTTGCGGAACCCTTTCTGCGTCGTGACTCGAAGGGTATCCGCAGCCTTTCTCGGAGATACATCCCAGATCTTGGACAGACGGTCGGAGTCGATCTTGCAGTATCGTTCGGTGTCAATCGTCGGACCCCACTTGGCTCGTCTGGCGATAGTGTCGAGCTCGGGATCGACTGGTTCGACTGCATCGTCGTCCCATCGAACATGCTTGTAAACGGCAGACAGGCAGACGGGGGAATCCCTGCAACGGGGATCCAATTCGAAGCGCTCACGTCCATCGGTGTAGGCGCGCTCGTACAGAGGGGTATGCAGGGCGTTGACTGTAAGACTTGGAACTGTATCCTCGTCTACATCATCGTCCCCGCAAGTCTTCAGGGAATCGCCCGAATGAAAAAGAGAAGATAGCCGCGCATCCAGACGCGAGTCGGATGCGATCGCACATGGGGTCAGATCACGGCGGGTACAGAGTTGCTGAAGGCTCCGCAGCTTGTACTTCTCATAGCAATCATGCTGTGGCAGGATCAGCTCGTCGCTCCGAAGAGGCTTGTCGTACAAATGGGGACTGAAGTTGGACCGTGTTTCGACGGGCTCCAGCTTACGCTTGTTGGACTTCTTGGACTGCTTCGTGGTCGGCGCGGACGCATGGGGCGTCCCCGCGCGAAGGACAGACACCGTAGGATTCAACGGATGAGATCCGTCGATGGCTTCTTCGGCTTGCTCGAACTTCTTGCTCTTCGGATCCCAAGGGAAGTCTCGGGTAGCAACGACATGATCGCATGTAGCCATTTCATGCTTGGTTGGCTTGCGGGAAGAGAAATAGGACACGACCCCATCAAGCAAGAGCTTGATGTCGAGGGTGTGTCCCGCATGGGGATCTTCAGGATCGGTATTGTCAATATGGATGGAGTGACTGGACTGTTCATCATACTGACGGGGCGTTTCGCTGACACGATTGGGATGGCAATCCCGTATCTGATTCGGACAAATCAAGCTGTGGGACAACTTGTCGCCAAAATACAGGGCTTCGTGGAAATAAATCAACCAAACTTTCCCGTTGGTATCTGTGTAGGCCGTAACACAGGTCCCAATAGGAATGTTCTTGATAGGCTCGAGCTCAGGCGAAAAAGGATGAACATCAACGTGGCTGACGACTTGGTCTTCAAGCAAGATCATATTGGAACCGGCGGCGGTCGTATCAGCGTGGCTGTCCAGCTCGCATTGCCCCTCATGTCTGGGTGGGGGGCGCGCGCGCGGGAGATCCATCTGGTACAACAGCCGGCCAACCTTACTTAATTTCGGGCACCGGCCGTCGTTTCAGTTCTTGGGGGTCTGTCCTTGGTTCGAGCCGTTGCCCTTCTTCTTGCCCTTCTTGCGCCCCTTGGGCCCAAAACTGTTCCCTGCGCCTTGGGTCGCGTCCGCGTGCGCGGTCGCGGAGGCAGCAGGCGTGGTAGAACTAGTGGACTGAATAGTTCGAGCTTTCTTCTGCTGGCGGAGGTCATACAACTGCTTTCGTTGTTCCTTGGAGAAGGTCTTGTAGACTTCATGGGGATACTGCTTGTCCTCAATCTTGCCGCTGTACGATCCACCCTTGTTGCTTCCTTGGTTGCCACCACCTTGGTGGACAGAGGAGATACTTCGCGCGCGCTTGGTTGCAACCGCACCCATCTTCCGTATGCCGAGGCATTTCTTGAAGAATGAGACGCATTCATTGAAGTTCGTGGTATACTTGTCACTGTCGAGGGCTTGGATCTTGGGGTTCTCAAACCGATCGTCTTGGATGCTGTGGATGAAACGCATGGTGAAGTCCTCTTCGTCGTGCAACTTGTTGTGGTTGGAGAGCGTAGTCTGGAAATTCAACCAAGTTCTGCAGTGCTTCTCAAAGTCGTAGGTGCGGGAATCACCTGTATAGCGGGAGGTGTACATACCGGTACGGACCTTGTCAAGAATAGCCGCGACGTTGGTTGCGGAGAAGGCATTCTCGTAGAGATGTAGGAAAGCCGCTCGGGCGTCCCCAGTTGGGTTCTTCGCGTCTTTGTACCTTCGAGTGTAGGCCCAAGCGGGGCCATCACGGACTGCGTTGCAGAGCAATACCCAAACGTCGTGGTTGTCAGTGACGAACTGCGGGCCTTCAAGCGTGGCGCATCGGACATTGTAATCCATCCAGTTGGAAAAAATCCCGTCCTTCCCAACAGTGGCGGATCTCTCTGCTGCAGTCACCGTCTCTTGCTCCTTCGGACGGATGACGTATGATAGGGGAAACCCTTGTTCATTGTACTGGAAGCGGAGGAACTGACGAAAGCTTTCTTCCCACTGACGGAAGTTGTCAAGGTTGGCGAGCTTCGGCGGAGTAATGGACGCTGAGACGGCCTCCTTGTCGGCGGTCTGCATTTCATGCAGGCGCTGGCGTGTTCTGTCGGCTGCAAGGGGATCACTAAGCCAGGTATGGGCAGTAGGCTTGATACCAATGAGAGGTTGGTAGCGGATCCACTCCGAAAGAAGCTGGAAGGATTGTCTGAAGGATAGTCCGATAAATACTCGTTCATGGTAGGGGCACATCGGATGACGACCCCCATTGAAGTCACGGAGGTACTTGGGGAGTTCCTTGGCAGAGAGCTGTTGGATCGCCTCGATGCTGTTGAGACCATTTCGGAATAGTTCATCCGCCGTATCACTGTTACTGAAGCCAGAGAGGATCTTGTGGAGGTCTAACTCCCTTGAGCTGAGCTTTGCTCCATTCTTGTATCCAGAGATTCCACCATTAGCTTGGGCTGTGGCATGGGCTTGGAGGATTTCAGGATTGGCTCCTGTAGGGGCGGCGACAGGAGCAGGGGCAGGGGCAGGAGCAGCTGCAGGAGCTGGGGCACGAGCGGCGGCGGCAGCAGCAGCAGCGGCAGCTTCAGCAGCAATCCGAGCTGCGTTCTCGTTGCGCATTGCTCTCAGTTCTTGAATAGCAGCAAGCAGGATCATCTCAGATCGGGGTTGGATGTCAAGGTTGGGTTCTTGTTGGACTCTGGAGCCTCCAAACGCAGCAGGGACAGCAGGAGCAATAGGAGGGACTCCAGGCGCTCCGACAGGGGGGACTCCAGCTCCAGGCGCTCCGACAGGGGGAACGCCGGCGACAGGGGGAACACCGGCTCCAGGCGCTCCGACAGGGGGAACGCCGACTCCGGCTCCGGCTCCGGGGACAGCTCCACCACCATCTCCAGGGGCGGCGTCTCCTCCAGGGGCAGCGCCACCTCCAGGGGCGCCGTCTCCGGCGGCGGCTGCAGCGGCGGCGGCTTGGCTTCTAGTTTGCTTGGCCATGGTTGACTTTGCTTGACTTGCTCTGAGTAACTAACTTGCTTCGGTTTCCAAATTCTTTTGTGGTGGGGACTGTCTCCATCCAAGTTGTCGATCGAAGGTTCGGGAGCTGTCTCCAATCGATGGTCCGCGTCGATTGTTCCGTACTCGTCAATTCCGAAAGAAAAAGGTATCACGTATCACGTCAGCATTGGTGTCAACAGTTTCGTGCCGACGTCTTCGAAGAAAGGTATCCACATCAATGGTTGGCTAGGAAGGTATCCATTTCCGGTCCGATGGTTGGATGGTTGGTTATGACCAAAAGAAGAAGAATTCTATCGGTCTTTCTGCTCTGGACCAATCGATTTGATTCTGAGACATGACAGATCTCAGGGTTCTTGGCTTGTCTGATTCCAAATTCCCTTGGCTAAAATCAAAAAATCGATGGTATAGCAGGTTCGAGGTTGTCTGCGCCTCGTTGAGGTTGTCTGCGCCTCATTTATGGATGGTCCTGACGTCATGTCATTCGGTCTGCTGGACACTGTCTTCACTGGAATGTACGTGGTGGTCTGTCTCCACGAAAATTCTTTTCTTTTTCCAGTGTGGTTCCATCCATGGCAAGCAAGCGTCCCCCTTGAATCCTGTAAAATAACAGGGAATCATGGACGCTGCTTTCTCCACGTCCGTCTTGCTCCTTCCCCACCGGACTGAGCCTCCATGGAGCCACCATGATGCTCATCTACTGTATAAACAGGCCCCAGAGGTGGATGTGTGGGCTCCGGTCGTTTCGCGGGTCTAGGGAAGGGCTCCCCATTAACATCAGGGATCTCACGATGTCAGCTGCTGGTCCAGTTTCAGCTGAAGTTTTACATCCAAGTGTAGGCATGGATGCCAGTGGTGATCAGCCAGCTGGGTTTCTTCACACGCTCTAGCCGGCGTCCCGGTTCGTAGTGGGTCGAGCGGTGGGTCTGATAAACTGTGTTGATATTCGCTCGTCAGCGATCTTCGGGGACGACTCGTAGATGTATCTCGTACTGGTCTGTAAATAAGGAAAAGCCTTAACAATAATAATACATAAAGTCCTGGCAAATCGTGAGTCTACAGTGGACTGTTCAAGGTCTATTGCATACGCTCAAGCAATACAAAGCACTTCCCTAGAGGTACATCGGAATCGGTCGTAAAGGAGGGCATGATAGGTTTCTATTTTAGAGTGTAAAAGAAAGAGTGAAAAGGAGCTGAGCCAAAGCGCTCAGCTCTGTATCGTGACATCGATTCGCTAACTCGCTAATAACAGAGCTTCTGTAGCTCTGGTACTGTATCCTACGAGTAGCGTACCGTATCGGAGTATCGTAGGTATCTCCGATTAATTAGATCGAAACGTGTGCTAGCGCGTTGGGTAACTGTCTGGGCCGGGCATCCAGTCATGGTACATATTACACACCAATGACCTGGCCCCGGCGGTAGCACGGTATCTTAGCATGGTACCATGGTATGCTAGCATCTTTCAGTATCTCGCAGCCTTAGCAACCCTAACCCTGTAGCATTTAGCTACACCACGACAGGAGGTGCTTTACTCGGGGTACGTACGATTGGTACAAATCGTACGCGGCGACCCTAGTAAACTTTGCTAGCAATACTAGACAGGATAGGTCTGCTGCTAAGCCTGTTGCTAAGCCTGTTGCTAAGCCTGTTGCTAAGCCTGTTGCTAAGCCTGTTGCTAAGCCTGTTGCTAAGGATGTATGCTACCAATTAGCACACACCTCAGCACTCAGCTCAGCACTTGGTAGTCAGCTACTGGAGGTTGCTGACTGTAGCCCCAGTACACTCTCCTACACAGGAGCCTTAGCACAGATCATAGCACCACCTTGAATATCTTCATACGGATATCCGTATATTACGGTTTTGGTTGGCATACCCTTTTCGGTCTGTCCATCCACTCAGAGTTGGTCCAATTAGTCCACTTGCTGGATTATGTGTCACTTTTTCAGTCTGTATTTTCAAATTTTTCGATTATTTCCTGTTGTCGACCATGGTCCTGTTTAGGTACCTAGGTGTCTCTGTTGCTGCTGTTGCTCCCTCCTTTGGGGCTAACCACTGCTGGGGTCGGTCTTCCTGGTGCTGCAGACACTGGATATCCTTCTCCCTGTTTTGCTTCTTTGCGCCTCCATTTTTGGCAGTCTTTCGGTCTCGTCGGTCCTTTTCGATCGATCGGTCCCTTCCTGCTCATGGTCATCAGCACTCAGCTTGATTTTAAAATCATGCCATACCCCGGGTCTACTAGTGATTAGAATAGTAGTGATATGCAAATTGTGAGCTCTATTGGTTAGTCTATTTGTTACAGCTCCAACAGTCTCTGAATCGGCGATTCTATCAGCTCGCCAATTGTTTTATCCTTATCCTTAATCCAGTCCCGAGTAGACTCGTGACTGTATTCCGGTGCACGGCAAGTCCATACTTCTTCCGGCCGCTCTTCTTAAACATCTGGCATGTGTGGCAGTGTTTGCAGAGGTCCTGGATGTCCTTCCGTAGGCTTTTCCAGGTGAATACTGATCGAATGCTCTGTTCCATTCTCTTTTCTCCGGGATGGACCAGCATGCTGTGGTACCATTCCATGACTCTTTCCTTGAGTGTGTCGGGAATCAGAATCTTCCCTTCTTTGTGGATCAGACTGTAACCTTCCACATTTTTGGTGGTCAGCTGGTTGCCTTTTTCCAAAGCACTCATGATTTCCGTGTCCTTTTGTTGGTAGAACTGGATCATATCCGGGGCAAGTGGGAATGCACTATTGCCCTGGAATTCTTCCGGCGCTTCTTCTCCAAGTGGGAATAGGAGTTGCCGGAGGTGCTCTTCCTCATCCGCGTAGGTGAGGGGCTTATTTGGTGGTAGCCATTCCACTGTGTCTGCTGGGTCATCTGTGATGTCCAGTCGGGACAGAGCATCTGCTGCGTCATTGTCTTTGCCAGCAACATGCTTGACTACTGGGTGGAACTCCTCCATGAGAAGGCGCCACCGGACCATCCTTTGGGTGGGCATCTGCTGATACAGTAGATTAAGGTGGTCTGTGTGAATAATCACATCTTGGCCTCGTAGGATTCCTTCGAACGCTTTTAGTCCTTCCACTATTCCAAGGAGTTCTTTTTCTCCTACAGTGTAATTGAGTTGCGCTGAATTCAGTTTCCTTGTGTAGAATCCCAGGGGTTTGCAAGTGCTCAAGGTTTGATCAAAATGCTTTGCATGTTGCCATTTCTGGTCCTCCCCTTCTTCAATATTGGCAGACCCACCATGATATTCCCATTCCACAACCTGTTTTGGGTTCCATCCATTGGTGTGCTCATCTGTCTGCCTTCAAGCGATTACCTCCTGGCATGCAAAGGTGGTTTGTCAAGTTTGCTTCTGGATGCATTGGTGTTGGCAACCAACTACTTCACTACCAGTATCAGGATCACTCCAGGTGCCCATTGTGTGATGCAGACAATGAGAAGGTGTCTCATGTGCTCTCCTGCAAGGACACTGGAGCAGTACAGCACAGTGTGTCAGCTTTCAAGGGACCACTGCAGAAGAGGCTTGAAGTTGAACAAACTGATCCATCATTGGTTGTTGCCATTGTGGATCTTCTCACCAGAGTTCGGAAGGGCCAGAACATTTATCCATCATCCTACTCACTTGCAATTGCGTCTGCTGTCAGGGCACAGAGGACTATTGGCTGGCACAACTGGCTTCTGGGTAGGTGGTCTCCTCGCTGGTATCAAATTCAGGCTGACTACTACTCCCACATTGGAAGCAAGCGCTCTCCCAAACGTTGGGCTACAGCTATCATCCATCAGTTCTTTCTTACCTCCTGGGATCTTTGGACCTACAGAAATGAACGACTCCATGGTCCTGGGGGTACCCTGGATGCTGAACAACACCAATCTCTTGATGCTTCCATCACCTCAGAATTGGCAATTGGTGCAGCTGGTGCACTTCCCCAGTCACACTCCCTGTTACAAACCCCTTTCCACGTCCTACAAGGTTACACCCTGACTGCCAAGCGGCAGTGGCTTGCAACCATCCACCTTGCAAGGAAGCAATATGCAGCGCCTGTCCCACCAGTGCAGCCATACCAACAAGAGGCTGCTCTTCTCAGAGCCTGGCTTACTGGACCTCAGGGTTGATTACACTTTGTACCTTGGTTTTGTCTTCTGTTCCTGCTTCTCATCCTGTCCCATCCCCTTTGATACTGGCTCTTATCCCAATATCCACATTCCCATCTCACTTTCTCTCAAGTCCCTAGTTTGTGGGACTTGTTTGTCTTTTTCCCTGCTTGATGTTCAAGGTTTGTTTGAAAATTTGTCGTTCTGCCACTTGGGGTCCTGACTCTATGATGGAGGCGACGTTAAAGTCTGGTTACAGACTGAGTAATTTAGTTTCACCTTTGGTGATTAAAGTTATTTAAATACGTATATTATTATTATTGCCATCTTGGCATACAGTTGCTCCCAGTTGCCTGTCACTGGCGTCTGAGTAGAGATGAAATGGTTTTGTAAAGTCCGGGAATGCAAGCTTTGCTTCTTCTGCGAGCATCCTCTTCCTCTCCATGAAAGCTTTCTGCTCTGCTGGACCCCAGTACCAGTTCATTTTGCCCTTTTTCCCTGCGAGTTTGTTTAGGGGGGCTAGGATGTGGGAGCGTCGCTTCCACATATCCCTGTAGAAATTCACCATCCCAAGGAACATCTTGAGTTGCTTGGTGTTCTTGGGGGCTTCCAGGCGCTTCATCGCCTCCAGCTTCTTTGGTTGGGGTTGGATGCCCTCTGTTGTTAATAGAAATCCCAGATATTCCACTTCTTTTTGCATGAAAAAGGATTTCCGGAGATTGGCCCTAAAGCCAGCATCATCCAGTTGTTGGAGGACTGTGTCGATTTTGTTGAGGTGGTCCTGCTCCGATTCACCTTCTCTCTGGATGATTAGAATATCATCAATGTAGACCAGGACATAGTCCAGATCGCCGAGTAGATTCATCATTACAGATTGGAAGATATCCGGCGCACAAGCAATCCCCATTGCCAGTCTCTTGTAGGCATACTTCCCCCATGGCAAAATGGTAGAGCAGATCTTTTGGCTCTCCTTGCAGATGGGGATGGTGTAGTATCCTTGTGATAAGTCCAGCCCCGTAGCTGACTTGAACTTCTGTAGGCGTTGTATTGTTTCCCCTATTCGTGGGAGTGGGAATGGTTTTTGCTGGATCGCTGCATTCATCTTCCAAAAGTCGGTTAGCACGCGAATATCCCCTGTCTTTTTGGGTTGACAGAAGGTAGGGGACGCCCATGGTGAGTCATCATCATGGGGGAGTTTTTCCAGGACTCCAATGTCACAGAGTCTGGTGATCTCCTTTCGGAGTGCTTGTTCAAAGGCATGGGGCACAGAATAGTACCTCTGCCGGACCGGTTTGACCCCTGGTTGGAGTTCAATTGATACCAGTTCTATATTTTTGAGTAGTCCCAGCCCTCCTCCAAAGAGAGTGGGGAACTTCTTCAAAGTTTTCTTTAAGGCTTCCTTGGACGCATCTGTGATCTCCAGTCCATTGACCATAGCGTCTATATCGACTTTGGAGTAGTCCGCATCCAGGATTTTGGATTGCCTTTCTTCCTCCTGCTGGAGGATTGGGCTTTGTGTGTTGGCAAAGAATACTGCCTCACATTTGTCCGGGTCAGTGAGTTCCCCCACTCCCTTCATGGGGATGGAGTCACCCTGCCACTCAATCGTACGGGAGCTGTATTTTATATCCAGTCCCAGTTGTGCCATCAGGTCGGATCCTATAATCATGTCATAGGGTACCTCCTCCTGGTGATGGTATTCATCCACTTGGAAGGTCCATCTGATGGTCTTGGAGTTTGAAAACTCTATCAGCCTTAGTCCCACTGAAGCCGCAGACTTGGTTCAGAATTAGCCTATATACGTGTTGTAGGTGACAGATCTTTGGTCTCGGTTCGTTAGTTGACTTCGGTTGACAAAGTGCCTTAGTATGATGGATTTGGAGCACCCAGAGTCTAATAGACCCCAGAGCATCCTCCCCCTTCCCTTGTGGTCCAATACCTCCACACAGACGTCCGCAAATCTGTTGATGATGCGAGGTCCGGTGTGGATGGTATCAGCCATTCAGTTGTGGGATCCTTTCTTCTTGAAGGTCTTTCTGTACTTTCTCCTGTACTCTTTGAGTTCTCGTTCAGAGATATCGATCTCATCATCAGAGACTTCGTGGTCAGCTTGGGCCGTGGCCAGTACATAAGAGTTCTCATGGTTTGATAGGTTTCTTCCCCAGTGGGGTTTGGAGTACTGCTCGTTGTCTGAGTCTTCCTTTGCCACAAAGTGCTCTTTGAGCAGGTTGATGGTTTCCCGGTCAAACTTCCCCTTTTTGGAGGGTCCGCCAGTTAGTTTCCAGCATTTGCCAGCATGGACCTTGCCACAGGTCTTGCAGAGCTGTTTGTTGCTGTTATCCATAGGACGCTTCTTTTTGCCAGGGGACTTCCCATGGTGGCTTCCTCCCCCAGAAGCGGCCTTGGGGTTCTTCTTGGCGCCGCCGTTCGTCTTTTCGAGGTTATCGATGCGCTTCTGGAGGTGTTCCTCCTTCCGGATGGTGGTTTCCAGATTTTCGAGCTTGTCAATGGTGGTGTTAAAGGAGTGGGTGTAGAGGTCCCATCCAATGTGTTCCAGCTTCTCCCGTTGGGAGTGGGTCATGTTGGAATCCAATATTTCCTTCATTTCTGCTGGTGTGAAACTGGTTGGTGTTTCCGCTTGTTCACTGCCACATTCCCAGAGGCATTCTGGGAGGTAGCTCTGTAGTTCGGCCATCCGGTTGGCCCAGGGTCGTATGCCATATTTGAGTTCCACTTGCATTCCTCGCATGAATCTGCGGAGGAGAATATACGAGCGTTTCCTATTCGTGTCATTGCCGAAGATTTTGAGCTTGAGGACATGCATGCATTCCTCCATGACATCTTTCCCGTACTCCTCTGATCGGTAGTACTGGGTGAGGGCGTCTGCTACCCTTTTCTTTGGGATCGGAGAACCGAGGTCTTCGGTCTCTGTTTCTTTGTCTGAGTTTGCCGTGGCAGTTTCGGTTTTGTCGGCGCTGGGAGATTTCTCCTTTGCATTCTCCTTGGAGGTTCCCGTGGGAGTTTCGGTGGCTTCTTGCCCCATCGATAGAAGTATGTTGCTGGCTTGATCGCACTTTTCAATTTCCTGGATCTTTTTCTGCACCAGTTTGTTATTGTGGATCTTGTGGTTCGGTTCGGCGTAGTAGGTCCGAGCGAGTGTCCTCTGGACGAGGGACAGTGCCTCGCCAGAGAGGATCCTTTGTAGGACGTCCAGTTTCTGGTCTCCCTGGAGTTTGTCATTGCCAGCAATTTTCTGGTCAAAGTCTCTCTTCCAGATGATGAAGAGTTCTGGTCTTTCAGTGCCATTGAGAACTTTCAGGTAATCGCTGAAGGCGACGCCGCCCTTCTCACTGTCTACACTCATCTTCACAGCAGTGGCATCTTCCGGCCAGTCCTCTCGAGTGTAGTTAAAGGGTTTCAGTTTGGTTCCTTTGGACGCCATGGTGGGTTAATCAGTTTTCTATTAATTTTAGTTACACTATTTGTTATTTCTGTTTGCTTGTGTTGGAATTTAGCAAGAGTGATTGCTCAGCTCCTCCAGTTCTCTTTGCTGGATTTTCACTGTTTCTCGTGATAACTCGTGTTATAACTGATTTTCCCCCCTGGTTTGTCCGGTGGTGGGAGTTGTTTCTCTTTTTAGCTCCCGGGAATCCTGTGGTTCCCTGGAGTTGTTTCTGTTTTTATTTTGTGGGATTCACAATTTGCGCGAAGCGCATTTTGTCCGACGTTCCGATGTTCCAGTACTAAAAACACGTAGATTTCTACACACAATTACCATGCGATATCTCGCTCCCTTATACACCCCCAATCACGATACCAGGACCTACATGTATTAACCAAGACCTGCGCTCTTCGTTTCTGCTATCAGTTCAGTTGCTTGCTGCTTTGTTCAGTTGCTTTGGTTGCCTTCACCATGGTCGTCGATTCGATTCGGCAACAGCAGCAGCACCAAAACCGACACATAATTTTCTACAGCACTTCCAGTACAGATACTACAGCAATTCACCACTCATTTCGATGTAACCTTTCGGTATTTCTGCTTCGAACGTATTTCTGCTTCGATCTGTTTCCAAGTTCTGTTTTCAAGTCCATTGCCCTGCTGGACCCTAAGTGTTTTCACTTATGGTCCTACTGTTTCCTGATCCAAGCCCCAAAGCCGCTAAGTACAGTTTGCTTAAGGCTCCACTACCTACATAAACCTCCCAGATGTACCGTATAAATGTCATCTGTTTCCAAGTCTACTGCCCTGATGGACCCTAAGTGTTTTCACTTATGGTCCTACTGTTTTCTGACTCCAGCCCCCAAGCCGCTAAGTACAGCTCGCTTAAGGCTCCACTACCTACATATACCTCTCAGGTGTACAGTCTAAATGTCATCTGTTTTCAAGCCTACTGCCCTGATGGACCCTAAGTGTTTTTGCTTATGGTCCTACTGTTTCCTGATCCAAGCCCCAAAGCCAATACGTACAGTTTGCTTAAGGCTCCACTACCTACATAAACCTCCCAGATGTACCGTATAAATGTCATCTGTTTCCAAGTCTACTGCCCTGATGGACCATAAGTGTTTTCGCTTATGGTCCTACTGTTTTCTGACCCCAGCCCCCAAGCCGCTAAGTACAGCTCGCTTAAGGCTCCACCACCTACATATACCTCTCAGGTGCACACTTAAACTGTCATCTGTTTCCAAGTCTACTGTCCTGCCGGACCATAAGTGTTTTCGCTTATGGTCCTACTGTTTTCTGACCCAAGCCCCAAAGCCGCTAAGTACAGTTTGCTTAAGGCTCCCCTACCTACATAACCCTCTCAGGTGCACAGTCCAGCTGTCATCTGTTTTCAATTCTACTGCCCTGCTGGACCATAAGTGCTTTTTCTTAAGGTCCTACTGTTTCCTAACCCAAGCCCCAAAGTCGCTAAGTATTCTTTACTTAATGTACCGCCACCTACATATACATCGCCAGTACACAGTACAGCTGCCATCTGTTTCCAAGCCTACAGCCCTGATGGTCCATAAGTGTCATCACTTAGAGCCCTTGTTTCCAAGCTACTACGGCAGATCAAGTTCAAGTTCGAACAGAAGGACAGCTGTTACAAATTTGAATTTGGTAGTAGGCTCCACTGCCTCTACGTGTTGTGTTCTCTACTACGAAGTTCGATCAGGAGGACAGCTGATACGAATTTGGTAGTAGGGTACTATGTACCATACAGTGGTAAGGAATGTGTTTGGGGCTGACTACTCCCATTACTGATGCTGCAATACAGCATGCAGAGCCAGTTTTGCTTGCGTCAGCTGACCACTTGCACTACTGATGCTGCAATCCAGCATACAGAGAGCAGTTTTGCTCGTGTCAGCTGACCACTCCTAGCATTACTGATGCTGTACAGCAGCATGCCAGGGACAGTTTTGCTTGTGTCTTTCCCTTTCATGTTCTTGTTACCTCGTCTCCTGTACGCTTTGCAACAGCAGTGTCTGTTGTGCTCTGGACTGGTTCGTTCTTACCCTGCTTCTTACTAAGGTTTGTTTGAAAAATTGTCGTTTTTACAACTTGGAGCCTAAACTCTCTTTGATTGAGGCGACGCGTCGTTCTACAACTTGGGGTCCTGACTCTTCGATTGAGGCGACGATAAAGTCTGGTTACAGACTGAGTAGCTTTTAACCACCTTCGGTGGATTTTCCTACTTAAATAAGTATATTAATATTAATATTTTATTTTGTGGGATTCGATTCCCGTGGTTCTCTGGCGTTGCTTCTCTGTTAAGCAGTCACCGGGCCGGTCCCACTTCCCGTTTCCCGTGGGATTAGTGGTGTTTGGATATTCAATATATACCTTCCTGGATATCCGTATATTTCGGTTTTGGTTGGCATACCCTCTTCGGTCTGTCCATCCACTCAGTGTTGGTCCAATTAGTCCACTCACTGATTTATGTGTCCCTAAGTGTTCCTACTAAAGCCCCCCTCCACGCAAGCACCTTCCCTGGTCCTAGGTCTTTGTTACAAGCCAGTTGTCGGTTTGTTTCTACACGATTTGCAGTGGTCTGCTGGAGTTTCTAAATTCTGTAACTCCAGAGCACCTCTGTGGGTTTCGAACGTGATTCTTCTGGAAGTGCTCCAGTCTTTTCTTTTGGTTCCCCTGGAGTTTTTCCTTGTCCAGACCAACGTTGGTCCTGTTGTTGCTGCTGTACCCTGTTTCCCGGTGCTCCTGCACTCCACTGGAGGTTTTCTACTGTTGATTGCCTTCCACCGGTGCTTCTCCTGCCCCGGCCTTTGCCCTCAACCGGTGCTTCACCTGCTCCGGCCTTTGTCAACACCTGGCACTTGCACATCCAAGAGGCGTGTCTGCTGTTGGTCCAACCCCAATTGCCTGCTTTTCAGTTGTTGCTTTGCTCTCAACCGGTGCTTCTCCTGCCCCGGCCTTTGCTCTCAACCGGTGCTTCTCCTTCCCGGCCTTTGTCAACAACCGGTGCTTCTCCTGCCCCGGCCTTTGTCAACACCGGGTACTTCTCCATTCAAGCGCGGCGTTTCAGTTGGTGATCCTGCACTCCACTGGAGGTTTTCTGCTGTTGATTGCCCTCCACCGGTGCTTCTCCTGCCCTGGCATTTGCCCTCAACCGGTGCTTCACCTGCTCCGGCCTTTTCATCACCTGGCACTTGCACATCCAAGAAGCGTGTCTGCTGTTGGTCCAGCACCCACTTGCTTGCTTTTCAGCTGTTGTTTGCCCTCAATCGGTGCTTCTCCTGCCCCGGCCTTTGTCATCAACCGGTGATTCACCTGCCCCGGCCTTTGTCTTCACCTGGCACTTGCCCATCCAAGAGGCGTGTCTGCTGTCGGTCCACCACCCAATTGTTTGCTTTTCAGCTGTTGTTTGCCCTCAATCGGTGCTTCTCCTGCCCCGGCCTTTGTCCACCACTGGTGCTTCTCCTTTCCAGCGCGGCGATTCAGTAGTTGCTCCTGCACTCCACTGGAGGTTTTCTGCTGTTGATTTGCCCTCCACCGGTGCTTCTCCTGTCCCGGCCTTTGCCCTCAACCGGTGCTTCACCTGCTCCGGCCTTTGTCATCACCTGGCACTTGCACATCCAAGAGGCGTGCCTGCTGTTGGTCCAACACCCAATTGCCTGCTTTTCAGTTGTTGCTTTGCTCTCAACCGGTGCTTCTCCTGCCCCGGCCTTTGCTCTCAACCGGTGCTTCTCCTGCCCTGGCCTTTGTCATCAACCGGTGCTTCTCCTGCCCCGGCCTTTGTCAACACCGGGTAGTTCTCCATTCAAGCGCGGCGGTTCAGTTGGTGATCCTGCACTCCACTGGCGGTTTTCTGCTGTTGATTGCCCTCCACCGGTGCTTCTCCTGCCCTGGCATTTGCCCTCAACCGGTGCTTCACCTGCTCCGGCCTTTTCATCACCTGGCACTTGCACATCCAAGAAGCGTGTCTGCTGTTGGTCCAGCACCCACTTGCTTGCTTTTCAGCTGTTGTTTGCCCTCAATCGGTGCTTCTCCTGCCCCGGCCTTTGTACTCAACTGGTGCTTCTCCTTTCAAGCGCGGCGATTCAGTAGTTGCTCCTGCACTCCACTGGAGGTTTTCTGCTGTTGATTTGCCCTCCACCGGTGCTTCTCCTGCCCCGGCCTTTGCCCTCAACCGGTGCTTCTCCTGCCCCGGCCTTTGTCATCACCTGGCACTTGCACATCCAAGAGGCGTGTCTGCTGTTGGTCCAGCACCCAATTGCTTGCGTTTCAGCTGTTGTTTGCCCTCAACCGGTGCTTCTCCTGCCCCGGCCTTTGTCATCAACCGGTGCTTCTCCTGCCCCAGCCTTTGTCATCAACCGGTGCTTCCCCTGCTTCGGCCTCTGTCATCACCTGGCACTTGCACATCCAAGAGGCGTGTCTGCTGTTGGTCCGACACCCAACTGATTGCTTTTCAGTTGTTGCTTTGCTCTCAACTGGTGCTTCTCCTGCCCCGGCCTTTGTCATCAACTGGTGCTTCCCCTGCCCCGGCCTTTGTCATCAACCGGTGCTTCTCCTGCCCCGGCCTTTGTCATCACCTGGCACTTGCACATCCCAGAGCAGTGTAGAATACACCCATCTGTATATATCCATACAGGTTAACACTGACAGCCTACCAGCGCCCGAGCCAACACGCCTATTCAGACGATCCTAGCCCCACCATGCCTCCCCCCCCGCCAGCTTCCAGGCGAAAAAGGTCTCCCTTGGCTAACACTCCTTCAAACAAACGCGCCTTTACGGGGACCCCTTCCCGCCGACTACCTGCTGGTTCCGTTCTTCAGGCTACTCCCTCTCCCCCTCCCTCTCCCCGTACAGCTAGGGATTCACTCCCTTCTGATGATGATATGTCCTTCACTTCTGCTGTGTCTACTGGTGCACTAGATGATGTTGATATGAGCACTGAGCAGTCAGGCACTGGGCATTCAGACACAGGGCATTCAGGCAGTGGGCAGTCCGACAGTGGGACGTCTGACAGTGGGAAGTCCAACAGTGGGAAGTCCAACAGTGGAAATTCCAACAGTGGGACGTCCAACAGTGGGAAGCCCAACAGTGGAAAGTCCAACAGTGCGACGTCTAGGGATGGCCAGCCAGGCTCTGAGCACTCAGACTCTAAGCACCCTCCTTCCAAGGTCTCTCCTTCCAAGTCTAGTCTGAAACAAGCTACTCTTGCATTTCTTTCTGACACACCGTCTGCAGAGCGACATGCCCTGCGCAAGAAAGCCCTGGCTGCTGCCAACAAAGCTCACTCAGATTCCTTCCTCTGGTGCTTCTACGGTAAGGGGCCTTTTACTGGTCGTGCTTCCATTCCCACCCCTATCCACACTCTTCGTAAAACTCCAGCAGGATCCCGGCTATGGACTGGGTGTCCTAGTCCCACTCACTTCTTCAGCAAGAAAGATGGGAATGACAAGAAATCCATCCATGATGTCTGTCAGTCTGCCATCCCTCCAGCATATGCTCAAGCTTTTCCTGACAACCCTGAGTGGAGAACTGCTTCTGTGGAGTCCCTGGTTTCCCTTGCTTCTCTCTGCTTTCAAGCCTCTGCAGACTGGACCAAGCAACCTTCAGGACATGCTCTGAAGAGATGTCTTATTGGTTTGGCCAAGATGTCTCCTGAGTGTTTTGATGACCTGTATTGTGAAGGTAACCTTTTGCCCAGCACTGAAGGAAGAGTTTGGTTGGCAGCCAATCAGGTGCTTGGCTCCCACTGGCATTTCAAGAAGCGACCTCCTACACCTGCGCCAACTGCAGTTGATGATGCTTCCACTTCCAAATCAGTGTCCTTTCTTCCTGGTGGTGGTGATGCTACTGTCTTGTCCTCCTCTGCTGGGCATTTCCTCCAACGCCGAGGGGTTTGCTCCAGTGATTCTAGAGCTCCAGTGGATGTCACTGCTGGCACCAAGTGTTCTCATAGTTCTTATGTCACTCTGTCCCTTCCAAGGTTGATGTCACAACGCCCTGGGGAACTATATGATGAGCTGCTCAAGTCTCTCAAGGAAGCTTTGGATCTTCTATGGACTGTTGACAAGCGCCTGGTGTTGTATGTTTTTCCCTCCAGAGCCAGGCTCAACCCCAAGGCCAAGCCTGTTACCAAGTTTTGGACGACACTTCCTGACAGGAAGACCTTGGAATTGTATGTTGCTCAGCTCTGGCTTCGCAGTAGAACTGCTCCTCATCTACGCTTCTTTGTGGGCCACAGTGCTTCCCTGGAGAAACTCTTTTCAGCACAATTGCTCCAGAGGCTCAGAGACCGTGATATGGACCTGAAATATGACCACATACAGGCCCCAGTTATTGTCACATGTGGCTTTCTCCTTGGATCTTACATGCAGAGTTTTGATCTTGACCACTACAACGAATTGCTTCAAACTCATCCCAGGTTTCAGGCGTGTCCTATTGCTGTTATCAGGAAGAATATCAGCCTTGACAACTCCAGAACTCCTGATCCCAATCCGGTTCTGGCTGCTCATGTTTTATGTGATGCAACAAAGCGCGCCCAAACTGTTAAGCTCCTCAAAGCCCAGTTCAACCGTTGCAAACCTTCAGACATTGCCTCTTTACCTGATGGTAAATTCTACAAGTTTATTGAGACAGCTACCAATCCTTCTGACAGACCTCTTCCCCCCTCCAAGCTCAAGACTGTTCGCCAGGCTAAGCACCGCCAAGCCAAATTTATTGAGAGCCATGAAACTGCTCCTGTTCTGGGGGTAGTTGATCTTGATCTTCCAGTTGACTTGGGCCAAGGGCTGGGTTTGAAGACACTGCGCAGTGTGCTTCTGGGTATCAGAACCCGTGACAATTGGTCATGGCCTCTTTTTCTTTCTGTTGATACCAGTTCATACCGAGGCGAGATCCTTGCTTTGTACAACATCACTACCAAGGCTGAAGCAACGGCCATGTTGTCTTTCCTGCCTATTTTTCTGGAAGCTCAGTATGGTTCTTGTGTTAGACAATGGTTCTCTTCTGAGTGCTTGACTGAAATGGCAGCTTACCATTGGGATGATGCAGTCAATTGTGTTGTGGAAACTGCACCTGCTGCAGATCCACTGCAGGATGACTCTCTTCCCTTTTTTGGTGATGGGGATGCACGAGATTGGGAACTTGTTGATGATGACTTGTCAGTTGACCTTGCCCCCGACCTCACTTTTGATCTGGATTTGCACTTTAACCTCCAAGCCCGTGCTGACAGTGGTGGTAAAGGCTTTGATGATTCTCAATCCATGGATACTTTAGCGACCGGCACTTCCAATCTCACTGATGTCCAGGCCTCAGCGCCTGCAGGTGCTGTTCCTCCTGGCGGTGATCCTACCCATGTGGCCAAGACTGATGCCTCCCCTGGTATCTCTCCTGTTGTTCCCCCTGAAGTTCCTGCACCTCCCCATGATGCCATGGCAGGTGACCTCCCTGTGGCCTCTCCTGAGTCCTCAACTGCAGTTCCTGCTGCCGGTGGTGGGGAAGATGCAGCCTCTGCATTGAGGCTTGGAGTTGCTGCAATTATGAAGATATTCGAGGTGGTGCTATGATCTGTGCTAGCAAGGCTCCTGCGTAGGAGAGTGTACTGGGGCTACAGTCAGCAACACCCAGTAACTGACTAACAGGTGCTGAGCTCAGTGCTAGAGCTGTGTGCTAATTGCTAGCATACAGGCTCAGCAACAGGCTCAGCAACAGGCTTAGCAACAGGCTCAGCAGCAGGCTTAGCAACAGGCTTAGCAACAGGCTTAGCAACAGACCTATCCTGCTTAGTATGGATGCTAGCAGAATTTACTAGGGCCGCCGCGTACGATTTGTACCAATCGTACGTACCCCGAGTAAAGCACCTGTTATGGTGTAGCTAAATGCTACAGGGTTAGGGTTGCTAAGGCTACGAGATACTGGAAGATGCTAACCTACCATGATAACAATGCTAAGATACGATGCTACCGCCGGGGCCAGGTCATTGGTGTATAATATGTACCATGACTGGATGCCCGGCCCAAACAGTTACCCAACGCGCTAGCATAAGTGAGCTAGCATACGATTGGATCGCTAATAATTAAGCGGTGCTTAATTAAGCGAAGCTACGCTACGATACTCCGATACGCTACCCGTAGAATACAGTACCAGAGCTACAGAGCTCTGTTATTATCCGAGTTATCGGAGCGCTGTCACGATACGATACAGAGCTGAGCGCTTTGGCTCAGCTCCCCTTTATTCACTCTTTTCTTTATGCTCTAAAATAAACACACCTATCATGCCCTCCCTTACGACCGATTCCGATGTACCTCTAGGGAAGTGCCTTGTATTGCCTAAGTGTATGCAATAGACCTTGAACGGTCCACTGTAGACTCACCCTTTGCCAGGGATGTATGTGTTGTTATTGTTAAGGCTTTCCCCTATTTTTCCAGTACGCAGTACAAGATGTTTATCTACGATTAGACCCTGAAGACCGCTGACGAGCGGATATCAACGCAGTTTATCAGACCCACCGCTCGACCCACTTCTACGAACCGGGACGCCGGCTAGAGCGCGTGATGAAACCCAGCTGGCTGATCACCACTGGCATCCATGCCTACACTTGGATGTAAAACCTCAGCTGAAACTGGACCAGCAGCTGACATCGCGAGATCCCTGATGTTAATGGGGAGCCCTTCCCCAGACCCGCGAACCGACCGGAGTCCGCACATCCACCTCTGCGGATCTATTGATATTCATATTCAGTAGCTGAGCGTCATGATGGCTCCATGGAGGCTCAGTCCGGTGGGGAAGGAGCAGATGGACGTGGAGAAAGCAGCGTCCATGATTCCCTGTTATTTTACAGGATTCAAGGGGACGTTTGCCGGGGATGGAACAACGCTGGAAAAGAATTTTCGTGGAGACAGACCACCACGTACTTTCCAGTGAAGACAGTGTCCAGCAGACCAAGGACATGACGTCAGTCCCATCCGAAACAACGAGGCGCAGACAACCTCAAATCTGCCATACCATTGATTTTTTGATTTTAGCCAAGGGAATTTGGAATCGGACAAGCCAAGAACCCTGAGATCTATCATATCTCAAAATCAAATCGATTGGTCCAGAGCAGAAAGACCGAATAGAATTCTTCTTTTTGGTCGTAACCAACCATTTGGATACCTTGCTAGCCAACCATCGAATCGGAACCATCGATGCGTATACCTTTTTAGACGTTGACACGAAAGTGTTGACACCAATGATGACGTGATACATGATACCTTTTCTTTCGAACGTCGACACGATACCCTTTCTTTTTGGTTGTCATCGATATCGATGCAGACCTTCGATTGACAACTTGGGTGGAAACAGTCCCCACCACAAAAGAATTTTTGGTTTAGAAACTGAAGCAAGTTAGTCACTCAGAGCAAGTCAATACAACCATGGCCATGCAAACTAGAAGACAAGCCGCTGCAGCCGCCGCCGGAGACGGCGCTGCTGGAGCTGTCCCTGGAGCTGGAGGCGGCGCTGTCCCTGGAGGCGGCGCTGTCCCTGGAGTCGCTGGTGCCGCCGTTGTTGGAGCGCTGCCCCCTGTTGGAGCACTGCCCCCTGCCGGAGCGCCTGGAGTTCCCCCTGTTGCTCCTACTGTATTTGGAGTTTCCAGGATCCAGCAAGAACCAAACCTCAACATCCAACCACGATCTGATATGATCCTGCTTGCTGTTGCTGAGGAACTGAGAGCAATGTGCAACGAGAATACAGCCCGGATGGCTGCTGACCCAATCCCCAAATGGGCGATGCCCTATGAGAAATATGCCAAGAAAGCCATCGACGCAGTAGAAAAGGAGCTTGGCACCGAGCAATATGGTTACAAGTACCTTCCGAACAAGGTGTCAACCCCGCTGACATCAGACTATCGACCTGAAGTTGATGTAACCGCCGAACTGGATCCAAGCAAACAGAATTACTACCAAGGATTGATTTGCGTCTTGAGGTGCTTGTGTGAACTTGGGCGAATGGACCTGGTCATGCCTGTATCTCTTATGTCTAGATACCTAGCGCAAGCGCGGACAGGGCATTTGAATCAAGTATTACACATGTTCGCTTATCTCAAGGCGCATGCCCGATACAAATTGGTGTTTGTTGACGCCGATCATGCTGGATGCAAGGCAACAAGAAGATCCCATACAGGAATTATTATGTTCCTGAACAGGGCCCCTATCCCGTGGTTCAGCAAACGCCAGACCACTGTTGAGACCTCAACCTTTGGATCTGAGATTGAGCAGGAAAAGGGGCACGAGCAGCGGCATCAGCAGCGAAGACGACAGCAGCATCAGCGGACCTGCATGTCTACTAGACATCGAATCTGAGCATTTATGACGCTCGACGGCCTATATGTTTGCAAGTATTTGCAAAAAGTATCTCTGAAACCACCACTATCCTCAACAAGACGCCCATCGTTTCTCGTGACAGAAGAAAAGGTGTCATCGGTAGTGCCCGAAGACTGGTCTACGAGAAAGAAAGCGCAAACGATGTGCTGTAAGGGATCGATAGCCAAATCCATGACAACGGATCGATAGCAACGGATCGATAGCAGCAGACGCTAGACGCGAGGATTTGCAGCAGACGCTAGACGCGATTCACAGCGGATGCTAGACGCTCCTTGAAGAACGTCGGAGACAATATGGTTTATGTCTGTCCTGGCAGCAAACGAGCAGCTGCAGCGAACGCAACAGCAGCAAGAGGACGACGTCGATGTTCTGACAGGAGAGAAGCCTACAGCAACCTGGACGCATGGCTTTGGAGCAGAGGGATAGGCGCAGATTGGACCCGCAGCGCATTGTTAGAGACAGGGCGCTGAACTGAAGGCGATCTAATGTAAGGAGCACTGTGACGCTCACAGAGCTCGTGACTTACAAGGATAGAGGATACAGGATGGTAGATATAAGGATGACCGATACAAGATATGAGCAAGGGCAGCATGCTATGAGCGACAGCAACGATGCTCGTTGATAGACCTGCTATGGCGTGCTCTGCTACGAGTGTAGCACGGCTGCTGGTTGCAACATGATTCTATTGGAAGACCAAGTCACCTCCCACGTGGATTCTCGTACAGATCCAGTTAGGAAGAATTGGTTAATCTATTTCCATGAAACACTACATTTTGGGGACAGGCTACAGCACAGCTTGATTTGCCCCAACCAAGTTAGAGACTGTGGACACAATCAAGTGGATGAGACGACAAGACAGTTTGACCCCAATTCATCTCATTCAATCCACATCGAGCATACTGCTGAAGATGGAGACGAAGAGGTCCCGACACTAGATATTAAGCTCCTGCTTAATGGTGTTGTTTCCTACTTCCCCTCCAAGCGCCTCAGAGAGAAAATACGGACGTATGACCATGTAATTGCTACAGGGGATGCCCCCTGGAATCCAGCAAGACCGAAATTTCAGCAAGCTGAATCAGAAATTCACCAATCACACCCTTATTCCCCCGACTCGACCAAGTTTGTCCCTGCCGTTCAGCAATAGCGGCAACAACAGACCAAGGTTAATACCCCGACAGGCAATGTGCCTCCAGCAGGAATCGGACCGGCACCGATTTCGACCCCTTCCAAGACGAACAAGCGCAAGTTGGAGCCCGTCGGAACACGGTCCAATTTCAGTCCCCATTTGTACGACGAGCCTCTTCGGAGCGACGAGCTGATTCTCCCGCCGCATGATTGATATGAGACGATACGAGAAGTACAAGCTGTGGAGCCTCCAGCAACTCTGTACCCGCCATGATCTGACCCCATGTGCGATCGCATCCGACTCACGTCTGGATGCGCGGCTATCTTCTCTCTTTTCGGGCGATTCCTTGAAGACTTGCGGGGACGATGATGTAGACGAGGATCCAGTACCAAGTCTTACAATCAACGCCCTGCATACCCCTTTGTACGAGCGCGCCTACACCGACGGACGCGAGCGATTTGAATTGGATCCCCGTTGCAGGGATTCTCCTGTGCCTGTTATCCGTTTACAAGCATGTCCAATGGGACGATGCAGACGAACCAGTCGATCCCGAGCTCCCTACGATCTCCAGACGACGGCAGGAGCAATGACGCTCTTTGATGGACCTGTATTCAGGACGCCCACCTGCCGTGAGTACATTGTACTAAGAACCACTGCTGAAGAGCCAGTAAGCAGCGGAGAGCGCAGGAGCGCAAGTACTAGTAGAAGACCAAGCAAGACACCACATCAGACAGCTAGGACAGAATGGCGTGGTACTCCTGTTAGTACTACCAAGACCTGTGGGGACTTGGCCTCTTATGGCGTTCCCTGCTATCAACCCGCATACTGTCCCCTGTTATGAATTGAACGACAACCAGGGCTATGAGGAATTCATCCCCATCCACAGCAAGGAGCAAGCAGCTGATTGTCTGAAGATCAAATATCCACCAGTCGTTCAATCAGCCGCACTGTCCTTTCCAGAACAGAGCAGAGCTCAGCATAGGGCATCTCAGCAGAAGCATTCGGAAGAAGACTGCCCGGAAGAGATCCCTCAAGCAACTTTGGGCATTCTGTGGTGAGCTTGTTACAGGTATCAGCCAAAGGATTGTCTACAGTGATCCAGCATGCATGGAAAGAACTCCGTTTGAGTTAGTACATGAGCACATGCCGGACATCTCCTTGTATCAAGCACACGAGTGGTACGATTTTGTCTATCGAACTGATCTCTCTGATGGTACAGAGAAGCTCGAACGCTGGCTTGGTTCGTGCGCACGCATGTTTGGAGGTGGCCACTGTCACTGGATCCTTACCGAAGCAGCCCTGTGCTAGAGCTGTCACTGAAGCAGAATGAAGAGCCCACGACGTCAAGAGGGCAGTGAACTCGTTCGACCAAGCAGTTGAATCCAAGATCGGGGACAAGCTTTAGAACACTGATGTTCAGTTTCAACAGGCATATCCCCAAACCCTGAGGAACTATTTGAGAACCACCGGGATAGTTGGCCAGACGATTCAGCTACCATGGCAGAACCAGAAGCCCCTATCCCAGATGTGGATGAGTTCGTACCCTACGGGGACACTTACGATGAGCATATTGGAAATAAGGCCATGATCCAGAGAGGAGACGAACGGCTCAAGTGTACTGTCAAGTTCAGCTGACGACGAAGGCCGTATGTTCACTCTACTGGATGCGATCATAGACCATGAAAAGGATGAGACGGCAGTTACCAAGGAACGAGCCTGCAGACACAGAACACTGTGGCTTACTGCCGATACCAGACGATTGCGGGATGCAACCAACCTGAATGCTGACAGTGCTCCGCTTACAAGAACGCTTAGACCAACACAAGTGCTCCGGCTGCAGGGACGTTCAGTGGAACGGCTGTATGTTGGACCAATACGTATGTTGGACCAATACGAAGAAGCGTAACGGAGTTGCGTGTGACGACTCACAGCAATGGAAGCGCAACAGCGTCGCGCGGAACAGACGATTGCAAACAGCACCCAAGTTGACACAAGACAGGCAGCTAGGTGAGCGCATGGTAAATGCTCGTACGGAATATACGACCTAGCAGTGCCTCAAGTACTTCGGGTGATGCTGATTGCTAGGACCGACTGGATGTAATCCAGTTACTTCGAACGACGCTGATTGCTAAGACTATATTTCAGTTACTCCACTACGGATGATGCTGATTGCCACGACCGATTGAATACGCCCGATCGAATATCTCAGCAGTGCCTGATGTACTACAAACGGCGCTAACTGCTACGATCGATTGAATGTATCGATTGAGTGTATCGATTGAGTGTATCTATCGAAGACTATTCAATTCAGTCCAGCAAAAGGATCGGACTATTCAGCCCAGAGACGCATCGAAACTGCTAAGGCAAGGAATATATGGTAAAGAATCTAAATGTATTGCCTTGTAGCATGGTGTTGGATGCGACGATTACTTAACAAGATGAATACAGAACTGCTGTTCCGGGGACAACCAAACGATTGAATCGGCCGTCCTGTTACAGGAGCAGCGTGGTTTTGAATATATGACCTACGAATCGATATGATTTACAAATCAGGAGCTGCCGTTCCGATGACTGTGCTACAGGAGTGGCGTGATTCGATATTACATGATCTACGAACCTATACGATCTACGAATCAGGAGCTGCTGTTCCGACGACAGTATTACAGAAGCCGACAGGGTCTGCTGTTCGAAAGACAGTATGACAGGGCAAGCAGCATGATTCGAATTGCCGCATGATTTGGATTGATGCTAAGAAGTGACAAGCGATCCCATGCAGACTATTGGAATAGTTCCGTGTTGGAGAGCTTGCTCACGATCGAACGAATGAACGAGTTGCAGGAGCAGCTCCCAGAATGAACAACTGAAATGAAGAAACGATTTATAATAGGAGACCGAGTGGAACAGTGGCAGTTATACTGTTCCGGGGACAGCTTATTCACGAACCATGTCCAAGAAATAACAACGACCAAGTTCGGGGACCAGTATGGTCCAACAGCAACCAGTTCGGGGACCGGTATGGTCCAGATGAACTGGGAGCTCCGGATGATGGGTGTGCCTATACAAGGATCTACCAATGTATTATGTGACAACGAGTCTGTTGTTTTATTTTAATATACGTATTTAAATAACTTTAATCACCAAAGGTGAAACTAAATTACTCAGTCTGTAACCAGACTTTAACGTCGCCTCCATCATAGAGTCAGGACCCCAAGTGGCAGAACGACAAATTTTCAAACAAACCTTGAACATCAAGCAGGGAAAAAGACAAACAAGTCCCACAAACTAGGGACTTGAGAGAAAGTGAGATGGGAATGTGGATATTGGGATAAGAGCCAGTATCAAATGGGATGGGACAGGATGAGAAGCAGGAACAGAAGACAAAACCAAGGTACAAAGTGTAATCAACCCTGAGGTCCAGTAAGCCAGGCTCTGAGAAGAGCAGCCTCTTGTTGGTATGGCTGCACTGGTGGGACAGGCGCTGCATACTGCTTCCTTGCAAGGTGGATGGTTGCAAGCCACTGCCGCTTGGCAGTCAGGGTGTAACCTTGTAGGACGTGGAAAGGGGTTTGTAATAGGGAGTGTGACTGGGGAAGTGCACCAGCTGCACCAATTGCCAATTCTGAGGTGATGGAAGCATCAAGAGATTGGTGTTGTTCAGCATCCAGGGTACCCCCAGGACCATGGAGTCGTTCATTCCTATAGGTCCAAAGATCCCAGGAGGTAAGAAAGAACTCTTGTCAGCATGGTCAACTTCAAAACGATCCAGGGTAGCGCGATTGCCATTCTTATCAGCAACAGAGAAGTCACCGGGCATGTCAGCAATGGAGCGATAGTCCCAACCGGATCCATTCCATTTGAAATCAATCAAATAACAGAAAGATTTGGCAGGTTCAATCGCACCACCAGTGGCAATAATCCCACCAGCCCATCGGTCAAGAGCTTCCTGAAAGTCAACAGCTAATTCTTCACCAGATGTTGAGGAATCAGAGCCAGCACAAAACAAATCTGTGTCATCCACAAAGGCAAAACCCACAAGAGAAACCAGTTGCAATGACAAAGAAGTGATAAGATGGACACCATGCCCAGCCTGTTGCATCATTCGGAAGACAATGGTTGACACCAAAGCCCAAAGAGTTGGACCAATACCATTGCCTTGGCCACAACCACTGAGAGGAACAGGTTCATCACCATACACAGGACCTGACCGACCAAAACCAGTTTTGATGTGGTGCTTAGCATGTTGCAGAGTAGACAGAAGAACTTCACACACATGTGCAGGAACACCAAAGCTCTGGAGAGTGAGACCTGCAATGGGATGAGAGATTCTATCATAACAGCCCTTGGCATCATTCATAGCAACAGCACCGGATCTGCGCTTCTGCCTCAACACATCACAGATGAGCTTCTTGTTCAAGCAGGTGTTGATGGCCTTGTGGTGTTTCCTGCTTCCATGTTGATCAACCGCCACTGCATTGGCACGTTCAGCATGGGCAAGAATGCGTCTGCCAATCATCTTGTTGTTGATTTGGAACTCAGGAGACATCAACTGGATGAGTCTCATCTTATCCACTCTATATTCACCAGGTTTCTTGAATATCTCAACATCCGTGATGACCTGCCAGGCAGAAGGAGAGAAGCCAACAATCAATGGGACTGATCTCAGTAGAGTGTCAAACTTGTTCAACTGGGGATCCAGGGCAAAAGCCTTGTGGTGGGCAAAACTCAAACATGAAGGTTCACTTGCTGTGCGTTCCCTCTGGTGTTTCCAGGCAGCAGCATTGTCAGCTGGACACACTGAATAGTCAAAGGGAGGCAAACTCAGAATAGAGGCAGGGACTTTGAGACAAGAAAGAAATTCAGACAGGTATTTGTCAGTGGCAGGAGGAGGATTATATGTGCCATCAAGAACTTGAGCAGAAGCATGGGCTGTGCCGAGGTAGCCAAAATCTTGAATGAAGGAGGGAGTCATGGAAGGAGTGCCAAGACACTGCTGTTGACGCCGGACATTGGATTCAGCCATAGCTGGAACCATAGTGGACTGGGACTCCAAGACCTGTTCAACACCATCATGGCCAACTGCAATAGCTCTCAAGACAGCTGACTTGTTGACACGTCCCCGAATAGACCTAGCAGCAAGGCCAAGCTCTCTTTGAAGACGTTCCCTGCGCATCCTGGCACGAATCTGGGAAGCATTCTGGTTGTGAGGTTTGCCTTCAGCAAGAAGTGCATCCACCAGGCCTTGATTGAAGGAGTCTCTCCAAGAGGGGGCCAATTTTTTCACTGCCCGGTATTGCCTGTAAGCTTGTTTCAGGTGGAGGACAGCACTGGAAAGATCACAGTGTTCTCCTTTGTAGAGAGAAAGCTTGCATGCCAGCCTTTTCAAAACAGTATGACTGGTGGACACACCCTGTCTCAGCTTAACAACACGCCGCCAAAAGTCAATTGTATCACGATAGACTTGCAGCTTCGGGGACCATGGAACCAGACCAGCTCTTGTGTGGCAAAGGTTTTGTTCAACAGAGAGCCTGAGAGAGGTGGAGGTTTCATGGAGGACTTCATATGTGGTGATGAGATCAGCGCGCACAGAAATATCCCCAGACTGAAACTGAGCCAGGAGGTGTTCCAGCTTAGCTTGGAGAGAAAACACTCCAGCCTTGAGAAAGCTATGCCTGACACGCTGGAAATACCGTTGGCGCAGATGAGGGTGGGAGGACTGGAGTTTGGAATGAGAGAAGCTCACGGTAGGTGGCAGGTGTTTGCCCATGAGGCTGCAATTACAGACTTCAATCCAAAGCATTCTGTGGTCCGATTCCATACCATAGGCGCCACCAAAGGGACAATACCCAGCCCTGAGAACATCAACATTCTCAGAGACCCAAATGGCATCAATTGGTGTTCTGGTAGTGTTGCGGTTGTGAGTGGCAGGAGGAGAAGACTGACTATGAAGGGTAAGAATGGCATCTCTGAAACCAAGAGCCTTGAGCTCAAAAGACAAGCCATCAGTCCGAACATCAGCATTTTGATCAATCCCAAGAATGACCTGATCACCTGCACCCAGACAGACCTGAAGGGCAGCAGTCAAATCCCTGTGAAAGAGAATACATGGGTTGGGACTGAAAAGATTTTCAGCTGCTTGAAAGTATCGGTACTGTTGATTCCAGACGGAACCAAGGTCCCTGTCATTTTCAACAGGGCAGTAAGCAGAAAACATAGTGACAGTGTAACCATCCCTGCCCTGAAACTTGACAAAGGACCATCTTCCAAGACCAGAAGGATCAGCCCCATGGGCAATCTTGTGGGAACTGAACAATTGATCAATGGAAAACCCTGTTCCACCAGGCTGAAGCCATGAACACTCAGAAGCTTCATGCTTGTTGTTGGCAAGGTAGGAAAAACTTGAGGGACTGATATTCTTCATGCGCCGATTGAAAAGATCACACGGCAGGAGTTTGGATTCATTCAAACAATGTTCAGCAAAAAGAGCCACACTGGCATTGCTCTTGACAAATTGACGGGCGTTGTGCTTGGACATGGACATAAAGGCAGCTCTACGCTGGGGTCCAATGTTTTGGAAGGTGATGATGGTGGAATTAGATGATGGAGCGTGAGGAAAGGAATGACCAAAACTGTCAGAATCCTTAGCAGCAAGAGAGTCTCCATGAAGAGTTAATTGGACAAACTGAGAGACAGGGGAAGAGGCGGAGGAGGAAAAGGGAGAAACAGGAGAAGCATTGATGGAATTTGGATTGGAAGGCATCCCATCACACCTCATATCAGAAGAGCTAACCATGATCAGAAGGAAACCGAGTCTGTCGCACGGAAGGAAGAGTTGCCGGAGCTGATTTGGTGGAGACATTGGCATGGCTCAAATCACTGACACTAGCATCATGACTGGAAGAGAATGCAATTGCAGCAACTCCAAGCCTCAATGCAGAGGCTGCATCTTCCCCACCACCGGCAGCAGGAACTGCAGTGGAGGACTCAGGAGAACCCACAGGGAGGTCACCTGCCATGGCATCATGGGGAGGGTCAGGAACTTCAGGGGGAACAACAGGAGAGACACCAGGGGAGGCATCAGTCTTGGCAACATTGGAAGGATCACCTCCAGTAGGGACACCACCTGCAGGCGCTGAAGCCTGGACATCAGTGAGATTGGAAGTACCGGTTGCTAAAGTATCCATGGATTGAGAATCATCAAATCCTCCACCACCACTGTCAGCACGGGCTTGGAGGTTAAAGTGCAGATCTAGATCAAAGGTGAGGTCTGGGGCAAGGTCAACGGACAAGTCATCATCAACAAGTTCCCAATCTCGTGCATCCCCATCACCAAAAAAGGGAAGAGAGTTATCCTGCATTGGATCTGCAGCAGGTTCAGTTTCCACAACACAATTGGCAGCAGCATCCCAATGGTAAGCTTCCATTTCAGTCAAGCACTCAGAAGAGAACCATTGTCGAACACAAGAACCATAATGAGCTTCCAGTATAATAGGCAGGAAAGACAACATGGCCATTGCTTCAGCCTTGGTAGTGATGTTGTACAAAGCAAGGATCTCGCCTCGGTATGAACTGGTATCAACAGAAAGAAAAAGAGGCCATGACCAATTGTCACGGGTTCTGATGCCCAGAAGCACACTGCGCAGTGTCTTCAAACCCAGCCCTTGGCCCAAGTCAACAGGAAGATCAAGATCAACTACCCCCAGAACAGGAGCAGTTTCATGGCTCTCAATAAATTTAGCTTGGCGGTGCTTAGCCTGGCGAACAGTCTTGAGCTTGGAGGGGGGAAGAGGTCTGTCAGAAGGATTGGTAGCTGTCTCAATAAACTTGTAGAATTTACCATCAGGGAGAGAGGCAATGTCTGAAGGTTTGCACCGATTGAACTGGGCTTTGAGGAGCTTAACAGTTTGGGCGCGCTTTGTAGCATCACACAAAACATGTGCAGCCAGAACCGGATTGGGATCAGGAGTTCTGGAATTGTCAAGGCTGATATTCTTCCTGATAACAGCAATAGGACATGCCTGAAACCTGGGATGAGTCTGGAGCAATTCGTTGTAGTGGTCAAGATCAAAACTCTGCATGTAAGATCCAAGGAGAAAGCCACAGGTGACAATAACTGGGGCCTGTATGTGGTCATATTTCAGGTCCATGTCACGGTCTCTGAGCCTCTGGAGCAATTGTGCGGAAAAGAGTTTCTCCAGGGAAGCACTGTGTCCCAAAAAGAAGCGTAGATGAGGAGCAGTTCTACTGCGAAGCCAGAGCTGTGCAACATACAATTCCAAGGTCTTCCTGTCAGGAAGAGTCGTCCAAAACTTGGTTACAGGCTTGGCCTTGGGGTTGAGCCTGGCTCTGGAGGGAAAAACATACAACACCAGGCGCTTGTCAACAGTCCATAGAAGATCCAAAGCTTCCTTGAGAGACTTGAGCAGCTCATCATAAAGTTCCCCAGGGTGTTGTGACATCAACCTTGGAAGGGACAGAGTGACATAAGAACTATGAGAACACTTGGTTCCAGCAGTGACATCCACTGGAGCTCTAGAATCACTGGAGCAAACCCCTCGGCGTTGGAGGAAATGCCCAGCAGAGGAGGACAAGACAGTAGCATCACCACCACCAGGAAGAAAGGACACTGATTTGGAAGTGGAAGATTTGGAAGTGGAAGCATCATCAGCCACTGGTGGCGCAGGTGTAGGAGGTCGCTTCTTGAAATGCCAATGAGAACCAAGCACCTGATTGGCTGCCCACCATACTTTGCCTTCAGTGCTAGGCAAAAGGTTGCCCTCACAATAGAGGTCATCAAAACACTCAGGAGACATCTTGACCAAACCAATAAGACATTTCTTCAGAGCCTGGCCAGTTGGTTGCTTGGTCCAGGCTGGGGCAGAGCCTTGAAAACAAGCAGAGGCAAGAGAGGCCAAGGAATCTACAGTGGCATTGCGCCAGTCTGGAGTATCCGGAAAAACCTGAGAATAAACAGGAGGGATGGCAGTCCTGCAAATATCATGGATGGATTTTTTGTCTTTACCCTCCTTCTTGCTGAAAAAGTGTGTAGGGCTTGGACACCCAGCCCATAACCGTTTACCAGTGGGAGATTTTCGAAAGGCATGAATTGCAGATGGGATAGGAGACTTGCCAGAACAGGGACCCTTACCATAAAAACACCAGAAGAAGGAAGCGGAATGAGCCCTGTTTGCAGCAGCCAAAGCCTCCTGGCGTTGGGATTGGCGTGCTTGCTGCTGAGAGGGATCAGCTTTCTGGGCAGAGGAAAAGGCAAGAGTGGATTGCTTGAGGATGGAGGAAGCAGGGACCTTGCCTGAGGTCCCAGAGCCCTTTGGTGTGTGTCGGGACGTCTGTTGGCCTGGCAGCTGGGAGCCTGCCTGGGTGGATCCTGGCTGCTGGGATCCTGGGGGCCGGGGTCCTGACTGCTGGGAGCCCTGCTGCTGGGAGCCCTGCTGCTGGGAGCCTGAGGACTGGGAGCTTATCAGCTTGGGGTCTGACAGCAAAGCACCTGACGACTGAGAGCCTGACAGAGTACCTGACTGCGGATGACCGGGCTCCTGGGAGCCGAGTTGAGAAGCTGTTGACAGAGAAGAAGTTTGCAAGGAATCCCCTGGTGCAGAGTCCCCTGGTGCAGATTCCCCTGGTGCAGATTCAGTGCCAAGCATCTCAACATCAGAGAGCTCACCTGCAGAAGAAGAAGTCTTCAAGGAATCCCCTGGAGCAGGTTCAGTGCCAAGCATATCAACATCAGAAAGCACACCTGCAGATGAGGACACAGAAGAAGATGAAGACATATCATCAACAGGAGACCCATGCAAAGAGGATGAAGAGGATGATGAGTCAGAGGAAGAGGATGATCTGGTATCAAGAGTAGGAGAGGGAGTAGTAAGAGCAGAGGTGACACTAGAATGTCGTGGAGGGGTCTTTTGCACAAATGGGCGCTTGTTAGACCGAGTCCCAGAGGCAGACCTAGCAGAAGAAGGAGGTGTGGAAGATCTTTTCTTCCGGGAAGCTGTTTGGGAGGTGGGCCGCGGAGGCATTGTACCAGAAGTGGAGCACAGAGGGCAGAGACACCAGCTGCGGTTGAGGGCAAAGGCCGGGGCAGACTGCTGGTGGGCTGACTGCTGGTGGGCTGACTGCTGGTTGGCTGACTGCTGGGGAGCTCACTGCTGGTGGGCTGACTGCTGGGGAGTTGACTGCCGGTGAGCTGACTGCTGGTGAGCTGACTGCTGGTGGGCTGACTGCTGATGGGCTGACTGCTGGTGGGTTGACTGCTGGTGGCCTGTCTGCTGATGGGCTCACTGCTGGTGGGCTGACTGCTGGGGAGCTGACTGCTGGTGGGCTGACTGCTGGTGGGCTGACAGCTGGGGAGCTCACTGCTGGTGGTGAAAACGCCGCGCTTGAAAGGAGAAGTACCCGGTGTTGACAATGGCCGGGGCAGGAGAAGCACCGGTTGATAACAAAGGCCGGGGCAGTAGAATCACCAGTGGAGAGCCGAAGCAGCAACAGAGGCGCCGCGTGGGTGCAAAAATACCAGGTGGTGACAGAGGCCGGGGCAGTAGAAGCACCGGTTGAAAGCAGAAGCAACAGCAGAAAACCTCCTGTGGAGAGCAGAAGCGACAACAGAAAACACCGCTGTGGATGTAGAGGTGCCAGGTGATGACAAAGGCCGGGGCAGTAGAAGCACCAGATGAATGCAGAAGCAACAACAGAAACGCCACGTGGGGGCAAAAATGCCTGATGATGACAAAAGCCAGGGCAGTAGAATCACCAGTTGAGTGCAGAATCAACCACAGAAACGCCACTTGGATGCTGAAAAGCCACAGCAGAAAATCAACCAGCTGGGTGCAGGAGCAACAACAGACACGCCGCTTGGATGTAAAAGTGCCAGGTGATGACAAATGCCGGGGCAGGAGAAGCACCGGTTGAGGGCAGATCAACAGCAGAAAACTTCCAGTGGAGTGCAGAAGCAACAACAGAAACGCCGCTTTGGATGTAGAGGTGCCAGGTGATAGCAAAAGCCGGGGCAGTAGAAGCACAAGTTGAGTGCAGAAGCAACCACAGAAACGCCACGTGGATTCTGAAAAGCCTGATGATGACAAAAGCCGGGGCAGTAGAAACACCAGTTGAGTGCAGAAGCAACTATAGAAACGCCGCTTGGGTGCAGAAATGCCAGGTGATAGGTTGTATGCTGGGAACCAGGGTACAGCAGCAACAACAGGTCCAGTGTTGGTCTGAACAAGGAAAAACTCCAGGGTAACCAAAAGAAAAGACTGGAGCACTACCAGAAGAGTCACGTTCGAAACCCACAGAGGTGCTCTGGGGGTACAGAATTTAGAAACTCCAGTAGACCACTGCAAATCGTGTAGAAACTGGAATGAGTCCAAGTGGTATACTTAAGCACCAGGGAGCAGATGACTGGCTTGAAAACAAGGACCTTGAGCGAGACACTTAGGGACCAGGGAAGCTGCTTGCTGGAAAACAGGGGCTTTAGTAGGAACACTTAGCGACCGGAGAATGTCAATGGCAGGGCACACTTAAAAGGCTCAGGAGGGAACTTGAAGTTCAAACTCGCGAGTCCTTATAAGTGGAAACAGTATCCAGGGGCAATTGGCTTGAAAACAGGGACCTTAAGCGGAGCAGAGCTGCTGTAGAATTCTACAGGGAAAATTCTGGTAGTTCTGTCTGGAGTTGCGGGCAAATGGAATAGAAGTACCACTTTTGGCCCTGTAGAATTTACGTAGAGGGGGGAAATGGATCCAGGGGCAATTGGCTTGAAAACAGGAACCTTGAGCAAGACACTTAAGGATCAGGAAAGCTGCTTGCTTGAAAACAGGGGCTGTAGTAGGAAGACCTAGGGACCAGGGGGAGGCTTGTGTCTTGAAAACAGTGTCAAACTTGAAGTTCAACCTGGGGTTGCTTAAGAGCAAAAACACTTAGGGAGCAGGGAACTCGCGAACACTTAGGGACCAGGGAAGCTGCTTGCTTGAAAACAGGGGCTGTAGTAGAAACACCTAGGGACCAGGGGGAGGCTCGTGTCCTGAAAACAGTGTCGAACTTGAAGTTCAACCTGGGGTTGCTTAATAGCAAAAACACTTAGGGAGCAGGGAACTCGCGAACACTTAGAGACCAGGGAAGCTGCTTGCTTGAAAACAGGGGCTGTAGTAGAAACACCTAGGGACCAGGGGGAGGCTTGTGTCCTGAAAACAGTGTCGAACTTGAAGTTCAAGTTGAGGTTGCTTAATAGCGAAAACACTTAGGGATCAGGGAACTCGCGAACACTTAAGGACCAGGGGAAGTGTAGTCTTGAAAACAAGGGGCTGTAGTAGCTGTAGTCTTGGAAACAAGAGTGCACTAAGTAGGAGGTACTTAGGGATTGGTTGGTCTTGGCTTGAAAACGGCTTGAAAACAGATGTAGTAGGGGGAGCCTTAAGTGATAACACTTATAGACAAGGGGGCTTGGCTAGGAAACAGGGTAGCTCTTAAGTGAGTAACACTTAAGGAGTAGTGGGCAATTGGCTTGAAAATAAAGGGGAACTGGAAGATATGCTCGCGAGGGACCTTCTAGAGAGGGGGGTATGTATGTGTTCGACAACTTCAACTTGAAAAGACTTAGGGAACGCAGTAAAGTTGATCTTGAAGAATGTAGAACGTTAAGTGGGTTCAATCTTGAAGAATGTAGAACGTTAAGTGGGTTCGACCTTGAAGAATGTAGAACATTAAGTGGATATCACTTAAGGGGCTTGAAAGACTGTATAGCATTAAATAATAAGGTAGCTTGAAAACAGATCGAAAAACAAACCGAGCTCGGAGACAAACTGAGCGTGGAGACTAACCGGAACAGAGCTGCTGTAGAATTAGTACTGCAATCGCTGTAGAAAATTATGTGTTGTTTTGCTTGTTGCTGTTGTTGCCGAATCGATCGGCCGACCGGCAGGGAAGCAAGCAACCAAAGCAACCAAAGGAAGCAAGTAGCAGCCAAACAAATAGCAGAATCAGATAGAGGAGATCTCTGTTAATAGGTGTAGTGCTTGGTGTTGTTGTAGGAGCTTTAGAAGTGAGGGAGATATCAAAGGGGAATGGTGTGTAGAAATCTACGTGTTTTAAGTACTGGAACATCGGAACGTCGGACAAAATGCGCGATGCGAAAATTGTGACAACGAGTCTGTTGTTAAGAACACTACCAGGCCCGAGAGCCCTTGCAACAAGAAGCACAACAGCGTTGCATACCACAAGACAAGAGAGTCTATTGCTGCTGGCACAATCCGAATTGCAAAGGAGCTTGGCGAGACCAATGTTGCTGAATTATTCATCAAACTGTTGAATGGTCCAGCTTTGAAAGCCCACTGCGCTCGATGCATATGGTAACTGCTCCAGCTGCAATAATTGAGGTACTTTGATCTCTGGCAAGCAGTGTGGACGCAATCTGTTATTTCGACGTCCCGGGGACAATGGTCCCGGGGACCTTAATGGTCTAATGTTGAAGAGCCACTGCGAACACTGCATGTGGTAAGAATTACTGCTTAGCTGCATTATTTGGGATACATGTGTCCCTGACAAGCAGCTCGGACGCAACGGTTTTTTCGAAAGCAGTCAATTTCGATTTCGATTACGAGTTTTCCAATCGCAGCAGATTTTGATTTCGATTACGAGACTTTCTTCGATCGCAGCGGATTTCGACTTCGATTGAAACCTTATTTCGATTGCAACTTTATTCGATTGCAACCTTTTTTCCGAACGCTCCGATCTTTGATCTTGATTCGGATTTGATTATATGTTATATGCTGGGAGTCTCCGGTACACCGGGGACTATAAACTTGAAAGACAATAGGCTGATTGATCTGTCCTTGTATGTGTCAAGGAATCGGACCAAGGGCAAAACGTCCTATGGTCCAACCCCCTCTTTTTTTTTTTGAACTACGAATCAGCCGGGCCTCTGATAGAAGAACTGCAATATTTGGTGCAGTTTGATCTCTGACAAGTTATATGGAAGCATCCCTGAATTCTGTTATGATCCATCCAAGTGTCCTGGTACAACAAGCAAGAGTATTGGTGTCCTCCTGGGAGTATCTGTTTCCGGGGACTGGTATAGTTGCTTGCTCAGTACAGGAATACTAGCATGAATCACGGGGACTATGAAGATATTCGAGGTGGTGCTATGATCTGTGCTAGCAAGGCTCCTGCGTAGGAGAGTGTACTGGGGCTACAGTCAGCAACACCCAGTAACTGACTAACAGGTGCTGAGCTCAGTGCTAGAGCTGTGTGCTAATTGCTAGCATACAGGCTCAGCAACAGGCTCAGCAACAGGCTTAGCAACAGGCTCAGCAGCAGGCTTAGCAACAGGCTTAGCAACAGGCTTAGCAACAGACCTATCCTGCTTAGTATGGATGCTAGCAGAATTTACTAGGGCCGCCGCGTACGATTTGTACCAATCGTACGTACCCCGAGTAAAGCACCTGTTATGGTGTAGCTAAATGCTACAGGGTTAGGGTTGCTAAGGCTACGAGATACTGGAAGATGCTAACCTACCATGATAACAATGCTAAGATACGATGCTACCGCCGGGGCCAGGTCATTGGTGTATAATATGTACCATGACTGGATGCCCGGCCCAAACAGTTACCCAACGCGCTAGCATAAGTGAGCTAGCATACGATTGGATCGCTAATAATTAAGCGGTGCTTAATTAAGCGAAGCTACGCTACGATACTCCGATACGCTACCCGTAGAATACAGTACCAGAGCTACAGAGCTCTGTTATTATCCGAGTTATCGGAGCGCTGTCACGATACGATACAGAGCTGAGCGCTTTGGCTCAGCTCCCCTTTATTCACTCTTTTCTTTATGCTCTAAAATAAACACACCTATCATGCCCTCCCTTACGACCGATTCCGATGTACCTCTAGGGAAGTGCCTTGTATTGCCTAAGTGTATGCAATAGACCTTGAACGGTCCACTGTAGACTCACCCTTTGCCAGGGATGTATGTGTTGTTATTGTTAAGGCTTTCCCCTATTTTTCCAGTACGCAGTACAAGATGTTTATCTACGATTAGACCCTGAAGACCGCTGACGAGCGGATATCAACGCACAATTGCATTCTCTTCCAGTCATGATGCTAGTGTCAGTGATTTGAGCCATGCCAATGTCTCCACCAAATCAGCTCCGGCAACTCTTTCTTCCGTGCGACAGACTCGGTTTCCTTCTGATCATGGTTAGCTCTTCTGATATGAGGTGTGATGGGATGCCTTTCAATCCAAATCCCATCAATGCTTCTCCTGTTTCTCCTTTTTCCCCCTCCGACTCTTCCCCTGTCCCTCATTTTGTCCAATTAACTCTTCATGGAGAATCTCTTGCTGCTAAGGATTCTGACACTTTTGGTCATTCCTTTCCTCAAGCTCCATCCTCTAACTCCACCATCATCACATTCCAAAACATTGGACCACAGCGCAGAGCTGCCTTTATGTCCATGTCCAAGCACAACGCCCGTCAATTTGTCAAGAGCAATGCCAGTGTGGCTCTTTTTGCTGAACATTGTTTGAATGAATCCAAACTCCTGCCCTGTGACCTTTTCAATCGGCGCATGAAGCATGTCAGTCCCTCAAGTTTTTCTTATCTTGCTAACAACAAGCATGAAGCTTCTGCCTGCTCTTGGCTTCAGCCTGGCGGTACAGGTTTTTCCATTGACCAGCTGTTCAGCTCACACAAGGTTGCACATGGAGCTGATCCATCTGGTCTTGGTAGATGGTCCTTTGTCAAGTTTCAAGGCAGGGATGGCTACAATGTCACCATGTTTTCTGCCTACTGCCCAGTTGAAAATGATAGGGACCTTGGCTCAGTCTGGAATCAACAGTACCGATACTTTCAGGCCGCTGAAAATCTTTTCAGTCCCAATCCATGCATTCTCTTTCACAGGGATTTGACTGCTGCCCTTCAGGTCTGCCTGGGTGCAGGTGATCAAGTCATTGTTGGGATTGACCAGAATGCTGATGTCAGGACTGATGGCTTGTCTTTTGAGCTCAAGGCTCTTGGTTTCAGAGATGCCATTCTTACCCTTCATAGTACGTCTTCTCCTCCTGCCACTCACAACCGAAACACTACCAGAACACCAATTGATGCCATTTGGGTCTCTGAGAATGTTGATGTTCTCAGGGCTGGGTATTGTCCCTTTGGAGGTGCCCATGGTATGGAATCTGACCATCGCATGCTCTGGATTGAGGTTTGTAATGGCAGCATCATGGGCAAATATTTGCCACCTCCTGTGAGATTCTCTCTTTCCAAACTCCAGTCCTCCCATCCTCATCTGCGACAACGGTATTTCAAGCGAGTGAGGCACTGCTTTCTCAAGGCTGGAGTGTTTTCTCTCCAAGCTAAGCTGGAGCACCTACTGGCTCAGTTTCAGTCTGGGGATATTTCTGTGCGAACTGATCTCATCACCACATATGAAGTACTCCATGAAACCTCTACCTCTCTCAGGCTCTCTGTTGAACAAAACCTCTGCCACACTAGAGCTGGTTTGGTTCCATGGTCACCTAAGCTGCAAGTCTATCGTGATACCATTGACTTTTGGCGGCGTGTTGTTAAGTTGAGACAGGGTGTGTCCACCAGTCATACTGTTTTGAAAAGGTTGGCCTGCAAGCTTTCTCTCTACAAAGGAGAACACAGTGACCTTTCCAGTGCTCTCCTCCATCTGAAACAAGCTTACAAGCAATACCGGGCAGTGAAGAAATTGGCCCCCTCATGGAGAGACTCCTTCAATCAAGGCCTGGTGGATGCACTTCTTGCTGAAGGCAAGCCTCACAACCAGCATGCTTCTCAGATTCGTGCCAGGATGCGTAGGGAACGTCTTCAACGAGAGCTTGGTCTCGCTGCTCGGTCTATTCGGGGACGTGTCAACAAGTCAGCAGTCTTGCGCGCTATTGCAGTTGGCCATGATGGTGTTGAACAGGTCTTGGAGTCCCAGTCTACTATGGTACCAGCTATGGCTGCATCCAATGTCCGGCGTCAACAGCAGTGTCTTGGCACTCCTTCCATGACTCCCTCCTTCATTCAAGACTTTGGCTACCTAGGCACTGCCCATGCTGCTTCCCAAGTCCTTGATGGCACATACATCCCTCCTCCTGCCACTGACAAATACCTTTCTGAATTTCTTGCCTGTCTCAAAGTCCCTGACTCTATTCTGAGTTTGCCCCCCTTTGACTATTCAGTGTGTCCAGCTGACAATGCTGCTGCCTGGAAACGTCAGAGGGAACGCACAGCAAGTGAACCTTCTTGTTTGAGTTTTGCCCACCACAAGGCTTTTGCCCTTGATCCCCAGTTGAACAAGTTTGACACTCTCCTGAGATCCGTCCCATTGATTGTTGGCTTCTCTCCTTCTGCTTGGCAGGTCATCACTGATGTTGAGATCTTCAAGAAACCTGGTGAATATAGAGTGGATAAGATGAGGCTTATTCAGCTGATGTCTCCTGAGTTCCAAATCAACAACAAGATGATTGGCAGACGCATTCTTGCCCATGCTGAACGTGCCAATGCCGTGGCTGTTGATCAACATGGAAGCAGGAAACACCACAAGGCCATCAACACCTGCCTGAACAAGAAGCTCATCTGTGATGTGTTGAGGCAGAAGCGCAGATCTGGTGCTGTTGCTATGAATGATGCTAAGGGCTGCTATGATAGGATCTCTCATCCCATTGCAGGTCTCACTCTCCAAAGCTTTGGGGTTCCTGCACATGTGTGTGAGGTTCTTTTGTCTACTTTGCAACTTGCCAAGCACCACATCAAAACTGGTTTTGGTCGGTCAGGTCCTGTGTATGGTGATGAACCTGTTCCTCTCAGTGGTTGTGGCCAAGGCAATGGTATTGGTCCAACTCTTTGGGCTTTGGTGTCAACAATTGTCTTCCGAATGATGCAACAGGCTGGGCATGGTGTCCATCTTATCACTTCTTTGTCACTGCAACTTGTTTCTCTTGTGGGTTTTGCCTTTGTGGATGACACAGATTTGTTTTGTGCTGGCTCTGATTCCTCCACATCTGGTGAGGAATTAGCTGTTGACTTTCAGGCAGCTCTTGACCGGTGGGCTGGTGGGATTATTGCCACTGGTGGTGCTATTGAACCTGCCAAATCCTTCTGTTATTTGATTGATTTCAAATGGAATGGATCCGGTTGGGATTATCGCTCCATTGCTGACATGCCTGGTGACTTCTCAGTTGCTGACAAGAATGGCAATCGCGCTACCCTGGATCGTTTTGAAGTTGACCATGCTGACAAGACTCTTGGGGTTTTTATCTCCATGGATGGCAATGAGGAAGCACAGATTGCTCACTTGAAGTCACAGTCTCAGTCTTTTGGCTCTCAACTCAGGGCTTCCAAGTGTGAGAAGCGCGCATCCCTCTACACCTTCAAGTATTCTTTCATGAAGTCTGTTGAATACCCCATGCCTGTCACGCAACTTGATGAGGCCACTTGGACTAAGATAATTCACCCAGCTCTTGTTCCTGTGCTGAATAAAGCAGGGATGTCACGGACATTTCCCAGACATGTGTTCTATGGTCCTTCCCTCTATCAAGGCTTTGGATTCATCCATCCATACCTCCTCCAAGAGTTCAGTCATATTGCCACCCTCTTTCAGGAATCTGTCAGGTCCTCACAAACTGGTAGGATTCTCAGGCTAACTGCTGAGTCTCTACGGCTCGAACTTGGCATTCCTCTCCATCTTGGTGTCACCCCATATCATCCTTTTGCTTCCTACGTCACTCCTTGCTGGTACAAACATGTGTGGAAGTTTTTCTCTGTTCACCCTGTGAGCTTGTTTGAAGACTTCCCAGATCTTCCTCTGTTACGTTCCAATGACTGTTATCTCATGCAAGCCTTTGTCAACTCTGGCTTCCGAGGTGCTGACTTGTCCCTCTTGAATCACATGCGCATGTCCCTCAAGGCTATTTCCCTTGCTGACATTTGTACTCCAGATGGAAAAAGACTCTCTCCCATGGCTTTCCAGCTGACCTCCTCCAATCACTTGAGGGATCATCTTGACTGGCCGAGATGTCCTCCATCTTGGCCTCCAGCAGCAAAGCGCTTATGGACTAAGGCTCTTCAGACATGTTTTCTTCCCCCCTGTCCACCCCCTGCAGCCAGGGCACTGGCTCCTTCTTTCCATCTTGGGCATTGGCTCTCTGCCCAGACAGCTTCTCTCTGGCCTTGGTTTTTGTCTCCATCCACCAACAGAATATTCTTCAAAACTTCTACTGGCTGGATTGTGAGCACCTCCCAGGGCAGGGGTAGATACAGGGTCACTTCTGAACTCATTTCTGACAAACCAGCCTGTGCTGATGTGCTTGTCTGCCCTGTTATTTGTGGACAAGTTGTACGCGTTGTTGGGTCCTCTGCTTTTGTTTCTGAGCCTCCTGACATGGATCCTCTGGAGTACAATCCATTTGATTCTCTTCCAGACTCCCCAGTAGATGCCTTTGATGCACTCTGTGCGTCTCCAAGAGTACTTCTCCACAAATATTCCCTACCACAGGCTGGCTGTCAGCACCTTGTTGATGCTATTGAGAGTGGTACTGCCAGTGCTGTATGTGATGGTTCATTTGATCCGGACCTTCTCAGAGGAACTTCTGCTTTCATTTTGTCACCCAATACCTCCACCAAGACTGCTTCATTGTTCCTCACTGGCTGTAATTTTGTCAGTGGATCCCCTGAGGATCAGTCATCCTACAGGAGTGAACTGGCGGGTATCATTGGAGTTCTCACCTGCTGCACTGCTCTGGTGAATCTTTTTGATATTGCTTCTGGCTCTATCACTATTGCTCTGGATGGTGACACAGCTCTCAAACAGGCTCAGGGATCTTGGCCTTTGGTTATTTCCCAGAAGTCTTTTGATTATGTTTATGTCATCAGAAACATGATTTCTGCCCTGCCAATCTCTGTGCACTTTCAGTGGGTTCAGGGACATCAAGCTGGAATCTTTCTTGATTGGTGGGCCCTTCGCAATCATCAGGTTGACAGCATGGCAAAGGCCTTTCTCTCTGTTCATAGAGCTTCTGCCCATCACTATCCCAGACTTGTGTTTGAGGCTTGGGCATTTTCTCTCAATGGATGCAAGTGTTCAAGGTTTGATCAGATTGCTCTGCATGTTGCCATTTCTGGTCCTCCTCTTCTTAAATACTGGCAGACCCACCATGATATTCCCATTCCACAACCTGTTTTGAGTTCCATCCATTGGTGTGCCCATCTGTCTGCCTTCAAGCGATTACCTCCTGGCATGCAAAGGTGGTTTGTCAAGTTTGCTTCTGGATGCATTGGTGTTGGCAACCAACTCCTTCACTACCAGTATCAGGATCACTCCAGGTGCCCATTGTGTGATGCAGACAACGAGAAGGTTTCTCATGTGCTCTCCTGCAAGGACACTGGGGCTGTCACGCATAGTGTGTCAGCTTTCAAGGGACCACTGCATAAGAGGCTTGAAGTTGAACAAACTGATCCATCATTGGTTGTTGCCATTGTGGATCTTCTCACCAGAGTTCGGAAGGGCCAGAACATTTATCCATCATCTTACTCACTTGCAATTGCGTCTGCTGTCAGGGCACAGAGGACTATTGGTTGGCACAACTGGCTTCTTGGTAGGTGGTCTCCTCGCTGGTACCAAATTCAGGCTGACTACTACTCCCACATTGGAAGCAAGCGCTCTCCCAAACGTTGGGCTACAGCTATCATCCATCAGTTCTTTCTTACCTCCTGGGATCTTTGGACCTACAGAAATGAACGACTCCATGGTCCTGGGGGTACCCTGGATGCTGAACAACACCAATCTCTTGATGCTTCCATCACTTCAGAATTGGCAATTGGTGCAGCTGGTGCACTTCCCCAGTCACACTCCCTGTTACAAACCCCTTTCCACGTCCTACAAGGTTACACCCTGACTGCCAAGCGGCAGTGGCTTGCAACCATCCACCTTGCAAGGAAGCAATATGCAGCGCCTGTCACACCAGTGCAGCCATACCAACAAGAGGCTGCTCTTCTCAGAGCCTGGCTTACTGGACCTCAGGGTTGATTACACTTTGTACCGTGGTCTTGTCTTCTGTTCTTGCTGCTTATCTTGTCATTTACCTTTTGATACTGGATCTTATCCCAATATCTTCATTCCCATTTCACTTTCTCTCAAGTCCCTATTTTGTGGGCCTTGTTTGTCTTTTTCCCTGCTTGATGTTCAAGGTTTGTTTGAAAATTTGTCGTTCTACCACTTGGGGTCCTGACTCTATGATGGAGGCGAAGTTAAAGTCTGGTTACAGACTGAGTAATTTAGTTTCACCTTTGGTGATTAAAGTTATTTAAATACGTATATTAATTAATCACTGATTTATGTGTCACTTTTTCAGTGTGTATTTTTGAATTTTTCGATTATTTCCTGCTGTCGACCATGGTCCTGTTTAGGTCCTTAGGTGTCTCTGTTGCTGCTGCTGTTCCATCTAATGGAGCTAACTGCTGCTGGGGTTGGTCTTCCTTAGTGCTGCAGACACTGGATATCCTTCTCCCTGTTTCTTCTCTGTGCCTCCATTTTTCTTCAGTCTTTCGATCTTGTCGGTCCCTTGGCCAATCGATCTCTTTCTGCTCATGGTCATCAGCACTCAGCTTGATTTTAAAATCATGCCATACCCCGGGTCTACTAGTGATTAGAATAGTAGTGATATGCAAATTGTGAGCTCTAGTGGTTAGTCTATTTGCTACAGTTCTAAGAGCTCTCCTGGATCGGCGATTCTATCGGCTCGCCGATTGTTTTTATCCTTATCCTTAATTCAGTCCCGCGTGTACTCATGACTGTATTCTGGTGCACGGCAGGTCAGCAAGAGTTTGTCCTGGCAGCAAAACAAGCAACCATGACCATGCAACAGGCACATGAGTACTGTGGACACAACAATTACGTAGCACCAAGCAAATTGCCAAGCATTTGGGTTGGAAGAGCACCGCATGTGAGGCATGCACAGCAGGAAAAGCCCGACAGGTCAATCTTGGCAGTGGAGAGACACAAAAGGTGACAAAGATTGGTCAGAAATGGTACATAGACGGGCTATCACTTGAGGAACCAAAGACAGGAAAAGTGGTTTTCCCATATAACAATGGCTTGACAGTCGGAGTCGAGTGTTTAACCGGGGGAACAATCCTTGGATGGTACCGACCAAGAAGGGCTTTACAGAGGACTTTTGCACCAAGTTACATCGCTTCAAAAGAAAAGGAAAGCAAGTCGAATATATCCGTTTTGACGGCGGTGGTGAGAACTACAAGTTTGAAGAGGCGCTCAACGGAAAGAATTGGAAGATGGATGCTCAGTTTGAATACACGGCAAAGACACCTCAACACAATTCACGAGCGGAAACAAAGCTGTACGACCTATGTGGGAAGACACGTGCAGCATTGGCAGCAGCAAATGTGCCGGATAAGTATAGATACATACTTTTCACCCATTTCCTTAAGTGGGCAGCACAGACCGACATGTTGACCATGGTGGAGGTTCACAGGAGAAAACTGATGCCACACGAGCACTTGTACGGCACACTACCTAAATGGATAAACAATTTACAGGTGGTGGGAATGGCCGGTGTGGTTAAAACCCATACAAAGAACACGGCGAAAGTGAAGGCACGAGGAAAGGCATGCCTGTTTGTACACTATTTGGAGAACCACGCTGGAGACTGTTCAATGGTTGGGGAGGACGTACTACAAGCTCGAGAAATTACTGGGAGTGGAGATTGGCTTTGAGGACTTGATGGACGAGGCCTCAGTGGAAACGGACGCAGAAGAAAGTTACAGCAGTACCGGAAGTCGAACGAGTGATTCAGTCGAGACAGAGGTGATCAATTTTGAACCAGAACAACCATCATTCAAGGTAGAGTCGACAACCGAATCAGGAAGCACCGGACACTCAGCTGATGAATACGAGAGCGAGACAGATAGCAAAAGTGAGACTAATAAATGAGCTGTATGGGCGGTGACGCGGTCGGGACGCAGGATCAGAGCCCCATTGGCACATGATGGAACCAAACTTGCAGCGCTGGAGATACAGGATGGATACGCTGAAGAAACCTGTCTGTTGGGATTGGACAAGACCCATGTAAGCGCATAAGATGAGGTTTACGATGCAAGCATGATGGAAGACGAGGCCATTCTATTTACCCTGACAAATATAGAGATATCCATACATGGATATCTGGTATGTATGAACAGGCATGCAGAAGAGAGCAATCGTACGATTAAGGTTACATACAGAATATATGTTATATACAGGGACGTAGATTATATGAGAAGGTCGCGATGACATCATCGCTCATTATTTCCTCTCTTTATTTTGAATCCCTTCTCGTAAATTGAAATAACACACAATTATTCATACTACTCTGAATTTCTACTTTAGAGTGTTACACAGTAATTACTGTCCGCTTCATGTAGGAACAGTAGTAGAATTCAGTACTGAACTCTCATCAACACGAAAATATCAACAGCCTCAACAACAGGGGCACCTTCATCTCCAGTAAGCAACCAAGCAACAATGGCAGGCCTCTATAGAGATCCCCCCATTGCCTACAAGAGCTCTTTCGACCAAACCAAACCAAAGCTCTTCACCCTGTACAACGTCAATGAGGACAGGACCGGCAGCATGAAAGTCCCCCTGTTTATAGAAACAGGAGGCCTTGAAGAACTGCTCTTTGTGGAGGAGTCTTTCCAAAACGCCGCTAAGCTCCTACAACTTCCAATCAACATCTACCTAACCCACTTCAGTCGCTGCCTCACCACCAACGCCCAAATCAAGTGGAATGACATGATAAAGGATCCACTGGACCCAGACGAATACCAATACGCTCAAGAAGAGATTGGAGGATATGAGCAAGCATTCATTGATTTCACCAAGCTCTACTGCAATGCCAGGGACGCTAGAGACATCATGCACACCTATCTACGAAGCTTGGAATGCCGAAAGACTCAATAAGTTACATGCAAGGAACATGCTGACCGTATCCTTATCCTCATGAAGTACACCCAGAAACTAGAGGGAAGCAGTGTGCCTCTTTCCAGAGTGGAGAAACTTACCATTCTCCTACACTCCTTCCCCTCTGCATGGATTGAGAACTACGGAATGATTCACAGTGGCATCCACAAAGACACCACTGTCCAGTTCATTATTGATCACATGAGCTGCCACAAGCGCCAAGCAAACAAAAAGAGCAACAAGAATAACAACAAACAGCAGAAGCGCTCGAACAACGCGAACAACAACAACAACTCTCATAAACACAACTCCCATACCAACCACAAAGGGAACCACAACAAGAAGAAATCCAACCCTTGTAGAATTCCAGGCCACAATCACGATTGGTCCGAATGCCCCAAGAACAAATTCTCCAAGAACTATAACAAAGGCTCCGGCAATAACCAAACTGAGTCTTTCCATACTCAAGCTCTCATGATACCCGGCAGCAACGAGACCTTCCAAGCCCACATTAACGCAGCACAGCTCAGCAACAAAGCCTGCCACAGCAGCAGCAAAAACGATTGTTCACAACATCCTAAAGGATATATCGAACATGGATCCGAATCGATCCAAGGGGACAGACGCAACATTGATCAACGCGATCAATCCGAATAAGACAGCAGCAGCAACAAATGGTGTCCCTGGCAAGAAATTGGTCTACCGGTACAGCAAAAAACCTCTATTGCAATCCCAGAAACTCCAAAGACTACACCAAAGGAGGTGCACTGGAGCAAAATTATTTAAAACTGCTGTCGACTGCTGGAAATACCACTACAAATACAGCAGAACAGACAACAAATAAGAGCAGCGTGGCTCCTATTCTACTAACCAACATACAGTTCATACAAGGCATCCCTCTTAAAGCAAGACCACTACTAGCGCTACTAGATAGTGGATCCTCCGGAACTCTAATCAACAAAAGAGCACTACCATTTGGCACCATACCAATAAGAAGCAAGCACCAAGTCCTAACAACTACAGCCAATGGTAGCTTTGACACTACAGAGTATGTCATCATGAAGAACATCAAGCTACAAGAGTTCGGCAACTATACCATTGATCGACAAGAGGCAAGACTCTTCCATTCCCCCAACTGCAAATACGATCTGATAATAGGCAGAGACTTCCTCCACCTAGCAAAGATCAACCTCCTATTCAACGAAGGAGCAGTTCAGTGGATGGATAGAACTATTCCTATGAAGGACACCTCCCTATACCATGACAACTACAACATGCTCATGGAAGAACTCGAAGACGCCGAGCTCTTTGCTGATGACCTCTCGTACACGAATCCATACAAATCCAAGATGATCTTAGACAGAGCCTACCAAGAAACAGATCCATCTACAGTTGCACAGCAACAGTCCCACATATCCAAAGCAGAGCAGCAGCAGTTCCAAGCAATCCTAAACAAGTACCCCAACGTCTTTAATGGAGAACTTGGCAAGTATCCTCACAAGAAGATCTCTCTAAGACTGAAGCCCAGATCCAAGCCCATACACAAGAAGCCCTATCCAGTAGCATACAAGCAAGAAGACCTATTCAAAAGGGAGCTCCAGAATTTTTTAATGATGGAGTACTCAAACGCTGCACCGGACCAGCTGAATGGGCCTTTCGAACTTTCATTGTTCCAAAGAAAGACAACGCGTTAGATGGGTATCAGACTTCCGAGAACTCAATGAACTCCTTGAGAGACGCCCTTATCCAATCCCTAGGATACAGGATATCATGGCAAGAGGGGCAAATACATGCACTTCACCAAGATTGACTTGTCCATGCAATACTACTGCTTTGAACTGGATGACACAAGCAAGAAGCTCTGTACCATAGTCACTCCCTATGGATGTTATGAGTATCAGCGACTACCAATGGGTGTCAAAGTTTCTCCAGATGTTGCCCAGCAACTCATGGAAGATATCCTACAAGACACTCACTGCACTGTTTATATTGATGATATTTGCATCTGGACCAATGGCTCTTTTGACCTCCACATGAAGACTATCGACAAGATCCTAGACAGGCTTAACCACAATGGGCTCAAATGCAACCCACTCAAATGTGATTGGGCTGTACAAGAGACCAACTTTCTTGGCTATTGGATGACTCCTACAGCAGTTAAGCCCTGGAGAAAGAAGATTGAAGCCATTCTACATAAGGATCGACCAAGAACTGTGACCCAAGTCAAGTCCTTTCTAGGAGCAGTTGGATATTACAGAGACATGTGGCCCCAAAGATCCCATGTCCTAGCTCCTCTCTTTGATATCACTGGCACCCCCAAGAAAACTCCTCAAACAGCTGCTATAAAAGGCAAGCAACGCAAGCCTCCTTCAACATTCACTTGGGGTCCGGCTCAAGACAAAGCCTTTCAAGAGATTAAAGCAATGGTGGCAGCGGATGCGCTGAACACCTACCCAGATCTTAACAAGCCCTTTGAACTGTGCACTGATGCCTCAGACCTACAGCTGGGCGCTGCTATACTACAAGATGGCAAGCCTATCGCTTATTGGTCCAAGAAACTATCTGATGCCCAGAAGAATTATACAACCATGGAGAAAGAACTCCTTGCAATAGTACTCTGCTGCAAAGAGTATCGGAAGATGCTACTTGGTGGTGTTATCAATGTATACACTAACCACAAGAACCTTACCTTCAGAACCCTTTCAGTCCAACGGGTCCTCAGGTGGAGACTATTCCTTGCAGAATTCAGTGTCAACCTCACCTATATTGAAGGCAAGAAGAACGTTCTTGCTGATGCCTTCTCCAGGCTCCCCAGGATGGATCCACCCACTGTGGGGGAGAAAGAAGCCCCTGGAAAGGGCACGTTAATCAATTTCTTGAAACTTGAAGTCCCCAAGCAAGATGAAGAACTGTTTTTAGCCGAGTTCCCAAACCTATTCCAGAACTTATGCAATGACGCAGACCAGGAACTACAAGCCTGTTTGCTGAACAATGAGTGTCTAGTCAATCTACCAAACAACCAAGACTTGGAATGCCCGGTGAACTATTCCAATATCTATCTTCATCAGCAAAAGGACCCTACCATCAAGTTCAAGATTCAATCCAAAGCCTTCTTCTACCAAGAATTAGAAGGGAACAACATCCTCTGCTATGCAATGCCCCGTGAACTACTCCAAGATCTATCTCCATCAGCAAAAGGATCCTACCATCAAGTTCAAGATTCAATCCAAGGCATTCTTCTACCAAGAATTAGAAGGAAATAAGATACTTTGCTACGCCAATCAATTCAATCCAAACAACTGGAAGATATATCTTCACAGATCACTCGCCGAAGGTACCATCCAATGGTATCACCTACTATTGGGTCATTGTGGATCCACCAGGTTATATCAGACCATATCAAATAGGTTTTATGCAGACAATCTAGACGCTAAATGCAGATCCTACATCTGCCCTGACAACTGCATTAAATACAAGAATCAACACTCCAAATATGGGAAACTTCCTCCAAAAGAAGCCCCATTAGTGCCATTCAATGAAGTACACGTCGACCTCATTGGCCCTTGGAAGATTACAGCCCAAGGCAAGAATTACAACTTCAAGGCACTCACCTGCATTGATCCAGTCACCAACTTACTGGAAATCATTCGAAACAGGGACAAGTCCTCTCAGCATGTATCAGATCAATTCAAGAACTGTTGGCTCTCCAGATATCCAAGACCTATCAGATGCATTCACGATAATGGTGGAGAATTCCTAGGAGCTGAGTTCCAAACCACACTGAAACAATATGGAATTCAGTACATCCCTACCACAGTGAAGAACCCTCAATCTAATGCCATCTGTGAAAGAGTCCATCACACAGTTGCTGATATTCTCAGGGTTCTGGTACATGTTAATCCCCCTCAAGCCAACACTAGAGCCAGTCAGCTCATGGATAATGCACTGTCCACATGCATGCATGCCTCCAGATGTGCTGTCAATGCTGCTCTACAAACATCCCCAGGGTCCCTAGTATTCAATCCGGACATGCTGGTCGATCTACCACTAACATCAAACCTGTTAGCTCTACAGCAGCTCTGGCAACAGGGAATTACAAGGCATTACTTCAAGACAATGTGAAGCACAATGAACATACCTTTCAACCCAACAAAAAGGTATGGCTGCAAGAGCCAGATCCAGAAAAACTACAACTTCGAAAAACAGGACCATTCACTATTGTCCAAGTAAACAACAATGGTACTGTCAAACTTCAAAAGGCTCCCTCAGTGGTCGAAACGGTGAACATTTGGAAACTAACTCCATTCAGAGAACCAGAAGAGACCCCCATGAACCAATCAGAGCTGTCCCCTATTCATTGGAGTACTTAACCATGGCATTTGCTCAATCATGAGGCACTATGTGACATGGTAGCGTAGCTACGGTGTCACAAATGAACAATTAACCAAATCCCACATGGAAATCGAATATAATATAAATCTTTGGTGATGGATACATTGTTATATGTGTCCTAATTAATATGGTCGAGTCCCAGAAGATGGCATATGCCTAATCGTGGGAACCAACAATGAGGCAACATTTATGGCAGAGCATGCCAAAATGTGGCTATGCTCGCGACCTCAAATTTTATATGTTTACATTCTCAATTTACATAACGATTGCTCGTAAAGTATCTAAACATTCCCAATTTTCATACCACTCTGAAATTTCTACCTTAACGTGTAACATGGAGGGGTGGAGAAGGTGTTGAGGTGCTTGCCATAAGTGGTTTGTTCAATGAGGCGGCGAAGAGCGAGGAAATTGTCGCGGGCGGTGATGTAACCTTTGGGGGTAGTGGGGCGTTGGTGAAGACGTGGTGGATGACGTTCGGGTCTTTAGCAAGGACAAAGATGGGAATCATTCCTTCTTGGAGCATGGTGATCATGCTATGGCAAAGGTGGGGGTGCGTTTGGGACATGCGCTTGATCCAAGACGATGTGCGGGGGTTGGTCATAGTGTGGAGGAGGGTTTCAATGCCTTTGTACAGGATACTTTTTTTGGCATCGCTGGAGAGGGTACGGAGGAAGAGGAGGAGGTTGTGGCCGGCACAGATCTCATTGTTTGGGAGTGTTTGGGAGCCGTCAATGAAGAGGGTCATGCTGGCGGTGCGGGTGCGACGACGGGAGTTATCTTCATGGAGCGCCTCAGACTCGTAGGAATGGATCGATTGGGTCCGGGAGCGGAAGGCAGCATTGTGTGGGGGAATGCAAAGGAGGTTAAAGATCGAGAACACAGTGTCAAGGTAGTTGGCGTTGTTGCCTAGGGGGGACAAGATAACAATGAAGTTGGTGATAACTTTGAGTAGGGTATGGTCAAACGTACCGCGGGTGATGCAGCTGAACGCGAGGGTGTTGTTGGTGTGGTGAGTGTGGCAGGCCACATCGTGGGGAGGAGGACAAACTGGGGGAGGGTGGAGGCGTTGCCGTCATGGCCGAGGGTGGTCGAGCCAACCTGGGTTGGAGGGACGGTGGCGCTTGCGAAATTGGTGGGGGAGCTGGGCTGCGTCGTTCCAAGTTCAGAAAAGGGTGGAGGAGGTCTTGGGGTGATGCTAAGGACGCTTGTGGTGAGGCAGGATGGAGGATGATGAGGAGGGTGTCAGATTGGATGGAATCAGAGTGGAGGCCAACGTAGTACAGGGTGTCATTGTTTGCTGTCCACGCGACAAAGGAGTGAATGCACTGGAGGATATGGTGTTTGTCGAGGTAGGCATACCGGGTGTGCAGGGTGTTCAGGAGGTTGGAGCGGTGGGCTTCATTCCCTGGTTTACCAATGGTTTACCAAGGGTATGGAGGAAAGACTCACGGGTCCTGTTGCTGATGGTGCAGTTCCCGGGTAGGGCGTCTGAGAAAGTCAGAAGACCAGAGGAGAGGCACTGCAATTGGAGTTTGGTTAATTCTGGGATGGTAAGCATGGTGTGGGGTCGGGATTGGAAAGTGTGGAAAGATTGGGGGACAAAATTGGTTTGTGAGAACGTCTAGTGGTGTGTCAGGGAGGGGTTCTGGAAAGTGTCTGTGGGGTGGTCGAGGTGGTGAGTATAAGTGTCAAGTGGGAATTGCTCTGATTGGCGAGGATTGGTGTCAAGGATTGAGGCTGGCGCGCAAAATTGTTCCGGGGCCTTCTTCTGGCACATTGAGTGGGGGTAGGGGAAGGGAAACGGGGGGTCAGTTGGGTGGTGGGTGATTGACGAGATCGGGGGGAGGGGGTGGGTTAAGAAGTGAACTGGGGTAGCCAGTGGGAAGTTGCGTGTTGTCGGCACCTCTGTGCCCGGCAGCGGTTGCGTACCTCGTGCGGGCACCACTCGGTGCCCGTCTGCGGTGCACGCACTGTCGTCCGTCTCGTGGCACTTACCTACCTACCATTGGGACCTTCCTCACATACATCGTAGTACTCGTCACGGGGCGTGCGGCAAGTTCACAGGTGGTGTGTGTAGGTGCCGGCGTGTCCTCATCCGCATCCTGCAGTTGCGGTGACCTGTATCTTGCCCAACAGTACGGTATTTTTAAAAAATAAGGACGGTATTACAGAAACTTCGTCCTCCGGGTTACTTTACGCTAGAGGGCATGCGTAACGGTCCAAAAACGCTTTTTGAGATAACATTATAGCTAGATAGATCTCTGTTTAAGGTCTCGACTGGTATGCTCCTTATACTCTAATTCCTGTTAGTTTGGAAGTTATGATCTTTTTTCGATCTTATGACTTAAGTATGGGCCTCGTGCACCGCGCGCATGGTAGTTGCAATAGTAATTTTTTTAATCCTGTCAGCCATACAAGCCTCCACGATTGTTAAGTTTCTTCATACTGCAGCTTCCTCCCCTCTCTTTGTTTTTTGAATTAAAAAAAAAACACATCTTCGGCGTTTGCTCTGTTTTCCATTCATTGCAACTACTCATCATCCTTGTGAGCACCACAGTGTTACGGTCTAGAGTAGAAATACATGATAGGAGTATTTTAAAGATGAAAGGTTAATAAATTGTGTTATAAAAGAGAATGGTTGAATACTTTACGAGATGGGAATGATTCCTTGAGTATGGAATGAATGATCGAACAATGATATTATTGTTCGTCGGGCATAATATCAATAATCGTTGAGTCACTTGAATCTTTGTTTATCTTGATATTTGAATATCCAATTAGTATTGGATTGCATGTGTATTCTTGTACGTTGAATATTCAGTATATGTACATGAATATCCTACATATTGGAGTATATGCGGGATTCAATAATCATTTAGAGTCTCTCGTAGGGATGCCTACGCCAGCCCGTCACATAGTTCCCCAATGATTAGGTGAATTTTGCATGTGGTTCAATACAATAAGGTTCGGAGTTGAGTAGTGTCGATGAAAGAGATATGCTTGTTCGGAGAACCGGTTGAAGATATGCTGTTGATATTCGAAGGATATATGCCATTTGAAGTCCTTTGCATCTGTGGCGTTGCAATAGTCTTGCTCGATAAAGTCACTAATTGCTTGGTTGTATCCATTGAGCGTTAATGGATATCGACGTTGGTTTCTTGTTAAGTCTGTCCATTTTGTTTGAGCGTCAACAGAGAGAGATCGATTGAAGTGAGCGATGTATGTGTTGACTGGTAGACTTAGAAGCTTTGCGGCGTTCCTGAAGGCTTCTTCCACGAATAGGAATTCTTCTAGGCCTCCTTTGTTGGTGAATAGAGGGATCTTCATGCTGTCTTGTCGTCCATTGGCATGTGTAATGGAGAACTTGGTGAGTTTTGGTTTGTTCCTCTTGAAGGAAGGGATGTAATTGATTGGAGGATCTCTGTAAAGTCCTGCCATGTTAATTCGTCGCGTTCGATCGATTCGATTGTTTCGTAGGTAGTATCGATCGTTTTGTTCGATCGATTCGGTTGGAGATTGCGATCGATCGTTGTTTACTTTCGGAGCGTTTGATTGATTCGGTGTTCGATCGATTCGTGTGGTTAGTTTACGTTCGATCGGTTGTAGATCTCGATCGACGTTGTTTCTTTTTGCTTGTCAGGGTATCGATGTATCCCTGTTGTTTAGGATATCTTGGATTCAGTACTGATTTGGTTCTGTTTCTACTTTAAAGCACAAACAGTAATTACTGTGTTACGGTCTAGAGTAGAAATACATGATAGGAGTATTTTAAAGATGAAAGGTTAATAAATTGTGTTATAAAAGAGAATGGTTGAATACTTTACGAGATGGGAATGATTCCTTGAGTATGGAATGAATGATCGAACAATGATATTATTGTTCGTCGGGCATAATATCAATAATCGTTGAGTCACTTGAATCTTTGTTTATCTTGATATTTGAATATCCAATTAGTATTGGATTGCATGTGTATTCTTGTACGTTGAATATTCAGTATATGTACATGAATATCCTACATATTGGAGTATATGCGGGATTCAATAATCATTTAGAGTCTCTCGTAGGGATGCCTACGCCAGCCCGTCACACACAGCACCTCAGCACCTCTACTGTTATACAAACAAATCGACACTGCTGCTGGTTGATCCACAGCAACAAAGCGCTCACAAATTCAAGCAGTACAACTAGAGATAGCAAGCAAAACAAGAAGGATGCCACAAGGAACAAAACAATGGCATCCGTTCTGCGATTTCCGGGATCACACCTGCTTTCAACAATGGGAGAAGCTAGAGATCTGCAAGGACTACCTCTCCGAGAAAGCGCAAGAAGGATGCAAGTGTTTAAGGAAAAGAAGAGAACTCCCTTGTCGCTGCCTTGAAATATTACAAGGAGGAGAAGTTAACCAGAATTTGCGAGACGCTGTTGCCCTTTACATGGTGGAATTTCATGAGAGGAAGAGGGAAGACCAATACACTACTTTGATTGACTGGATAAGATACAGCGACGCCACACTGAGTGTTCTTGAGGATAGCTTAGAGGAGCCAACTTATGGCACCAACACAAAACTATTCTTTCTACCCTTTGTCAACCGGCAGGGGGGAGATAAGGAATCGATGCCCATACCGACAGATCTATCTCAGCATAAAGTATGCAGATCTGCAATCGCTGTTATACTCGATTGGGGGATAGGCAAATGGGATTCCTGTCGACGCTTCATTAGATCAAACAGCTCACCAAGCCATGGACTGAAAGGGAAACGCCCGAACAATGTAAAAGAATTCGACGCTGCTTTCTTGAAACAAGACTTGCACGAATACTTCGCACAGATGGAAGACTTAGCTCAGCCTGCTGCTACACAATTCATCCGGCAAGAGGTTGGCGTCGGACTTAGACAGAGTGAAGAGGGAATCGTCGACTTGCCCCCATCTTTTACAAAAAGAACAATGTACTATCGATACTGCTTGGAGAGGGGATGGACAATATCAAAGAAACCAAGAACAATACTGGAAGCAACAAAAACAGAAGAGTTTGAGGGGGACTACCAAGAAATTTGCTCGTGGTACTACTTCCTCACCTACTGGAAGACAAACTTCCCAAAGCTTAGAGTAATTAATAGGAGTGCTGACGTCTGCTCCAAATGCCATGTCTTCAGGAATCGATTGCGGTACGTTCGATACGAAACAAGTACAGAGCCGGGGATGCTGTCATCTTTCACTGAAGATAGTATCCAAGCCTTTTACAACAGCGCCGCCGTCGATCAAACACAGCATCAGTGTGTGCCTGCTCCTCCACCCCCTTCTGCTGGTGGTACTAAACTTTTTGATTCATCTTCAGTTGTGATTGCGCGCAGGGACAAGAGACCACCTGATCTGTACTCGCCCTTGCTGCTTGAAGAAGAAGAGGCTGCAGCTGAAAACGCACGCATACTGGAAGAAGCAACGCTGCATGTCCACCAAGCTGCTGATCAGAGGAAGCTTGCAAACGAGAAGATACAGCAGGCCCTCCACGATGGAATAAATAATGTCCCACATGAACGCCGGACTTATAGTTTTGTTGTGGATTATTGCCAAAACGCCGGTCTCCCCAACCTTGCAGCAACTCAGCCAGGGGACACATACTACATGACACCTCTAACAGTACCAATACTTGGATGTGTCGATTGTTCTGTAATGGGGGGGTTCTTAGACGCTTACATCTACCATGAGGGAGTCGGTGCAAAGGGAGGGGACAATGTCGCATCGATAATAATGGAAAACTTAAGGAAGAAGGGATACTTACAAGAAGACTCCTGTGGATATGAACTTAATGTTATTATGGACAACTGCCAAGGGCAAAATAAGAATAACATGGTACTGAGACTGGCATTGCTTCTAGTCGAATCCGGATATTTTTCGAACGTCAATTTCTGTTTTTATGTAGTGGGTCACACAAAGAACGTTGCTGATCGATGGTTCAATATCATGAAGAAGAACTATCGAAACCAGAATCTGTTCACTATGGAGCAGCTAGCAACTGCCCTCCGGGCACACAAGCATATCGATGTTACAGTGATAAAGAAAGGTGAATTCAAAATGTTTGACAAGTTCTTAAATATTTTTTATAAGAAGATCAAGAATGGAGCAGTTCAACCCGGGCACATCTTCAGTGTAGGGAGCTATAAGCCGACGACAATGATAATTAAACAAGACCGACTTGGAACAGGGACAGTTGAAGTACAGGATCTTGCGAAGCGAACCCCGGTTGCTATCAATCGATGGAAGGAACTTCGAGAGTTAGTATTACTCAAAACCCATCCCTGTACAGGAATTAAGGATATCAAGAAGATTGAACTCTATACCAAGTGGAGGAAACTGGTGTTTGCTGAATACAGAGATATCATTTGCCCTTATCCAGGGGATGACGTCATGCTTAAGTACAAGGATGAGCAAAGGAGGAAAGCTCGCGAACGAGCTGCTCGGAACAGTGGCAGGAGGACTACGGCGGCAGCAGCAGCAGCAGCAAAGAAGCGAAATTCCCGTGGTAATTAGTATTCCTGTCTTAATTAGTATTCCTGTCCCTCTTAGTAATCTTATTATTAATTCGAATCGTAAACGCTCTCTTAGTGGTCTTATTGTAGTCTTATTGTAGTCTTATTGTAGTCTTATTGTAGTTAGTACTACTATGGAACACAAATTTGCAGTTGAAATGGGAGCAAAATCAAGTTTTGGAGTGAACACCACTGCTGCTGGATGAACTCAGCAATCCCCCTCATAATTAGAGCAGAGTACTAGAGGTCTATCAAAAATTAAATTACAATTTCCTAATACTTTGGGAGGTATTTACACCCAAAGCCCATCTCAGCAGGTAGTAGTAGTGCTGGAGTAGGAAATTTTTTTTGTGATCCCACCTCACAAATTCCATGATTCAAGTATCAATCCTTCTCAAATTATACACAGAAAAGACTTCTATCAAAAAAGAAATCACAAATTCCCAATACTTTAGGAGATATTAACACCCAAGGCATATCTCATCAGGTACTATGAGTAGGGGAGAACAGATGCAATTTTGTTGTTGTTGTGATCCCACCACACAATTTCCATGATTCAAGTATCAATTCTCCTCAAATTATTCATAAGAAACAGATATATAAACAAAGAAATAAAGATTTCCCATTAGTTTAGGAGATATCCACATTCAAGGCATATTAGAGGAGGTAGTAAAGCTAGAGGTGAAAATAATTTTTTAAAATTATTCAACTGTCCAAATTATACTTTTAAAGTTGCAATCCCACTTATTAAGACAATAGACTAGAGGTCTATCGAAAAAGAAATAAAAAATTCCTTATACTTTAGGAGTTATCCACATTCAAAGTATCAGCAATGATGAGCATGTGCTGCTGGGAAGGGTATGAGGAGTTTTGTTGACGACAATTGATGTCGTGATTTTAAGGTGAGTTTTTTCCAAAAGTTGTTTTCGGATTTCATTTGACCTTTATCTCGAAAATAAGGTGCGCGCCGGCCAGGGGTCGACCACGCTCGAAGTAACCCGGAGGACGAAGTTTCTGTAATACCGTCCTTAAATATTCTTCCAAACGGAATAGACCGAAGACTTGTCGCTTTCCTCGATTTAAATCGTCCATTGAGACGACGCATTTCAGTACTGAAAGGATTAACATGTTTCCAACTCAACTTTAACATTTCTAGAAATGAAGACATGAATTGCTTTTGCGCTGTAATTTTCTTTCAACATTGGCTTTCATTTATTTTGGTTAAGATCCGTGACAAAGAATTTGTTTTCTACGACAGTACATTTTATTCAAGTCTGGGTGACTCTTCCGTCAACAAAGTCCAAAGGTCTGTGTTCAGCTGAATTCTGGGATGAAACAATGGGTTTCGACACACCAGTGAACAACTCTCCTCAGAAAAGCTATAGATCGACTGATATATAGTCAAAATGAGAATACTTTGTAGTCCCATGGACTGCTATCGGAGGCTCTATCGTGGGAGGAGGTGGATATGATAATGGCTATCAAATTGGTTTGCGTGCATTTTGTTGCACAGAACAAAGTGCGTCCGATACCGAATGGCTTACGTCAGGCGCTGGTTCTTCTGTCTCAGTAGATAATACTGCCTTGCTCCTATGTCGATTGTATAGTTCCTTCGCGCTTAACTTATAATTCCAAGAGAAGTTGGGACGCCTGGACGTATCTATGTTTTCAACCTTCTTCAGAAGACCCACGCTAAGAAAAACGTTCGCGATGTCATAAAGTCGACGAATTTTTGTTTTCAGGCCACGAGCCGCAGCTGCCTTGAGTTCCCGCGCATCTGGAATAGCCCCCCCTGCTGTAGATTTCCCACGCGCACCGCCTCCCATTGCGATAAGTTCTTCCATCGAAGTCGTCCCTTGGATCTTGTCGGAGGCCTCTGGAAGCGAAAGTGTCTCGAAACCGACAAGGAATACCTGTAAGAATTCCTCACTTAGTTTGGCAAGAGATTTGTTTTCTTTACTTTTCCGGTTCTTCGATGATTCGTCGACTTGGATCGAGTCATCAAGGTATCGTTTTGCATCCTCTGGATACTCTGAGACGGCTTTCGCTTGAAGCTTACCGAAAAAGTCATCAAAGTGATCCATTCCCATCCATGAGTAGGTGTTTTTCTGTTTTTTTTCTACCAAATTGACGGACTCAAGAATATTAACGACGTCATAAATCCTCCGGCGTTCTACTCCAAGATCAACCGCCGCATGATCCACAATAACAACGGCTCCAGGAGGATATTTCGAGTAGTGATTGATGAAGTTCTCAGCCAACACACCGAGACTCTTCTTTTTTCGTGAGTATGCTGCAGACCCTACATTTCCGTCGACTTTGAGTTTCTTGGGAGTGGGAGTAACCATGCTCGTTGAACACATCATGCGAGCAAGAGGTTTTTCTCTCAGGGCAGATCCAGATGCTGGAATGTCATTCGTGCGGACAACGAGAGGCGACGGATCCACGAAGTTCGACTGCATAGAATGAACGAAAACAAAGAAAAATTGCGCGTAACATACTCGTCGTTAGTTCTACATCTACCAATGAAAAATAACGACAGCTTGCGACGGAGATGAAAGCACAATGCCTCGTTTATCGGCAGTGATGTTCTGGCAGTACCTACGTGATTGGGATGTTGAAATTGGTTTTCACCCCAACTTACACCGCTCGTTGGTTGTGTTCTCGATCCAGATGCTCCAATAGTGGTGCTCTTTATGTGGTTCGGTGCTGAAGTGGTGTTGGGAGGTCTAGTGGAATCTGCACCGGCTTCCCCTGAAGTTTTGAAGAGACGAGTTCCGGTCAGCGAACCTGCGGTTGGACGGAGTCCTCCGTTATCATTCGGAGCGGCTGCTCCAAAGTTGTGCAAAGTCGAAAGTGCCCAGGCTGCAGCTGATGTCGGTGAAAATAAGTCTCCTCCGGAAGTGGCATTTTCTGTTATGGTTGCGTTCGGAAGCGGGGAGGAAGTCGGTGAAGTTTTTGTTTCTGGCATGACGACTTGAGCCATTTTCGAATCTGAAATCAACCTTCCGCTAACTTTTCCGCTGCAACCTCTCGACAGCAAAAACAATCACTTGATGTCCACTGTTTTCTTGGCGTGAAGGGACCTGAAGTTTGTTGTTATTCTATTGTAGCCAGTCGTCGGAACGTTGTTGTGATAACGTTGTGGGCTTTGGTGATTTGATGATGGAATATGTGTACCAACGCCTCACTTTCAGACCGCGTCGATAGGGCGCTTGCGCACCATGTGGATGTACTGAGTCTACAGGGGTCACATTGTCATTTCGAAGGAGATTTGAAAAGAGAGTTGGCCGAGACAATGTTTAAGTGGAATTTTTGAAAATATGGCGCGGTCTGCCCATCTATACGTATCATACCTAACAACTGGTATTCGTACTGATAGTTAGGTAGTGTATTTATCAGTGTACCAGGTAAACCTTACGTAATGTAGTACGAAGTAACTTACCTGGTATGGGACGAGTAAGTTACCAGTCGAAAACCCATCCGCAATAGTTTGTTGGAAATGAAGGAGCCTGGAACGCAGATACCGGTACGGGTAAGAGTACGACAAAGGAAGTCGAATCAAGTCGAAGGGAACGCAGATAAGATCTTACCGGTAGGGTATTTCGAGTCAGAAAAACGGGGATGAATTTGGTACCCAAATCTGGTAATGAAAACAGATGATGATACTTCCCACTATGTGCTTGACAGAGTTTAAAAGTAGGGCAATATTGCACATACCTGGAGATGCATGGTAACATGCACGATAACATGCATATGCTGATTATTCACCTTCCTCCAAGATGCTAAGGCTACTGTGTAGGGATCTGTACCAGAGCTACAGGTAGCAACGCGAGCTATCTACAAGGTCCAAGGCTTAGCAAAAGCGCTAAGTAACAGGCATAGCAAATGGCTTAGCAAAAGTGCTATGGGACACTACAGTCAAGTGACCTTGGTCATCGTGTAGGATTTGTACCAGTTACAAAACCCCAGGCACAGCACCCGCTGCTAGCATATAGCATACGCTTGTAGCTCAGTGCTACAAGGTTAGGGTTGCTAATGCTAGTAACCGAAGATTTGGTATGCTACCATACCATGCTACCCTATTATGCTACTGTCGGGGTATGGTTGGTACTGTACAATCTATACTATAACTGGATACCCGACCCATGCAGTTGCAAGCAAGCTGACGCTACTCCGTACGCTATGCTACTCTGTACAATCCTACAGGATTACAATACTGAGTGGATACGAGATAGCGAGTTCTCCCTTTTAGATTCGATACAGAGCTCAGAGCTTCAGCTCGGCGCTTTGCTCACTCTCTTTTAATTTTCTTCCCCTGTAAATAAACACCATCATGCCCCCTCACTTTCGATCGATCCTGATGTACTACCTCTAGGGGAGTATCCTGTAGTATTTGATTGTATGTAATAGCGTTTGAAAGGTATCCTCTGTAGTCTCACTATTTGCCAGGGCTATGTGTTGTATTGTTGTTAATGTTATCCACTATTTCAGTACACGTACGATTAATTCCTACAAATTGAAATTGCCAACGGGTGATATCAATGAAGTTTATCAGACCCACCCCTCGACCACATCTACGAAGGCCATGATGCTAGCATATAGAGTGTGTGTAGAAATCCAGTTGGCTGATCACCACATTGGCATCCATGCCTCCACTTGGATGTAAAAAATCAGTTGTAATGGACCAGCAACTGACATCGAGAGATCCCTGATGTTAATGGGGAGCCCTTCCCCAGCAGACAGACACGTGCGAACCGACCGGAGCCCACACATCCACCACTGTGGGCCTATTGGTACAAGGAATACAGTAGCTGAGCATCATGGTGGCACCATGTAGGCTTGATCCGGGGGGAAGGAGCAAGACAGATGTGGAGGGCAATGTCCATGATTCCCTGTTACTTCCAATTACAGGACTCAAGGGGACGCACACGCCACGGATGGAACTGCACACTGGAAAAGAAAAAGAAAAGAACTTCCCAGAGGAGACAGAATGCCACATAGGGAACCTTCCAGTGAGACTAGGAGTCCAACAGAGCAATGGACCATGACGTCATGACCATCCAACAAGAATAATGAGGCCATGATATGTCATCTCGATCTGCCATGTCGTCGGTTTTGATTTTTAGCCAAGGGATCTTCAAGGATACCAACCACGATGCAACTTGAATGCAACTGATACCGGAACTTGCTATGCCCCCTGTCCAAGTTCCTAGTTGGAACCAGATGAATTAGAAGGAAGGAGAACCCTGAGATCAGTCATATCTTGGAATCAAATTGATCAAATCAGAGCAGAGAGACCAAATAGAATTTCCTTTCGGTCGACATGAAACTCCTTTTTTTGGTTGAAGTAGTCCCCACCATAAAAAGAATTTGGTTCAGAAACTGAAGCAAGTTAATACTTTTCCAAGTATCAGGAGTATCAAACAACAATGATGGCCAAGCAAACCAGAAGTCAAGCTGCTGTGGCTGCCACCGCTGCAAACCCTGCAGCTGGAGCTGTCCCCGCTGTTGCAGGAGCTGTCCCTGGAGTCGGCGTTCCTGTCCCTGGAGTTGCCGATCCGGTCCCTGGAGTTGTCAGACACACCCCTGGTGTTGTTACACTCTAAAGTAGAAAATTCGGAGTAGTATAAAATTGTGACTAAATCGACTTGTAGGATATCAGCCACTGTATGATGTACTTGCTCACAGATAGCATTGGCTTGTGGATTCTTCACTGTAGTGGGTGTAACACTCTAAGGTAGAAATTTCCGAGTAGTATGAATAATTGTGTGTTATTTCACTTTACAAGATGGGATTGAATTTAAAGAGAGGAAATAATGAGCGATGAGGTCATCGCGATCTCTTCATATAATCTACATCCCTGTATATAACATATATTCTGTATGTAACCTTAATCGTACAATCGCTCTCTTCTGCGTGCCTGTTCATACATACCGGATATCCATACATGCATATCTTAATAATAATAATATACGTATTTAAATAACTTTAATCACCAAAGGTGAAACTAAATTACTCAGTCTGTAACCAGACTTTAACGTCACCTCCATCAGAGAGTCAGGACCCCAAGTGGTAGAACGACAAATTTTTCAAACAAACCTTGAACATCAAGCAGGGAAAGAGACAAAAACAAGTCCCACAAAATAGGGACTTGAGAGAAAATTAGATGGGAAGATAGTGGGATAGGATCCAGTATCAAAAGGGATGGGACAGGATGAGAAGCAGGAAGAAGACAAAACCAAGGTACAAAGTGGAATCATCCCTAAGGTCCAGTAAGCCAGGCGCGTAGGAGAGGCAGTGGCTTGCAACCATCCACCTTGCCAGGAAGCAGTATGCAGCACCTGCACCCCCAGTGCAGCCATACCAACGAGAGGCTGCTCTCCTACGTGCCTGGCTTACTGGACCTTAGGGATGATTCCACTTTATCCATACATGCATATCTTACATATCGAGTCCCATGTGGGATTCGGTTAATTATTAATCCGTAACATTACTAGCCTACGCTAGCATGTTACATAGTGCCTCATGATTGAACGAATCCCACAGTTAAGCCCAGTGACTCATGATTGAACGAATCCCACAGTTAAGCCCAGTGACTCATGGAGCAATCCGAGTCATGTGATTGGCTCAACTCAATATCTGCAGGTTCGGTCGACGTAGACTCCAACTGATTCGATTGACTTACTGTGGATTCATTCGATGGTTCCCAATAAGGCGTGAGCTTTCGGATGTTCACTGTTTCCACTACTGAGGGAGCTCTTTGCAACTTTACAGTTCCATTCGTATTGACTTGCGTGATTGGAAAAGGGCCTATCTTTCTGGGTTGTAGCTTGTCTGGATCTGGTTCCTGTATCCATACCTTATCATTCACTTGGAAGGTGTGATTGATTCTTTTGGCATTATCTCTGAGTAGATTCTTGTTAATCCCTTGTTGCCGGAGCTGCTGCAGAGCTAATAGATTAGAGGTCAGTGGCAGATCAATTAGCATGTCTCGATTGAATACCAGGGCCCCTGGAGAGGCTTGTAGAGCAGCATTTACAGCACACCTGGAGGCATGCATGCAGGTCGCGAGGGCATTATCCATGAGCTGACTGGCTCTGGTGTTGACTTGAGGAGGATTTACATGAACTAAAACTCGGAGAATATCCGCAACTGTATGATGGACTCTTTCACAGATGGCATTAGACTGGGGATTCTTCACTGTGGTAGGAATGGACTGAATCCCATACTGCTTAAGTGTTGTCTGGAACTCAGCCCCTAGGAATCCACCGCCATTGTCGTGGATGCATCTGATAGGTCTTGGGTATCTTGAGAGCCAACAGTTCTTGAATTGGTCTGATACATGCTGGGAGGACTTGTCTCTAATTCTGATAATCTCCAAGAGGTTAGTCACCGGATCAATGCAGGTTAGGGCTTTGAAGTTGTAGTTCTTGCCCTGAGCTGTGATCTTCCATGGGCCTATAAGATCCACATGTATCTTGTTGAATGGTGCTAGTGGCGCTTCTTTTGGTGGTAACTTGCCATACTTGGAGTGCTGGTTCTTGTATTTAATGCAGCTGTTGGGGCAGATGTAAGTCTTGCAAAGGTTGGACAGGTTGTCGATGTAGAATCTTGAGGAGATAGTCTGGTATAACCTGGTGGATCCACAATGACCCAACAGGAGATGGTACCATTTGATGGTATCATCGGAGAGAGAGCTTGGTATGTATATGCGCCAGTTGTCTGGGTTAGATTGGTTGGCATAGCAGAGGATGTTGTTCCCTTCTAATTCTTGGTAGAAGAAGGCTTTGGATTGAATCTTGAACTTGATAGTAGGGTCCTTTTGCTGATGAAGATAGATATTGGAATAGTTCACCGGGCATTCCAGGTCTTGATTGTTTGGTAGATTGACTAGGCACTCATTGTTCAGCAAGCAGGATTGTAGTTCCTGATCTGCATCATTGCATAAGTGCCGGAAGAGGTTGGGAAACTCTGTTAGAAACAGTTCTTCATCTTGTTTAGGGACTTCAAGCTTCAAGAAATCGATTAAGGTGCCCTTTTCAAGGGCTTTCTTCCCTTCAGTAGGTGGATCCATCCTGGGGAGTCTGGAGAAGGCGTCAGCAAGAACATTCTTCTTGCCTTCAACATAGGTGAGGTTGACGCCGAATTCTTCAAGGAATAGTCTCCACTGGAGGACTTGTTGGACTGAGAGGGTTCTGAAGGTAAGGTTCTTATGATCAGTGTACACAATTTTGCGACGCGCGATTTTGTCCGACGTTCCGATGTTCCAGTACTTAAAACACATAGATTTCTACACAACTTTCCCCTTCGATATCTCACTCACTTCTAAAGCTCCTACAACAAAACCAAGCACTACACCTATTAACAGAGACCTCCCCTATCTGATTCTGCTATTGGTTTGGTTGCTTCTTGCTTCCTTTGGTTGCTTTGGTTGCTTGTTTCCCCTGCCGGTCGGTCGATCGCTTCGGCAGCAAGCCTCAGCAGCAAGCAAAAGGACACAAAATTTTCTACAGAGCTTCCAGTACTAATTCTACAGCAGCTCTGCTCCGGTTAGTCTCCACGCTGTTGTCTCCGAGCTCGGTTTGTTTTCGATCTGTTTTCAAGCTACCTTATTATTTAACGTTATACAGTCTTTCAAGCCCCTTAAGTGATATCCACTTAATGTTCTACATTCTTCAAGTTCCTTTGCTGAGTTTCCTAAGTCTTTTCAAGTTGAAGTTGTCGAACACATACAAACCCCCCCCTTCTAGAAGGTTCCTACTTGCTGATCCCTAAGTATTTGCAAGTTCGCGCGAGCATATCTTCCAGTTTCCTCCCTCTTTTCAAGCCAATAGCCCCCCTACTCTTTTAATTGTCTATCACTTAAGAGCTACCATGTTTCCTAGCCAAGCCCCCCAGTCCCTAAGTGTTTTCGCTTAAGGCTCCCCCTACTACATCTGTTTTCAAGCCAAGACCAACTGATCCCTAAGTATCTCCTACTTAGTGCACTCTTGTTTCCAAGACTACAGCTACTAGCGCCCCTTGTTTTCAAGACTACAATTCCCCTGGTCCCTAAGTGTTCACGAGTTTGATACTTTTTTCAAGGCACAAGTTATTCCCCGGCCCCTAGGTGTTTCGATTACTGCCCCTGTTTTCAAGCAAGCATCTTCCCTGAACCCTAAGCGTTTGCGAGTTCCCTGATCCCTAAGTGTTTTCGCTATTAAGCACCCCAACTTGAACTTCAAGTTCGACACTGTTTTCAAGACACAAGCCTCTCCCTGGTCCCTAGGTCTTTCTACTAAAGCCCCTGTTTTCAAGCAAGCAGCTTTCCTGGTCCCTAAGTGTCTCGCTCAAGGTACCTGTTTTCAAGCCAATTGCCCCTGGATACTGTTTCTACCCTTAATTACTCTCCTTGTTTCCAAGCAGGCAGCTTCCCTGGTCCCTAAGTGTCGCGCTCGAGGTCCCTGTTTTCAAGCCAATTGCCCCTGGATACTGTTTCCACTTATAAGTACTCGCGAGTTTGAACTTCAAGTTCCCTCCTGAGCCTTGTAAGTGTGCCCTGTCATTGATATCCCCCGGTCCCTAAGTGTTCCTACTAAAGCCCCTTTTCAAGCAAGCAGCTTCCCTGATCCCAGGTCTTTGTTACAAGCCAGTCGTCGGTTTGTTTCTACAGTTTGTTTCTAGTTTCTACACGATTTGCAGTGGTCTACTGGAGTTCCTAAATTCTGTAACTCCAGAGCACCTCTGTGGGTTTCGAACGAGACTCTTCTGGTAGTGCTCCAGTTTTTTTTTCTTTTGGTTCCCCTGGAGTTTTTCCTTGTCCAGCCCAACGTTGGACCTGTTGTTGCTGCTGTACCCTGTTACCCAGCCTACAATTTTGCACCTAAGCGGCGTTTCTGTTGTGCTTCTGCATTCAACTGGTGGTTTTTCTGCTGTTGATTTGCCCTCAACCGGTGCTTCTACTGCCCCGGCTTTTGTTATCACCTGGTATTTCTGCATCCAAGCGGCGTCTCTGTTGTTGCTTCTGCTCTCCACTGTTGATTCTACTGCCCCGGCTTTTGTCATCACCTGGCATTTCTTCAACCAAGCGGCGGTTCTATTGTTGCTTCTGCATTCAACTGGTGCTTCTACTGCCCCAGCTTTTGTCATCATCAGACATTTCTGCACCCAAGTGGCGTTTCTGTTGTTGCTTCTGCATTCACCTGGTGCTTCTACTGCCCCGGCTTTTGTTATTACCTGGCACCTCTACACCCAAAGCGGCATTTCTGTTGTTGCTTCTGCTCTCCACTGGTGCTTCTACTGCCCCGGCTTTTGTCATCACCTGGCATTTCTTCAACCAAGCGGCGGTTCTATTGTTGCTTCTGCATTCAACTGGTTCTTCTACTGCCCCGGCTTTTGTCATCATCAGGCATTTCTGCACCCAAGTGGCGTTTCTGTTGTTGCTTCTGCATTCACCTGGTGCTTCTACTGCCCCGGCTTTTGTTATTACCTGGCACCTCTACATCCAAAGCGGCGTTTCTGTTGTTGCTTCTGCACTCCACTGGAGGTTTTCTGCTGTTGATTTGCCCTCAACCAATGCTTCTCCTGCCCCAGTATTTGTCATCACCTGGCACTTTTACATCCGGGTGGCGTGTCTGCTGTTGCTCCAGCACCCAACAGGTTGCTTTTCTGCTGTTGATTTGCCCTCAACCGGTGCTTCTCCTACCCCGGCCTTTGCACTCAACCGGTGCTTCTCCTGCCCCGGCTTTTGCTATCACCTGGCACCTCTACATCCAACGCGGCGTTTCTGTTGTTGCTTCTGTACTCCACTGGAGGTTTTCTGCTGTTGCTTCTGCTTTCAACTGGTGCTTCTACTGCCCCGGCTTTTGTCATCACCTGGCACTCCAATTCTACGTCATGATCGAATTTGTCAACCATTTCGCCACTTGGAAGATTTGCGGTATTGAATCCATACAAGTCCAAGGTGATACTAGATAGAGCCTACCAAGAAACAGATCCAGCCACAGTTGCACAACAACAGTCCCACATGTCCACAGCAGAGCAGCAGCAGTTCCAAGCAATACTAAACAAGTATCCCAATGTCTTGAACGGCGAACTAGGAAAGTATCCACACAAGAAGATCTCTCTACGACTGAAGCCCGGATCCAAGCCCATACACAAGAAGCCTTATCCAGTAGCATACAAATGAGAAGACTTATTCAAAAGGGAGCTCCAGAATCTTTGCAATGATGGAGTCCTCAAGAGATGCACTGGACCAGCTGAATGGGCTTTTCCAACCTTCATAGTACCAAAGAAAGACAACAGAGTTAGATGGGTATCAGACTTTAGGGAACTGAATGAACTCCTTGAAAGAAGACCATATCCCATACCAAGGATACAAGACATCATGAATAAGCGCGGCAAGTATACTCACTTCACCAAGATTGACTTGTCGATGCAATACTACTGCTTTGAACTGGATGATGCAAGCAAAAAGCTCTGTACCATAGTCACTCCATATGGTTGCTATGAATATCAGAGACTACCAATGGGTGTTAAAGTCTCTCCAGATGTTGCCCAGCAACTCATGGAAGACATCCTACAAGACACCAACTGCACTGTGTATATCGATGATATAGGTATCTGGACCAATGGCTCCTTCGATCTACACATGAAGACCATAGACAAGATCCTTGACAGGCTAAATCACTATGGACTTAAATGCAACCCACTCAAGTGTGACTGGGCTGTACAAGAAACTGATTTCCTCGGATACTGGATGACACCTACAGCAGTTAAGCCATGGAGGAAGAAGATTGAAGCCATTCTACATATGGACCGACCTCAAACTGTGACCCAAGTCAAGTCCTTCCTCGGCGCAGTAGGGTATTACAGAGATATGTGGCCTCGCAGGTCCCATGTCTTAGCTCCCCTCTTCGATACAACCGGTACGCCCAAGAAGACTCCCCAAGCAGCTACCATTAAAGCCAAACAAAGAAAAGCCCCTCCGGCCTTTACTTGGGGACCTGCCCAAGACAAAGCCTTCCAAGAAATGAAAGCCATGGTGGCAGCAGATGCGCTGAACACCTATCCAGACCTCAACAAGCCCTTTGAACTGTACACTGATGCCTCAGACCTACAACTAGGCGCCGCCATAATCCAAGATGGCAAGCCTATTGCATATTGGTCCAAGAAACTATCTGATGCCCAAAAGAATTATACAACCATGGAGAAAGAACTCCTCGCAATTGTACTCTGCTGCAAAGAGTACAGAAAGATGCTCCTCGGTGGAGTCATCAATGTATACACTGACCATAAGAATCTTACCTTCAGAACCCTCTCAGTCCAACAAGTCCTCCAGTGGAGACTATTCCTTGAAGAATTCGGCGTCAACCTCACCTATGTTGAAGGCAAGAAGAATGTTCTTGCTGACGCCTTCTCCAGACTCCCCAGGATGGATCCACCTACTGAAGGGAAGAAAGCCCTTGAAAAGGGCACCTTAATCGATTTCTTGAAACTTGAAGTCCCCAAGCAAGATGAAGAACTGTTTCTAGCAGAGTTCCCCAACCTCTTCCAGCACTTATGCAATGACGCAGACAAAGAACTACAAGCCTGTTTGCTGAATAATGAGTGTCTAGTCAACCTACCAAACAATCAAGACTTGAAATGCCCGGTGAACTATTCCAATATCTATCTACATCAGCAAAAGGACCCTACTATCAAGTTCAAGATCCAGTCCAAAGCCTTCTTCTACCAAGAATTAGAAGGCAATAACATCCTCTGCCATGCCAACCAATCCAATCGAGACAACTGGAGAATCTACATACCAAGCTCTCTCGCAAATGATACCATCCAATGGTACCATCTTCTGTTGGGTCATTGTGGATCCACCAGGTTATATCAAACTATCTCCTCAAGATTCTACATCGACAATCTATCCAATCTTTGCAAGACTTACATCTGCCCGGACAGCTGCATTAAATACAAGAACCAGCACTCCAAGTATGGCAAGTTGCCACCGAAAGAAGCCCCATTGGCGCCCTTCAACGAGGTACATGTCAATCTTATAGGCCCCTGGAAAATTATAGCCCAAGGTAAGAACTATAACTTCAAGGCACTAACTTGTATTGATCCAGTCACTAACCTCCTCGAGATCATCAGAATCAGAGACAAGTCATCTCAGCATGTATCAGACCAGTTCAGGAACTGTTGGCTCTCAAGGTATCCAAGACCCATCAGGTGTGTTCATGACAATGGTGGAGAATTTCTAGGATCTGAATTCCAAACTACACTCAACCAATATGGAATTCAGGCCATTCCTACCACTGTAAAGAATCCCCAGTCTAACGCCATCTGCAAACAAGTCCATCATACAGTTGCTGATATCCTCCGAGTCCTGGTACATGTCAATCCCCCTCAAGCTAATACCAGAGCCAGTCAGCTCATGGATAATGCGCTTGCGACTTGCATGCATGCCTCCAGATGTGCAGTGAATGCCTCCTTACAAGCCTCTCCAGGATCCCTGGTGTTCAATCGGGACATGCTAATTGATCTGCCATTGACCTCGAACCTATTAGCCCTGCAGCAGCTTCGACAACAGGGAATTAACAAGAATCTCCTTAGAGATAATGCCAAGAGAATCAATCATACCTTCCAAGTCAATGACAAGGTATGGATCCAAGAGCCAGATCCGGACAAACTTCAACCCAGGAAGACCGGTCCCTTTCCAATCACACAAGTCAATCCGAATGGAACTGTAAAACTGCAAAGAGCTCCCTCAGTGGTGGAAACAGTGAACATCCGGAAGCTAACGCCATATCGAGAGCCGAATCAGTCAGAACCTACAGTAAGTAATCAAGCGAATCAGTCGGAGTCTACGCCGACTGAACCTGCAGATATTGAAGTAAGCCAATCAAATGACTCGGATTGCTCCCTGAGTCACTGGTCGGCTTAACTGTGGGATTCGTTCAATCATGAGGCACTATGTAACATGCTAGCGTAGGCTAGTAGTTACGAATTAATAATTAACCGAATCCCACATGGGATTCAAATATATAAGGTGTAACATGCTAGCATAGGCTAGTAGTGTTACGGATTAATAATTAACCGAATCCCACATGGGATTCAAATATATATATAAGGTATCCATGTACGGATATCGGGTATGTATCAACGGGCATGCAGAAGAGAGCGATTATACGATTAAGGTTACATACGGAATATATGTTATATACGGGAATGGATATTGTATGAAGAGGTCGCGATAACCTCATCGCTCATTATTTCCTCTCTTTAATTTCAATCCCATCTCGTAAAGTGAATTAACACACAATTATTCATACTACTCCAAATTTCTACTTTAGAGTGTTACATAAGGTATCCAGGTATGGATATCTGGTATATATAAACAGGCATGCAGAAGAGAGCGATTATACGATTAAGGTTACATACAGAATATATGTTATATACAGGGATGGATATTATATGAGGAGATCGCGATAACCTCATCGCTCATTATTTCCTCTCTTTAATTTCAATCCCATCTCGTAAAGTGAATTAACACACAATTATTCATACTACTCCGAATTTCTACTTTAGAGTGTTACACAGTAATTACTGTCCGCTTTCACGTAGGAACAGTAGTAGAATTCAGTACTGAACTCTCACGAAAACCAAACCAACAGCCTCAACAATAGAGGCAACTTGTATCCCTGACAAGAGCAACCTCCTTACCTAACTCCTTCAACCATGGCCGGAATCTACAGAGATCCCCCCATTGCCTACAAGAGCTCTTTCGATCGGACCAAGCCCAAGCTTTTTACTCTATACAACGTCGATGAGGATCGAACCGACAGCATGAAAGTCCCCCTGTTTACAGAGACAGGAGGCCTGGAAGAGCTGCTCTTTGTGGAAGAGTCCTTCAGGAATGCTGCCAAGCTCCTAAGACTACCAATCAATATCTACCTTACTCACTTCAGTCGCTGTCTCACCACCGACGCGCAAACCAAGTGGAATGACATGATAAAGGATCCACTGGACCCAGAGGAGTACCAATATGAACAGGAAGAGATTGGAGGATATGAATAAGCGTTCCTTGACTTCACCAAGTTCTACTGCAATGCCAGAGACGCCAGAGACATCATGCACACCTACCTTCGAAGCTCCGAATGTCGAAAGACGCCATCGGTTACATGCAAAGAACACGCTGATCGTATCCTTATCCTCATGAAATACACCCAGAAGCTGGATGGAAGCAGTGCTCCCCTCTCCAGAGTGGAGAAACTGACTATCCTTCTACACTCCTTCCCCTCCGGATGGATCGAAAGCTACGGAATCATTCACAGTGGAATTCAAGCAGATACCACAGTCGAGCACATAGTGGATCACATGAGCTGTCACGAACGCCAAGCAAACAAGAAAGGCAACAAGAACAACAACAAACAGCAGCAGAAGCGCTCGAACAACAACAACAACAACAACAACAACAACGCCCGAAAGCGCAACTATAATTCCAACCACAAGGGAAACCAGAACAAGAAGAAATCCAACCCCTGTAGGATCCCAGGCCATAATCATGGCTGGTCTGAGTGTCCGAAAAACCGGTTCTCCAAGAACTACAACAAGGGCTCCGGAAACAACCAACAAACTGAGTCCTTCCACACTCATACCCAAACTCTCATGATACCAGGAAGCAATGAGACCTTCCAAGCGCACATCAATGCAGCGCGTGAAGCAGCGATCGAAGAATACCATGCCAATCATGGTGGAAGAACAGAACGGAGCATCGATGGGGAACTCGTGTGGCTCCCCTGAGTCTCCAAGGCCTCCCGGCCTAAGAAGCCCCCGGCTTCACCAAAACCAGCAATCACCTTGCCTCCAGCTCCCCGGGAACTGGATGCCAGAACAGCCCTGCTGTCTGGGATGACGCATGGAGGAGATCTCCCAGATAAAGAGGGGAAGGAACCTACAGGATGGAGTATTCCTGTTGAAAGCTCAGCAAAGCCTGCGAACGCAGCAACCAAAACAGTTCGGTTCTCCGGAACGAACGATACGAACATGGATCCTAATTGCAAACCGAATCGATCCAAGGGTACAGACGCAAAAGATAGGACAGCAGCAATAAATAGACCAACCTTGTCCCTGGCAAGAAATTGGTCTACCGGTACAGCAAAAAATCTCTATTGCAACACCCAAAACTCCAAAGACTACACCAAAGGAGGTGCGCTGGAGAAAAATAATTTAAAGCTGCTGTCGACTGCTGCAAATACAGCAGAACAGGCATCGAATATGAGCAACGTGGCTCCTATTTCAAATAAGAGCAACGTGGCTCCTATTCTTCTAACCACAGTACAGTACATACAAGGCATCCCCATGAAATCAAGACCACTACTAGCGCTACTAGACAGTGGATCCTCTGGAACTCTAATCAACAAAAGAGCACTACCATTTGGCACCATACCAATAAGAAGCAAGCATCAAGTCCTAACCACGACAGCAAATGGAAGCTTTGATACAACCGAGTATATCATTATGAAGAATACCAAGCTACAGGAGTTCGGCAACTACAACATCGACCGGCACGAGGCAAGGCTCTTCCATTCCCCTAACTGCAAATATGATCTGATACTAGGCAGAGACTTCCTCCACCTAGCAAAGATCAATCTCCTATTCAAAGAAGGAGCAGTTCAGTGGATGGACAGAACCATTCCTATGAAGGATACCTCTCTATACCATGACAACCACACCATGCTCATGGAAGAACTAGAAGATGCCGAACTCTTTGCTGATGATCTCTCCTTTGCTAATCCATACAAGTCCAAGGTTATCCTAGACAGAGCCTACCAAGAAACAGACCCATCTGCAGTCGCGCAACAGCAGAGCCACATGTCCACAGCAGAGCAGCAACAGTTCCAAGCAGTACTAATAATAATAATATACGTATTTAAATAACTTTATTCACCAAAGGTGAAACTAAATTACTCAGTCTGTAACCAGACTTTAACGTCGCCTCCATCAAAGAGTCAGGACCCCAAGTGGTAGAATGACAAATTTTTCAAACAAACCTTGAAGATCAAGCAGGGAAAAAGACAAACAAGTCCCACAAAATAGGGACTTGAGAGAAAGTGAGATGGGAATGGAGATATTGGGATAAGATCCAGTATCAAAAGGTAAATGACAAGATAAGAAGCAAGAACAGAAGACAAAACCAAGGTACAAAGTGTAATCAACCCTGAGGTCCAGTGAGCCAGGCTCTGAGGAGAGCAGCCTCTCGTTGGTATGGCTGCACTGGTTGGACAGGCGCTGCATACTGCTTCCTGGCAAGGTGGATGGTTGCAAGCCACTGCTTCTTAGCAGTCAGGGTGTAACCTTGTAGGACTTGGAAAGGGGTTTGTAAAAGGGAGTGTGACTGGGGAAGTGCACCAGCTGCACCAATTGCCAATTCAGAGGAGATGGAAGCATCAAGAGATTGGTGTTGTTCAGCATCAAGGGTACCCCCAGGACCATGGAGTCGTTCATTCCTATAGGTCCAAAGATCCCAGGAGGTAAGAAAGAACTGATGGATGATAGCTGTAGCCCAACGTTTGGGAGAGCGCTTGCTTCCAATGTGGGAGTAGTAGTCAGCCTGGATTTGGTACCAGCGAGGAGACCACCTACCAAGAAGCCAGTTGTGCCAACCAATAGTCCTCTGTGCCCTGACAGCAGAAGCAATTGCAAGTGAGTAGGATGATGGATAAATTCTCTGGCCCTTCCGAACTCTGGTGAGGAGATCCACAATGGCAACAGCCAATGATGGAGCAGTTTGTTCAGCTTCAAGCCTCTTCTGCAGTGGTCCCGTGAAGGCAGACACACTATGCGTGACAGCCCCAGTATCCTTGCAGGAGAGCACATGAGAAACCTTCTCGTTGTCTGCATCACACAATGGGCACCTGGAGTGATCCTGATACTGGTAGTGAAGGAGTTGGTTGCCAACACCAATGCATCCAGAAGCAAACTTGACAAACCACCTTTGCATGCCAGGAGGTAGACGCTTGAAGGCAGACAGATGGGCACACCAATGGATGGAACTCAGAACAGGTTGTGGAATGGGGATGTCATGGTGGGTCTGCCAATATTTAAGAAGAGGAGGACCAGAAATAGCAACATGCAAAGCATTCTGATCAAACCTTGAACACTTGCATCCATTGAGAGAAAATGCCCAAGGCTCAAACACAAGTCTGGGATAGTGATGGGCAGAAGCTCTATGGACAGAGAGAAAGGCCTTTGCCATGCTGTCAACCTGATGATTGCGAAGGGCCCACCAATCAAGAAAGATTCCAGCTTGATGGCCCTGAACCCACTGAAAGTGCACAGAGATTGGCAGGGCAGAAATCATGTTTCTGATGACATAAACATAATCAAAAGACTTCTGGGAAATAACCAATGGCCATGATCCCTCAGCCTGTTTGAGAGCTGTGTCACCATCCAGAGCAATAGTGATAGAGCCAGAAGCAATATCAAAAAGACTCACCAGAGCAGTGCAACAGGTGAGAACCCCAAGGATGCCTGCCAGCTCACTCCTATAGGATGATTGGTCCTCAGGGGATCCACTGACAAAATTACAGCCAGTGAGGAACAATGAAGCATTCTTGGTGGAGGTATTGGGTGATAGAATGAAAGCAGAAGTTCCTCTGAGAAGGTCCGGATCAAATGAACCATCACATACAGCACTGGCAGTACCACTCTCAATAGCATCAACAAGGTGCTGACAGCCAGCCTGTGGTAGGGAATATTTGTGGAGAAGTACTCTTGGTGACTCACAGAGTGCATCAAAGGCATCTACTGGGGAGTCTGGAAGAGAATCAAATGGATTGTACACCAGAGGATCCATGTCAGGAGGCTCAGAAACAAAAGCAGAGGACCCAACAACGCGTACAACTTGTCCACAAATAACAGGGCAGACAAGCACATCAGCACAGGCTGGTTTGTCAGAAATGATTTCAGAAGTGACCCTGTATCTGCCCCTGCCCTGGGAGGTGCTCACAATCCAGCCAGTAGAAGTTTTGAAGAATATTCTGTTGATGGATGGAGACAAAAACCAAGGCCAAAGAGAAGCTGTCTGGGGAGAGAGCCAATGCCCAAGATGAAAAGAAGGAGCCAGTGCCCTGGCTGCAGGGGGTGGACAGGGGGGAAGAAAACAGGTCTGAAGAGCCTTAGTCCATAAGCGCTGTGCTGCTGGAGGCCAAGATGGAGGACATCTAGGCCAGTCAAGATGATCCCTCAAGTGATTGGAGGATGTCAGCTGGAAGGCCATGGGAGAGAGTCTTTTCCCATCTGGAGTACAAATGTCAGCAAGGGAGATAGCCTTGAGTGACATGCGCATGTGATTCAAGAGGGACAAGTCAGCACCTCTGAAGCCAGCGTTGACAAAGGCTAGCATGAGATAGCAGTCATTGGAACGTAGCAGGGGAAGATCTGGGAAGTCTTCAAACAAGCTCACAGGGTGAACAGAGAAAAACTTCCACACATGTTTGTACCAGCAAGGAGTGACGTAGGAAGCAAAAGGATGATATGGGGTGACACCAAGATGGAGAGGAATGCCAAGTTCGAGCCGTAGAGACTCAGCAGTTAGCCTGAGAATCCGACCAGTTTGGGAGGACCTGACAGATTCCTGAAAGAGAGTGGCAATATGACTGAACTCTTGGAGGAGGTAGGGATGAACGAAACCAAAGCCTTGATAGAGGGAAGGACCATAGAATACGTGTCTGGGAAATGTCCGTGACATCCCTGCTTTATTCAGCACAGGAACAAGTGCTGGGTGAATGATCTTCGTCCAGGTGGCCTCATCAAGTTGCGTGACAGGCATGGGGTATTCAACAGACTTCATGAAAGAATACTTGAATGTGTAGAGGGATGCCCTCTTCTCACACTTGGAAGCCTTGAGCTGAGAGCCAAAAGACTGAGACTGGGACTTCATGTGAGCAATCTGTGCTTCCTCATTGCCATCCATGGAGATAAAAACCCCAAGGGTCTTGTCAGCATGATCAACTTCAAACCGATCCAGGGTAGCTCGATTGCCATTCTTGTCAGCAACAGAGAAGTCACCGGGCATGTCAGCAATGGAGCGATAGTCCCAACCGGATCCATTCCATTTGAAGTCAATCAAATAACAGAAGGATTTGGCAGGTTCAATCGCACCACCAGTGGCAATAATCCCTCCAGCCCATCGGTCAAGAGCTGCCTGAAAATCAACAGCCAATTCCTCACCAGATGTTGAGGAATCAGAGCCAGCACAAAACAAATCTGTGTCATCCACAAAGGCAAAACCCACCAGAGAAACCAGTTGCAGTGACAAAGAAGTGATAAGATGGACACCATGCCCAGCCTGTTGCATCATTCGGAAGACAATTGTTGACACCAAGGCCCAAAGAGTTGGACCAATACCATTGCCTTGGCCACAACCACTGAGAGGAACAGGTTCATCACCATACACAGGGCCGGACCGACCAAAACCAGTTTTGATGTGATGCTTAGCATGTTGCAGAGTAGACAGAAGAACTTCACACACATGGGCAGGAACCCCAAAGCTCTGGAGAGTGAGACCTGCAATGGGATGAGAGATTCTATCATAACAGCCCTTGGCATCATTCATAGCAACAGCACCGGATCTGCGCTTCTGCCGCAACACATCACATATGAGCTTCTTGTTCAGGCAGGTGTTGATGGCCTTGTGGTGTTTCCTGCTTCCATGTTGATCAACAGCCACGGCATTGGCACGTTCAGCATAGGCAAGAATGCGTCTACCAATCATCTTGTTGTTGATTTGGAACTCAGGAGACATCAGCTGAATAAGCCTCATCTTATCCACTCTATATTCACCAGGTTTCTTGAAGATCTCAACATCAGTGATGACCTGCCAAGCAGAAGGAGAGAAGCCAACAATCAATGGGACGGATCTCAGGAGAGTGTCAAACTTGTTCAGCTGGGGATCAAGGGCAAATGCCTTGTGGTGGGCAAAACTCAAACAAGAAGGTTCACTTGCTGTGCGTTCCCTCTGGCGTTTCCAGGCAGCAGCATTGTCAGCTGGACACACTGAATAGTCAAAGGGGGGCAAACTCAGTATAGAGTCAGGGACTTTGAGACAGGAAAGAAATTCAGAAAGGTATTTGTCAGTGGCAGGAGGAGGATTATATGTGCCATCAAGAACATGAGTAGCAGCCTGGGCAGTGCCTAGGTAGCCGAAATCTTGAATGAAGGAGGGAGTCATGGAAGGAGTGCCAAGACACTGCTGTTGACGCCGGACATTGGATTCAGCCATAGCTGGTACCATAGTAGACTGAGACTCCAAGACCTGTTCAACACCATCATGGCCAACTGCAATAGCTCGCAAGACTGCTGACTTGTTGACACGTCCCCGAATAGACCGAGCAGCAAGACCAAGCTCTCTTTGAAGACGTTCCCTGCGCATCCTGGCACGAATCTGGGAAGCAGTCTGGTTGTGAGGCTTGCCTTCAGCAAGAAGTGCATCCACCAGGCCTTGATTGAAGGAGTCTCTCCATGAGGGGGCCAATTTCTTCACTGCCCGGTATTGCTTGTAAGCTTGTTTCAGATGGAGGAGAGCACTGGAAAGGTCACTGTGTTCTCCTTTGTAGAGAGAAAGCTTGCAGGCCAACCTTTTCAAAACAGTATGACTGGTGGACACACCCTGTCTCAACTTAACAACACGCCTCCAAAAGTCAATTGTATCACGATAGACTTGCAGCTTTGGTGACCATGGAACCAAACCAGCTCTAGTGTGGCAGAGGTTGTGTTCAACAGAGAGCCTGAGAGAGGTAGAGGTTTCATGGAGTACTTCATATGTGGTGATGAGATCAGTGCGCACAGAAATATCCCCAGACTGAAACTGAGCCAGTAGGTGCTCCAGCTTAGCTTGGAGAGAAAACACTCCAGCCTTGAGAAAGCTGTGCCTCACTCGCTTGAAATACCGTTGGCGCAGATGAGGGTGAGAGGACTGGAGTTTGGAAGGAGAGAAGCTCACAGGAGGTGGCAGATGTTTGCCCATGAGGCTGCAATTACAGACTTCAATCCAAAGCATTCTGTGGTCAGATTCCATACCATAGACACCACCAAAGGGACAATACCCAGCCCTGAGAACATCAACATTCTCAGAGACCCAAATGGCATCAATTGGTGTTCTGGTAGTGTTGCGGTTGTGAGTGGCAGGAGGCGAAGACATACTATGAAGTGTAAGAATGGCCTCTCTGAAACCAAGAGCCTTGAGCTCAAAAGACAAGCCATCAGTTCGAACATCAGCATTCTGGTCAATCCCAACAATGACCTGGTCACCTGCACCCAGGCAGACCTGAAGGGCAGCAGTCAAATCCCTGTGAAAAAGAATGCATGGATTGGGACTGAAAAGATTTTCAGCTGCTTGAAAGTAGCGGCACTGTTGATTCCAGACTGAACCAAGATCCCTATCATTTTCAACTGGGCAGTAAGCAGAAAACATAGTGACATTGTAGCCATCCCTGCCTTGAAACTTGACAAAGGACCATCTTCCAAGACCAGAAGGATCAGCCCCATGGGCAATCTTGTGGGAACTGAACAGTTGATCAATGGAAAACCCTGTGCCACCAGGCTGAAGCCATGAGCAGTCAGAAGCTTCATGCTTGTTGTTGGCAAGATAGGAAAAACTTGAGGGACAGACATTCTTCATGCGCCGATTGAAAAGATCACAGGGCAGGAGTTTGGATTCATTCAAACAATGTTCAGCAAAAAGAGCCACACTGGCATTGCTCTTGACAAATTGACGGGTGTTGTGCTTGGACATGGACATAAAGGCAGCTCTACGCTGGGGTCCAATGTTTTGGAAGGTGATGATGGTGGAATTAGATGATGGAGCTTGAGGAAAGGAATGACCAAAACTGTCAGAATCCTTAGCAGCAAGAGAGTCTCCATGAAGAGTTAATTGGACAAAATGAGAGACAGGGGAAGAGGCGGAGGGGGAAAAGGGAGAAACAGGAGAAGCATTGATGGGATTTGGATTGGAAGGCATCCCATCACACCTCATACCAGAAGAGCTAACCATGATCAGAAGGAAACCGAGTCTGTCGCACGGAAGGAAGAGTTGCCGGAGCTGATTTGGTGGAGACATTGGCATGGCTCAAGTCACTGACACTAGCATCATGGCTGGAAGAGAATGCAATTGCAGCAACTCCAAGCCGCAATGCAGAGGCTGCGTCTTCCTCACCACCGGCAGCAGGAACTGCAGTTGAGGCATCAGGAGAGGCCACAGGGAGGTCACCAGCCATGGCATTATGGGGAGGGTCAGGAACTTCAGGGGGAACATCAGGAGAGATACCAGGGGAGGCATCAGTCTTGACAGCAGTGGGAGAATCACCTCCAGGAGAAGCATCACTCGCAGGCGGTAAAGCCTGGACATCAGTGAGATTGGAAGTGCCGGTCGCTAAAGTATCCATAGATTGAGAGTCATCAAAGCCTCCACCACCACTGTCAGCACGGGCTTGGAGGTTAAAGTGCAAATCCAGATCAAAAGTGAGATCGGGAGCAAGGTCAACTGACAAGTCATCATCAACAAGTTCCCAATCTCTTGCATCCCCATCACCAAAAAAGGGAAGAGAGGCATCCTGCATTGGATCTGCAGCAGGTTCAGTTTCCACAACACAATTGACTGCATCATCCCAATGGTAAGCTTCCATTTCAGTCAAGCACTCAGAAGAGAACCATTGTCGAACACAAGAACCATACTGAGCTTCCAGAAAAATAGGCAGGAAAGACAACATGGCCATTGCTTCAGCCTTGGTAGTGATGTTGTACAAAGCAAGGATCTCGCCTCGGTATGAACTGGTATCAACAGAAAGAAAAAGAGGCCATGACCAATTGTCACGGGTTCTGATACCCAGAAGCACACTGCGCAATGTCTTCAAACCCAGCCCTTGGCCCAAGTCAACTGGAAGATCAAGATCAACTACCCCCAGAACAGGAGCAGTTTCATGGCTCTCAATAAATTTGGCTTGGCGGTGCTTAGCCTGGCGAACAGTCTTGAGCTTGGAGGGGGGAAGAGGTCTGTCAGAAGGATTGGTAGCTGTCTCAATAAACTTGTAGAATTTACCATCAGGTAAAGAGGCAATGTCTGAAGGTTTGCAACGGTTGAACTGGGCTTTGAGGAGCTTAACAGTTTGGGCGCGCTTTGTTGCATCACATAAAACATGAGCAGCCAGAACCGGATTGGGATCAGGAGTTCTGGAGTTGTCAAGGCTGATATTCTTCCTGATAACAGCAATAGGACATGCCTGAAACCTGGGATGAGTCTGAAGCAATTCGTTGTAGTGGTCAAGATCAAAACTCTGCATGTAAGATCCAAGGAGAAAGCCACAGGTGACAATAACTGGGGCCTGTATGTGGTCATATTTCAGGTCCATGTCACGGTCTCTGAGCCTCTGGAGCAATTGTGCTGAAAAGAGTTTCTCCAGGGAAGCACTGTGTCCCAAAAAGAAGCGTAGATGAGGAGCAGTTCGACTGCGAAGCCAGAGCTGAGCAACATACAATTCCAAGGTCTTCCTGTCAGGAAGTGTCGTCCAAAACTTGGTAACAGGCTTGGCCTTGGGGTTGAGCCTGGCTCTGGAGGGAAAAACATACAACACCAGGCGCTTGTCAACAGTCCATAGAAGATCCAAAGCTTCCTTGAGAGACTTGAGCAGCTCATCATACAGTTCCCCAGGGCGTTGTGACATCAACCGTGGAAGGGACAGAGTGACATAAGAACTATGAGAACACTTGGTGCCAGCAGTGACATCCACTGGAGCTCTAGAATCACTGGAGCAAACCCCTCGGCGTTGGAGGAAATGCCCAGCAGAAGAGGACAAGACAGTAGTATCACCACCACCAGGAAGAAAGGACACTGATTTGGAAATGGAAGATTTGGAAGTGGAAGCATCATCAGCCACTGGTGGCGCAGGTGTAGGAGGGCGCTTCTTGAAATGCCAGTGAGAGCCAAGCACCTGATTGGCTGCCCACCATACTTTGCCTTCAGTGCTGGGCAAAAGGTTGCCCTCACAATACAGGTCATCAAAACACTCAGGAGACATCTTGACCAAACCAATAAGACATTTCTTCAGAGCCTGGCCAGATGGTTGCTTGGTCCAGGCTGGGGCAGAGCCTTGAAAGCAAGCAGAGGCAATAGAAGCCAAGGAAGCTACAGAGGCATTGCGCCAGTCTGGAGTGTCCGGAAAACCTGAGCATAAACAGGAGGGATGGCAGTCCGGCAAATATCATGGATGGATTTTTTGTCTTTACCCTCCTTCTTGCTGAAGAAGTGTGTAGGGCTTGGACACCCAGCCCATAACCGGTTACCAGTTGGAGATTTTCGAAAGGCATGAATTGCAGATGGGATAGGAGCCTTGCCAGAACAGGGACCCTTACCATAAAAACACCAGAAGAAGGAAGCGGAATGAGCCCTGTTGGCAGCAGCCAGAACCTCCTGGCGTTGGGATTGGCGTGCTTGCTGCTGAGAGGGATCAGACTTCTGGGCAGAGGAAAAGGCAAGAGTAGATTGCTTGAGGATAGATGAAGCAGGGACCTTGCCTGAGGTCCCAGAGCCCTTTGGCAGCTGGGAGCCTGCCGGGTTGGATCCTGGCTGCTGGGAGCCCTGCTGCTGGGAGCCCTGCTGCTGGAAGCCTGAGGACTGGGAGCCTGAGGACTGGGAGCTGATCATCTTGGGGTCTGACAGCAGAGTACCTGACGACTGAGAACCTGACAGAGTACCTGACGGCGGAGGACCTGACTCCTGGGAGCCTAGCTGAGAAGCTGTTGACAGAGAAGAAGTTTGCAAGGAATCCCCTGGTGCAGAGTCCCCTGGTGCAGAATCCCCTGGTGCAGATTCAGTGCCAAGCATCTCAACATCAGAAAGCACACCTGCAGATGAGGACACAGAAGAAGATGAAGACATATCATCAACAGAAGACCCATTCATAGAGGGTGAAGAGTCTGATGAGGCAGAGGAAGAGGATGATCTGGTATCAAGAGTAGGAGAGGGAGTAGTAAGAGCAGAGGTGACACTAGAATGTCGTGGAGGGGTCTTTTGCACAAATGGGCGCTTGTTAGACCGAGCCCCAGAGGCAGAACGAGCAGAAGAAGGAGGCGTGGAAGATCTTTTCTTCCGGGAAGCTGTTTGGGAGGTGGGCCACCTCTTAGTGGGAGGGGGAGGCATTGTACCAGAAGTGGAGCACTGAGGGCAGAGACACCAGCTGCGGTTGAGGGCAAAGGCCGGGGCAGGAGAAGCACCGGTTGAGATCAAAGCAACAACTGAAAAGCAGGCAATTGGGTGTTGGACCAACAGCAGACACGCCTCTTGGATGTGCAAGTGCCAGGTGATGACAAAGGCCGGGGCAGGAGAAGCACCGGTTGATGACAAAGGCCGGGGCAGGAGAAGCACCGATTGAGGGCAAACAACAGCTGAGCAGCAAACAATTGGGTGCTAGACCAACAGCAGACACGCCTCTTTGGAAGTGCAAGTGCCAGGTGATGACAAATGCCGGGGCAGGAGAAGCACCGGTTGAGGGCAAACAAAAGCTGATAAGCAAGCAATTGGGTGCTGGACCAACAGCAGACAAGCCTCTTGGATGTGCAAGTGCCAGGTGATGATAAAGGCCGGAGCAGGTGAAGCACCGGTTGAGGGAAAAGGCCGGGGCAGGAGAAGCACCGGTGGAGGGCAATCAACAGCAGAAAACCTCCAGTGGAGTGCAGGATCACCAACTGAAACGCCGCGCTTGAATGGAGAAGCACCGGTTGAGTACAAAGGCCGGGGCAGGAGAAGCACCGATTGATGACAAAGGCCGGGGCAGGAGAAGCACCGGTTGAGGGCAAAGGCCGGGGCAGTAGAAGCACCGGTTGAGGGCAAACAACAGCCGAATAGCAAGCTGTTGGGTGCTGGAGTAACAGCAGACACGCCTCTTGGATGTAGAAGTGCCAGGTGATGACAAATGCGAGAAGCCAGGTGAGGACAAAAGCCGGGGCAGGAGAGGCACCGGTTGAAGACAAAGGCCGGGGCAGAAGAAGCACCGGGTGAGGGCAAAGCAACAACTGAAAAGCAGGCAAGTGGGTGGTGGACCAACAGCAGACACGCCTCGTGGATGTGCAAGTGCCAGGTGATGACAAAGGCCGGAGCAGGTGAAGCACCGGTTGAGGGCAAAGGCCGGGGCAGGAGGAGCACCGGTGGAGGGCAACTCAACAGCAGAAAACCTCCAGTGGAGTGCAGGAACACCAACTGAAACGCCGAGCTTGAATGGAGAAGTGCCAGGTGCTGACAATGGCCGGGGCAGGAGAAGCACCGGTTGAGGGCAAAGGCCGGGGCAGGAGAAGCACCGGTTGAGGGCAGTTCCAAGCAGTACTAAACAAATATCCCAATGTCTTCAATGGAGAACTTGGCAAGTACCCTCACAAGAAGATCTCTCTAAGACTGAAGCCCGGATCCAAGCCCATACACAAGAAGCCTTATCCAGTTGCATACAAAAGAGAAGACTTATTCAAAAGGGAGCTCCAGAATCTTTGTAATGATGGAGTCCTCAAGAGATGCACTGGACCGGCCGAATGGGCATTTCCAACCTTCATAGTACCAAAGAAAGACAACAGAGTTAGATGGGTATCAGACTTCAGAGAACTCAATGAGCTTCTTGAGAGACGTCCTTATCCAATCCCCCAGATACAAGACATCATGAACAAGCGTGGCAAGTATACCCACTTCACCAAGATCGACTTGTCCATGCAATACTACTGCTTTGAACTGGATGATACAAGCAAAAAGCTCTGTACCATAGTCACCCCTTATGGTTGCTATGAGTATCAAAGACTACCAATGGGAGTTAAAGTCTCCCCAGATGTGGCGCAGCAGCTAATGGAAGACATCCTACAAGACACTGACTGCACTGTTTATATTGATGATATTGGCATCTGGACCAATGGCTCCTTTGACCTCCACATGAAGACCATTGACAAGATCCTTGACAGGCTAAATCACAATGGACTTAAATGCAACCCACTCAAGTGTGACTGGGCTGTACAAGAAACTGATTTCCTCGGATACTGGATGACACCTACAGCAGTTAAGCCCTGGAGAAAGAAGATTGAAGCAATCCTACACATGGATCGACCAAGAACTGTGACCCAAGTCAAGTCCTTTCTAGGAGCAGTAGGATACTACAGAGACATGTGGCCCCGAAGGTCCCATGTCCTATCTCCTCTATTTGATATAACCGGGACCCCCAAGACTCCTCAAGCAGCTGCCATCAAAGGCAAGCAAAGAAAAGCTCCTTCAGCTTTCACTTGGGGACCAGCTCAAGACAAAGCCTTTCAAGAGATGAAAGCAATGGTGGCAGCAGATGCGCTGAACACCTATCCAGATCTTAACAAGCCCTTTGAACTGTACACTGATGCCTCAGACCTACAGCTAGGCGCTGCCATACTACAAGATGGCAAGCCTATAGCCTATTGGTCCAAGCAACTATCTGATGCCCAAAAGAATTATACTACCATGGAGAAAGAACTCCTCGCAATTGTACTCTGCTGCAAAGAGTACAGAAAGATGCTCCTCGGTGGAGTCATCAATGTATACACTGATCATAAGAACCTTACCTTCAGAACCCTCTCAGTCCAACGAGTCCTCCGGTGGAGACTATTCCTTGAAGAATTCAGTGTCAACCTCACTTATGTGGAAGGCAAGAAGAATGTTCTTGCTGATGCCTTCTCCAGACTACCCAGGATGGATCCACCTACTGAAGGGAAGAAAGCCCTTGAAAAGGGCACCTTAATTGATTTCTTGAAGCTTGAAGTCCCTAAACAAGATGAAGAACTGTTCCTAACAGAGTTCCCCAACCTCTTCTGGCACTTATGCAATGACGCAGATCAGGAATTGCAGTCCTGCTTGCTGAACAATGAGTGCCTAGTCAACCTACCAAACAATCAAGACCTGGAATGCCCGGTGAACTATTCCAATATCTATCTTCATCAGCAAAAGGACCCTACAATCAAGTTCAAGATTCAATCCAAAGCCTTCTTCTACCAAGAATTAGAGGGCAATAACATCCTCTGCTATGCCAACCAATCTAACCCAGACAACTGGCGCATATACATACCAAGTTCTCTTTCCAATGATACCATCAAATGGTACCATCTTCTGTTGGGTCATTGTGGATCCACCAGGCTATATCAAACTATCTCCGCAAGATTCTACATTGACAATCTATCCAATCTTTGCAAGACTTACATCTGCCCCGACAGCTGCATTAAATACAAGAACCAGCACTCCAAGTATGGCAAGTTACCACCGAAAGAAGCGCCACTAGCTCCATTCAATGAAATACATGTGGATCTTATAGGCCCATGGAAGATCACAGCTCAGGGCAAGAATTACAACTTTAAAGCCCTAACCTGTATCGATCCGGTGACTAACCTCCTGGAGATCATCAGAATTAGAGACAAGTCCTCCCAGCATGTATCGGACCAATTCAAGAACTGTTGGCTCTCAAGATACCCAAGACCTATCAGATGCATCCATGACAACGGCGGTGGATTCCTAGGGGCTGAGTTCCAGACTACACTTAAGCAGTATGGGATTCAGTCCATTCCTACCACAGTGAAGAATCCCCAGTCTAATGCCATCTGCGAAAGAGTCCATCACACAGTTGCTGATATTCTCCGAGTTTTAGTTCATGTAAATCCCCCTCAAGTCAACACCAGAGCCAGTCAGCTCATGGACAATGCCTTGGCAACATGCATGCATGCCTCCCGGTGTGCTGTCAACGCTGCCTTACAGGCATCTCCAGGCTCCTTGGTATTTAATCGGGACATGCTGATTGATCTGCCACTAACCTCCAATCTGTTGGCTCTTCAGCAGCTCCGACAGCAAGGGATTAACAAGAATCTACTCAAAGATAATGCCAAAAGAATCAATCATACCTTCCAAGTGAATGATAAGGTATGGATACAAGAACCGGATCCGGACAAGCTCCAACCTAGAAAGATAGGGCCTTTTCCAATCACACAAGTCAACGCAAATGGAACTGTCAAACTGCAAAGATCTCCCTCAGTAGTGGAAACAGTGAACATCCGAAAGCTTACTCCTTATCGGGAACCAAATCAGTCGGAGTCTACGTCTGCTGAGTCCGCAGATATCGAATTAAGCCAATCAAGTGATTCCGATTGCTCTATGAGTCACTGGTCAGCTTAACTGTGGGATTCGTTCAATCATGAGGCACTATGTAACATGCTAGCATAGGCTAGTAGTGTTACGGATTAATAATTAACCGAATCCCACATGGGATTCAAATATATATATAAGGTATCCATGTACGGATATCGGGTATGTATCAACGGGCATGCAGAAGAGAGCGATTATACGATTAAGGTTACATACGGAATATATGTTATATACGGGAATGGATATTGTATGAAGAGGTCGCGATAACCTCATCGCTCATTATTTCCTCTCTTTAATTTCAATCCCATCTCGTAAAGTGAATTAACACACAATTATTCATACTACTCCGAATTTCTACTTTAGAGTGTTACATAAGGTATCCAGGTATGGATATCTGGTATATATAAACAGGCATGCAGAAGAGAGCGATTATACGATTAAGGTTACATACAGAATATATGTTATATACAGGGATGGATATTATATGAGGAGATCGCGATGACCTCATCGCTCATTATTTCCTCTCTTTAATTTCAATCCCATCTCGTAAAGTGAATTAACACACAATTATTCATACTACTCCGAATTTCTACCTTAGAGTGTTACAATGGGCACACCAATGGAAGGAGTGAAAAGCAGGTTGGGGAATGGGAATATCATGGGCCTACACTACCAGCATCAGGATCACTCTAGATGCCCCTTGTGTGATGCAGACAATGAGAAGGTGTCTCATGTCCTCTTCTGCAGCGACCCTGGGGCTATCAAGCACAGTGGGGCTGCTTTCACAGGTCTCCTGCAGCAGAGGCCTGAGGCTGAGCAGACTGATCCATCATTGGTCGCTGCCATAGTGGATCTTCTCACCAGGGTTTGTCAGAGCAGGAACATTTATCCATCATCCTATCCCCCTACAATTGCTTCTGCTGTCAGGGCGCAGAGGACAATTGGTTGGCACAACTGGTTTCTTGGCCGGTGGTCTCCTCTCTGGCATCGCATCCAAACTGACTACTACTCCCAAATTGGCAGCAAGCGTTCTCCCAGATGTTGAGCCATTGCTATCATCCATCAGTTATTTCTCACTTGCTGGGATCTTTGAACATATTGAAATGAATGACTCCATGGTCCTGGGGGAACACTTGACGCTGAACAACACCAATCTCTTGATGCTTCCATTTCCTCTGAATTGGCCATTGGTGCAGCTGCTGGTGCTCTCCCCCAGTCTCACGTGCTTCTACAAACCCCTCTCCAAGTCCTTCAAGGTAGCACCCTCACTACCAAGAGGCAATGGCTTGCAACCATCCATCTTGTCAGGAAACAATTTGCAGCACCTGTCCAAACAGTGCAGCCATACCAACAGGAGGCTGCTCTGCTGTGCACTTGGCTCAGTGGCTGTTAGGGGTGCTTCCACCTTGAGACCTGGTGCATTCCACTCTTTTCCTGCTTCCTGTCCTGTCCCTTACCTTTTGATACTGGGAATTCTCCCAGTATCTTCATTCCCCCTTCACTTTCTCTTAAGTCCCTATTTTGTGGGGCTTGTTTTTGTTTCTTTCCCTTCTTGTTGTTCAAGGTTTGTTTGAAAACTTGTCGTTCTACCACTTGGGGTCCTGACTCTTTGATGGAGGTGACCTTGAAGTCTGGTTACGGACTGAGTAATTCAGTTCCACCTTTGGTGGTTAAAGTTACTTAAATAAGTATATTACTATTATTGTTACACATCTTCACCCACAACATACGTAACTGTTGACACAAAATTTTCAAGCTACTGAAATACTACGTAATACTTTTGCACTGTGGGAATGAAGTATTGAACATAGAAAATGGAAATTTTGGATGCCCAAGCTGTCCTTGGAATATTGCCAATGTAGGCGCACTCTGCCATAATTGATATGGCATAACTTAATAGTAGGCGAGTCAGGTTCGAAGAAAAGAAAACTCATTTTTTGTAAGGATGTCTCCACAGGGAGAAGCTTTTGGGTGATCCATCTAGCTATGATCTTTTCAGTCCAATTATGCCTAGTCAACTGCTGTTGACCTTTGACTTTACTACCCAATAGGTTGTGTATTACTAGCTGGACTACTAAAGAGACCATATGGTGTTCAAATTCAAAATTCACTTGGGAGCTAAAGCCTCTTCTTTTTGGTCAAGCCTACAGCCTCAAGTCCTTCTCTCAAAGACAATGGTTCAGTTAGTTACGGATGGATCATTACTGTCAGATACTTTCCACTCGACTGGAATGAGGTTTTCTGAGATACCGATCTCGTGGCGAAAAGTGTTTTCCAAGTGCTGATCAGTTGTTCCTATCTTATCTGAAAACCGTATAGCTGCTCTTGGAATGTGAGTAACTATGTGCAGTTCGCCGTTGGGAATTATTTCGCCATCGTTGAGCCCATTTCGATTCAGCATCCGAACAGCATAAACAGATCGTCCTGATTTGTCTTCCATCCTCTTGAGTACCCGACAAGGTCGAAGATTTTTCAAATCATACAAGCCTTTCGTTAGACGCCACCGAAAACTTGTGAGACTATCCTTATTCTTATTGTTCAACGCCGTGATTCTTTCTTCTTCAGTACGATCCGAATAACGATAAAAACAAGAAGTAAATAGATTGCTGGCGTAGGGATGCTCCTTTTGCTCCTGTTCTGTCCGCATCATTTTGATGGCGTCGTCCATGACATATGATGGGGTGTAGTGTTCATCGTTGGGTTTCCAAATCTCTCGCACATGTTTCCACCATGAATCCTCCCAGTTACGTCCATAATCAAGGTAAATTTCATCTCCCATCTTGATGGAATGTAGAGCAACTAGTTCAAGAATCAGAGTCTGAGTGGTATCAATTTCACCGTTGCTTTTTTGATTTGCAGCGGACCATCGTAATTCGACATTGGGTTTGCTATAGTGATTGATGAGATTCACAGCAGGGGTGTAAGGAAAGAGCAACCATCTAGAAGACTTGTGACCAAGGCAATAATTCAGCAAGAGTTGATAGTCTTCTTGCGGACCATCGTGGTTGACCTTCCGTAGCTCATCGCGATGGACAAGTGCCACAGGAACCGGTGCCACTACAGAACCAGAAGGGAGATCACGGGTTGCGAAAGCGCCCCTGCCCGCACCCTTGATTCGTGACTTCCGAGGACGTATGTTGTCCATACAATATCCGTTGACTTTCAAGTACTCCAAAGATGGACGATCACGAATACAATAATTTTCATCGGTGTTTTGCGCGTTGTTGTCGGTTGTGTGGGACCGGAGTGATGGTTTTAATTTTCCTTCGTCGGAGTATGTCAACTCCTCTCCAGCTTCTACATCTTTTAAAAACCACCATGTCAAGTTGTGATATGGAGTGATAGCCCCAGCTCCAGGAGAGTCAAATCGCGTCAAAAACCCATCGTCGACACGTGGTACCAAAGGTAAAACATTGTTTGTACCGCTTCTTTTCCTGGCTGTTGACCGAGAAGTCATACCAATCCCGGTAACTACAGATTCCACTCTTTGACCTTCGTATTGACCACCTGTTTCTTGTCCGTTCCATGTACGCCGTCGAAGCATGTTTCGGTAGGTGTGCTCGAGGAATTCAGTTGATGGTTGACGATCAGGGTCCACCCACTGTATGACAATGTCTCCTTCTTTGCGCACGGGTGTTCCTTTCTTTCGAGGCACCATTGTGTACGTAGCCCATTCTGTCCTCCCGATGCCGGCAAAGTTTGAAGTGATCGGAGCCTTCGCAAAGACCAACTGACAGTCATCTGGAACACTCAGCTTTTGACAATTTAGACAATCTGAAACTTCCCCACATTCCGACACATCAATTGCACTGTAGTTTGCTTCATTGTTCCCGTCGAGTTTGTTTTCCGCCGAAGATGGGGTACAGATAGTTTGGGCCAAACACAGAATCCAAAGAAGAATGCCAAGACCAAGTGGTCCTTGTAATCTTCTGATAGCCATGGTAGACCTCCAACCGAGCAATTTGAATAAGAGAACACAAGAATGGATAATCTTACCGTTACCTAATGCTTACCGGTAAGGTACGAACCGGTAAGGTACGAGTAAGGTTTTACCATCGCCTTTAAAAATTAAAAGCATTACGCATTGTTTATCTATTACAAGTATTTGTTTGAAGGGATGTTGTATTTTAGAACTCGTAGTAGTTCATGTACGTGTAGTACGAAGTCGGTACTTGTACCGTACAGTAGGTTACTTCTTACTGTAAGGTTACAGTACCGGTAACTCACTTCGTGAGTGCTTCGTGGTATTTTTTGATTTTTTGATTTTTGAAAGTTAATTACTCGTAAGGTCTTACTCCTTTGTACCGTACGGTACTGGTTCTTGGGTTGGACCTCACGTAATGACAATCGTTTCTACGAACTTAGTATTCCTGTATTTTGTTATGCCACGGTAAGATTACTTTCACGAACGAGTAATACCAGATAAGGTTAAAAATCTTACCGTAATCTTACGATTAACGTGTCCAATTGTTATTTTATTTTTTTACTTCGTACTTCGTAATTTTTTGTACTTTGTATTATTACTACCTTACGTAAAGTAATAGCTTACCGTAGTTTCTCTACGATTGCAATTTTTGTGCAAAAGCAAAGATCCTCTCAGATTTCAATCATACTCTAAATACATAATAAAAGTAAGGTCTTACTTTGGAAATCGGAGGGAGGAGGGAATACTGCAGACGAACTTGCCTCTTTGGGTTGCATTCATGGCGCGTGGACGCGTGTGCGTCTCAATCTCGGAGGATTACCTTGTATTTAATAACTAACGGTCTACTGAAACACACTCGCCCCGCCATGTCACTTAGGAGTCAAGTTTTGAATTTTGAGCAAGCCGGCTATCACGCAATGTGTTCCCACCAAATCACCCAGGTCCTCACAGTTCGCGCTGAAAAAAGGAATCAGAAATACGCGGTTTTTCCTGTGAAGCACGGAATGGACCATTCCATGATAGATTCACACTGCAAATGACACACTATCACTAGCGTCCAGTTCTATGAGATAGGTGCACATCTCAATTGCTGTGTAGGAGTAAACGTTCATCTTGGCAAACAATAGAGGTGCCATTCTTTTCCTTTCGAACTCGTTGGAAACATCCACTTTCCGCATATTCGTTTCAACGGAAGAGGTGCTGTCGTTGTCGCGATCATCGAACAACTCCGAATTGGATTGCGGTGCGTGCCGCTCGTTGCAAGGAAGGACAGTAACAAAATATAGCTGGGTGTAAAACCAATCAAGACAGCAATCTGAAAATGACCACTTCTTGCCGGACGATTGACTCCACCAACGGTGATCATCCTGTTGCAGGCACTAGTAACAACAGCATCAAATACGGCGACGTCAAACGCGAGGATCTTCAACGAACGAAGGAAAGTAGTCAGCTGTCGGATACTACTACAAATACGACCGTGGGAAAATCCGAGACTGCTGATTCCGCCAAAGCATCATCTCCCGGAACAAAAGATTTCAGCGGTAGTTCTGGAATCAAAGAAAAACGTAACGATGAAATCTCAGCTACTTTAGTAGCTGGCAACGAAGGAAATGATCGCACCTTATCTACGCCTTCATCTTCACAGCATGAGGGGGATTCTTCCAAGATGGCTGCTACAAGTTCGAGCCCATCGTGTCCTGCAGCGACACCCCGAATCCATTTATTTTCTCCTCCATCCTTATCTATCAAGGTAAGTCCGTTCGGAAAAGCTACGTTATACAATCCTGTAACCAGAGCTTTGATCAATGTTCTGTATGCCATGAGATGAAATCCATCCTATTGTGTTCACGCCTTTCCATAAGTGAAACGCACTAAACTTGTGGGAATCCAATAAAGCAACTACTCTAATGCAAGAATGCGCTACCCTGGTTTGGATGCGTTGAGTGTTCATTCAAGTCCCGCTTTTATCTCTTGTTTTTTATCCTTCAGCGAGGAAATCTTGTGAAACCCTATTGGACTCCCTCCACTAAATTTGTTTCATGCGTTTATCATACTCAACGCTCAAATAATGCTGTTTTGTTATCTGTTTTCGCATTTCTTCATTTCTTGGTACCGGTAATACCTTACTCGTATCCTCAAAAAAAAATTATTATTTTTTCATTTTATTGGATTCAACTGATCCACGACTGGAAAAATTACAACGGCTACTTTTCTGAATGATGATTTTTTCCCTTCGTGTATGGCGAAAATTGGTGTGATATCTTTCTTTCAATCTTGCATCTTGCTATTGTTGCTTCATGGCATTGAATGAATACTCCCATGATTGGTTTATTGGGGGTTTTGATCACTTGGTCCAAACGCTCATAAAAACACTTTGTCCGTGGGCTTTGAAATCTCATCTGACTTGAAAATGTTTCGTGACATTACGAATGTACCGTTCTCGTCTTCCGTCAATGATTGTTACCTCCATACTTGTACTGAACAACAGCAATCCAATGATCGAGTGGACTACGATGAGCTGAACTTGAACGATACGATTATGGGACCAGGAATGGGGTTTGAATTCGAAGAAGAAGCTTCACCCTGTGGAGATGTAGTCAGGTCATCTCCCTGTATTGGGCTTGGTGTTCAGAGGAAGAGAGAATCCTCCGACTTAGATCGCCCTTCCTCAGCAAAAAGGCTTCGTGTCCCTCACCATCGCTTTTCACGTTCACAAGAAGCTACTTCTACGAATAATCTGTCATCGTCGACGCCAAGAACTGGGGCATCTCCGGGGTACCAAAACTTCTATGGGCACTCCCATTCTGTACTGACATACCATGGTGGGAATCGCACACCAAGTCGCGGCAACCCTCAGCAAGGAGGATACCATTCTGGATATTCTTCATACTATCGTTACCGCTCCCATGAACATTCCCAGTGGGACAGTCGATCACTTCTTTCCCCCGGACTGGGTACTCCCAAAACAACATACCCCTCTTTCGAGTGTGATGATCACACTCATTCATCTCCTCCCTCATCACCAGGGACTCGAGCAGCATCAAAAATAGCGTCGGCATCGACACCTGCAGCAAAATCTCCTTTTCGATCTCCACGAAGGGACTCTAGCTGTCACGGTTCAGAATCGAAAAACAATGCAGTGTTTCGCCCATCACCGTATTTCAAAAGATGCAACTTTAGCTTCGAGATAGATACTCCAAGTGGAACTTTGCCGACTGAAAATTATTCTCCAACCGGACCTACATTTGAACTATTGGGCGAAGATGCACCGTTTTTGGAAGACGATTTGTTTGGAAGTACTCTGATGGGTATCAATCGATCTCCTTCGCACGGCAACTCTGATGGAACGCCTTCTCCTTCCTCTGCCAAACGTGATAGGCGACCACAAAGATCACCGATGTCTCCCGATGTTAGCGATTTCATATCATTCGATCAACTTGGCGCAATTCACGGAGATTCAAGACCGTCTCTTCATCATGACAACCACCGCGATATCTCTGCGGATCGCAGATACCCTAACTCGGAAGGACACAATGACACTATGGAAACCGGAACCAGAAAGCATCCCAAGGCAAGTGCTGTGACATTGAGTTGTAGGAAGGGCGAGCCTCCAAGTTCGAGATTAGATCCAAGAGCTGAACCTAAACAACTGTGGCCACCTAGCTCCGATGCAGCTTCAAAAGACCGAACATCCACCAGGGGTGGTCCCCACGGAGCAGTTCGCCTAGAGATTGGCGGTACAGGATCTCTTACCACAAGGAAAACGTTAGAAGGAATCAACAACATGATGCAGCAGAGCTCGACCAGTCACAACAAAAGTTCAATAGAACGGAAAAATGTTGTCTCGGGATATGGCACTACGCCTGGTCGGGGTCAACCTTCTTCACAGCATCATAGAACCTCTCATCATCCATACTCATTTGGCGAAATTAATACTCCAAGCAAGGGATACAGTTACATGAGGGCAGGCCACGCACGGAGCAGACACAACTCCTATCCACCACCTGGGGCACAGGGTATGAAACCGTATCCTCGTAACGCTGATCATTCATATTCTGCTGGAGTTCCTCCGAAACCAATTTATATGAGTCATCTTCCACATCGAGATAACAACCCCTTGTCTCATCAGCACAACAGTGTCCCGTCTTCTGTGGGAAAAGAAAACAATAAGAAAAAAGCCGCACCGAAAAGAAGTTCTTGTAATTGTAAGAAATCAAAGTGTCTGAAACTGTACTGCGAATGCTTCGCAGCGGAACGCTTTTGCCAGGGATGCAATTGCGTCGATTGTCGAAACACACCAGAATTCGGAGAGGATCGTGAAAAGGCGATTAAAGATACGCGTGCTAAGAACTCGAAAGCTTTCCAACCAAAGCTCGTGATAAAGAATTCTCAAGGTGCAGAGGCCGCAGAAAAGGTCCATAATACAGGTTGCAAATGCAAGAAGTCACAATGTCTAAAGAAATACTGCGAGGTACGTCAGCTCATGAGTAGATCGTCATCATTATTTTTCAAATTGATGTTCCCCTGACATGCGTGTATTTGCAATCATAGTGTTTCAACGCCGGTGTGTTCTGCGGGAGCAAATGCAAGTGTACGAATTGCATGAATTATGCTGGATCACAACAGTTGGCGGACAAACGTAACAAAATGAAGGATCCTGTCGGTGCAGAATACGCCCTCCGTGCATCGCACGACCAGTGGAAATCAGGGAGCTCAAGTTCAAGTCGTAAATCGCTGTCGCAGACACATCGACGACAACCTATGCCGTCTCCTGTCATCGGCATGCCGCCGCATCATCACATAGTCCATCCAAGTCCAAGGGGATATCCAGCTCATGGAAGTCACAGTTATCTTCGTTCACAACATTCACAGAGACATTATATGGGGCCTCCTGTACCTCCAATGAATTACCACGGTCATCATCAAATGGGGTATCCCCCAATTCCTTTAACTCACGGTTATCCTCAACCGCCGCAAAGATTGCCACCAGGAGAGGGACCTCCCCATAGTATGTATCGTCCTTTTCGCAGTAGCCGTCCTCAATCATCTGGAAGACCTATGCCGACACCAAAATTCAAGGACCATCCGAAAAATACAGCTGGAAGCCCAAGAACACCCGGTGTACGCAAGGCTTTCGATCCAGCAACCAACCGAAAAAAGCGGAAGGTGCCTCCTGGGGAGTTGGAACCAACCAAACCTTATTTTGGTGATGGTATACCAGAACAACCTAAAATCACTGGTCTTGCTGTCTTGTCATTCTTATCGAACGATGATTTGTATCACGCTTCTCTTGTTTCTAAGAGCTGGTCGAAGCTTGCGATGGACGAAGAGCTCTGGAAATTTTAGTAAATGGGTTGCTTTAATTACACATAGATAATGCGAATTTATTCCATTCAAGGAATCGCACACTTCTCTTGGTTAACCAAAAAAGTATCTGCCAAGCATTTCTCAACAATTGTGTATCGTAAAAGAAAGTAGATATCGTGTTCACAGAAACCGAAACACAAAATATATCGCCTTTTGGGGATGAAAAACCAGCTCTCTATTTGCTTCCTTTTGAGTATCATACATGTAAGGAGACTCATGACACGCTATACACCGTTATCGCTGTAAACCCTCTTTCCTTTGCTGTAACTTTTGTTGCTGTTTCGTTTTCGAAAAGCTCCCTTCTGACGATTTTTTTTTTTCTGCAGCTCAAGCTGTAACTGAACACGTGCCCTAGCCTGTTCTTGTAGCTGAAGGCGAGATAGATTTGCAAGTTCAGCAGGAGGACACAATATGCTTAAAGATGTGCTGTTCACAGAGACAGAAACATGACCATCTTCTGACTTGACAGACCCGTCGCTGTCCGCAAAATTATCATCATCAGCCATATCAGAATTTTCTAGATCAGAGCTGTTGTTTTCTTCCTCAATAAATTTATTGTTCTCCGCAATATCAGCATCAGCATCAGCATCAGCATCAGCATCGTAATAGTAAAGCTGAGTTTGTTGACATGAGTTCACGTCAGTGTATCCACTCGCCTTCAGTTCCTCATCCAACCGTAACTGGGCTTTGCTAGCCAAGCACACACTTTCAGTGTCTGCGATCTCTCCGTCAACTCTCCCATTGTCAATTGTAGATTGCTGGTGCCTTTTGAGCACTTTCAAAACCGAATCCCACGATAAAAATAAATTTTCCAACTCGGATTCAGGGATTTGAAATTGGAGTTTGTGCGTGAAGAACTTCAGAAGACAGGCGGTGTCTCTTTCGTAGAGTTGCCTAGCGTTCGGGTGTCTGGTCGAAACCATCTGAGGAAAATCGATCAACGTCACAACTGGTTTTGGCTCTCCGTTGTCAAGGAAGTATAATGGTTGGGGTTTCGTGTTATTTTCCCCATCATCAGATTGATGATCAGGTTGAAAGCGTTGAAGATGATCTGGTTCCCAGGGTCCTCGCGCGCTGAGCATTCCTGGAGTAGTCTCTGCTGCAACCGACATGCCAGAATGCCGTACGTAATGATCGTGTTCCTGCGATAGACTGTTTTGCTGAATCCCACTTACATCAACAATTAGATTGAATTCATTCAAATCACAGTGAACTAATCCGTGCTTGGCAAGGCGCAACGCCAAGTCACTGGCCTGGTGAAAGATCGAAGCTGCTTGTTCTGCGCTTAATTTCGTCCTAATTATCTGGTAAAGAGGAACCCCGCGGATCAACGACATCGCAACGACGTGTCTATTGTGCGCAATAGGTTCTGGAGTTGGGTAGTCAACATTGTACAAGGCCTTCATGAAGGCAAATTCTTTCAACGCAGATTTCCGACTTAAAAATAGCCAGGAATTGGCTTGATTCATCATCGGAGCCCCCACATTTCGTCCCTTCTGGTGATAGACGAAATAATCTCTAGTTTTCTTGACGTTACGAAAACTAGTCCGACCCAGACGATGAAACTTCAATACTATTTGGTCCCCGTTAGGACGTACAGCCAAGTAAATATCACTTTCCTTTCCAGTTCCTATTCTATCCCCAATGGCAGCAATAATCTTCCGAGACTTGAGGTTATGCAAAGTTAAGATGTCGTAACCAGCTGCTCGAATTCGAATGACGGAAAGAAAAAGACGCTACTTCAATGAGATGGAAATAGTTCATCTATGGAGAAAGACAAATTGTCTTACCTGTAGTAATGCGATATCCATCATATCCACAAGACTGATCGTGCGACAGGAGTTTGTCACGCAACAGACTACTAAGTATTTTGCCAGTACCGCCATGTCGAAGTGAGGATAGAGTCGCGATCAATGAGGACGGAACCAACGCATGCTTCTGCATCCCTTTCTCGACAGCCTCAAGAACGCGAAAATCTGTGGGACCCATAGTCCTAAGTACAGTAGGATCGAGCTTCATCTTTCTTTTTTCCTATCTAACGCTGTTGTTGGGGTGCGTGGAGCTGTGGAACCAGAGATGTATCGTGATCAGTTCTAATGTTGGTATTGAAGACGGCAAAAGAAAGTTGTTCTCAAAATCAAACTTTCAACACACGACGGTTTCGCGTTTCGCCCCAGGGTCCTTAGTTGAAATCTCTGGTGGGCAGAGATGGTTGGTGCCTGGCGAAAGGAAAATTTTGAGTCGTATCTGGATTGAATCGTGAATTGGCGCTTCAGTAAGTGGGGCATGGGGTACTTGTACGTAATCTTACCCAGGGGTCATAATAAGAAGGGGTGTGCCACGATCGCTAAAAATCGGTGATTCATATTCCATGTGTGGTCCAATTTAGAAAAATTTCCCTCAACCTCAATTTTTTTTTTCCACTTTCACTGCATAATACTAACAAAAACTATTACACTTCAATCTATAACAACTCCATCAAAAATTGTAACAAAATCATATGTGAATATTGTATCTAGCCCAATTTTTTACAAGGATTATGAATATGTAACTGCTTTTCACTCTAGATGGATGGAAGATAAAGTAAGTTATTCGGATGGATGGTCCAAATTTTGGTTCCAAGTGGAAGCTTTTAATTGAACGATCCGATTTTGTATTTTATATTCCAGGTGGAAGGCACAGATCACTGGTAGTTTGAATCAGCAATATCAGACAGCAGATGGATGTAAACTGAAAAAGGTACTTACTACTTGACTCTCAACTATACGTGAACTGAATATCGGTGGCAGTAAGCCACAGCTTCGTATCTGCAGGCTTGATTCTTGCAAGGCTCGGACGCAGATAACACCCACTTCGTCCCCGCGAGTCTTCAAGGAATCACCTCACCAGAGCTAATTCCAGTACGCAGCTGTAACATACCATGCATACTCCTGCAATGCTCCGCGTTGTGCTTTTATTGTATCAGATAGCTCAAATACAGCATAGCTTGAATACTAGCCACACTCGTAGCGTTCCATAGCCTTCCGGGCATGCGTACCTTCGGAGCAGCGTGTCCAATCAGCGCTTCGTGTGCATTGGCTCGCGCTGCTAGTACTCATGGTGGTCAGGACATACGTTGCTTGTAACAGGGACAACATGTCCCCGTAACTGGGACACCATTGCGTGTCCGCAATGCTTGTGGCAGGCCACACAGTCCCTCTGCATGCCAGACATATAACAAGCCTTAGCCTAATGGCTACTCTCATGCTCAGCGCTATACCTCCTGGCCGCGCTAGTAGTCATCGTAAAGACAGATACTCCAATTCGTCCCCGCTGTCAGAAGCGGTGAATACTTGTTCTTTGTCTTGCGACTGCTCGTTATAACAGAGACGACATATCATTTGTTGCTTGTCCATATCAGGGAACGTCATAACAGGCCGAGTCCCCATGGCTGAAGCATCCTTACTTGCAATACTGTGCGCAATGTCGTTACACTCGTAACAACAGAGACGACATTTCCCCGTAACGGAAGCATAGGCTCGTCTCTCTGTTGACACAGGCTCAGCGCGTTGTCACCTGTTGCTAGGGCTCCACAGCAGGGAACGCCATAACAGGCCGAGTCTCCACAGGTCTCATGTCCATAGCAGGGAACGCAATAACAGGCTGAGTTCCCATAGGTCTCGGCATTCACCGTGAAGACAGACTATCTAATCTGTCCCCGCTGTCTGATGCGGTGAATCCTTGTCTTGACATCGTAGCAGGTCCATGCTAGCAGGGAATGCCATAACAGGCCAAGTCCCCTCGGGTCTCAGCACTGCGGCACTAACGTTGGCATTCACCGTGAAGACAGACTATCCAATCTGTCCCCGCTGGCTGAAGCGGTGAATCCTTGTTCTATGTTGGTGCGATTGCTTTGCTCTGCGTTCGGCATTCTAGCATTCACCGTGAAGACAGGAGTACCACGCCATTCTGTCCCCGCTGTCTGATGCGGTGATGCGATGTCTTGCTTGGTCTTCTACTAGTACTTGCGCTCCTGCGCTATCCGCTGCTTACTGGCTCTTCAGCAGTGGTTCTTAGTACAATGTACTCACGGCAGATGGGCGTCCTGAATACAGGTCCATCAAAGAGCGTCATTGCTCCTGCCGTAGGCCATATTCCGTATCCTTGTCCTTGTGCTATCTACCATGCCGTAATCCTCTGTCCATGTAGGTCGTGAGCTCTGTTAGCGTCACATTGCTCTTTACGGGCGAGCGTCACATTGCTCCTCGTTGGGTCATCTTCAGTTCCATGCTCCCTGTCTAACTTCAGGTCGACAATGCGCTGCCGGTCCAAGTTGCGCTTGTCCCCTTGCTCCAGTCGATCCGTCTTCTAGCTGTTGTACGCTTCTCTCCTGTCAGGGCATCGACCTTGTCCTCTTGCTGCCGCTACTGCGCTTTCGCTGCAGTCACTCTTTCGCTGCAAGGACAGGCATAACCACATTGTCCCCGCTGTTCTTCAGGGAAAGAGAATAATCGGTCTAGCTTCTGCTTCAAATCGCGTCTAGCGTCGAGCTTTGAATCGCCACTGTCAGCGCTTTGTTTTCAAATCGCGTCTAGCGTCGAGCTTTGAATCGCCACTGTCAGCGCTTTGTTTTCAAATCGCGTCTAGCGTCGAGCTTTGAATCGCCACTGTCAGCGCTTTGTCTGCTTCAAGTCGCGTCCAGCGTCTGCTGCGAATCCTTGTGACTGTCTCTATCGATCCGTGAATATTAATCCGTGGGTATCAATCCATCGTTGCTATCGATCCGGTTGCTATCGATTTGGTTGTTATCGATCCGGTTGCTATCGATCCGGTTGCGATCGATCCGTTGCTCCGGAATACAGCAATCAATCATTCGTTGTAATCCATCGGGCGCTTCGCCGTTCCACAGAATACAGCAATCGCTCGTGCGCTTTCCACCGTACGCTTTCAGTGCAAGGACAAGCTACGTATAGCACATTGTCCCCGTTGTTCTTCAGTGAAAGCGATCGCGATCTTGGCGGCAAATTTTCAGGGGAGACACCTTTTCTTCGTCGGGCACTACCGATGACACCTTTTCTTCTGTCACGAGCAAAGATGGGCTTCTTGTTGAGGATATTGGTAGTTTCAGAGATACTTTTGCAAATAATTGCAAATATACATAGAAGCCTTTCGGCCGTCATACAAGCCTTTCGGCCATCGAACGTCACAAACGTTCAGGTTCGATGCCAAGAAGACATACAGGCCTTTCGGCCGTCGATTCGTCCCTGGAAACAGGGTCTAGTTCGCAGTTGCCTTCTGCGACATACATGCAGGCCTTGCGGCCTCCTATCCATCCGGGGTCTGGTCTGCAAACGACAGGGTTCCCGGAGCTTATCCTCGCCTGTACACAACAGGGTCACTGGACATCTATTCATTTCTATTGCAACCATTGCAATCTTCAGTTCTTTCGATACATGGATACCCTATCCAAACGAGAAGAAATGGCAATCACTGGATCTGTCCGTTGTCCAAGTGAAAGACGTTCGAAAAATATTCCGATCGATTTGGTCTGTGTGTTACTGATTGCGAGAGGCCCTCTCTCAGTGACAGTCCTTTCGGACCATAGACGATCAACCATCCAATCAGTCCGTCGATTGGTTCTCGATGGTTATCCCTGTACGTCACCTGGCTGCAATCCACACGTTCATTGCTTACGACTTGTAGCAATCGGTCCCCACTTACTCCTGCTGATCGGGCTGAAGCTGATGGAGCCACCATCAACTCTGTTTCATAGACACTGGCGTGGGTCTCGTCCTAGTGTCCCGGTCTGTCTGTTCAGCAGCGAGTCCCCGTTTACATCACTGCGGATTCCGAAGAGACATTCGGACATCCACTGGAGGCACTGCAATGTCAATCGTCTTGTCGACGATTGAGTTTTACATCCAGCAGATGGTTCTTTTTCATCCGGGAAGCTCGGATACAAGACGTCCGGGTACGACGCTCGTCTTCCAAGATCTCAGATGCCAGACGGTGATCGGCCGACTGTTTGTGCGTTTTTTACATCAATCGCCTGATGCCGTCGCAGATCAGGCGTTCGGATTTCTTCAAGGCTCTAGTCAGCGTCCTGACATCGATGGCATTCTCATCGCGTTTCGGCGATTCGAATGTGTCCGGCCTTTCGGCCGAACGACGAGACCTTGGGTCTGATAAACTGTAAAGATTTCGCTCGTCAGCAAAACAGGGAGAGCAGCAACAACAGTACAGCACGGAGTGCAGGCAGTTGGTTAGACTACAGAGGATACTGTTCAAGCGCTATTGCATACACCATGAGCACACTAGTTACCACTCTAGAGGTACATTAGAGATGTCAAGTATCGATGCCGGGCATGATGTGTTCTTTTAGTTTAAACTGAGAGTATTCCAAAGAGTGAGAGCTTTCCGGAGGGAGCTCCGAATAGTGTATCGCTGATTCGTATGTCGGTAAAGGGTCAGGGTACGTAGGTCCAGTACTTAATTCAGCGTACTGACCATACCTTTTACTGACACTCTGTAGCACCAGTACTGTAGTGTACACACTGTACACTGTAGTACTTTACTTGAATCGTTGCGCTCTGCGCTCGCTAACTCGCTCGCTCGTGAACTAACTGCAGAGGCTGGGTATCTGGTTATAGTACAAATCGTACACAATGACCATACCCCGACGCTAAGTAGCATAATATCGAGGTGAAATATCTTCATAGGAGAGTGATTGGAAGTGTACTTGGTAAGTTGCTTTATCAGGTACACTTTTACTAGTGATATGCAGTAAATTATGAGAAGAAAAAAATTGACTGAGGGAAATTTTTCTAAATTGGACCACACATGGAATATGGAGTGCCATTTTTTTTACTAGTATTTGTACGTTGAACACGGACGACGGACAGACGTCGTGGCACACCCCTTCTTATTATGACCCCTGATCTTACCACGGTATCCTGTATCCTCACACTTTTTTTTTTGGTAATTTTACTTTTTTTAACTTGCAGCTTAAAACATACCTGGGCCATCCGATGGTTTTATTTTCGCGTGGTTTTTGAGGACCGCGCGTAACTAAAACCGTTAAGACCGTTATTAGACGTTAAAATTATGCGTCTAAAAACTTTTTTAGACGCATAACCCACAATTATGCGTCTAATATTAGACGCATAACTATGCGTCTAAAAAATTTTTAGACGCATAACTTATGCGTCTAAAACATGTACTAACGTGTGTACAATTCTACAGAGTTATGCGTCTAAAATTTTTTTAGACGCACAACTGGTCCAAATTAGCGTAGAACTCAGTAGTAAACTGAAGAATTTTTAGACGCATAACGCAAATACTTAACGAGATGGGAATGATTTCTTGAGAATATGAAACGGGAATCTTTTTTATCTTGATATTCGAGTAAGCTTATCCAATAAGTATCGAACTTTATGTGTTTCCTTGTACGTTGAAGATTCAGGACATCTTTGTTATATGTACATGAATATCATATACGTAGTATATTGAAGTACCTGCGGGATTCAATAATCATTTAGAGGCCTTTCGTCTAAAAATTTTTAGACGCATGCGTCTAAAACTTGTACTAGCCTTTGTAGGATTATACAGGACCAATGCGTCCAGACACATAATTATGCGTCTAAAACTTGTACTAGCCTGCGTACGATTATACGGGACCAATGCGTCTAGACGCATAATTATGCGTCTAAAAAAATTTTAGACGCACAGTGCGTCTAAAGTTAGACGCAAGACGCATAGTTATGCGTCTAAAAACTTTTTTAGACGCATAGTTATGCGTCTAAAGTTAACGGTTGTTAACGGTTTTTAACGGTTATAACTTTTCGCGCGGTCCTCAAAAACCGCGCGAAAATAAAACCATCGGATGGCCCTGGCTGGAACTTGGACTACGTACATAATTTTTGACCAACTGTACCCACATTTTGTCAATTTATTATTTTTTCTAAAAAAAATACCATCCCTCACAACCCATTTTCTGTGCATGCAAGGGGGAAACGTTAAGTTTTTGGGGTGAAAAATGTTTTTTACTGTGAAAAACCCGTCTGTTAACTGTTTTTTTACCCATGCTCGCAACGTTAATACCCTACCTCCAAAGGTCATTTTTGAGACCCTATCCTTTGGCCCAGATGTCAAAATTTTATATGCCGCAGCATGCCTTTAATTTTGCTTGGGCAGTGTGCCGTGCACCAAAATACAGTCACGAGTACACACGGGACTGGATTAAGGATAAGGATAAAAACAATCGGCGAGTCGACAGAATCGCTGATTCGGAAGGCTCTTAGAACTGTAGCAAATAGACTAACCAATAGAGCTCACAATTTGCATATCACTACTATTCTAATCACTAGTAGACCCGGGGTATGGCATGATTTTAAAATCAAGCTGAGCGCTGATGACCATGAGCAGAAAGGTACCGATCGATCAAAAAGGACGACGAGACCGAAAGACTGCCAAAAATGGAGGCGCAGAGAAGCAAAAACAGGGAGAAGGATATCCAGTGTCTGCAGCACAAGGAAGACCGACCCCAGCAACTGTTGGCGCCCAAAGAAGGGAGCAACAGCAGCAACAGAGACACCTAAGTACCTAAACAGGACCATGGTCGACAACAGAAATAATCGAACAAAAGAAATAATGAAATAAGTGTCGAAAAAGTGACACATGATCCAGTGAGTGGACTAATTGGACCAACACTGAGTGGATGGACAGACCGAATAGGGGATGCCAACCAAAACCGAAGTATACGGATATCCGGAAAGGTATATAATGAATACCTAAACACCACCAATCCCACGGGAAACGGGAAGTGGGACCGGCCCGGTGATTGCTTAATAGAGAAGCAACGCCGGAGAACCACGGGAATCAAATCCCACGTTATAAAAACAGAAAAGAGAGAAACAACTCCCACCACTGGACAAGCTTAAGGCAAAATCAGTTACAACACGGAATAACGTGTATTCCGAAAGGGGAAAATCAGTTACAACACGAGATATCGTGTAGACAAAGAGGAAACTGGAGCAAACTGAAACAACCACTTTTTGCTCATTTCCACCCCAAATAACAACTTACAGAAATACTGTAACTAAACTAAACTAAAATAAAAACTGATTAACCATGGCGGCTAAAGGAACCAAACTGAAACCCTTTAACATCATTCGGGAGGACTGGCCAGAAGACGCCACCGCCGTAAAAATGAGTGTAGACAGCGAGAAGGGTGGAATCGCATTCAGCGACTACCTGAAGGTCCTCCATGGTACGGAGAGACCAGAACTCTTCATCATCTGGAAGAGGGACTTTGACCAGAAAATTGCTGGCAATGACAAACTCCATGGAGACCAAAAGCTGGACGTCCTACAGAGAATCCTCTCTGGGGAAGCACTAGCCCTTGTCCAGAGGACGCTCACTCGGACTCTTTATGCCGAACCGAAGCACAAGATCCACAATACCAAACTGGTACAGAAGAAGATCCAGGAAATCGAAAAACACGATCAAGCCAACATCCTCTTATCGATGGGGCAAGATACCACCGAAACTCCCACGGGAGCCACCAAGGAGAAGGCAAAGGAGAAATCTCCCGACGCCGACAAAACCAAACCGACTGCCACGGCGAACTCGGATGAGGAAACGGAGCCAGAGGAATTGGCTCCAATCCCAAAGAAAAGCGTCCCCAATGCTCTCACCCAGTACTACCGATCAGCGGAGTACAGGAAAGATGTCATGGACGAATGCATGCATGTCCTCAAACTCAAAATTTTTGGCAATGACCAAAACGGCAAACGCTCATATATCATCCTCCGTCGATTCATGCGGGGAATGCGAGTGGAACTCAAACATGGCATACGAGCATGGGCCAACCGAATGGCCGAACTACAAAGCTACCTCCCAGAATGTCTCTGGGAATGTGGCAGTGACCAAATGGAAACACCGAGAAGTTTCACACAGGGAGAAATGAAGGAAATATTGGACTCCAACATGACCCACTCCCAGCGCGAGAAACTGGAACACATTGGATGGGACCTCTACACCCACTCCTTTAACACCACTATCGACAAACTTGAAAATCTGGAAACCACCATCCGGAAGGAGACGGTCCTCCAGCAGCGCATCGCCGACCTCGAGAAGCAGAACGGCGGCACCAAGAAGACTCCCAAGGCCGCATCTGGGGGAGGAAACCACCATGGAAAGTCCCCTGGCAAAAAGAAGCGTCCTATGGAAAACAGCAACAAACAACTCTGCAAGACCTGTGGCAAGGTCCATGCCGGCAAATGCTGGAAACTAACCGGTGGCCCCTCCAAGAAGGGAAAGTTTGACCGGGAAACCATCAACTTGCTCAAGGAGCACTTTGTGGCAAAAGAACAAGACTCAGACACTGAGCAACACTCCAAACCCCACTGGGGAAGGAACCTATCGAACCACGAGTACTCTTATGTACTGGCCACGGCCCAAGCTGACCACGAGGTCTCCGACGACGAGATCGACATCTCCGAACCGGAACTCAAAGAGTACAGAAGAAAGTACAGAAAGACCTTTAAGAAGAAAGGATCCCACAACTGAATGGTTGATACCATCCACACCGGACCCCGCATTATCAACAGATATGCAGACGTCTGTGTGGAGGTACTGGACCACAAGGGAAGGGGGAGGATGCTCCGGGGCCTACTCGACTCTGGTTGCTCCAAATCCATCATACTAAGGCACTTTGTCGACCGAAGTCAACTAACGAACCGAGACCACAGATCCGTCACCTATAATACCTATGGGGGCAAGTTCCGAACCAAGTCTGCGGCTTCAGTGGGACTGAGGTTGATAGAGTTTTCAAACTCCAAAACCATCAAATGGACCTTCCAAGTGGATGAATACCATCACTATGAGGAGGTGCCCTACGACATGATCATAGGATCCGACATGATGGCACAATTGGGACTGGATATAAAATACAGCTCCCGAACCATCGAATGGCAGGGTGACTCCATCCCCATGAAGGGAATGGGGGAACTTACTGACCCGGACAAATGTGAGGCAGTATTCTTTGCCAACACACAGAGCCCGATCCTCCAACAGGAGGAAGAGAGGCAAGCCAAAATCTTGGACGCAGACTACTCCAAAGTCGATATAGACGCCATGGTCAATGACTTGGAGATTACGGACGCGTCCAAGGAAGCCTTGAAGAAAACACTAAAGAAATTCCCAACACTCTTTGGAGGAGGGTTGGGACTACTCAGAAATATAGAGCCGGTGTCCATTGAACTCCAACCAGGGGTCAAACCGGTCCGGCAGAGGTACTATTCTGTGCCCCATGCCTTCGAACAAGCACTACGAAAGGAGATCGCCAGGCTCTGTGACATCGGGGTTCTGGAAAAACTCCCCCATGATGACGATTCCCCATGGGCATCCCCCACGTTCTGCCAACCCAAAAAGACAGGGGACATTCGCGTCCTAACTGACTTTCGGAAGATGAACGCAGCCATCCAACGAAAACCATTCCCACTACCACGAATAGGGGAAACAATCCAAAGGCTCCAAAAGTTCAAATCAGCTACGGCGCTGGACTTGTCCCAAGGATACTATACCATCCCCATTTGCAAGGAGAGCCAAAAGATTTGCTCTACCATTTTGCCATGGGGAAAGTATGCCTACAAGAGACTGGCAATGGGAATCGCATGCGCACCGGATATCTTCCAGTCCGTTATGATGAACCTACTCGGTGACCTGGACTATGTCCTGGTCTATATTGATGATATTCTCATCATCCAGAGAGAAGGGGAATCCGAGCAGGATCACCTCAACAAAATCGATACAGTCCTACAGAGACTGGACGATGCTGGCTTCCAAGCCAACCTCCGAAAATCCTTTTTCATGCAAAAAGAAGTGGAATATCTGGGATTTCTGTTAACAACAGAGGGCATTCAGCCCCAGCCGAAGAAGCTGGAGGCGATGAAGCGCCTCGAAGCCCCCAAGAACACCAAGCAACTCAAGATGTTCCTTGGAATGGTAGAAAAGGTGAATCTCTACAGGGATATGTGGAAGCGGCGCTCCCACATCCTAGCCCCCCTGAACAAACTAGCAGGGAAAAAGGGAAAAATGAACTGGTACTGGGGCCCAGCAGAGCAGAAAGCTTTCATGGAGGCGAAGAGGATGCTGGCAGACGAAGCCAAGCTTGCATTCCCAGACTTTACAAAACCATTTCATCTCTACTCAGACGCCAGTGACCGGCAACTGGGAGCCACAGTATGTAAGGACGGCAAACCACTGGGCTTCTATACCCGGAAACTGAACTCCGCGCAGCTCAACTACACTGTAGGCGAAAAAGAACTCCTGGGCATAGTAGAGGGGCTAAAAGCGTTTGAAGGAATCCTACGAGGACAAGATGTGATTATTCACACAGACCACCTTAACCTGCTCTACCAGCAGATGCCCACCCAAAGGATGGTCCGGTGGAGACTTCTTATGGAGGAGTTCCACCCGGTAGTCAAGCATGTTGCTGGCAAAGACAATGACGCAGCAGATGCATTGTCTCGACTGGATATCACTGAGGATCCAGCAGATACGGTGGAATGGCTACCACCAAATAAGCCCCTCACCTACGCGGACGAGGAAGAGCACCTCCGGCAACTCCTATTCCCACTTGGAGAAGCACCGGAAGAATTCCAGGGCAATAGTGCATTCCCACTTGCCCCGGACATGATCCAGTTCTACCAGCAAAAGGACACGGGAATCATGAATGCTCTGGGAAAAGACAATCGACTGACCACCAAAATGGTGGAAGGTTACAGCCTAATCCACAAGGAAGGGAAGATTCTAATCCCGAACAAACTCAAAGACAGAGTTATGGAATGGTACCACAGCATGCTGGTCCATCCCGGCGAAAAGAGAATGGAACAGAGCATACGCTCAGTGTTCACCTGGAGAGGCCTGAGGAAGGACGTCCAGGACCTCTGTAAACACTGCCACACCTGTCAGATGTTCAAAAAGAGTGGCCGGAAGAAGTATGGACTACTACCGGAGAAAGCAGTGGAGGTCACCAAATGGCAGAGGGTCAATGTGGACCTCTGGGGACCTGCAACTGTCCACAATAAAAATGGTAAAGACTACCACATCCATGTTCTCACCATGGTGGATCCAGTGACCGGATGGTTTGAATTGGCCCATCTAAAGGACTCGCCAAACGCAGCAGAAACTCAACGTTTGTTAGACAGTACCTGGCTAGCAAGGTATCCGCGCCCGAAGGAAATTGGCTTTGATGGCGGGAGTGAGTTCAAAGCAGAGTTCCGAGAGCTCTGTGACAACATGGGGATGAAAAGAAAACCCAGTGGCGCCTGGAACCCACAATCCAACTCAGTGCTGGAGAGAATCCACCAGGTCTTGAAGGACTGCCTGTTGTCCTTCAACCTGGAACAAAGGGATCTCCACGAGAAGGATCCGTTTGAGGAGTTCACCACCAAGGCAGCGTACGCCATCAGGAGTGCAATCCATACCACCCTGGGATATTCCCCAGCACAACTGGTGTTCGGACGGGATATGTTCATGCCTGTGAACTTCCCAGTGGATTGGGAAGCAATCCAAGCAAGGAAACAAAAGAGTATCCACAAGAGTAACACCCGGGAGAATCAGAAGAGGATTCCCCATGGCACAGTGCCCTCTTTTTTTATTGTATATCATGACAAAAAATGAAGGCGCACGGTCATAATTTTTCTCTCGTCCACATGTAAGATGTCACACCCCAACCTCTCAATATTATGTGCTTCAACCTCAAAATTTTTTATCCTCCATCCTCTTAAAATGACATGCTCCATTGTCCAAATATCTCACTCTCTGTCCTACAAATATTTCTGTCTTTGTCCTCATAATTTATCAGGCGCCGACATCATAATCTACCAGTCTAAGAATCACATAATAATACAATATTATTAAGGTTAAGAGCTACTACCCTGACTGCTACTACCAAATTCTGTCGCATTTCATTTCAGGTGCCATCACATTTTATTTCAATTGCTGTTGCATTCTATTCAGTTGCCATTTTCAATTGCCATCGCATCGTATTTCAGTTCCTGTTGTATCATTGCATCCTGTTTTCAGTTCCCGTCACATCGTATTTTCAGTTCCCATTGCATTGTATTTCAGTTCCTGTTGCATTGTCCCATCGTATTTCAGTTCCCATCGCATCGTGTTTTCAGTTCCTGTTGCATTGTATTTCAGTTCGCGTCAGATTGTTTTTCAGGAACATTGTGGAAAAAAAGTTTTTTTGAGAAAATTTCCGTGTTCATGCGCGTTTTGCACGCAATAAAATTGATGTACGTAGTAATTTTTAACGGCTGTTTTTTGTTGAATATCCACTTTAACGGCTGTGCGAGTACATAGAGTGTCCTCAAAACTGTCCTCAAAACGTGTCCTCAAAAAGTGTCCTCAACTATTTTGTCCTCAACAGTCTGTCCTCAACCGAGGACAAAATAGTTGAGGACACTTTTTGAGGACACGTTTTGAGGACAAAGATTTCGGTTGATGACCATTAAATTATGATCGCTCAGCATAATTAAAAATATAGAAGAGCCATTAGTGCCCTAAGATTTTTTGAGAGTAGTCGCAGAAAATGGAAATTTTCCAGAAAAGTTTTTTTTTTCCATAATGTTCCAGTTGCATTCATTGATTATTCTTTCTGTATCAGGAGCAAGCAGGCAATTAAATGCATGGTTAGAAGTGAACTCCATGATCAATAACCCCAATCTTGATGAAGTTCACTTACCATTGAGGTGTTGCATCATATTTCAGTTTCCATTGCATCATATTTCAATTCCCGTCAGATTGTATTTCAGTTCCCATTGGATTGCATTCTATTTCAGTTCCTGGACCTTCCGGAACTGTAAATATTTTCGCGCGAATTGCGCAATTTTTCAAGTCAAAGTTGTCAAACTCACATCCCCATTTTGGAACACAATTTTGGGGGATAAACTCACACTTTTTTCTCACACTTTTTTTGAGACCAAAAAGTGCAAGTTTTCACAGGACTAAAAATTCCGCACTTTTTAAACTCGCATTAAATGCGAGTTTGGTTCAAAGGACAAAAAAAGTGTGAGTTTTCTTTGCAAAATTCTTTTTTTTCTCTCAATGCGGAGTCAATTTGTTAATAGAGGCGCAATGATGAGGTTGTCAATTTGTTAATAGAGGCACAACGACAGAGTTGATTTGTTAATAGAGCTGCAACTACGGAGTCGATTTGTTAATAGAGGCGCAATGACAGAGTTGATTTGTTAATAGAGCTGCAACGATGTAGTCGATTTGTTAATAGAGGTGCAACAACAGAGTCAATTTGCTAAGAGAGGCGCAATGACGAGGGAGTCGATTTGTTAATAGAGGTGCAACAACAGAGTTGATTTGGTAAGAGAGGTGCAACGACAGAGTCGGTTTGCTAAGAGAGGCGCAATGACAAGGCAGTCAATTTGATAATAGAGGTGCAACGGCGAGGGAGTCGATTTGTTAATATTGGCACAACGACAGAGTCGGTTTGCTAAGAGAGGTGCAATGACGAGTTGATTTGTTGTTTTTTCAAATTTTGTCAAGAAAACTTGCATTTTTCTGCTGAAAACTTGCATTTTGTAAAGAAAACTCACATTTTTCTGCTGAAAACTCGCATTTTTGCTCTAGAAAAAAACACGTTTATACAGCAATAAATGCGAGTTTTTTAGTCCCATAAAAATCCGCACTTTTTTTGATCCCAAAAAATGCGGGTTTCTTTGGGGAGATAATAAATTTAAGGGGATGCCCTCAAAATGACTAACTGGAATAAAAAATTGCGCGGTCCAGGCATCAAAAACTATCTTTGTTCCGGAAGGTCCAGTCCCATTGTATTTCAGTTGCCGCATTGCAGTTCAGTGATTCTTCTTCCCTATCAGAAGCAAGCAAGAAATTGAATCCATGGTTAGAAGTGAACTCCATGATCAATACCCCCAATCTTGATGAAGTTCATTTACAATTGAGGTGTTGCAGCATCATATTTCAGTTTCTGTTGCACCCAAAATTATGTGAAGTTCGGCACACGCATTTTATGTGAATTCTTTGTGCATACTCATTGTATGCTGTGTGTTGGCAGCATTTGTAATCCATAGAATGTTAGTCTTAGTACTAGTACTACAAGCCTGCCCTCACCCGCTTGGAGTCCTCCCCTCTGCGCAATAATTTTTTACTAAATTTATGTGGGGTTAAGTAAGGTTTACTGCTAGTACCATACTGGTAAGGTTACCTCAATGTCAGAAAAGAATACTCCAAAAACTTGCACGCAACAAGGAAAGAGGACAGACAGTCTGTTTTTAGCAAACGGAAAAAGGATAGACACAGCGGAAAATGGACAGACACCAGTAAAAAATCAGCAAAAAGACACTATCAAATACACTAACAGTAACTAGTACTAAACTATAAAATGACTTATCTACATTGATATGGAATATTTTTACCATTCCAGCGCCAATTGTCCTCACCCTATGTATGCTTCCGACTATGAAAAACGTCCAAGTCAAAAAGACCCAATAGTTTGGATGTCACATCTATTTACAATTTGCGCAACGAGCATTTTGTCTGACGTTCCGATGTTCCAGTACTAAACATACATAGATTTCTACACAACTTTACAATGCGATATCTCGCTCCCTTCTACACCCCCAATCACTGTAACACTCTAGGGTAGAATTAGATGGAGTGGTACGCGATAGAGGTATTTTAAAGATGAAAGGTTAATAAATTGTGTTACAAAGAGAATAGTTGAATACTTTACGAAAATGGGAATGATTCCTTGAGTATGGGATGAATGAACGATTGAACATTGATAATGTTTGTCGGGCATAATATCAATAATTGGCGAGTCATGTTTATCTTGATATTTGAATGTCCGTTGTATGTGTGTATATACTGAACATACGTACATGAATGCCATATATATTGGAGTACATGCGGGATTCAATAATCATTTAGAAGCCTTTTGTAGTAAGGCTACGCCAGCATGTTACATAGTTCCCCAATGATTAGGTGAAGTTTGCATGTGGTTCAATAGAATAGGTTCGGAGTTGAGTAGTATCGATGGAAAAGAGATATGCTTGTTCGGAGAACCGGTTGAAGATGATATATGCCACTTCAAATATTCTGAAGATATATGGTAATGAAGATTGAAGAAGGTTCTTTGTGATACTGAAGAAATCGAAGATTTGTTTCTTGTTCTTGAGAAGGTTTGTAATGATATGCTAAAAATGTCAAAAAGAGTCGAAGAAAATTCTTTTCCTCCCCCAACTGTGATGTACCTCTCAGGGTAGTGGAGCTGATTTTAAATTGAATTCAATTGATTTGAAATCGATTGCTCTTAGGTATAAAAACACCTCCTGTAATAGGAGTTTAAAAGGTAGGTGAAAAGCCGAGCTGCGTTGGATGTGTTATTCTTGCTGTTTGTCTCAATTGTATGTAAAAGCAGAGAGGGGACGCATTGTTAGTGTCGGTTTGAATTGCGGTTGCAATCATAATGCGATTTGCCGTATACTTTGTCCGGTCTTTATATTTTTGGGTGTTATTTGCAGCAGTCGATTGGAGCTTAAATTTTTGTAACTCCAGAGCACCTCTGTGGGTATCAAATTTGGATTTTGTGGGATTGCTCTATTAGTTTTGGAGCTCCCTGTGGACTATTTGTTTGTCCGGAACAAGGTTGGCCTTGTTGTTGCTGCTGCACCCTTTATTTTGTTTTGCGTCTGTACCCTTATTGATCGATATATGATTCGATTCAATTTGATTGATTGATTCATGGGGTTAGCGTCTGTACCCTTGCAATTGGTTCACGTCCAAACCTTTTGCTTTGTTTGTATTTGCCATTGAATCTGTTTATTGTTTTGATTTGGTTGATTGTTGTTGCCGTCACTGTGGATCGGTCTAGAGCGCTTTGTGTTTAGGTTGTTTTGTTTGCAACAGGGCTCATCTCTGTATGTTCCTTCCCTCTTTTGGGGAGTTCTCCTCCATGCGTCTTCCCAGTCAGCAGGGCTGAGCTGGCATTCAGGTCCAGGGGAGCTGAAGGCACGGTGCTGGATGCAGTGATCCTTATGTATAGATTGTTGTGTGTTTTGTGGCTATGGTTGCCATGTGAGGCTGCCGTCGAAGGTTCTCTCAACGCGTCCTCCATGTTGCATGCAATAGGATTCAATTGCTTGCTTTACGTGGGCTTGGAGTGATTCCGTTGAAGCAGTGCTTCCAGTTTCATTGCTATGAGTCGTAGCAGTGCTGTTGTTGCTGCTATTGCTCTTATTTCTTTTGGAATATCTGTTCTTTGGACATTCGGACCAATCGTGATCATGTCTGGGAATTTGGCAAGGGTTGTTGTATTTTCTTTTGCCACTGGATGGCTCTTGCTCTTGCTCTTTTTCAGCGTCGCTGTCACTGTCCGAGCTGTCTCTGTCAATGCTGTAAGCGTCCGAATGAGAGCTGTTGTTATTGCTGTCAATGCTTTCAGCGTCGGAATCTTTATTTGAATGAGTGTCTGACGCTTTTCTTTTTGCTTGACGTTCTAAACAGCTCATGTGGTCTACTATAAACTGTACAGTGGTGTCCTCTTGGATTCCTTGGTGGATGAGACCATAGCTGTTGATCCATTTGCTTGGGAAGCTGTGTAGCAGAATGGTCTTGGCTTCTGTTGGTGACAAGTCGGGTCCATGTCCTTGGAGTCTTTTAGTGTACTTGAAGAGGATTTGCATCCGGTCTGCATGGTCTTTACATGGGACGTTGCTTGGCTTCTTGCATTCAGCGCTCCGAAGGTATGTATGCATGATGTCGTTGGCGTCCGTTGCATTGCAATAGTCTTGCTTGATGAAGTCCAGTATTGCTTGTTCATACCCTCCGATCTGCTGTTCATCGTATTGTTGAAGAGCCACTGCAAGCGCTGCATGTGGTAAATTGCTGCCTAGCTGCATTATCTGGGGTACTTTGGTCCACGACAAGCAGTTCGGACGCAGCGGATTTCGGTTCTTTATGTATGATGTTACATGTTACATGTTTGGAAGTCTCCCGGTACACCGGTTCCGGGGACTATAAATTTGAACTACAATAGGCTGATTGATTCCCTTGTAGGTGTCAAGGGATGGAACCAAGGGCAAAACGTCCTCCGGTTCACCCCCCTTTTTTTTCTACCATGAATCAGCCGGGCTTCTGATAGAAGAACTGCAATATTTGATGCAGTTTGATCTCTGACAAGTTACATGGAAACATCCCTGAATTCTGTTATGATCCATACAAGTGTCCTCGTACAGCAGCAGGAGGACTGGTGTCCCCCTGGGAGTATCAGTTTCCGGGGACCGGTATAGTTGCTCAGTACAGGACTACTAGCATGAATCACAGGGACTATGTTGATATTCAAGGTGATGCTACAGGCTGTGGTGCTAAGGCTCCTGTGTAGAGGAGTGTACTGGGGCTACATGCAATAGCACCTGGTAGCTATCTAACAGGAGCTGAGCTAAGTGCTAGATCCATGTGCTAATATCTAGCATAAGCACCTAGCAACAGGCTTACATTTTGCGCATCACGCATTTTGTCCGACGTGACGTTCCGATGTTCCAGTACTAAAAATACGTAGATTTCTACACAACTTTACAATGCAATATCTGGATCCCTTTTACACCCCCAATCACAACCCCAGGACCTACATGTATTAACCAAGACCTGCGCTCTTCGTTTCTGCTATCAGTTCCGTTGCTGGTTGCTTCGTTTGGTTGCTTTGGTTGCCAATTCACCACTCGACCGATCGATCGAGCAGCAGCAACAACCAAAACAAAACCAACACATAATTTTCTACAGCACCTCCAGTACAGATTCTACAGCAATTCGCAAATAATACTGTCGCCGTCTTCCTGCTTCGATCTGTTTCCAAGCTCCACCCTCAAGGCCCTTAAGTATATCTTATACTTAATGTTCGACACTGTTTCCAATCTGCTTAAGTGAGTATCACTTACCGTTCTACATTCTTCAAGGTTCCTTGCTAAGTCCCCTGAGTTTTTTCAAGGTGAAGTTCACGAACAGCCCCTTCCACTGTAGGAATATTTCTACATGAAATTCCAGCTGTCATCTGTTTTGAAGTCCATTGCCCTGCTGGACCATATGTGTTTTCGCTTATGGTCCTACTGTTTTTTTGACCCAAGCCCCACAGCCTCTAAGTACAGTTTGCTTAAGGCTCCACCACCTACATAACCCTCTCAGGTGTACAGTATAATTGTCATTTGTTTCCAAGTCTACTGCCCTGCTGGACCATATGTGTTTTCGCTTATGGTCCTACTGTTTTTTGACCCAAGCCCCAAAGCCGCTAAGTACAGTTTGCTTAAGGCTCCACCACCTACATAACCCTCTCAGGTGTACAGTATAATTGTCATCTGTTTTCAAGGCTACTGCCCTGATGGACCATAAGTGTTTTCGCTTATGGTCCTACTGTTTCCTGACCCAAGCCCCAAAGCAGCTAAGTACAGTTCGCTTAAGGCTCTCCTACCTACATATACCTCTCAGATGCATTCTTCAACTGTCATCTGTTTTCAAGTCTACTGCCCTGCTGGACCATAATTGTTTTCGATTATGGACCTACTGTTTTTCTGACCCAAGCCCTACCACCTACATATACCCTTCCAGTTCACAGTACAGCTGCCACCTGTTTTCAAGCCTACAGCCCTGATGGTCGTTAAGTGTTCACTTAGAGCCCTGTTTCCAAGCTACTATGAAGTTCTAACAGGAGGACAGCTGTTACGAATTTCGTAGTAGGCTCCACTGCCTCTATGTGCTTCAAATTTGAATACCAATACAAGCATTACCTGGGAAATTTTGCTTGTGTTCTTTCGGTACAGAATGTGTTTGGGGCTGACTACTGCATTACTGATGCTGCAATACAGTATGCAGAGACCAGTTTTGCTTGCGTCAGCTGACCACTTGCACTACTGATGCTGCAATCCAGTATACAGAGAGCAGTTTTGCTTATGTCAGCTGACCACTCCTAGCATTACTGATGCTGTACAGCAGCATTCAAGAGACAGTTTTGCTTGTGTCTTTCCCTTCCACGTTCTTGTTACCCCGTCTCCTGTACGCGTTGCAACAGCAGTGTCTGTTGTGCTCTGGACTGGTTCGTTTTTTTCCTGATTGTTTCCAAGGTTTGTTTGCAAAATTGTCGTTTTTACAACTTGGAGCCTAAACTCTCTTTGATTGAGGCGACGTGTCGTTCTACAACTTGGGGGCCTAACCTCTCTTCGATTGAGGTGACGATAAAGTCTGGTTACAGACTGAGTAGCTTTTAACCACCTTCGGTGGATTTTCCTACTTAAATAAGTATATTATTACAAGCACCTAGCAACAGGCTTAGCAACAGGCTTATTCTATTTGGTATGGGGTGCTAACTCCATATATACCGGGGTTGTCGCGTACGAATTGTACCAGTTGTACATACCCCGGGTATAGCATCTGCACTAATACAGCGTAGCTGAGTGCTACAAGGTTAGGGTTGCTAATGCTACGAGATACTGGATATGCTAACCTACCATGCTACCATACTATGCTACTGCCGGGGTGAGGTGATTGGTGTACAATATGTACTATGACGGGACGCCTGACCCAGACAGTTATTAAGCGCTAGCACGTGCTAGCGCTAGCACACGATTGGATCTAATTAAGCGCTAAGGCCACTCCACATGCTACTCCGTACGCTACACTACTCCATAGGATACAGTACTGGACCTACAGAGCTGTATAATACAAGATAGCAGAGCGTTGTCACGATACAGAGCTGAGCGCTTTGGCTCAGCTCCCTCCACTATATTCACTCTTTCTTTTCCACTCTAAAATAAAACACTATCATGCCCTCCCCTTTCGATAGATTCTAATGTACCTCTAGGGAAGTGCCTTGTAGTAACTAAGTGTATGCAATAGAGCTTGAACAGTGTCCTCTGTAGTCTCACTATTTACCAGGACTCTACGTGCTATTATTGTTATTGCAATCCCCTTATTTTGCTGACGAGCAAATATCAACGCATAAATTACTAGCGCTATCACGCTGTTTTTAGCATTGGTTGAGCAAAAATAGGCTATCTTTGGAGGATAAAAGAAAAGAATACGCTTCTGGTTGATATAAACAAGACATTAAAAAAGCTTACTGTCTCAGCTTTCCAAAGAAACTTACCCAAGGTTCAAATGCCAGCTGGAACCCTTTCAACTGGTAGAATCACATTTCTAGGGCAGTAAAAGCTGACTTTGAGTCCCAATGAAAGGTAGATCAATACGACTAACCTAACTATTGTCTAAAGAGGCATAAGGAGTTTGTTAAGGAGAGTTTAACCTAAAAATAATCATTTGAATTGGTTGAAAATTGATCCCAAGTGGAAACATTTTCGCTATTATTGCCCAGTATTACGAACCGGAGGTAGTAGTAATTACTACGTAATTTCGCAAAAAAATTGATTGTTCAGATTTCCCTTAGCCCCCAAATAATTTTGAGTCGTAGAGAATTTTTAAAATCAAAAGTGTTCCGCGCGTTTTTCTATTTCCGATCACTCCTCTGGAACTAATCCGTACGTACGGAAAATTCATTACTACTACCATACCGTAACCTTGCTTGATGCTTACTCCTGGGTCTACGATGCTACCGTTCATTTTTTTAAAAAAAAGGATGAAGTACGTAAGGTAAAGATACAAGTAATGTTAACTAATTACTCCGCACTACTGATTTTATAACGCCAGTCCGAAAACAAGTACTACGTACCAGGTACGTCCCGTACTTGTGTACGAAGTAAGAGTTCTTTTAGAAGTATTGTACTGGTATGAACGGTACGAGTAAGGTACACCTGTACCAGTACTTCTTACCTCGTTGTGTGAACTGTCTCAAATGAGCGCGCGAAAACCGTCTACGTTGCGTCTCCAATGCTTTCCATCATCATCATCATCATCATCATCGTCGATGATTGTCTTCAAAATAAGTCTCTGCATCACCCATCACGGTGTTTCCACGACAAACCCAATTTGGTCAATCTTACTCCTAAACTAAGATTACTCCAAGAACGACCTAGCCACAGACTCCTATTTCATTATTTGAACATTGACTGACACCACAATACAAACGCGTGGAAAACGTAGTACTATCATGTGCAAGTCAGAAGAAACGAAGGAGCTCAAAGAATATTTCACCGACGAAGTGGCTAAGCACAACACCGAGGGTGATGTGTGGATGATCATCGGGAATGACAACAATGGTGCGTCTCACAAAAAATGATGGTTTTCATAGGAATGATTTGCAATATTTTATCTGTGTAGCACTAGTTCATGTGTGGGAGACAGCGGGATTCCATCATACAGCTATATCCAGCCCAATCAGACCGTGATGAGATGGATGGATGCAAGAGTCATTGTGATGTACCCATGGAAAAGTTGCAAGATAAAGTGCAAATTCAGAGCCTCGATACAAAGAAGCATATGTAGAATATTGAACTTTTGTGCCTCGTTCTGAAAAATTGTTTCTCAATTTATTTTGCTCACAACTGCAGGAGGTCCGAAAGTTTACGATGTCACAAAGTATCTTGACGACCATCCTGGTGGATCCGAAGTACTGTTGGATGTAGCCGGTCAAAATGCCGACGAATTTTTTGAGGACATCGGCCATTCAACCGAAGCTCGAAAGGAACTCGCGAAGTATTTGATCGGAACGTACAAGATGACTGAGGCAGAAATTGAGGAATTGAGGGCGAAGACAGCTGAGGCGAAGAAAGGTTTTGGAACGTCAAACATGATTCTGATGTCTATTATTTTTGCTCTCATTGCGTTTGGGTGGAAATTTTTGAATTAGCCTCATTATGAATGAATGCGAATGGGTGGCAACCGAGCAGCGCAACACTTTCGTATGTGAAGTGTACTGCTTCTGTTTCAGTCTGTCTTTTTCAAAATATATTTTACTAGAATTGCAATTTCTTTCCTGACTTTCGGAGTTGTACTGCGAAATTGCGACGAAAGGATTATATTACTCGTGATCAACATAAAAATTGCATTTTCATAGTGATTCCGTAGTACATCATCGTCTCCGTGCCTACGGGAGCAATCTTACTCTTTTCTTTTCTCGTCAACATCCAATTCTACGTCATGATCGAATTTGTCAACCATTTCGCCACTTGGAAGATTTGCGGTATTGATATCGTGATCCATGTAATGAACTTTTTGATCCAAATAATGAATTTCATGAGTTGTTGCTGTTGTTGTCGGTTTTTCTCCCATGTTGTAAACCATACGCGGTCCAACCGCTGAATTGTGCCCTCCCATTTCAAGGGACCGTCTATAGCAAGCCCATATGGCATCAGTCACCAACGGCCTTAATCCGCCCTTTTCAAGTTCGTATATGGCAGAGGCAGTCGTTCCCGCTGGTGATGTTACTGAATTTCGCAAAATGGCAGGATGTTCACCAGTTTTCATAGCGTAAAGCGTAGACCCTTAAAGCAACAAAGCAGATATGGGGAACGGCCATTTCAGTTTTTGCAAAAAAATGTTGAGGGAAGTTGCAGAGACGAACCAATGAGCTTAGTGAAAGTAATCCTCAACCGAATTTACGGACCTAAAATAGTATGATGCACTAACGTGGTCGCGGTTTCTCTCGAGAATCCCATGTGAACTCCGGAATCAATCATTGCCTCCATGAGCATGAAAATGTCTGCAAGTTGGTAAATCGAAATCCAGGAGAAGGATTTTATTAATGCAGTGGGGACGGTATAAAATCAAACTGAGAGAAAACTATCGGTATTCAACATTCAAACAGATTTCCGTCGACGATTTCCATTCATTGACAGTTTCCTCGTCTTGTGAAACTTCAATACGAAACTTACAAGCAGGACCACTTCCGCTAATAGATGTGGACATATCAACGAATTTTTCATCGTCCACATAAATCGCTTTCCCGAATGTGTTAAGTAATTTGGACACCGATTGCCGTTCACAACTCGTCAAATTTGGTGTGCAACACCACACTGTCATACCCTCCCCAATCATTGAAGGTGTATTTGGCATGCTACAGGAGAGCGATTGGAGACATGACAGAGGAAAATACAACTTATTGGTTTGAAACACAAAAGGAAGGGCATAAAAGAAACGATGTAGCCAGGTGCTGTCGTCGCGTTTATAATTTTCCTCATCAAACCACCCACCTTCTCACGATCTTGGCAACTCCCGAAGGTGCAAAATCCTTAACTGGTGTGCCCGCCAAGATGCTGAGTAACGTTGCATCCTCTCGCAACCTGAACCCTGAACAAGTGCTGTCAGTTCCAAGAGTTCCAGGTTGCGACGAAGGGAACTCTTTCCAAAAGGATTCGTTTATATTTTGTGGTTTCACGGCAAGGACAATGCATTCAGCATCGTTTACAGCCTCGGCAATAGATTCCGACGCTTGAATACCAGGAAATTTAGATTTCATGTTTGCCATCGAGTTGGTTGATACATCGTATATGGAAATCTTCTCTGCCGCCTGATAACCATTAACAATGAGAGGATCGATCATGGCCTGGGCCATTTTCCCCGTCCCGATAAAGGTGATTTTGTCAAAGATGTTCTTCCCGGATTTCGTACCCGCATATGATGCCATCCATCTGAGTTTCCAACTGCCTTGTTGGTTTCTTCCAAACAGGAACGGTTGAGAGGTGATTGTACGGAACATGACTACAAGTACGAAGTAGCTGACAGAGATCAAGAATAGTACGAAGTAAGATCTTACTGAACATCCGCGGATTTCTTTGTGGAGCGATAGAAGCAATCGGTCCAAAAAGTTGCGTGGGGGGAGGTTCTGCAGTTGATTGTTGATTTACTTTTACGACGACACACAGTGCCATCCAATCGAGCGAATCGTGACTGAAAGAATATTCCGCACGGGAATGACACTATTGAAGTGAAATTAGCATATCTTTAGTGCACATGTGAAGTGCCATACCCCAGGTCTACTAGTAGTGTTTACAATAGTAGTGATATGCAAATTGTAATTGTGAGCTATTAGATCATTAGTGAGGTTATTGGAGGTGCTCTCTCGTGGAGCACTGAGCGATTGATTAGCGAGCCCTGCTGAGTCAGCTCATCGCTGATCTTGCTCTGATCCAAACCTTATCCTTATTAGGATTGGTTCGGTGCACGGCATACGCCTCCATGGGAATGTCACTATTGGTTCAATTGTACCCCTTTCCAATAGTTACAGTCACATTACTTGTGAGCTACTGGACTAGGGAGTATCACTGTTGGACCATTCTTAGGATCCATACTGTTAGGAATTAAAAAAGAAGTCCTCACCCACCACACGGGAATGATGAGGTTGCAATCAGCCCATAGTTGGTTGAATAGGCTATGTCCATCTGCAGGGAGTGCTCTGTATCCTCCTCTGTAGAATGGAGAGAAGAGAGGAGTGGTTGTGTCAAACCTGTGGAGCTGGTACAACTCGTAGTCTGTAGGAGTATTCCACATCCTTTGTGCCGTGCACCAGAATACAGTCATGAGTACACGCGGGACTGGATTAAGGATAAGGATAAAAGAAAACAATCAGCGAGCCGATAGAATCGCCGATTCAGAGAGCTCTTGGACCTGTAGCAATAGACTAACCACTAGAGCTCACAATTTGCATATCACTACTACTTTCTAATCACTAGTAGACCCGGGGTATGGCATGATTTTAAAATCAAGCTGAGTGCTGACGACCATGAGCAGAGAGAGATCGATCGGCCAAGGCGCCGACGAGACCGAAAAGACTGCCAGCAAATGGAGGCACAGAGAAGCAAAACAGGGAGAAGGATATCTGGTGTCTGCAGCACTAGGAAGACCGACCCCAGCAACTGTTAGCGCCCGAAGAGGGGAACAACAGCAGCAACAGAGACACCTAAGTACCTAAACAGGACCATGATCGACAACAGGAAATAATCGAAAAATTCGAAAATACAGACTGAAAAAGTGACACATAAATCAGCAAGTGGACTAATTGGACCAACGCTGAGTGGATGGACAGACCGAAAAGGGTATGCCAACCAAAACCGAAATATACGGATATCCGGAAAGGTATACATTAAATACCCAAACACCACTAATCCCACGGGACAACGAGAAGTGGGACCGGCCCGGTGACGACTTAATAGAGAAGCAACGCCGGAGAACCACGGGAATCGAATCCCATGAAGTAGAAACAGAAACAACTCCGGGGAGCCACAGGATTCCCGTGAACTTAAGAGAGAAACAACTCCCACCACTGAACAGACCAGGGGGAAAGATCAGTTATAACACGAGTTATCGCGAGAGCAGTAAAAATCCAGCAAAAAGAACTGGAAGAGCTGAGCAATCATTCTTGCTCAATTCCAACACAAGCAAACAGAAATAACAAAATAGTGTAATTAAAATTAATAGAAAACTGATTAACCCACCATGGCAACCAAAGGAACCAAACTGAAGCCCTTTAACATCACTCGGGAGGACTGGCCAGAAGACGCCACCACCGTAAAGATGAGTGTAGACAGCGAGAAGGGTGGAATCGCATTCAGCGACTACCTGAAAGTTCTCAATGTTACACTCTAAGGTAGAAAATTGGAGTAGTATAAAAAGTGACTAATTGTTAACTCTTAACAGAGCATTTTAGTTTTCGTGTGAACGTTTGAATGAACGTTTGCATGCACACGAGCGCGCCTTACTACTATTTGAATAACGGCGCACATGCATTGCTGGAGCGCCCGGCGTACAGTTTGAATATTTGTATTCAAACGCCGGTCAGCTCGTATGTGGGATTCGGTTAATTATTTAATCGTGATTCATGCTTGCTACGCTAGCATGTCACATAGTGCCTCATGATTAGACGAATCTTACGAGGCCCAGTGAATAGCCGTCGACTCCGACTCCGGTTCTTTGTAAGGGGTTAGCTTCCGGATGTTCACTGTTTCTGCTACTGAAGGTGCTTTCTGAAGTTTAACTGTACCATTGTCATTCACTTGTATGATGCTGAAGGGGCTGGTTCTTCTAGGCTGTAGCTTGTCTGGATCCGGTTCCTGCAGCCACACCTTGTCATTGATTTGGAAGGCATGTTCTATCCTTTTGGCATTGTCCCGAAGCAGCGCTTTGTTAATTCCTTGCTGCCTAAGCTGTTTCAGTGCCAATAGATTAGAGGTTAATGGCAGATCGATCATCATGTCCCTGTTGAAGACCAGGGAGCCTGGAGAGGCTTGTAGTGAGGTGCTGACTGCGCATCGAGAGGCATGCATGCATGTTGCTAGGGCGTTGTCCATGAGCTGAGTGGCTCTGGCATTGGCTTGTGGAGGATTGACATGCACTAGGACTCGTAGGATATCAGCGACTGTGTGGTGGACGCGTTCACAGATAGCATTGGCTTGTGGATTCTTGACTGTGGTGGGGACCGATTGGATTCCATACTGCTGTAGGGTGAGTTGGAATTCAGCCCCTAAGAACTCACCACCATTGTCATGGATACATCTGTTTGGTCTAGGATATCTTGAGAGCCAGCAGTTCTTGAATTGATCAGAGACGTGCTGAGATGACTTGTCTCTGATCCGGATGATTTCCAGTAGGTTGGTAACTGGATCAATACAGGTGAGGGCCTTGAAGTTGTAGGTTTTGTTTTGAGCAGTGATCTTCCAAGGGCCTATAAGATCAACGTGGACTTCATCGAAGGGCGATACCGGGGCTTCTTTGGGAGGAAGCTTCCCATATTTAGCTTGCCTGCTCTTGTATTGGATACAATCATCAGGGCAAATGTAGGACTTGCATAAGTTGGACAGGTTGTCTGCGTTCTGCATAAGTTGGACAGGTTGTCTGCGTAGAAGCGAGCTGAGATAGTCTTATATAGCCTGGTGGATCCACAATGACCCAACAGGAGATGGTACCACTTGATGGTATCATTCGTAAGAGAACTTGGTATGTAAATTCGCCAATTATCTGGATTGGATTGGTTGGCATAGCAAAGGATGTTATTGCCTTGTAATTCTTGATAGAAGAATGCTTTGGATTGAATCTTGAACTTGATAGTCGGATCCTTCTGCTGATGGAGGTATATCTTGTTATAGTTAACCGGACATTCCAGGTCTTGGTTGTTTGGTAGGTTGACCAGGCACTCATTGTTCAGCAAGCAGGAGTATAATTCCTGATCTGCGTCATTGCATAAGTGTTGGAATAGGTTTGGGAACTCTGCTAGGAACAGTTCTTCATCTTGCTTGGGGACTTCAAGTTTCAGAAAATCAATAAGAGTGCCCTTATTAAGGGCTTCTTTCTTCCCCACAGTAGGTGGATCCATCCGGGGGAGTCTGGAGAAGGCATCAGCAAGAACATTCTTCTTGCCTTCAATATAGGTGAGGTTGACACCAAATTCTTCAAGGAACAATCTCCACCGGAGGACTCGTTGGACTGAGAGTGTTCTGAAGGTAAGATTTTTATGGTCAGTGTATACATTGATGACTCCACCGAGGAGCATTTTTCGGTACTCTTTGCAACAGAGTACAATTGCTAGGAGTTCTTTCTCCGTAGTAGTATAATTCTTTTGGGCATCAGATAGTTTCTTGGACCAGTATGCAATAGGCTTGCCATCTTGTAGGATGGCAGCACCTAGTTGTAGGTCGGAGGCATCAGTATACAGTTCAAAGGGCTTGTTAAGGTCTGGATAGGTGTTCAGCGCATCTGCTGCTACCATGGCTTTCATTTCGCGGAAGGCTTTATCTTGAGCAGGGCCCCAAGTAAAAGTTGAAGGAGCTTTGCGTTGTTTGCCTTTGATGGCAGCTGTTTGGGGATTTTTCTTGGGAGTTCCGGTTATATCAAAGAGAGGAGCTAGGACATGGGATCTGCGAGGCCACATATCTCTGTAGTATCCTACTGCTCCTAGGAAGGACTTGACTTGGGTCACAGTTCTTGGTCGATCCATATGGAGAATGGCTTCAATCTTCTTTCTCCAAGGCTTAACTGCAGTAGGAGTCATCCAATAGCCTAGGAAATCGGTCTCTTGTACAGCCCAATCACACTTGAGGGGGTTGCATTTGAGCCCATTTTGGTTAAGCCGGTCTAGGATTTTGTCGATAGTCTTCATGTGGAGGTCAAAGGATCCATTGGTCCAGACGCCTATATCATCAATATAAACAGTACAGTCGGTGTCTTGTAGGATATCTTCCATTAGTTGTTGAGCAACATCTGGAGAGACTTTGACACCCATGGGGAGTCTCTGATACTCATAGCAACCATATGGCGTCACGATGGTACAGAGCTTCTTGCTTGCATCATCCAGTTCAAAGCAGTAGTATTGCATGGACAAGTCAATCTTGGTGAAGTGAGTGTACTTGCCTCGCTTGTTCATGATATCCTGTATCCGGGGGATTGGATAAGGACGTCTTTCAAGGAGTTCATTCAGTTCCCTAAAGTCTGATACCCATCGTACCCTGTTATCTTTCTTGGGTACTATGAAGGTTGGAAATGCCCATTCGGCCGGTCCAGTGCAATGCTTGAGGACTCCATCATTACAAAGATTCTGGAGCTCCCTTTTGAATAGGTCTTCTCTTTTGTATGCGACTGGGTAAGGCTTCTTGTGTATAGGCTTGGATCCTGGCTTTAGTCTTAGGGATATCTTCTTGTGTGGATACTTGCCAAGTTCTCCATTGAAGACGTTTGGATACTTGTTTAGTATTGCTTGGAACTGCTGCTGTTCGGTCTTGGACATGTGGGACTGTTGCTGTGCGACTGTCGATGGATCTGTTTCTTGGTAGGCTCTGTCTAAGATAATCTTGGACTTGTATGGATTGGCGAAGGAGGGATCATCAGCAAAGAGTTCGGCGTCTTCTAGTTCTTCCATGAGCATGGTGTAGTCTGACTCGTGGTATAAGGAGGTATCCTTCATGGGAATAGTTCTATCCATCCATTGTATGGCGCCTTCTTTGAATAGGAGATTGATCTGTGCCAGGTGGAGGAAGTCTCTGCCTAGTATAAGATCATATCTGCAGCCGGGGGAATGGAAGAGTCTTGCCTCTTGTAGGTCGATAGTGTAATTGCCAAACTCTTGTAGCTTGATGTTCTTCATGATGATATATTCTGTAGTATCGAAGCTGCCATTGGCTGTAGTAGTTAGGACTTGGTGCTTGCTTCGTAGTGGCATTGTGCCAAATGGTAGTGCTCTTTTGTTGATTAGAGTTCCGGAGGATCCACTATCTAGTAGCGCTAGTAGTGGTCTTGCCTTTAGGGGAATGCCTTGTATGAACTGTATATTGGTTAGTAGAATAGGAGCCACGTTGCTCTTATTCGTTGTAGATTCTGCTGTATTTTTGGTTGTATTTCCAGCAGTCGACAGTAGCTTTAAATAATTTTGCTCCAATGCACCTCCTTTGGTGTAGTCTTTGGAGCTTCTGGGATTGCAATAGAGATTTTTTGCTGTACCGGTAGACCAGTTTCTTGCCAGGGACAAGGTTGATCCATTTGTTGCTGCTGCTGTCTTATTTGGATCGATCGCGTTGATCGATATTGCGTCTGTACCCTTGGATCGATTCGGATCCATGTTCGATATATCCTGTAGGATGTTTCGAACGATTGTTTTTGCTGCGTCAGCAGGCTTTGCTAAGCTTTCAACAGGAATACTCCATCCTGTAGGTTCCTTCCCCTCTTTATCTGGGAGATCTCCTCCATGCGTCATCCCAGACAGCAGGGCTGTGCTGGCATCCAGGTCCTGGGGAGCTGGAGGCAAGGTGATTGCTGGTTTTGGTGAAGCCCGGGGCTTCTTCGAAGGCTTGGAGCCTTCGTGGAGTCAGGGGAGCCACACGAGTTCCCCATCGATGCTCCTTTCAGTTCTTCCACCATGATTAGCATGGTACGCCTCGATTGCTGCGTCGCGCGCTGCGTTCATGTGAGCTTGGAAGGTCTCGTTGCTTCCTGCTATCATCAAAGCTCTTGTATTGGCGTGGAAGGTCTCCGGTTGGTTGTTTCCGGAGCCCTTGTTGTAGTTCTTGGAGAACCTGTTCTTTGGGCATTCAGACCAATCATGATTATGGCCTGGGATCCGACAGGGGTTGGATTTCTTCTTGTTCTGGTTTCCCTTGTGGTTGGAATTGTAGTTGCGCTTTCGGGCGTTCTTGTTGTTGTTGTTCGAATTGTTCGAGCGCTTTTGTTGCTGCTTGTTGTTGTTTCTATTGCCCTTCTTGTTTGCTTGGCGCTCGTGGCAGCTCATGTAGTCCACAATGTGTCGGACTGTCGTGTCTTCTTGGATTCCACTGTGCATCATGCCATAGCTTTCGATCCATGCAGAGGGGAAGGAATGGAGAAGGATGGTGAGTTTCTCCACTCTCGAGAGAGGCGCACTGCTTCCTTCTAATTTCTGTGTATATTTCATGAGGATGAGGATGCGATCAGCATGTTCTTTGCATGTAGCCGCTGGCGTCTTTCGGCATTCATGGCTTCGGAGGTAGGTGTGCATGATGTCCCTTGCATCTTTGGCATTGCAGTAGAGCTGAGTGAAGTCAATGAAGGCTTGTTCATACCCCCCAATTTCTTCTTGGGAATACTGGAATTCTTCGGGATCCAGTGGGTCCTTGATCATGTCATTCCACTTGCTCTGGGCGTCTGTGGTGAGACAACGTCCGAAGTGGGTTAGGTAGATGCCAACCGGCAGTCGAAGGTAGCTGGCAGCGTTCCTGAAAGACTCTTCTACAAAGAGCAATTCTTCTAGCCCTCCGGTCTCCGTGAAGAGAGGAACCTTCATGCTGTCGGTTCGGTCTTCATCGACGTTGTACAGAGTAAAAAGTTTGGGCTTGGTTCGATCGAAGGAGCTCTTGTAGGTGATGGGGGGATCTCTGTAGATACCAGTCATCTTGTTGGAGATACAACTTGCCTCTGTTGTTGAGGATAAGGGTTGTTTATTCGATTGTTTTGGTTCAGTACTGAATTCTACTGTTTTCCTACGTTGAAGATAAACAGTAATTACTGTGTTACACTCTAAGGTAGAAAATTGGAGTAGTATAAAAAGTGACTAATTGTTAACTCTTAACAGAGCATTTTAGTTTTCGTGTGAACGTTTGAATGAACGTTTGCATGCACACGAGCGCGCCTTACTACTATTTGAATAACGGCGCACATGCATTGCTGGAGCGCCCGGCGTACAGTTTGAATATTTGTATTCAAACGCCGGTCAGCTTGTATGTGGGATTCGGTTAATTATTTAATCGTGATTCATGCTTGCTACGCTAGCATGTCACACTCAATGGTACTGAGAGACCAGAACTCTTCATCATCTGGAAGAGAGATTTTGACCAGAAAATTGCTGGCAATGACAAACTCCACGGAGACCAGAAACTGGATGTCCTACAGAGAATTCTCTCAGGGGAGGCACTAGCGCTTGTCCAGAGGACGCTCACTCGGACCTACTTGGCCGAACTGAACCACAAGGTCCACAACACCAAACGCGTCCAGAAGAAGATCCAGGAAATCGAAAAGCGGGATCAAGCAAACATACTACTATCAATGGGACAAGACGCCACCAAAACTCCCCGGCAAAGGAGAAATCTCCAAACGCCAACAAAACCGACACAGCTACGGCAACATCGGACAAAGAACCAGAGGTCGAAAACATCGACTCTCCAATCCCAAAGAAAAGGGTAGCAAACGCCCTCACCGAGTACTACCGATCCCAGGAGTACAGGAAGGATGTCATGGAGGAATGCATGCATGTCCTCAAGCTCAAAATCTTTGGCAATGACACCAACGGGAAACGCTCGTACATTGTCCTCCGCAGATTCATGCGAGGAATGCGAGTGGAACTCAAATATGGCATCAGAGCCTGGGCCAACCGAATGGCCGAACTACAAAGCTATCTCCCAGAATGTCTCTGGGAGTGTGGCAGTGACCAAGTGGAAACACCAACCAGTTTCACACAAGGGGAACTGAAGGAAATATTGGATTCCAACATGACCCACTCCCAACGCGAAAAGTTGGAACACATTGGATGGGACCTCTACACCCACTCCTTTAACACCACTATCGACAAGCTCGAAAATCTGGAAACCACCATCCGGAAGGAAGCGATACTCCAACAGCGCATCACCGACCTCGAAAAGAAGAATGGCGTCGCCAAGAAGACTCCCAAGGCCGCATCTGGGGGAGGACACGCCAAGTCCCCTGGCAAGAAGAAGCGCCCTATGGACAACAGCAACAAACAGCTATGCAAGACATGTGGCAAGGTCCATGCCGGCAAATGCTGGAAACTAACCGGTGGCCCCTCCAAGAAGGGAAAGTTCGACCGGGAGACCATCAACTTGCTCAAGAAGCATTTTGTGGCAAAAGACGGCTCAGCTTCTGAGCAGTACTCCAAACCCCACTGGGGAAGGAACCTATCAAACCACGAGTACTCTTACGTACTGGCCACGGCCCAAGCTGACCACGAAGTCTCCGATGACGAGATCGATATCTCTGAACGCGAACTCAAAGAGTACAGAAGAAAGTACAGAAAGACCTTCAAAAAGAAAGGTTCCCACAACTGAATGGCTGATACCATCCACACCGGACCCCGCATCGTCAACAGATTTGCGGACGTCTGTGTGGAGGTATTGGACCACAAGGGAAGGGGGAAGATGCTCCGGGGCCTACTAGACTCTGGTTGCTCCAAATCCATTGTACTAAAGCAATTTGTCGACCGAAGTCAACTAACGAACCGAGACCAAAGATCTGTCACCTACAACACATATGGAGGCAAGTTCCGAACCAAGTCTGCGGCTTCAGTGGGACTAAGGCTGATAGAATTTTCAAACTCTAACACCATCAAATGGACCTTCCAAGTGGATGAATACCATCATCACGAGGAGGTGCCCTATGACATGATTATAGGATCCGACCTAATGACACAACTGGGACTGGATATAAAATACAGCTCCCGCACAATTGAGTGGCAGGGTGACTCCATCCCCATGAAGGGAATGGGGGAGCTTGCTGACCCGGACAAATGTGAGGCAGTATTCTTTGCCAACACACAAAGTCCAATCCTCCAACAGGAGGAAGAGAGGCAATCCAAAATCCTGGACGCAGATTACTCCAAGGTGGACATCGACGCTATGGTCGCCGACCTGGAGATCACAGACGAGTCCAAGGAAGCCTTAAAGAAAACACTGAAGAAATTCCCAACACTCTTTGGAGGAGGGTTGGGTCTGCTCAAAAACATAGCACCGGTATCGATCAAACTCCAACCAGGAGTCAAACCGGTCCGGCAGAGGTACTATTCCGTACCCCATGCCTTTGAACAAGCACTCCGAAAGGAGATCACCAGGCTCTGTGATATTGGAGTCCTGGAAAAGCTCCCCCATGATGATGACTCACCATGGGCGTCCCCGACCTTCTGTCAACCCAAAAAGACAGGGGACATTCGTGTACTTACCGACTTCCGGAAGATGAATGCAGCCATTCAACGGAAACCATTCCCCCTACCACGGATAGGGGAAACGATTCAAAGACTACAAAAGTTCAAGTCAGCTACGGCGCTGGACTTATCCCAAGGATATTATACCATTCCCATTTGCAAGGAGAGCCAAAAGATTTGCTCCACCATCTTGCCATGGGGAAAATATGCCTACAAGAGATTGGCAATGGGAATCGCATGCGCTCCCGATATCTTCCAATCAGTCATGATGAACCTACTTGGCGACCTGGACTATGTCCTGGTCTATATTGATGATATCCTGATCATCCAACGAGAGGGGGAATCTGAACAGGATCACCTCGACAAGATCGACACAGTCCTCCAGAGACTGGATGATGCTGGCTTTTGAGCCAACCTAAGAAAATCCTTCTTCATGCAAAAAGAAGTGGAATATCTGGGGTTTCTATTAACAACAGAGGGCATTCAGCCCCAGCCAAAGAAGCTGGAGGCGATGAAGCGACTAGAAGCACGCAAGAACACCAAGCAACTCAAGATGTTCCTTGGGATGGTGAATCTCTACAGGGATATGTGGAAGCGGCGCTCCCACATCCTAGCCCCCCTGAACAAACTAGCAGGGAAAAAGGGAAAAATGAACTGGTACTGGGGCCCAGCAGAGCAGAAAGCTTTCATGGAGGCAAAGAGGATGCTGGCAGACGAAGCCAAGCTTGCATTCCCAGACTTTACAAAACCATTTCATCTCTACTCAGACGCTAGCGACAGGCAACTGGGAGCAACTGTATGCCAAGATGGCAAACCCCTCGGATTCTACACGAGGAAACTGAACTCAGCGCAGCTCAACTACACTGTCGGAGAAAAAGAACTCCTGGGCATAGTAGAAGGCCTAAAGGCATTCGAAGGAATCCTCCGAGGCCAAGATGTGATTATTCACACGGATCATCTCAACCTACTGTACCAGCAGATGCCCACCCAGAGAATGGTACGGTGGAGACTCCTCATGGAGGAGTTCCACCCAGTAGTCAAACACGTTGCTGGCAAAGACAATGATGCAGCAGACGCACTATCACGACTGGACATCACTGATGACCCAGCAGATACGGTGGAATGGTTACCACCAAATAAGCCCCTCACCTACGCGGATGAGGAAGAGCACCTCCGGCAACTACTATTCCCACTTGGGGAATCACCGGAAGAATTCCAGGGCAATAGTGCATTCCCACTTGCTCCGGATATGATCCAGTTCTACCAACAAAAGGACACGGGAATCACGAGTGCTCTGGAAAAAGACAATCGACTGACCACCAAAATGGTGGAAGGTTACAGTCTAATCCACAAGGAAGGGAAGATTCTGATCCCGGATAAACTCAAAAATAGAGTTATGGAATGGTACCACAGCATGCTGGTCCATCCCGGAGAAAAGAGAATGGAACAGAGCATCCGCTCAGTATTCACCTGGAAAGGCCTACGGAAAGACGTCCAGGACCTCTGTAAACACTGCCACACGTGTCAGATGTTCAAGAAGAGTGGCTGGAAGAAGTACGGCCTACTACCGGAGAAAGCAGTTGAAGTCACCAAATGGCAAAGGGTCAACGTCGACCTCTGGGGACCTGCAACTGTCCACAACAAAAATGGTAAGGATTACCATATTCATGTTCTCACCATGGTGGACCCAGTGACCGGATGGTTTGAACTGGCTCACCTGAAGGACTCCCCAAATGCAGCAGAAACTCAACGATTGCTGGACAGTATCTGGCTAGCAAGATATCCGCGCCCAAAGGAAATTGGCTTTGATGGCGGGAGTGAGTTCAAAGCAGAGTTCCAAGAGCTCTGTGACAACATGGGGATGAAAAGAAAGCCCAGTGGCGCCTGGAACCCACAATCCAACTCAGTGTTGGAAAGAATCCACCAGGTCCTGAAGGACTGCCTATTGTCCTTTAACCTGGAACAAAGAGACCTCCACGAGAAGGATCCTTTTGAGGAATTCACCACCAAAGCGGCGTATGCTATCAGAAGTGCCATCCACACAACGCTGGGGTATTCCCCAGCACAGTTGGTGTTCGGAAGGGACATGTTCATGCCTGTGAATTTCCCAGTGGATTGGGAAGCAATCCAAGCAAGGAAACAAAAGAGTATCCACAAGAGTAACATCAGGGAGAACCAGAAGAGGATTCCCCATGTCTATAAGGAAGGAGACTATGTCACCCTGGAAAGGAAGGGCATTATTCCTAAACTATCCTTCCCACGACAAGGACCTTACAAGGTGCTCAAGGCTCATGACAATGGAACTGTAACTATTGAAACTGCTCCCTTTGTAACCGACCGGGTTAATATTAGGAGAGTCCATCCCTATCATTGCAGGAATAGCACTAAACTGGAGAAGTAACTAAATGTAACAGTACCATGGAGGAGTATGCCGTGCACCAGAATACAGTCACGAGTACACGCGGGACTGGATTAAGGATAAGGATAAAAGAAAACAATCGGCGAGCCGATAGAATCGCCGATTCAGAGAGCTCTTGGACCTGTAGCAATAGACTAACCACTAGAGCTCACAATTTGCATATCACTACTACTTTCTAATCACTAGTAGACCCGGGGCATGGCACTTTGCCTCCACGAAAGCATGTAGCTCTTCTCGTTCCAGCACTGTTGGCTGTCTGTTATCATGTTGGATTCAATATCAACCATGTTGTGTCGATTTGTTGACGTTGCTTTGGATAGTTCTTTGTACATTGTTTTGGTTGATGGTTCCTGATCGTTCGTCTGTAACAACATGAATGTCGATTATTTTGTTGGTCGCAGTCCTTCTATTGATTGTTATCATTTGTTTTTTTGTTTATTTTGTTGTCGCCATAGCCATTGAGCGCTCAAATCTGGTCCGTTGTTTCCATTATTTTGGGCACAGTCTTGCTTATTTTTGGTCAACCATGGTCCTCTTGGGGTCCTTAGGTCTCGCTGTTGTTGGAGCTGCCCCATTTATGGTGCTAGCTGCCATTGTTCCCGTTCCCCTGAATGGTAGGATATTGGAATTGTTCTTCAAACAGTATCTTTATGCATAGCTGTCGCTTGGATCGGTCTTGCGTTTTGCTTTCCTTTTTTAAATTATTTTGTAGTCGAGCATGGTCCTGTTGAGGCCCTTAGGTGTCTCAATTGTTGCCGGTGCCCCATCTTGTGGTGCTAACTGCAACTGTTCTGTCTCCAGCTTTTGTCGAACAATTGGAGTTATTGTCGCCGTCCCACTGGATTGGTTGTTCTTTTTTGCCGTTGTTCCTGGAACGGTCTTGTGTCGGCGGCCATGGTCCTGTTCAGGTCCTTAGGTGTCCCTTTTGTTGCTGCTGCTCCATCTAATGGTGCTAGCTGTGACTGGGATTGACGTTGCTCCGTTTTATCCCATGATCGGTCTTCTGTTTTTGCCGTTGTTCCTAGAACGGTCTTTTTCCAATGTTTTGGTTGTTTTTTGTCGATGACCATGGTCCTGTTGAGGTCCTTAGGTGTCTCTTTTGTTGCTGTTGCTCCGTCTTACAGCGCTAGCTGCAACTTTGCCGTCGTTCATCAAACAATTGGAGTTATTGTCTGCGATTGTTCGTCTTCGAATCGTATTGTCACCGTCACCTTGTGATCGGAGGTAGTTATCGCCATATCATTGTAATCAGTTATTTGGTCAACCATGGTCCTATTGAGGTCCTTAGGTATATCTGTTGTTGGAGCTGCCCCATCTGATGGTGCTGCTTGCCGTGCACCGGAATACAGTCACGAGTCCGTTCGGGACTGGATTAAGGATAAGGATAAAAAGATCAGCAAGCCGATAGAATCGCCGATTCAGAGGCTGCTGGAACTGTAGCAAATAGACTAATCTATAGAGCTCACAATTTGCATATCACTACTACTTTCTAATCACTAGTAGACCCGGGGTATGGAATGATTTTAAAATCAAGCTGAGCGCTGACGACCATGAGCAGAAAGAACGCGATTGACCGGAAAGAGTCGACGAGATCGAAAGACTGCCAAAAATGGAGGCGCAGAGAAGCGAATCAGGGAGAAGGATATCCAGTGTCTGCAGCACTAAGGAAGACCGACCCCAGCAACTGTTAGTCCCCATGCAGGGAGCAGCAGCAACAGAGACACCTAAGGACCTAAACAGGACCATGGTCGACAGCAGGAATAATCGAAAAATACGGAAATATGTGCTGAAAAAGTGACACATAATCCAGTGATTGGACTAACTGGACCAACACTGAGTGGATGGACAGACCGAAAAAGGGCACGCCAACCAAAACCGAAATATACAGATATCCGGAAAGGTATATAATAAATACCCAAACACCACTAATCCCATGGGAAACGGGAAGTGGGACCGGCCCGGTGACTGCTTAACATAGGAGCAACGCCGGAGAACCACAGGAATCGAATCCCACGAAATAAAAACAGAAACAACTCCGGGGGACCACAGGATTCCCGGGAGCCAAAGAGAGTAACAACTCCCACCACTGGACAAACCAGGGGGAAAATCAGTTATAACACGAGTTATCATGAGAATAGTGCCAAAATCCAGCAAAAGAACTGGAGGAGCTGAGCAATCACTTTTGCTCAATTTCAACACAAGCAACAAAGATAACAGAAATAGTGTAACTAAATTAAATAAAATAACCGATCAACCCACCATGGCGTCTAAAGGAACCAAACAGAAACCCTTTACCTTTACACGAGAGGACTGGCCGGAGGATACCACTGCTGTAAAGATGAGCATAGATTCAGAAAAGGGGGGAGTGGCCTTCAGTGACTATCTGAAGGTACTCACCGGCACCGAAAGACCGGAACTCTTCATCATCTGGAAGAGAGACTTTGACCAGAAAATCGCTGGCAATGAGAAACTCCAAGGAGACCAGAAGCTGGACGTTCTCCAGCAAGTCCTCTCCCACAAGGCGCTTGCCATTGTCCAGATGACTCTGGGGCGGACCTACTACGCCGAACCGGGCCACAAGGTCCACAGCAACCAACTTATCCAACAAAAACTCCAAAGGATTGCATTGAGGGAGCCTATCGAGCCCCCCCCTGACAAACCCAAGGAGACGGTGGAGGGCCCCGATGCCCCAACCAATGACGCGACTGCTACGGCGGCGTCCGAAACGGAAACGGAACCCGTCGCACGCAACGCTCCGGTCCCCAAGAAAAGGGTCGCAACTACCCTGATCCGGTACTACCAAACGCAGGAGTACCGGAAGGATGTCATTGAGGAATGCATGCACACCCTCAAGCTCGAAATCTTTGGCAATGACATGAATGGCAAACGGTCCTACATTCTCCTCCGGAGATTCATCCGGAACACCAAAATCGACATGAAACACGGTATTCGCTCTTGGGCGAATCGCATGGCCGAACTACAGAGCTATCTACCAGATTGCCTCTGGGAAAGCGGCGCCGCAACCGGCGCTGCTCCTTCCAGCTACACGGAGGACGACATGAAGGAAATCCTAGATTCCAACATGACCTCCTCCCAAAGGGACAAACTGGACCATATCGGATGGGACGTCTATGCCCACTCCTTCAACACCACTATCGACAAGCTCGAGAATCTGGAAATCACCATCCGGAGCGAGGACGAGCTCCGCAAATGCATCGCCGACCTGGAAAAGCAGACCGGTGGCACCAAGAAGAACCCCAAGGCCGCATCTGGGGGAGGACACGCCAAGTCCCCTGGCAAGAAGAAGCGCCCTATGGACAACAGCAACAAACAACTATGCAAGACCTGTGGCAAGGTCCACGCCGGCAAGTGCTGGAAACTAACCGGAGGACCCTCCAAGAAGGGGAAATTCAACCGGGAAACCATCAACTTGCTCAAGGAGCATTTTGTGGCAAAGGAAGACTCAGACAATGAGCAACATTCCAAACCCCACTGGGGAAGGAATCTATGGAACCATGAGTACTCCTATGTGCTGGCCACGGCCCAAGCCGACCACGAAGTCTTCAATGACGAGATCGATATCTCCGAACGAGAACTCAAAGAGTACAGAAGAAAGTACAGAAAGACCTTTAAGAAGAAAGGATCCCACAACTGAATGGCTCCTGATACCATCCACACTGGACCCCGCATAATCAACCGGTTTGCAGACGTCTGTGTTGAGGTATTGGACCACAAGGGAAGGGGGAAGATGCTCCGGGGCCTACTAGACTCTGGATGCTCCAAATCCATCATACTAAGGCAATTTGTCGACCGAAGTCAACTAACGAACCGAGACCAAAGATCTGTCACCTACAACACGTATGGAGGCAAGTTCCGAACCAAGTCTGCGGCTTCAGTGGGACTAAGGCTGATAGAATTTTCAAATTCCAAGACCATCAAATGGACCTTCCAAGTGGATGACTACCATCACCATGAGGAGGTGCCCTATGACATGATTATAGGATCCGACCTAATGGCACAACTGGGACTGGATATAAAATACAGCTCCCGCACAATTGAGTGGCAGGGCGACTCCATCCCCATGAAGGGAATGGGGGAGCTCTCGAACCCGGACAAATGTGAGGCAGTATTCTTTGCCAACACACAAAGTCCAATCCTCCAACAAGAGGAAGAAAGGCAATCCAAAATTCTGGACGCCGACTACTCCAAGGTCGATATAGACGCTATGGTCAACGACCTGGAGATTACGGTGTGACGGGCTAGCGTAGCTAGCAGTCACGATTGAATAATTAACCGAATCCCATATGGGAATCGAATATTATATATGTATATATCCAATCATGAATACGTTTCGGTTGAGTCCCAGAAGGTGATATATGCCTAATTGTGGGAACCAACAATGAATCAACATTTATGGCAAGAGCATGCCAAAATGTGGCTATGCTCGCGACCTTAATTTTTAGGTTCAACTTGCGTTACAATATTCCATAAAGTATCTAAACATTCACAATTTTCATACTACTCCGAAATTCTACTCTAGACCGTAACACAGTAATTACTGTTTGTGCTTTACAGTAGAAACAGTAGAACTCAGTACTGAATTCAAACCAAACACCCCTTATCCTCAACAAAAGAGACACCTTGTACCTCCAACAAGCAACATGTCCGGCATCTACAGAGACCCCCCTATTACCTACAAGAGCTCGTTCGATCGGACCAAGCCCAAGCTCTTCACCCTGTACAACGTCGATGAGGATCGAACCGACAGCATGAAAGTCCCCCTGTTTACAGAGACAGGAGGCCTTGAAGAACTGCTCTTTGTGGAGGAGTCGTTCAGGAACGCTGCCAGCTACCTTCGACTGCCAATTAGCATCTATCTAACCCACTTCGGACGTTGCCTCACCACAGACGCCCAGAGCAAGTGGAATGACATGATCAAGGACCCACTGGATCCCGAAGAATTCCAATACTCCCAAGAAGAAATTGGGGGATATGAGCAAGCCTTCATTGACTTCACGCAGCTCTACTGCAATGCCAAAGATGCAAGGGACATCATGCACACCTACCTCCGAAGCCACGAATGCCGAAAGACGCCATCGGTTACATGCAAGGATAATAATAATAATAATATACGTATTTAAATAACTTTAATCACCAAAGGTGAAACTAAATTACTCAGTCTGTAACCAGACTTTAACGTCGCCTCCATCAGAGAGTCAGGACCCCAAGTGGCAGAGCGACAAATTTTCAAACAAACCTTGAACATCAAGCAGGGAAAAAGACAAAACAAGTCCCACAAATTAGGGACTTGAGAGAAAATGAGATGGGATGATATTGGGATTCAAACCAGTATCAAAAGGGATGGGACAGGATAAGAAGCAGGAACAGAAGACAAAACCAAGGTACAAAGTGTAATCAACCCTGAGGTCCAGTAAGCCAGGCTCTGAGAAGAGCAGCCTCTTGTTGGTATGGCTGCACTGGTGGGACAGGTGCTGCATACTGCTTCCTGGCAAGGTGGATGGTTGCAAGCCACTGCCTCTTGGCAGTCAGGGTGTAACCTTGTAAGACTTGGAAAGGAGTTTGTAACAGGGAGTGTGACTGGGGGAGTGCACCAGCTGCACCAATGGCCAATTCAGAGGTGATGGAAGCATCAAGAGATTGGTGTTGTTCAGCATCAAGGGTACCCCCAGGACCATGGAGTCGTTCATTTCTGTAGGTCCAAAGATCCCAGGAGGTAAGAAAGAACTGATGGATGATAGCTGTGGCCCAGCGTTTGGGAGAGCGCTTGCTTCCAATGTGGGAGTAGTAGTCAGCCTGGATTTGGTACCAGTGAGGAGACCACCTACCAAGGAGCCAGTTGTGCCAACCAATTGTCCTCTGTGCTCTGACAGCAGAAGCAATTGCAAGTGAGTAGGATGATGGATAAATTCTCTGGCCCTTCCGAACTCTGGTGAGAAGATCCACAATGGCAACAACCAATGAGGGATCAGTTTGTTCAACTTCAAGCCTCTTCTGCAGTGGTCCCTTGAAAGCTGACACACTGTGCTGTACTGCCCCAGTGTCCTTGCAGGAGAGCACATGAGAAACCTTCTCGTTGTCTGCATCACACAATGGGCACCTGGAGTGATCCTGATACTGGTAGTGGAGGAGTTGGTTGCCAACACCAATGCATCCAGAAGCAAATTTGACAAACCACCTTTGCATGCCAGGAGGTAAACGCTTGAAGGCAGTCAGATGGGCACACCAATGGATGGAACCCAAAACAGGTTGTGGAATGGGGATGTCATGGTGGGTCTGCCAATATTTAAGAAGAGGAGGACCGGAAATAGCAACATGCAAAGCATTCTGATCAAACCTTGAACACTTGCATCCATTTAGAGAAAAGGCCCAAGGCTCAAACACAAGTCTGGGATAGTGATGGGCAGAAGCTCTATGGACAGAGAGAAATGCCTTTGCCATGCTGTCAACCTGATGATTGCGAAGGGCCCACCAATCAAGAAAGAGTCCAGCTTGATGTCCCTGAACCCAGTGAAAGTGCACAGAAATTGGCAGGGCAGAAATCATGTTTCGGATGACATAAACATAATCAAAAGACTTCTGGGAAATAACCAAAGGCCAAGATCCCTGAGCCTGTTTGAGAGCTGTGTCACCATCAAGGGCAATGTTGATAGAGCCAGAAGCAATATCATAAAGACTCACCAGAGCAGTGCAACAGGTGAGAACCCCAATGATACCTGCCAGTTCACTCCTATAGGATGACTGATCCTCAGGGGATCCACTGACAAAATTACAGCCAGTGAGGAACAAGGAAGCAGACTTGGTGGAGGTATTGGGTGACATAATGAAAGCAGAAGTTCCTCTGAGAAGGTCCGGATCAAATGAACCATCACAGACAGCACTGGCAGTGCCACTCTGGATAGCATCAACAAGGTGCTGACAGCCAGCCTGTGGTAGGGAATATTTGTGGAGAAGTACCCTTGGAGACTCACAGAGTGCATCAAAGGCATCTGCAGGGGAAGCTGGAAGAGAATCAAATGGATTGTACTCCAGAGGATCCAAGTCAGGAGGTTCAGAAACAAAAGCTGAGGACCCAACAACGCGTACAACTTGGCCGCAAATAACAGGGCAGACAAGCACATCAGCACAGGCTGGTTTGTCAGAAATGAGTTCAGAAGTGATCCTGTATCTGCCCCTGCCTTGGGAGATGCTCACAGTCCAGCCAGTAGAAGTTTTGCAGAATATTCTGTTGGTAGATAGAGACATAAACCAAGGCCAAAGAGAAGCTGTCTGGGGAGAGAGCCAATTCCCAAGATGAAAGGAAGGAGCCAATGCCCTGGCTGCAGGGGGTGGACAGGGGGAAGAAAACAGGTTTGAAGAGCCTGAGTCCATAAGCGCTGTGCTGCTGGAGGCCAAGATGGAGGACATCTAGGCCAGTCAAGATGATCCCTCAAGTGATTGGAGGATGTCAGCTGGAAAGCCATGGGAGAGAGTCTTTTCCCATCTGGAGTACAAATATCAGAAAGGGACACAGCCTTGAGTGACATGCGAATGTGGTTCAAGAGGGACAAGTCAGCACCTCTGAAGCCAGCGTTGACAAAGGCTTGCATGAGATAACAGTCATTGGAACGTAACAGAGGAAGATCTGGGAAGTCTTCAAACAAGCTCACAGGGTGAACAGAGAAAAACTTCCACACATGTTTGTACCAGCAAGGAGTGATGTAGGAAGCAAAAGGGTAATATGGTGTGACACCAAGATGGAGAGGAATGCCAAGTTCGAGCCGGAGAGACTCAGCAGTGAGCCTGAGAATCCGACCAGTTTGGGAGGACCTGACAGATTCCTGAAAGAGAGTGGCAATATGACTGAACTCTTGGAGGAGGTATGGATGAATGAATCCAAAGCCTTGATAGAGGGAAGGACCATAGAATACATGTCTGGGAAATGTCCGTGACATCCCTGCTTTATTCAGCACAGGAACAAGTGCTGGGTGAATGATCTTTGTCCAGGTGGCCTCATCAAGTTGCGTGACAGGCATGGGGTATTCAACAGATTTCATGAAAGAATACTTGAAGGTGTAGAGGGATGCGCGCTTCTCACACTTGGAAGCCTTGAGTTGAGAGCCAAAAGACTGAGACTGGGACTTCATGTGAGCAATCTGTGCTTCCTCATTGCCATCCATGGAGATAAAAACCCCAAGGGTCTTGTCAGCATGATCAACTTCAAACCGATCCAGGGTAGCTCGATTGCCATGTTTGTCAGCAACAGAGAAGTCACCGGGCATGTCAGCAATTGAGCGATAGTCCCAACTGGATCCATTCCATTTGAAATCAATCAAATAACAGAAGGATTTGGCAGGTTCAATAGCACCACCAGTGGCAATAATCCCTCCAGCCCATCTGTCAAGAGCTTCCTGAAAATCAACAGCCAATTCCTCACCAGATGTTGAGGAATCAGAGCCAGCACAAAACAAATCTGTGTCATCCACAAAGGCAAAACCCACAAGAGAAACCAGTTGCAGTGACAATGAAGTGATAAGATGGACACCATGCCCAGCCTGTTGCATCATTCGGAAGACAATTGTTGACACCAAAGCCCAAAGAGTTGGACCAATACCATTGCCTTGGCCACAGCCACTGAGAGGAACAGGTTCATCACCATACACAGGGCCGGACCGACCAAAACCAGTTTTGATGTGGTGCTTAGCATGTTGCAGAGTAGACAGAAGAACTTCACACACATGTGCAGGAACCCCAAAGCTCTGGAGAGTGAGACCTGCAATGGGATGAGAGATTCTATCATAACAGCCCTTGGCATCATTCATAGCAACAGCACCAGATCTGCGCTTCTGCCGCAACACATCACAGATGAGCTTCTTGTTCAGGCAGGTGTTGATGGCCTTGTGGTGTTTCCTGCTTCCATGTTGATCAACAGCCACGGCATTGGCACGTTCAGCATAGGCAAGAATGCGTCTGCCAATCATCTTGTTGTTGATTTGGAACTCAGGAGACATCAGCTGAATAAGCCTCATCTTATCCACTCTATATTCACCAGGTTTCTTGAAGATCTCAACATCAGTGATGACCTGCCAAGCAGAAGGAGAGAAGCCAACAATCAATGGGACAGATCTCAGGAGAGTGTCAAACTTGTTCAACTGGGGATCAAGGGCAAATGCCTTGTGGTGGGCAAAACTCAAACAAGAAGGTTCACTTGCTGTGCGTTCCCTCTGGCGTTTCCAGGCAGCAGCATTGTCAGCTGGACACACTGAATAGTCAAAGGGGGGCAAACTCAGTATAGAGTCAGGGACTTTGAGACAGGAAAGAAATTCAGAAAGGTATTTGTCAGTGGCAGGAGGAGGAATGTATGTGCCATCAAGAACATGAGTAGCAGCATGGGCAGTGCCTAGGTAGCCGAAATCTTGAATGAAGGAGGGATGCATGGAAGGAGTGCCAAGACACTGCTGTTGACGCCGGACATTGGATTCAGCCATAGCTGGTACCATAGTAGACTGAGATTCCAAGACCTGTTCAACACCATCATGGCCAACTGCAATAGCTCGCAAGACTGCTGACTTGTTGACACGTCCCCGAATAGACCGAGCAGCGAGACCAAGCTCTCTTTGAAGACGTTCCCTGCGCATCCTGGCACGAATCTGGGAAGCATTCTGGTTGTGAGGCTTGCCTTCAGCAAGGAGTGCATCCACCAGGCCTTGATTGAAGGAGTCTCTCCATGAGGGGGCCAATTTCTTCACTGCCCGGTATTGCTTGTAAGCTTGTTTCAGATGGAGGAGAGCACTGGAAAGGTCACTGTGTTCTCCTTTGTAGAGAGAAAGCTTGCATGCCAGCCTTTTCAAAACAGTATGACTGGTGGACACACCCTGTCTCAACTTAACAACACGCCTCCAAAAGTCAATTGTATCACGATAGACTTGCAGCTGCGGGGACCATGGAACCAGACCAGCTCTAGTGTGGCAGAGGTTTTGTTCAACAGAGAGCCTGAGAGAGGTGGAAGTTTCATGGAGTACTTCATAGGTGGTGATGAGATCAGCGCGCACAGAAATATCCCCAGACTGAAACTGAGCCAGGAGGTGCTCCAGCTTAGCTTGGAGAGAAAACACTCCAGCCTGGAGAAAGCTGTGCCTGACACGCTTGAAATACCGTTGGCGCAGATGAGGGTGGGAGGACTGGAGTTTGGAATGAGAGAAGCTCACAGGAGGTGGCAGATGTTTGCCCATGAGGCTGCAATTACAAACCTCAATCCAAAGCAGTCTATGGTCAGATTCCATACCATGGGCACCACCAAAGGGACAATACCCAGCCCTGAGAACATCAACATTCTCAGAGACCCAAATGGCATCAATTGGTGTTCTGGTAGTGTTTCTGTTGTGAGTGGCAGGAGGAGAAGACTTACTATGAAGGGTAAGAATGGCCTCTCTGAAACCCAGAGCCCGGAGCTCAAAAGACAAGCCATCAGTCCTGACATCAGCATTCTGGTCAATCCCAACAATGACCTGGTCACCTGCACCCAGGCAGACCTGAAGGGCAGCAGTCAAATCCCTGTGAAAAAGAATGCATGGATTGGGACTGAAAAGATTTTCAGCTGCTTGAAAGTAGCGGCACTGTTGATTCCAGACTGAACCAAGATCCCTGTCATTTTCAACAGGGCAGTAAGCAGAAAACATAGTGACAGTGTAGCCATCCCTGCCCTGAAACTTGACAAAGGACCATCTTCCAAGACCAGAAGGATCAGCCCCATGGGCAATCTTGTGGGAACTGAACAGTTGATCAATGGAAAACCCTGTGCCACCAGGCTGAAGCCATGAACAGTCAGAAGCTTCATGCTTGTTGTTGGCAAGATAGGAAAAACTTGAGGGACAGACATTCTTCATGCGCCGATTGAAAAGATCACAGGGCAGGAGTTTGGATTCATTCAAACAATGTTCAGCAAAAAGCGCCACACTTGCATTGCTCTTGACAAATTGACGGGAGTTGTGCTTGGACCTGGACATAAAGGCAGCTCTACGTTGGGGTCCAATGTTTTGGAAGGTGATAATGGTGGAATTAGAGGATGGAGCTTGGGGAAAGGAATGACCAAAACTGTCAGAATCCTTAGCAGCAAGTGAGTCTCCATGAAGAGTTAATTGGACAAAATGAGAGACAGGGGAAGAGTCGGAGGAGGAAAAGGGAGAAACAGTAGAAGCATTGATGGGATTTGGAGTGGAAGGCATCCCATCAAACCTCATACCAGAAGAGCTAACCATGATCAGAAGGAAACCGAGTCTGTCGCTCGGAAGAGAGAGTTGCCGGAGCTGATTTGGTGGAGACATTGGCATGGCTCAAATCACTGACACTAGCATCATGGCTGGAGGAGAATGCTATAGCAGCAACCCCAAGCCTCAAAGCAGAGGCTGCATCTTCCTCACCACCGGCAGCAGGAACTTCAGTTGAGGCATCAGGAGAGGCCACAGGGAGGTCACCAGCCATGGCATTATGGGGAGGATCAGGAACTTCAGGGGGAACATCAGGAGAGACACCAGGGGAGGCATCAGCCTTTGCAGCATTGGGAGGATCACCTCCAGGAGGAGCAGCACCTGCAGGCGCTGAAGCCTGGAGAGCAGTGAGATTGGAAGTGCCGGTTGCTAATGTATCCATGGATTGAGAATCATCAAAGCCTCCACCACCACTGTCAGCACGGGCTTGGAGGTTAAAGTGCAAATCCAGATCAAAAGTGATGTCTGGGGCAAGGTCAACTGACAAGTCATCATCAACAAGCTCCCAATCTCTGGCATCCCCATCACCAAAAAAGGGAAGAGAGTCATCCTGCATTGGATCTGCAGCAGGTTCAGTTTCCACAACACAATTGACAGCAGCATCCCAATGGTAAGCTTCCATTTCAGTCAAGCACTCAGAAGAGAACCATTGTCTAACACAAGAACCATAATGAGCTTCCAGAATAATAGGCAGGAAAGACAACATGGCCATTGCTTCAGCCTTGGTAGTGATGTTGTACAAAGCAAGGATCTCGCCTCGGTATGAACTGGTATCAACAGAAAGAAAAAGAGGCCATGACCAATTGTCACGGGTTCTGATGCCCAGAAGCACACTGCGCAGTGTCTTCAAACCCAGCCCTTGACCCAAGTCAACTGGAAGATCAAGATCAACTACCCCCAGAACAGGAGCAGTTTCATGGCTCTCAATAAATTTGGCTTGGCGGTGCTGAGCCTGGCGAACAGTCTTGAGCTTGGAAGGGGGGAGAGGTCTGTCAGAAGGATTGGTAGCTGTCTCAATAAACTTGTAGAATTTACCATCAGGTAAAGAGGCAATGTCTGAAGGTTTGCAACGGTTGAACTGGGCTTTGAGGAGCTTAACAGTTTGGGCGCGCTTTGTAGCATCACATAAAACATGAGCAGCCAGAACCGGATTGGGATCAGGAGTTCTGGAGTTGTCAAGACTGATATTCTTCCTGATAACAGCAATAGGACATGCCTGAAACCTGGGATGAGTCTGAAGCAATTCGTTGTAGTGGTCAAGATCAAAACTCTGCATGTAAGATCCAAGGAGAAAGCCACAGGTGACAATAACTGGGGCCTGTATGTGGTCATATTTCAGGTCCATGTCACGGTCTCTGAGCCTCTGGAGCAACTGGGCTGAAAAGAGATTCTCCAAGGAAACACTGTGTCCCACAAAGAACCTTAAGTGAGGAGCAGTTCTGCTTCGAAGCCAGAGCTGAGCAACATACAATTCCAAGGTCTTCCTGTCAGGAAGGGTAGTCCAAAGCTTGGTAACAGGCTTGGCCTTGGGATTGAGCCGGGCTCTTGAGGGAAAAACATACAACACCAAGCGCTGGTCAACAGTCCAAAGAAGATCCAAAGCTTCCTTGAGAGACTTGAGCAGTTCATCATACAGTTCCCCAGGGCGTTGTGACATCAACCTTGGAAGGGACAGAGTGACATAAGAACTATGAGAACACTTGGTGCCAGCAGTGACATCCACTGGAGCTCTAGAATCACTGGAGCAGACCCCCCGGCGTTGGAGGAAATGCCCAGCAGAAGAGGACAAGACAGTAGCACCACCACCACCAGGAAGAAAGGACACTGATTTGGAAGTGGAAGATTTGGAAGTGGAAGCATCATCAGCCACAGGTGGCGCAGGTGTAGGAGGTCGCTTCTTGAAATGCCAGTGAGAACCAAGCACCTGATTGGCTGCCAACCATACTTTGCCTTCAGTGCTGGGGAGAAGGTTGCCCTCACAATACAGGTCATCAAAACACTCAGGTGACATCTTGGCCAGACCAATAAGACATCTCTTTAGAGCATGGCCGGAAGGTTGCTTGGTCCAGTCTGCAGAGGCTTGAAAGCAGAGAGAAGCAAGGGAAACCAGGGACTCCACAGAAGCAGTTCTCCACTCAGGGCTGTCAGGAAAAGCTTGAGCATATGCTGGAGGGATTGCAGACTGACAGACATCATGGATGGATTTCTTGTCGTTACCCTCCTTCTTGCTGAAGAAGTGTGTAGGGCTTGGACACCCAGCCCATAACCGGTGACCTGTTGGAGATTTGCGAAGGGCCTGAATTGCAGAAGGTATGGGAGACTTGCCAGAACAGGGACCCTTACCATAAAAACACCAGAAGAAGGAAGCAGAATGAGCCCTGTTTGCAGCAGCCAAAGCCTCCTTGCGTTGGAATTGACGTGCTTTCTGCTGAGAGGGATCAGACTTCTGGGCAGAAGAAAAGGCAAGAGTAGATTGCTTGAGGATAGATGAAGCAGGGAACTTGCCTGAGGTCGTAGAACCCATTGGGGTGTTTCTGGACGTCTGTTGGCCTGGCAGCTGGGAGCCTGGCTGCTTGGATCCTGACTGCTGGGAGCCTGAGGACTGGGATCCTGAGGGCTTGGAGCCTGGCAGCTTGGGGTCTGACGGCAGAGTACCTGACGGCGGAGGACCTGACTTCTGGGAGCCTGACTGAGAAGCTGCTGACAGAGAAGAAGACTGCAAGGAATCCCCTGGTGCAGATTCCCCTGGTGCAGGTTCAGTGCCAAGCATATCAACATCAGAAAGCACACCTGCAGATGAGGACACAGAAGAAGAGGAAGACATATCATCAACAGAAGACCCATGCATAGAGGATGAAGAGGCTGAGGAGGCTGAGGAAGAGGATGATCTGGTATCAAGAGCAGGGGAAGGAGTGGTAAGAGCGGAGGTGGCACTGGAATGTCTTGGAGGGGTCTGTTGCACAAAGGGACGCTTGTTAGACCGAGACCCAGAGGCAGACCTAGCAGAAGAAGGAGGCGTAGAAGATCTTTTCTTCCGGGAAGCAGCTTGGGAGGTGGGCCACCCCTCATTAGGAGGAGGAGTCATTGTACCAGAAGGGGAACAGCTGAGTGCAGAGGCACCAGCTAATGCAACCAACTAGGTGATGAAAAGGGCCGGGGCAGAAGAAGCACCAGTGGAGGGCAAGTTAACAGCAGAAAACTTTCAAGTGAAGTGCTGGGGCAACAGCAGACACGCCGCTTGGATGGAAAAGGACCAGTTGATGACAATGGCCGGGGCAGGAGAAGCACCGGTTGAGGGCAAACACCAGCTGAGAAAGCAACCTGTTGGGTGCTGGAGCAACAGCAGACACTGCTCTGGGATATAAAAGTGCCAGGTGATGACAAAGGCCGGGGCAGGAGAAGCACCGGTTGAGGGCAAATCAACAACTGAAAAGCACCGGTTGGGAGCTGGGGCAACAGCAGACACGCCGCTTGGATGGAAAAGTGCCAGGTGATGACAAAGGCCAGGGCAGGAGAAGCACCGGTTGAGGGCAAACAACAGCGGAAAACTGCTAGTGGAGTGCAGGGGCACCAACTGAAACGCCGCGCTTGAATGGAGAAGTGCCCGGTACTGACAATGGCCGGGGCAGGAAAAGCACCGGTTGATGACAAAGGCCGGGGCAGGAGAAGCACCGGTTGATTGCAAAGGCCGGGGCAGGAGAAGCACCGGTTGAGGGCAAACAACAGCTGAAAAACAAGCAATTGGGTGCTGGACCAACAGCAGACACGCCTCTTGGATGTGCAAGTGCCAGGTGATGACAAAGGCCGGGGCAGGTGAAGCACCGGTTGAGGGCAAAGGCCGGGGCAGGAGAAGCACCGGTTGAGGGCAAATCAACAGCAGAAAACCTCCAGTGGAGTGCAAGAGCCCCAACTGAAACACCGAGCTTGAATGGAGAAGTGCCAGGTGCTGACAATGGCCGGGGCAGGAGAATCACCGGTGGAGGGCAAAGCAACAGCAGAAAACCTCCAGTGGAGCTCAGGAGCACCAACTGAAACGCCGCGCCTGAATGGAGAAGTGCCCGGTACGGACAATGGCCGGGGCAGGAAAAGCACCGGTGGATGACAAAGGCCGGGGCAGGAGAAGCACCGGTTGAGTGCAAAGGCCGGGGCAGGAGAAGCACCGGTTGAGGGCAAACAACAGCTGAAAAACAAGCAATTGGGTGCTGGACCAACAGCAGACACGCCTCTTGGATGTGCAAGTTCCAGGTGATGACAAAGGCCGGGGCAGGTGAAGCACCGGTTGAGGGCAAGGCCGGGGCAGGAGAAGCACCGGTTGAGGGCAAATCAACAGCAGAAAACCTCCAGTGGAGCTCAGGAGCACCAACTGAAACGCCGCGCCTGAATGGAGAAGTGCCCGGTACTGGCAATGACCGGGGCAGGAAAAGCACCGGTGGATGACAAAGGCCGGGGCAGGAGAAGCACCGGTTGAGTGCAAAGGCCGGGGCAGGAGAAGCACCGGTTGAGGGCAAACAACAGCTGAAAAGCAAGCAATTGGGTGCTGGACCAACAGCAGACACGCCTCTTGGATGTGCAAGTGCCAGGTGATGACAAAGGCCGGGGCAGGTAAAGCACCGGTTGAGGGCAAAGGCCGGGGCAGGAGAAGCACCGGTTGAGGGCAAATCAGCAGCAGAAAACCTCCAGTGGAGTGCAAGAGCACCAACAACTGAAAAGCAAATTGGTTGGTGCTGGGGCAACAGCAGACACGCCACTTGGATGGGAAAGTGCCAGTTGATGACTAAGGCCGGGGCAGGAGAATCACCGGTTGAGGGCAAAGCAACAACTGAAAGGCAAATTGGTTGGTGCTGGGGCAACAGCAGACACGCCACTTGGATGGAAAAGTGCCAGGTGATGACAAGGGCCGGGGCAGGAGAAGCACCGGTTGAGGGCAAAGCAACAACTGAAGGGCAAATTGGTTGGTGCTGGAGCAACAGCAGACACGCCGCTTGGATTGAAGAGTGCCAGGTGATGACAAAGGCTGGGGCAGGTGAAGCACCGGTTGAGGGCAAAGCAACAGCTGAAAAGCAACCTGTTGGGTGCTGGGGCAACAGCAGACACGCCTCTTGGATGTAAAAGTGCCAGGTGATGACAAAGGCCGGGGCAGGAGAAGCACCGGTTGCGGGCAAATGCCAATTGATAGATTGGATGCTGGGAAACAGGGTACAGCAGCAACAACAGGTCCAACGTTGGTCTGGACAAGGAAAACTTCCAGGGGAACCAAAAGAAAAGACTGGAGCACTACCAGAAGAGTCACGTTGGAAACCCACAGAGGTGCGCTGGAGTTACAGAATTTAGAAACTCCAGTAGACCACTGCAAATCGTGTAGAAACAGACTGTAGAAACCGACAACTGGCTTGTATCAAAGACCTGGTATTAGGGACGCTGCTTGCTTGAAAACAGGGGCTTTAGTAGGAACACTTAGGGACCAGGGGATATCAATAGCAGGGCACACTTAAAAGGCTCAGGAGGGAACTTGAAGTTCAAACTCGCAAGTACTTATAAGTGGAAACAGTATCCAGGGGCAATTGGCTTGAAAACAGGGACCTTGAGCGAGACACTTAGGGACCAGGAAAGCTGCTTGCTTATGGATGTGATTCATGATGTCATTGTATGCAATGACGTCATCAACAGTGTCATTGTCATGGTTGCATTTGAACTTGATGAGGTCAGGATTCGTTTGGAGCTTGTCAAGAATGCTGACAACAGTGGTTCGTGTTCTGGTACCATCTGGGTTGGAGATGAGGAACGAGCGTCCGATGAGATCATCGGGAGGAATGGCATCAATTGTTTGTAGCTCCCCATGTTGGTTGCATACAGGGTTGCCATCATGGTCAAGTAGAACTACCTTTGATGGACCGGTGTCGGGAATATAATCAAGGCTTGGATCATCCGGAGAAACGCTTGTGTCTAGATAAGCAAGTTCAGGATCACCGAAATCAGATTCAAGCTGTGGAGTACCTGTCTTGTCTTTGGAGTAAACAACCTGACGAAAAGGTACATCATCCATCTCCCCATAGTTGTGCTTGAGTGGAACAAGTTGCCATTTTCCATCAATCTGGGTATAGGTGTCAGAGGCACGATAGGCAGGTGTGGAAGCAGGGGAGGCGGGAAGAGGAACAGATGTGAGGCGAGAGGGAGTGGCACCAGAGGCAATGGGGATGTCAGAGGAATTGGTTGGTCTTGGCTTGAAAACAGGTGTAGTAGGGGGAGCCTTAAGCGAAAACACTTAGGGACTGGGGGGCTTGACTAGGAAACAGGGTAGCTCTTAAATGATAGGCACTTAGAAGAGCAGGGGGGCTATTGGCTTGAAAAGAGGGAGGAAACTGGAAGATATGCTCGCGTGAACTTGCAAATACTTATGGATCAGCGAGTAGGAACCTTCTAGAAAGGGGGTGTATATGTGTTCAATCTTGAAGAATGTAGAACGTTAAGTAGGTTCGACCTTGAAGAATGTAGATCGTTAAGTGGGTATCACTTATGGGGCTTGGAAGACTGTATAGCGTTAAATAAAAATATGGCTTGAAAACAGATCAAAAAAACAAACCGAGCTCGGAGACAAAGCGGAACTGAAGCAGAGCTGCTGTAGAATTAGTACTGCAATTGCTGTAGAAAATTATGTGTCCGTTTGCTTGTGTTGCTGCCAAATCGATCGACCGACCGAGAAAACAAGCAACCACAGCAACCAAAGGGAGCAAGGAGCAGCCAAACAAACAGCAGAATCAGATAGGGGAGGTCTCTGTTAATAGGTGTAGTGCTTGGTTTTGTTGTAGGAGCTTTAGAAGTGAGTGAGATATCAAAGGGGAAAGGTGTGTAGAAATCTACGTGTTTTAAGTACTGGAACATCGGAACATCGGACAAAATCGCGCGTCGCAAAATTGTCATCGGTTACATGCAAGGAACATGCTGAGCGCATTCTTATACTCATGAAATACACACAAAAACTAGAAGGAAGCAGTGCGCCTCTTTCTAGAGTGGAGAAACTCACCATCCTTCTCCATTCCTTTCCCTCTACATGGATTGAAAGCTATGGCATGATGCACAGTGGAATCCAAGAAGACACGACAGTCCGACACATTGTGGACTACATGAGCTGTCACGAGCGCCAAGCCAACAAGAAAGGCAACAGGAACAATAACAAGCAACAACAGAAACGCTCGAACAATTCCAACAACAATAACAGCTCTCGCAAGCGCAACTCCCATTCGAACCACAAGGGGCCCAACAACAACAACAAAAAGAAGTCGAACCCCTGTCGAATCCCAGGCCATAATCATGATTGGTCTGAGTGCCCAAAGAACCGGTTTTCCAAGAACTACAACAAGGGCTCCGGAAACAACCAACAAACTGAGTCCTTCCATACTCACACTCAGGCTCTCATGATTCCAGGAAGCAACGAGACCTTCCAGGCCCATATCAATGCGGCGATTGAAGAATACCATGCCAATCATGGTGGAAGAACTGAACGGAGCATCGATGGGGAACTTGTGTGGCTCCCCTGAATCTCCAAGGCCCCCAGGCCTACCAAGAAGCCCCGGGCTTCACCAAAACCAGCAATCACCTTGCCTCCAGCTCCCCGGGACCTGGATGCCAGCACAGCCCTGCTGTCTGGGACGACGCATGGAGGAGATCTCCCAGAGAAAGAGGGGAAGGAACCTACAGGATGGAGTATTCCTGTTGAAAGCTCAGCAAAGCCTGCTGACGCAGCAACAAAAACAGTTCAATTCTCCGGAACGAACGATATAATGGATACGAATCGAAATCAAACGAATCGATCCAAGGGTACAACAGACGCATCATCGATCACTATCGATCCGAATAAGACAGCAGCAACAAATAGACCACTCTTGTCCCTGGCAAGGAATTGGTCCACGGGTACAGCCAAAAATCTCTATTACACTACCCAAAACTCCAAAGACTACACCAAAGGAGGTGCGCTGGAGCAAAATTATTTAAAGCTGCTGTCGACTGCTGGAAATCCAGCAGAACAGGCATCGAATAAGAGCAACGTGGCTCCTATTCTTTTAACTACAGTACAGTACATACAAGGCATACCAACGAAATCAAGACCACTACTCGCACTACTCGACAGTGGATCTTCCGGAACTCTAATCAACAAACGAGCACTACCATTTGGCACTATACCGACTCGAAGCAAGCACCAAGTCCTAACCACAACAGCAAATGGAAGCTTCGATACTACAGAATACATCATCATGAAGAACCTCAAGCTACAAGAGTTTGGCAACTACACGATAGACCAACAAGAGGCAAGGCTCTTCCATTCTCCTAACTGCAAATATGATTTGATACTAGGCAGAGACTTCCTCCACCTAGCGCAGATCAATCTCCTATTCAAAGAAGGAGCAGTTCAGTGGATGGAAAGAACCATTCCTATGAAGGACACATCCCTATACCATGATAACTACACCATGCTCATGGAAGAATTAGAAGACGCCGAACTCTTTGCTGATGATCTATCCTTCGCAAATCCATACAAGTCCAAAGTCATCTTAGACAGAGCCTACCAAGAAACAGATCCATCTACAGTGGCCAAGCAGCAGTCCCACATGTCCAAAGCAGAGCAGCAGCAGTTCCAAGCAATACTAAACAAGTATCCAAACGTCTTCAACGGAGAACTTGGCAAGTATCCACACAAGAAGATCTCTCTACGACTGAAGCCCGGATCCAAGCCCATCCACAAGAAGCCTTACCCAGTTGCATACAAAAGAGAAGACCTATTCAAAAGGGAACTCCAGAATCTTTGTAATGACGGAGTCCTCAAGCGTTGCACTGGACCAGCTGAATGGGCATTCCCTACCTTTATTGTCCCAAAGAAAGACAACAGAGTTAGATGGGTATCAGACTTCAGGGAATTGAATGAACTCCTTGAAAGAAGACCATATCCAATCCCCCGGATACAAGATATCATGAACAAGCGTGGCAAGTATACCCACTTCACCAAGATTGACTTGTCCATGCAATACTACTGCTTCGAACTGGATGACGCAAGCAAGAAACTCTGTACCATAGTGACGCCATATGGCTGTTACGAGTATCAAAGACTACCAATGGGTGTCAAAGTCTCTCCAGACGTTGCCCAGCAACTAATGGAAGATATCTTTCAAGACACTGACTGCACTGTCTATATCGATGATATTGGTATTTGGACCAATGGCTCCTTTGATCTACACATGAAGACCATCGACAAGATCCTAGACCGACTCAACCAAAATGGACTCAAGTGCAACCCACTCAAATGTGATTGGGCTGTACAAGAGACTGACTTCCTTGGATATTGGATGACTCCCACAGCAGTCAAGCCATGGTGCAAGAAGATTGAAGCCATCCTACAGATGGATAGACCTCGAACTATAACCCAAGTCAAATCCTTCCTTGGAGCAGTTGGATACTACAGAGATATGTGGCCCCGAAGATCCCATGTCCTTGCTCCACTCTTTGATATAACCGGGACCCCCAAGACTCCTCAAGCAGCCACCATCAAAGCCAAGCAAAGAAAAGCTCCTTCAGCCTTCACTTGGGGACCTGCTCAAGATAAAGCCTTTCAAGAAATAAAAGCAATGGTGGCAGCGGATGCGCTGAACACCTATCCAGACCTTAACAAGCCCTTTGAACTGTACACTGATGCCTCAGACCTCCAGCTTGGCGCTGCCATAATACAAGATGGCAAGCCAATAGCTTACTGGTCCAAGAAACTATCTGATGCCCAAAAGAACTACACTACTATGGAGAAAGAACTCCTAGCCATTGTACTCTGTTGCAAAGAGTACCGAAAGATGTTACTTGGTGGTGTTATCAACGTATACACTGACCATAAGAACCTTACCTTCCGCACACTTTCAGTCCAACGAGTCCTCCGATGGAGACTATTCCTTGAAGAATTTGGTGTCAATCTCACCTATGTCGAAGGCAAGAAGAATGTTCTTGCTGATGCCTTCTCCAGGCTCCCCCGGATGGATCCACCTACTGAAGGGAAGAAAGCCCTCTCTAAGGGCACTCTTATTGATTTTCTAAAACTTGAAGTCCCCAAGCAAGATGAAGAACTGTTTCTAGCAGAGTTCCCGAATCTATTCCAGCACTTATGCAATGACGCAGACCAGGAATTATACTCCTGTTTGCTGAACAACGAGTGTCTTATCAACCTACCCAACAGTCAGGATGTGGAATGTCCGGTGAACTACTCAAATATATACCTTCATCAGCAAAAGGATCCTACCATCAAGTTCAAGAACCAATCTAAAGCCTTTTTCTACCAAGAACTAGAAGGCAACATGATACTTTGTTACGCGAACCAATCCAATCCCGAATGCTGGAGAATCTACATACCAGCATCTCTCATTAATGATACCATCCAGTGGTATCATCTCCTGTTGGGTCATTGTGGATCCACCAGATTACAACAGACTATTTCAGCCTGATTCTATGCTGATAATCTAACCAGTTTATGCAAGTCCTACATATGCCCAGATCACTGCATCAAATACAAGAACCAGAACTCCCAGTATGGCAAACTACCACCGAAAGAAGCGCCATTATCCCCATTTAACGAGATACATGTGGATCTCATAGGCCCATGGAAGATTACAGCTCAGGGCAAGAACTATAACTTCAAAGCCCTAACCTGTATTGATCCAGTCACCAACTTACTGGAGATCATCCGAATCAGAGACAAGTCTTCGCAACACGTCTCAGACCAATTCAAGAACTGTTGGCTCTCAGGATACCCAAGACCTATCAGATGCGTCCATGACAATGGTGGTGAATTCCTAGGGGCTGAATTTCAAACTACCCTCAAGCAGTATGGAATCCAATCAGTCCCAACAACAGTGAAGAATCCACAGTCTAATGCCATCTGTGAAAGAGTCCATCACACAGTTGCTGACATCCTTCGCGTGCTAGTCCATGTTAATCCTCCTCAAGTCAACACCCGAGCCAGTCAGCTCATGGACAACACTCTGGCAACCTGCCTGCATGCCTCCAGGTGTGCTGTCAATGCTGCCTTACAAGCATCTCCAGGAGCCCTGGTATTCAATCGGGACATGCTAATTGATCTGCCCCTGACGTCTAACCTATTAGCCTTACAACAGCTCCGGCAACAAGGGATTAACAAGGCTCTGCTCAGAGACAATGCTAAGCGCAAGGAACATACCTTTCAACCCAATGATAAGGTATGGATGCAACAACCGGACCCAGATAAATTACAGCCTCGAAAGACAGGACCATTCACTATTGCCCAAGTCCATGACAATGGTACTGTCAAGATTCAGAAGACTCCAACGGTCATCGAGACTGTTAACATTCGTAAGTTAACCCCTTACAAAGAGCTTTCAACGGACCATTCCGAGTCCGATGACTCAGCAATCCATTGGGCAGCTTAAGTATGGGATTCGTTCAATCATGGGGCACTATGTGACGGGCTAGCGTAGCTAGCAGTCACGATTGAATAATTAACCGAATCCCATATGGGAATCGAATATTATATATGTATATATCCAATCATGAATACGTTTCGGTTGAGTCCCAGAAGGTGATATATGCCTAATCGTGGGAACCAACAATGAATCAACATTTATGGCAAGAGCATGCCAAAATGTGGCTATGCTCGCGACCTTAATTTTTAGGTTCAACTCGCGTAACAATATTCCATAAAGTATCTAAACATTCACAATTTTCATACTACTCCGAAATTCTACTCTAGACCGTAACATACGGACGCGTCCAAGGAAGCCCTGAAGAAAACACTGAAGAAATTCCCAACACTCTTTGGAGGAGGGTTGGGTCTGCTCAAAAACATAGCACCGGTATCGATTGAACTCCAACCAGGAGTCAAACCGGTCTGGCAGAGGTACTATTCCGTGCCCCATGCCTTTGAGCAAGCACTTCGAAAGGAGATCACCAGGCTCTGTGATATTGGAGTCCTGGAAAAACTCCCCCATGATGATGACTCACCATGGGCATCACCTACGTTCTGTCAACCCAAAAAGACAGGTGACATTCGCGTGCTCACCAACTTTCGGAAGATGAATGCAGCCATCCAACGAAAGCCATTCCCACTACCACGAATAGGGGAAACGATTCAAAGACTGCAGAAGTTCAAGTCAGCTACGGCATTAGACTTGTCCCAAGGATATTATACCATCCCCATCTGCAAGGAGAGCCAGAAAATCTGTTCTACCATTTTACCATGGGGGAAGTATGCCTACAAGAGATTGGCAATTGGCAATGGGAATTGCATGCGCACCGGATATCTTCCAGTCCGTCATGATGAACCTACTCGGTGACCTGGACTATGTCCTGGTCTATATTGATGATATCCTAATCATACAGAGAGAAGGGGAATCTGAACAGGATCACCTCAACAAGATCGACACAGTCCTACAGAGACTGGATGATGCTGGCTTTCGCGCCAACCTAAGAAAATCCTTCTTCATGCAAAAAGAAGTGGAATACCTGGGATTTCTGTTAACAACAGAGGGCATTCAGCCCCAGCCAAAGAAGCTGGAGGCGATGAAGCACCTGGAAGCCCCCAAGAACACCAAACAACTCAAGATGTTCCTTGGAATGGTGAATTTCTACAGGGATATGTGGAAGCGGCGCTCCCACATCCTGGCTCCCCTCAATAAACTAGCAGGGAAAAAGGGAAAAATGAACTGGTACTGGGGCCCAGCAGAGCAGAAAGCTTTCATGGAGGCGAAGAGGATGCTCGCAGACGAAGCCAAGCTTGCATTCCCAGACTTTACAAAATCATTTCATCTCTACTCAGACGCTAGTGACAGGCAACTGGGAGCAACTGTATGCCAAGACGGCAAGCCCCTTGGATTCTACACAAGGAAACTGAACTCCGCACAACTCAACTATACTGTGGGAGAAAAGGAACTCCTGGGCATAGTAGAAGGGCTGAAGGCGTTCAAAGGAATCCTCCGAGGCCAAGATGTGATTATTCACACGGATCATCTCAACCTACTATACCAGCAGATGCCCACCCAGAGAATGGTACGGTGGAGACTCCTCATGGAGGAGTTCCATCCAGTAGTCAAGCATGTTGCTGGCAAAGACAATGATGCAGCAGATGCACTATCACGACTGGACATCACTGATGACCCAGCAGATACGGTGGAATGGTTACCACCAAATAAGCCCCTCACCTACGCGGATGAGGAAGAGCACCTCCGGCAACTACTATTCCCACTTGGGGAATCACCGGAAGAATTCCAGGGCAATAGTGCATTCCCACTTGCTCCGGACATGATTCAGTTCTACCAACAAAAGGACACGGGAATCATGAGTGCTCTGGAAAAAGACAATCGACTGACCACCAAAATGGTGGAAGGTTACAGTCTAATCCACAAGGAAGGGAAGATTCTGATCCCGGATAAACTCAAAAATAGAGTTATGGAATGGTACCACAGCATGCTGGTCCACCCCGGAGAAAAGAGAATGGAACAGAGCATCCGCTCAGTATTCACCTGGAAAGGCCTTCAAAAGGATGTCCAGGACCTCTGCAAACACTGCCACACATGTCAGATGTTCAAGAAGAGTGGCCAGAAGAAGTACGGCCTACCACCGGAGAAAGCCGTTGAGGTTACCAAATGGCAGAGGGTCAATGTGGACCTCTGGGGACCTGCAACTGTCCACAATAAAAATGGTAAAGACTACCACATCCATGTTCTCACCATGGTGGATCCAGTGACCGGATGGTTTGAACTGGCTCACCTGAAGGACTCGCCAAACGCAGCAGAAACTCAACGATTGTTGGACAGTACATGGCTAGCAAGATATCCGCGCCCAAAGGAAATTGGCTTTGATGGTGGGAGTGAGTTCAAAGCTGAGTTCCAGGAACTTTGTGACAATATGGGGATGAAACGAAAGCCCAGTGGGGCTTGGAATCCACAATCCAACTCAGTGTTGGAAAGAATCCATCAGGTCTTGAAGGACTGCCTATTGTCTTTCAACCTGGAACAAAGGGACCTCCATGAGAAGGATCCTTTTGAGGAGTTCACTACCAAGGCAGCATATGCGATTCGCAGCGCCATCCACACCACTCTGGGATATTCCCCGGCACAGTTGGTGTTTGGAAGGGACATGTTCATGCCGGTGAATTTTCCAGTGGATTGGGAAGCAATCCAAGCAAGGAAACAAAAGAGTATCCACAAGAGCAACATTAGGGAGAACCGGAAGAGGATCCCCCACATCTATAAGGAAGGAGACTATGTCACCCTGGAAAGGAAGGGCATTATCCCGAAACTATCCTTCCCCGGCAGGGACCTTACAAGGTGCTCAAGGCCCATGGTAATGGAACTGTAACTATCGAAACTGCTCCCTTTGTAACCGACCGGGTTAACATCAGGAGGATCCATCCCTATTATTGCAGGGATGGCACCAAGATGGAGGAGTAATTGTAACAGTCCCATGGAGGAGCATGCCGTGCACCGGAATACAGTCACGAGTCCGTTCGGTACTGGATTAAGGATAAGGATAAAAAGATCAGTGAGCCGATAGAATCGCCGATTCATAATAATAATAATATACTTATTTAAGTAGGAAAATCCACCGAAGGTGGTTAAAAGCTACTCAGTCTGTAACCAGACTTTATCGTCGCCTCAATCGAAGAGAGGTTAGGCCCCAAGTTGTAGAACGACGCGCCGCCTCAACCATGGGGAATAGGCCCCAGGTTGTAAGGACAGCTATTTTGCAAACAAACCTTGGTAAGAAACAGGAAAAAAACGAACCAGTCCAGAGCACAACAGACACTGCTGTTGCAAAGCGTACAGGAAACGGGGTAACAAGAACGTGAAAGGGAAAGACACAAGCAAAACTGTCCCTCCAATGCTGGTGTGCAGCATCCGTAATGCTAGTGGTCAGCTGACACAAGCAAAACCCTGACTAGATACATGGTATCTGTAATGCTAGTGGTCAGCGTACAAAAGCAAAACTCCTCTCTGAATGCTGGATTGCAGCATCACCAGTAATGCGAGTAGTCATCCCCAAACACATCCCGAACCACATTCCTTACCACTGTATGGTACATAAAGTACGGAGCCTACTACCAAATTCGTAACAGCTGTCCTTCTGTTCGAACTTCGTAGTAGGAGACACGTAGAGGCGGTGGAGCCTACTACCAAATTCAAATTCGTAACAGCTGGCCTTCTGTTCGAACTTGAACTTGCTCTCCTGTAGTAGCTTGGAAACAGGGCCTTAAAGTGAAAACACTTATGGACCATCAGGGCTGTAGGCTTGAAAACAGGTCTCTGCTGTACTGTGAACTGGAGGGGTATATGTAGGTGGTGGTGCGTTAAGTAACATGTACTTAGCAGCTTTGGGGCTTGGGTCATAAAAACAGTAGGTCCATAATCAAAAACAATTATGGACTATCAGGGCAGTAGACTTGAAAACAGATGACAGTTGAAGTGTGCATCTGAGAGGGTTATGTAGGTAGGAGAGCCTTAAGCAAGCTGTACTTAGCGGCTTTGGGGCTTGGGTCAGGAAATAGTAGGACCTTAAGTGAGAACACTTATGGTCCAGCAGGGCAGTAGACTTGAAAACAGATGACAGTTGAAGTGTGCATCTGAGAGGTATATGTAGGTAGGAGAGCCTTAAGCAAGCTGTACTTAGCGGCTTTGGGGCTTGGGTCATAAAAACAGTAGGACCATAAGCGAAAACACTTATGGTCCATCAGGGCAGTAGACTTGAAAACAGATGACAGTTGAAGAATGCATCTGAGAGGTATATGTAGGTAGGGGAGCCTTAAGCAAACTGTACTTAGTGGCTTTAGGGCTTGGGTCAGGAAACAGTAGGACCATAAGCGAAAACACTTAGGGTCCATCAGGGCAGTAGACTTGGAAACAGATGACATTTATACAGTACACCTGAGAGGGTTATGTAGGTGGTGGAGCCTTAAGCAAACTGTACTTAGCGGCTTTGGGGCTTGGGTCAAGAAACAGTAGGACCATAAGTGAAAACACTTAGGGTCCAGCAGGGCAATGGACTTGAAAACAGATGACAGAATTTCTTTTTTAAAAAAAGATTCCTACAGTGGAAGGGGCTGTTCGTGAACTTCGACTTGAAAAGACTTAAGAGGACTCAGCAAGGAACTTCGAAGAATGTAGAACATTAAGTGAGAATCACTTAAGCAGCTTGGAAACAGTGTAGAACATTAAGTATAAGATATACTTAAGGGCCTTGGAATGGAGCTGGGAAACAGATCGAAGCAGAAATACAACGTTGTTGTCGGTTTTGCTGTACGGTAGAATCTGTACTGGAAGTGCTGTAGAAAATTATGTGTCGGTTTGCTGCTGCTGCTGCTGCTCGATCGGCCGCCGAGTGGTGAATTGGCAACCAAAGCAACCAAACGAAGCATCCAGCAACTGAACCGATAGCAGAAACGAAGAGCGCAGGTCTTGGTTAATACATGTAGGTCCTGGGGTTGTGATTGGGGGTGTATAAGGGAGCGAGATATCGCATGGTAAAGTTGTGTAGAAATCTACGTATTTTTAGTACTGGAACATCGGAACGTCGGACAAAATGCGCTTCGCGCAAATTGTGATAGAATCGCCGATTCAGAGGCTGCTGGAACTGTAGCAAATAGACTAATCAATAGAGCTCACAATTTGCATATCACTACTACTTTCTAATCACTAGTAGACCCGGGGTATGGCACTGCTAAGTGCAACTGGGATTGATGTTGCTCCGTTTCATCCCGTTTTTGTCACCGTTCCCGGAACGGTCTTTTTCCAATATTTTGTTTGTTTCTCGTTGACGACCATGGTCCTGTTCAGGTCCTTAGGTGTCTCTGTCGTTGCTGTTGCTCCATCTAATGGTGCCAACTGCCACTGGGATTGGTATTCCTTAGTGCTGCAGACACTGGAACTTCTTTCTCCCTGCTTGCTTCTCTGCACCTCCATTTTGGCAGTCCCCGGTCCGTCGACTCGGCCGCTCGGACGGTTGTCTTTCAATCTCGTTGATCCTTTTTGGTTGATCGTGATCTTTCTGCTCATGGTCATCAGCGCTCAGCTTGATTTTAAAATCATGCCATACCCCAGGTCTACTAGTAGTGTTTACAATATTAGTGATATGCAAATTGTAATTGTGAGCTATTAGATCATTAGTGAGGTTATTGGAGGTGCTCTCTCGTGGAGCACTGAGCGATTGATTAGCGAGCCCTGCTGAGTCAGCTCATCGCTGATCTTGCTCTGATCCAAACCTTATCCTTATTAGGATTGGTTCGGTACACGACATGAAGGTGACGAATAAAACAGCCATTGTTTGGGTGATTCCTGAAAACATAAATTTCAACACGCATTAAATTGGCATTAAACAATGTTTATTTTTGGCGCGCCGGAAGTGCATTAATGGAAATTTAACAGTCAGCGTCAGTTGATGCCCATTTTGGGCATTTTGGTATGGAATTCCATTTCAAAATATGAAAAAGTCATTAGCCGAACCTCTAGCGCAGGCCGGCTCAACTTTTCGAGTTTAAATTTATTACAAAAATTTGGACCGGTAGTCCAGGGTCCACTATCTTACCGGTACTGGTACTACCAAAATTGAATTCCAATACTACGGATCCCCTAACAATTGATTTTAGAAATTACGTAGTATTAGCGCAAATTAACAGAGATTTAGTGGAAATTAAGGGACGCAGGACGCATACCAAAAAAAGGAACCTTGACCCCCTGCTTACCAAAAAATTGACTCACACCCAGTTCAAGCCTGAGAGCTTCAGCAGTGAGCCTGAGAATCCTGCCAGTTTGGGAGGACCTAACAGATTCCTGAATGAGAGTGGCAATATGGCTAATAATAATAATATAGGTATTTAAATAACCTTAGTAATCACCAAAGGTGATACTAAATTACTCAGTCTGTAACCAGACTTTAACGTCGCCTCCATCAGAGAGTCAGGACCCCAAGTGGTAGAACAACAAATTTTCAAACAAACCTTGAACATCAGACAGGGAAAGGAACAAAACAAGTCCCACAAAATAGGGACCAAAGAGAAAGTGAGATGGGAAAGAAGATAATGGGAGAAGACCCAGTATCAAAAGGGATAGGACATGATGAGAAGCAGGAACAGAGGACAAAAACCAAGGTACAAAGTGGAATCAACCTTAAGATCCAGTAAGCCAGGCTCGGAGAAAAGCAGCCTCCTGTTGGTATGGCTGCACTGGAGGGGCAGGTGCTGCATACTGCTTCCTGGCAAGGTGGATGGTTGCAAGCCACTGCCTCTTGGCAGTCAGGGTGTAACATTGTAGAACTTGGAAAGGGGTTTGTAAAAGGGAGTATGATTGGGGAAGAGCACCAGCTACACCAATGGCCAGTTCAGAGGAAATGGAAGTGTGACATGCTAGCATAGCAAGCATGAACCACGATTAAATAATTAACCAAATCCCACATACGAACTGACCGGCGTTTGAATACAATTCAAACTGTACGCCGGACACCCCAGCAATGCATGTGTGCCATTATTCAAATAATGCTTGCAAATATTCAAGGGTGCCCCCAGGACCACGGAGTCGTTCATTCCTATAGGTCCAAAAATCCCAGGAGGTAAGAAAGAACTGATGGATGATAATAATAATAATATACGTATTTAAATAACTTTAATCACCAAAGGTGAAACTAAATTACTCAGTCTGTGACCAGACTTTAACGTTGCCTCCATCAGAGAGTCAGGACCCCAAGTGGCAGAGCGACAAATTTTCAAACAAACCTTGAACATCAAGCAGGGAAAGAGACAAAAACAAGTCCCACAAAATAGGGACTTGAGAGAAAATGAGATGGGATGATAGTGGGAGAAGACCCAGTATCGAAAGGGATGGGACAGGATGAGAAGCAGGAACAGAAGGCAAAAAACCAAGATACAAAGTGGAATCAACCCTAAGGTCCAGTAAGCCAGGCTCTTAGGAGAGCAGCCTCTCGTTGGTATGGCTGCACAGGTTGGACAGGTGCTGCATACTGCTTCCTGGCAAGGTGGATGGTTGCAAGCCACTGCCTCTTGGCAGTCAGGGTGTAACCTTGTAGGACTTGGAAAGGGGTTTGTAAAAGGGAGTGTGACTGGGGGAGTGCACCAGCTGCACCAATTGCCAATTCAGAGGTGATGGAAGCATCAAGAGATTGATGTTGTTCAGCATCAAGGGTACCCCCAGGACCATGGAGTCGTTCATTTCTGTAGGTCCAAAGATCCCAGGAGGTAAGAAAGAACTGAAGGATGATAGCTGAAGCCCAGCGTTTGGGAGAGCGCTTGCTTCCAATGTGGGAGTAGTAGTCAGCCTGGATTTGGTACCAGCGAGGAGACCACCTACCAAGAAGCCAGTTGTGCCAACCAATAGTCCTCTGTGCCCTGACAGCAGAAGCAATTGCAAGGGAGTAGGATGTTGGATAAATGTTCTGGCCCTTCCGAACTCTGGTGAGAAGATCCACAATGGCAACAACCAATGATGGATCAGTTTGTTCAACTTCAAGCCTCTTCTGCAGGGGACCCTTGAAGGCAGACACACTATGCTTGACAGCCCCAGGGTCCTTGCAGGAGAGCACATGAGAAACCTTCTCGTTGTCTGCATCACACAATGGGCATCTGGAGTGATCCTGATACTGGTAGTGAAGGAGTTGGTTGCCAACACCAATACTGCCAGAAGCAAATTTAACAAACCACCTTTGCATGCCAGGAGGGAGACGCTTGAAAGCAGACTGATGGGCACACCAATGGATGGAACTCAAAACAGGTTGTGGAATGGGAATATCATGGTGGGTCTGCCAGTATTGGAGAAGAGGAGGACCAGAAATGGCATCATGCAAAGCATTCTGATCAAACCTTGAACATTTGCATCCATTGAGAGAAAAAGCCCAGGGCTCAAACACAAGTCGGGGGTAGTGGTGGGCAGAAGCTCTATGGACAGAGAGAAAAGCCTTTGCCATGCTGTCAACCTGATGATTGCGAAGTGCCCACCAATCAAGAAAGAAACCAGCTTGATGGCCCTGAACCCACTGAAAGTGCACTGAGATTGGCAGGGCAGAAATCATGTTTCTGATGACATAAACATAATCAAAAGACTTCTGGGAAATAACCAAAGGCCAAGATCCCTGAGCCTGTTTCAGAGCTGTGTCACCATCTAGGGCAATGGTGATAGAGCCAGAAGCAATATCAAAAAGACTCACCAGAGCAGTGCAACAGGTGAGAACCCCAATGATTCCTGCCAGTTCACTCCTGTAGGATGACTGATCCTCAGGGGATCCACTCACAAAATTACAGCCAGTGAGGAACAATGAGGTATTCTTGGTAGAGGTATTCTTGACTTGAGTTACAGTTCGGGGCCTATCCATATGCAGTATGGCTTCAATCTTCTTCCTCCAAGGCTTAACTGCAGTAGGAGTCATCCAATATCCAAGGAAATCAGTCTCTTTTACATCCCAATCACACTTGAGTGGGTTGCAGTTAAGTCCATTTTGGTTGAGCTGGTCGAGGATCTTGTCAATAGTCTTCATGTGGAGGTCAAAGGATCCATTGGTCCAAAGGCCAATATCAGTGATATAAACAGTGCAGTCAGTGTCTTGTAGAATATCTTCCATGAGTTGTTGAGCCACATCTGGAGAGACTTTGACGCCCATCAGTAGTCTTTGGTACTCATAGCAACCATATGGCGTCACTATGGTACAGAGCTTTTTGCTTGCGTCATCCAGTTCAAAGCAGTAGTATTGCATGGACAAGTCAATCTTGGTGAAGTGAGTATACTTGCCTCTCTTGTTCATGATGTCCTGTATCCTGGGTATAGGATATGGTCTTCTCTCAAGGAGTTCATTGAGTTCTTGAAAGTCTGATACCCATCTAACTCTGTTGTCTTTCTTTGGAACAATGAAGGTTGGAAAGGCCAATTCAGCCAGTCCAGTGCAGCGTTTGAGTACTCCATCATTACAAAGATTCTGGAGCTCCCTTTTGAATAGGTCTTCTTGCTTGTATGCAACTGGGTAAGACTTCTTGTGTATGGGCTTGGATCCTGGCTTCAGTCTTAGAGATATCTTCTTGTGTGGATACTTGCCAAGTTCTCCATTGAAGATGTTTGGGTACTTGTTGAGTATTGCTTGGAACTGCTGCTGCTCTGTTTCAGACATGTGGGACTGCTGCTTTGCGACTGTGGATGGATCTGTTTCTTGATAAGCTCTATCTAGGATCACCTTGGATTTGTGTGGATTTGCAAATGAGAGGTCATCAGCAAAGAGTTCAGCGTCTTCTAGTGTTACGGTCTAGAGTAGAAATTTCGGAGTGGTATGTAAATTGTGAAGGTTTAGATACTTTACGAGATATTGTTATGCGAATTGAGAATGGAAACATATAAAATTTGAGGTCGCGAGCATAGCCACATTTTGGCATGCTCTGCCATAAATGTTGGTTCATAGTCGGTTCCCACAATTAGGCATATATCCTATTCTGGGACTCGACTATGTTAATTAGAACACATATAAAAATGTATTCATGACTGAAGATATTCGATTCCCATGTGGGATTCGGTTAATTATTCAATCATGGCTGCTAGCTACGCTAGCCCGTCACATAGTGCCTCATGATTGAATGAATCCCATACTTAAGCTGACCAGTGGATTACTGAGCTGTCTGAAGCGTCAGACTGGTCCGTTGGGGCCTCTCTGTAAGGGGTTAGCTTTCAGATGTTAACTGTTTCAATAACCGATGGAGTCTTTTGAATCCTAACAGTACCATTGTCATGAACTTGGGCAATAGTGAATGGTCCTGTCTTTTGCGGCTGTAGTTTGTCCGGATCTGGCTCTTGCATCCATACCTTTTCATTGGGTTGAAAGGTATGTTCCTTGCGCTTCGCATTATCTCTGAGCAGGGCCTTGTTAATACCTTGTTGCCGTAGTTGCTGTAACGCCAGTAGGTTAGAAGTTAGTGGTAGATCTATCAACATGTCCCGATTGAATACAAGGGATCCAGGGGATGCCTGTAAGGCAGCATTGACAGCGCATCTGGAGGCATGCATGCAAGTCGCGAGAGCATTATCCATGAGCTGACTAGCTCTGGTATTTGCTTGTGGAGGATTAACATGTACGAGGACTCGTATGATATCAGCAACTGTGCTCCAGTGTTGAATAGGAGGTTGATCTTTGCTAGGTGGAGGAAGTCTCTGTCTAGTATGAGATCATATTTGCAGTTGGATGCATGGAAGAGCCTTGCCTCTTGCCTGACGATGGTCTAGTTGCCAAACTCTTGTAGCTTGATGTTCTTCATGATAACGTATTCTGTATTATCAAAGCTTCCATTTGCTGTGGTAGTTAGGACTTGATGCTTGCTTTGAATTGGTATGGTGCCAAATGGTAGTGCTTTCTTGTTGATTAGCGTTCCGGAGGATCCACTATCGAGTAGTGCAAGTAGTGGTCGTCTTGCTTTGAGAGGGATGCCTTGTATGTACTGTATGTTGGTTAAAAGAATAGGAGCCACGTTGCTCTTATTCAGGGATGCCTTTTCTGCTGGATTTTGGGCTCTATTTCCAGCAGTTGACAACAGTTTCAAATAATTTTGCTCCAGTGCACCTCCTTTGGTGTAGTCTTTGGAGTTTTCGGGATTGCAATAGAGATTTTTTGCTGTACTGGTGGACCAATTCCTTGCCAGAAGCAAAGGTGGTCCATTTGTTGCTGCTGTCTGATGTTCGATCAAAATCAATGATGCGTCTGTACCCTTGGATCGATTCGTTGTTGTATGATTCGGATCCATGTTCGATATATCCTGTAGGATGTTGCGAACCATTGTTTTTGCTGCTACTGTGGCAGTTGGTGTGGCTGAGCGCTCAACAGGAATACTCCATCCTGTAGGTTCCTTCCCCTCTTTATCCCGGAGATCTCCTCCTTGCATCATCCCATTCAGCTGTGCTGGACTGGCATCCAGGGCCTGTGGCGCTGGAGGCAAGGTAATTGCTTGTTTGGGTGGACCCCTGGGTCTCTTGGAGGAGTGCTGCTGCACTCATGGGAGCCAGATTAGCTTGCTATCAATGCTCCTTTCGGTTCGGCCACCATGCTCGGAATGATAGGATTCCATTGCTGCTTTCATGTGGGCTTGGAAGGATTCATTGCATCCTGGAGTAACCTGGCGTTGATTGTGGAAGTCTCGCTGTGATTGGAGTTGGATCCCTTATTGGTGTTGCTGCGTCCCTTATAGTTCTTGGAGAACTTGTTTTTAGGGCATTCAGACCAATCTGTAACATGCTAGCGTAGGCTAGTAGTGTTACAAATTAATAATTAACCGAATCCCACATGGGATTCAAATGTATATAAGATATCCATGTATGGATATCTGGTATGTATCAACGGGCATGCAGAAGAGAGCGATTATACGATTAAGGTTACATACAGAATATATGTTATATACAGGGATAGATATTATATGAAGGGATCGCGATGACCTCATCGCTCATTATTTCCTCTTTCTAATTTCAATCCCATCTCGTAAAGTGAAATAACACACAATTATTCATACTACTCCGAAATTTCTACCTTAGAGTGTTACACAGTAATTACTGTCCGCTTTCACGTAGAAAGACAGTAGTATTCAGTACTGAATCCAAACCATCAACAAACTCAACAATAGGACCACCTGGTACCCCTGACAAGAGAAATACCTATCAAGTAAATCACCATGGCCGGTATCTACAGAGATCCCCCCATCACCTACAAGAGCTCTTTCGATCGAACCAAGCCGAAGCTCTTCACCCTGTACAACATCAATGAGGACAGAACCGACAGCATGAAGGTCCCCCTGTTCACGGAGACTGGAGGACTAGAAGAGCTGCTCTTTGTAGAAGAGTCATTCAGGAATGCTGCCAACTACCTCCGACTACCAATCAACATCTATCTAACCCACTTCGGACGCTGCCTCACCACAGACGCCCAGAGCAAGTGGAACAACATGATCAACGATCCACTGGATCCCGAAGAATACCAATACTCTCAAGAAGAAATTGGAGGATACGAGCAAGCCTTCATTGACTTCACCCAGCTCTACTGCAACGCCAAGGATGCAAGGGACATCATGCACACCTATCTACGGAGTCATGAATGTCGAAAGACGCCTTCAGTCACATGCAAGGAACATGCCGACCAAATTCTCATCCTCATGAAATACACTCAGAAGCTAGAAGGTAGCAGCGCACCCCTTTCTAAAGTGGAAAAGCTTACTATCCTTCTCCATTCCTTCCCCTCTGCATGGATTGAAAGCTGTGGCATGATGCACAGTGGAATCCAAGAAGACACGACAGTCCGACACATTGTGGACTACATGAGCTGTCACGAGCGCCAAGCCAACAAGAAAGGCAACAAGAACAAGAACAGACAACAACAGAAGCGCTCGAACAACAATTCTCATAAGTGCAACTACAATTCCAACCACAAAGGAAACCAGAACAAGAAGAAGTCCAATCCCTGCCGGATCCCCGGTCACAATCACGATTGGTCTGAGTGTCCCAAGAACCGGTTCTCCAAGAACCACAACAAGGGCTCCGGAAACAACCAACAAACTGAGTCCTTCCACACTCATACCCAAACTCTCATGATACCAGGAAGCAATGAGACCTTCCAAGCGCACATCAATGCAGCGCGTGAAGCAGCGATCGAAGAATACCATGCCAATCATGGTGGACGAACTGAACGCAGTATCGATGGGGAACTCGTGTGGCTCCCCTGATCCATTAAAGGCTCCAAGCCTCAGAAGAAGCCCCCCGGCTTCACCTAAACCAGCAATCACCTTGCCTCCAGCTCCCCGGGAACTGGATGCCAGCACAGCCCTGCTGTCTGGGATGACGCATGGAGGAGATCTCCCAGATAAAGAGGGGAAGGATGTTACGGGCTGACGTAGGTACCCTACGAGAGGCTCTAAATGATTATTGAATCCCGCATATACTCCAATATGTATGATATTCATGTACATATACTGAATATTCAACGTACAAGAATACACATACAATTCAAACAAAGATTCCAATGACTCGACGATTATTGATATTATGCCCGACGAACATTATTATTGTTCGATCGTTCATTCATTCCATACTCAAGAAATCATTCCCATCTCGTAAAGTATTCATACATTCTCTTTGTAACACAATTTATTAACCTTCCATCTTTAAAATACCTCTATCCCGTATTACTCCATCTAATTCTACTCTAGACCGTAACACAGTAATTACTGTTTATCTTTTAAAGTAGAAGACAGACAGGAACTCAGTACTGAATCATCCAAAACAACCTTTATCCCAAACAACAGGGATACATTGATACCCTGACAAGCAAAATCCTACAAACCAAACAAAAAGAACCAATCGATACGAAACGATCGACAACTATGAAACGATCGACAACTACGAAACAACCGATACGATCGATCGAACACCGAATCGATCGAACTATACGAATCAAGAAACAACCATGGCAGGACTACTATACAGAGATCCTCCAATCCCTTACAAGAGAGCCTTTGACAGTGCAAATCCCAAGCTTGTTACACTAACAGTTTACAACACCGAAGACCAAGAAGACAGCGTCAAGGTCCCTCTATTCACGAACGTTGATTTAGAAGAACTTCTACATACAGAAGAAGCCTTCCTGAACGCAGCTGAAGACCTTGATCTATCAGCTAACAAATATATCAAATACTTTGGTTGATGCCTTTGTGTCGATGCCCAAACCAAGTGGAGAGCCTTAACAAGAAGCCAACGCGATTATCCAACTACAAGGAATGGATACAAGCAAGCACTTTCAGCCTTTATCAAACAATACTGCAGCGCCGAAGATGCAAAAGACATCATGCACACTTATCTCCGAACTTGAAAAAAAACAAGCAATGTTTCATGCCAAGATCATGCGAACCGAATGGAACAGCTCTTCAAATACACTGCGAAGCTACAAGGCTTCGCAGCTGATCTAAACCATCTACAACAAATGACCATCTTGCTCCACAGCTTTCCAACTGAATGGATTGAAGACTACTGTAGAATCCACAGAGGAATCCGACCACAAACCACTATCCAGTTTATAATCGATCATATGAGCTCTCTGGACAGACTCAGCAAGAACAAATCCAGTGACAATCCATACAATTATGATATCAACAGCATCAGCAATACAGGCGCCGAAAGCAACAACACTAATTCGGACGCTGAAACCAACAGTAGCTCTCATCCAAACTCTAATTCGGACAACGACACAGGATGGAGTCCTGTTGAAAGCTCAGCAAAGCCTGCCATCGCAGCAACAACAAAAACAGTTTGATTCTCCCCACAGAGCAATACGAACATGGATCCAAATCGAAAAGAACCGAATCGATCCAAGGGTACAGACGCATCATCGATTCACTCAATCAATCAGACAGCAGCAATAAATAGACCACTCTTGTCCCTGGCAAGGAATTGGTCCACTGGGACAGCAAAAAATCTCTATTGCAATCCCAGAAAATCCAAAGACTACACCAAAGGAGGTGCGCTGGAGCAAAATTATTTAAAGCTGCTGTCGACTGCTGGAAATACAGCAGGACAGGCATCCCGGAATAAGAGCAACGTGGCTCCTATTCTTTTAACTACAGTACAGTACATACAAGGCATTTCCACAAGATCAAGACCACTACTAGCACTACTAGATAGTGGATCCTCCGGCACTCTAATCAACAAATGAGCCCTACCATTTGGTACCATACCAATCCGAAGCAAGCATCAAGTCCTAACTACAACTGCGAATGGAATCTTCGATACTACAGAATACATCATCATGAAGAACATTAAACTACAAGAGTTCGGCAACTACACCATCGACAGACAAGAGGCAAGGCTCTTCCATTCCCCCAACTGCAAATATGATCTAATACTAGGCAGAGACTTCCTCCACCTAGCGCAGATCAATCTCCTATTCAAAGAAGGAGCAGTTCAATGGATGGATAGAACCATTCCTATGAAGGATACCTCCCTATATCACGAGTCAGACTACACCATGCTCATGGAAGAACTAGAAGATGCTGAACTCTTTGCTGATGATCTCTCCTTCGCGAATCCATACAAGTCCAAGGTTATACTAGACCGAGCCTACCAAGAAACAGATCCAGCTACAGTCGCGCAACAACAAAGCCACATGTCCAGAGCAGAACAGCAGCAGTTCCAAGCAGTACTAACCAAGTACCCTAATGTCTTCAATGGAGAACTTGGCAAGTACCCTCACAAGAAGATATCTCTAAGACTGAAGCCAGGATCCAAGCCCATACACAAGAAGTCTTACCCAGTTGCATACAAACGAGAAGACCTATTCAAAAGGGAGCTCCAGAAGCTTTGTAATGACGGAGTACTCAAGAGATGCACTGGACCAGCTGAATGGGCATTCCCAACCTTCATAGTACCAAAGAAAGACAACAGAGTCAGATGGGCATCAGACTTCAGAGAACTCAATGAACTCCTTGAGAGGCGTCCTTATCCAATCCCCCGGATACAAGACATCATGAACAAACGTGGCAAGTATACCCACTTTACCAAGATCGATTTGTCCATGCAATACTACTGCTTTGAACTAGATGACGCAAGCAAGAAGCTCTGTACCATAGTGACGCCATATGGTTGCTATGAGTACCAAAGACTACCAATGGGTGTCAAAGTCTCTCCAGATGTTGCTCAGCAACTAATGGAAGATATCCTACAAGACACCAACTGCACTGTTTATATTGATGATATCGGCATCTGGACCAATGGCTCCTTTGATCTACACATGAAGACCATTGACAAGATCCTGGACCGGCTCAACCAAAATAGACTTAAATGCAACCCACTCAAATGTGATTGGGCTGTACAAGAGACTGACTTCCTAGGCTATTGGATGACTCTGACGGCAGTTAAGCCATGGAGAAAGAAGATTGAAGCCATCCTCCAAATGGATAGGCCCCGAACTATAACTCAGGTCAAGTCCTTCCTTGGAGCAGTCGGATACTACAGGGATATGTGGCCTCGAAGGTCCCATGTCCTAGCTCCTCTCTTTGATATCACCGGAACCCCCAAGAAGCAGGCTCCTCAAGCAGCTACCATCAAAGCCAAGCAAAGGAAAGCTCCTTCAGCTTTCACTTGGGGACCTGCGCAAGATAAAGCCTTTCAAGAGATGAAAGCAATGGTGGCAGCGGATGCGCTGAACACCTATCCAGATCTCAACAAGCCCTTTGAACTGTACACTGATGCCTCAGACCTCCAGCTCGGTGCTGCCATAATACAAGATGGCAAGCCTATTGCATATTGGTCCAAGAAACTATCTGACGCCCAGAAGAATTATACTACCATGGAGAAAGAACTCCTAGCCATAGTACTCTGCTGCAAAGAGTATCGCAAAATGTTACTTGGTGGTGTCATCAATGTATACACCGACCATAAGAACCTTACCTTCAGAACCCTTTCAGTCCAACGAGTCCTCCGATGGAGACTATTCCTTGAAGAATTTGGTGTCAATCTCACCTATGTTGAAGGCAAGAAGAATGTTCTTGCTGACGCCTTCTCCAGACTCCCCCGGATGGATCCACCTACTGAAGGGAAGAAAGCCCTTTTAAAGGGCACCTTAATCGATTTCTTGAAACTTGAAGTCCCCAAGCAAGATGAAGAACTGTTTTTAACCAAGTTCCCCAACCTCTTCTGGCACTTATGCAATGACGCAGACCAGGAATTACAATCCTGCTTGCTGAACAATGAATGCCTAGTCAACCTACCAAATAACCAAGACCTGGAATGCCCGGTGAACTATTCCAATATCTATCTTCATCAACAAAAGGATCCTACAATCAAGTAGTTCAAGATTCAATCCAAAGCCTTCTTCTACCAAGAATTAGAAGGCAATAACATCCTCTGCTATGCCAACCAATCGAACCCAGACAACTGGCGCATATACATACCAAGCTCTCTCTCCAATGATACCATCAAATGGTATCACCTCCTGTTGGGTCATTGTGGATCCACCAGGCTATATCAAACCATCTCCTCAAGATTCTACATCGACAACCTATCTAATCTTTGCAAGACTTACATCTGCCCCGACAGCTGCATTGAACCAGCACTCCAAGTATGGGAAGCTACCACCGAAAGAAGCTCCACTAGCTCCATTTAACGAGATACATGTGGATCTCATAGGCCCATGGAAGATTACAGCTCAGGGCAAGAACTATAACTTCAAAGCCCTAACCTGTATTGATCCAGTCACCAACTTACTGGAGATCATCCAAATCAGAGACAAGTCTTCGCAACACGTCTCAGACCAATTCAAGAACTGTTGGCTCTCAGGATACCCAAGACCTATCAGATGCGTCCATGACAATGGTGGTGAATTCCTAGGGGCTGAATTTCAAACTACACTCAAGCAGTATGGGATTCAGTCCATTCCTACCACAGTGAAGAATCCCCAGTCAAATGCCATCTGTGAAAGAGTCCATCATACAGTTGCTGATATTCTCAGAGTTCTAGTTCATGTGAATCCCCCTCAAGTCAACACCCGAGCCAGTCAGCTCATGGACAATGCGCTGGCAACCTGCATGCATGCCTCTCGGTGTGCCGTCAACGCTGCCTTACAGGCATCCCCAGGGTCCCTAGTATTCAATCAGGACATGCTGATTGATCTGCCACTGACATCCAATCTGTTAGCTTTGCAACAGCTCCGGCAACAAGGGATTAACAAGAACTTGCTCAGAGATAATGCCAAAAGAATCAATCACACCTTCCAAGTGAATGATAAGGTATGGATACAAGAACCGGATCCGGACAAGCTCCAACCTAGAAAGATAGGCCCTTTCCCAATCACACAAGTCAATACAAATGGAACTGTCAAATTGCAAAGGTCTCCCTCAGTAATAGAAACAGTGAACATCCAAAAGCTTACTCCATATCGGGAACCAAATCAGTCGGAATCTACGTCGAATGAACCCATAGTAAGTCAATCGAATCAGTCGGAGTCCACGTCTGCTGAATCCGCAGATATCGAATTAAGCCAATCAAATGACTCCGATTGCTCTATGAGTCACTGGTCGGCTTAACTGCGGGATTCGTTCAATCATGAGGCACTATGTAACATGCTAGCGTAGGCTAGTAGTGTTACAAATTAATAATTAACCGAATCCCACATGGGATTCAAATGTATATAAGATATCCATGTATGAATATCTGGTATGTATCAACGGGCATGCAGAAGAGAGCGATTATACGATTAAGGTTACATACAGAATATATGTTATATACAGGGATAGATATTATATGAAGGGATCGCGATGACCTCATCGCTCATTATTTCCTCTTTCTAATTTCAATCCCATCTCGTAAAGTGAAATAACACACAATTATTCATACTACTCCGAAATTTCTACCTTAGAGTGTTACACAATCATGGTTGTGGCCTGGGATCCTGCAGGGGTTTGATTTCTTCTTATTCTTGTTTTGGTTGGTTTGGTTCCCAGGGCGTTTCTTGTTATTGGAACTGTTAGAACTATTAGGGCGTCGCCCATTATTCTTGCTCTTCTGCTTGCTGAGCCTGTCCAGACTGCTCATGTGGTCAACGATGAACTGCACTGTGGTCTCTTGAGTGACGCCAAGGTGGATTCGGACATAGTCTTCAATCCAACTGTTGGGGTAACTGTGTGGCAGAATGGTGAGCTGTTGTAAGTGGTCTAAGTTGGCCATTTACCCGTGTAGTTTTGCCGTGTATTTCATAAGGACCATGAGCCAGTCTGTGTGGTCTTTGCATGTAGACTCTACTTTCTTCTTGCATGCTGGGCTTTGTAGGTAGATATGCATGAGGTCTCTTGCATCTTTGGCGTTGCAGTAGAGCGTAATGAAGGCTTTAAACGCAGATTTGAAGCCATCTCTTGTCAATGGATACAATCATTGGTTGTTTGTTTGGGTTGTTCTTGCGAGAGCTCGCCATTTAGTCTGGGCGTCAACGCAGAGACATCTTCTGAAGTATCTGATGAGGGATGTATTTGGTATGTTTAGATCTTCTGCAGCGTTCATGAAAGCTTCTTCAGTGTGGAGAAGTTCTCCCAAGCCTCCTTTGTCTGTAAAGAGGGGGACTTTTACACTGTCTGAGTGGTCGTTGGAGTCGTAGAGGGATAAGGTGACGAGCTTCGGCTTAGAGCTATCAAAGGAGCTCTTATAGGAGACTGGTGGATCTCTGTAGATCCCGGCCATGTTGCTTGGTTAAGAAGGTTGAATTGCGCATCGATTGTTTGTCGAGGATACAAGGTGCCTCTCTTGTTGAGGATAGAGGAGGTTATTTTGTTATTTCTGGTTCAGTACTGAAGTCTACTGTTTTCTACGTTGAAGATAAACAGTAATTACTGTGTTACACTCTAAGGTAGAAAAATTGGAGTAGTATTCAAATTGTGACTAATTGTTAACTCTTAAGAGAGCTTTTCAGTTTTTGTGTGAACATTTGAATATCGGCATGCATGGCTTGCCGCTATTTGAATAACGGCGCACATGCATTACTGGAGCGTTTGGCGTACAGTTTGAATATTCAAACACCGGTTTGCTTGTATGTGGGATTCGGTTGATTCTTTAATCGTGGTTCATGGTTTGCAACGCTAGCATGTAACAATATGTGGTATTCATGTACATATATTCCGTATGTTACACATACAATCTGATACTCATTTTGAATATTCAAATATCAATATTCAATCACTTGCTGATTATACTTCAATTGCTCATTTATCCTATACTCAAGAAATCATTCCCATCTCATACAGTATTCAACCATTCACACTTTCTTTAATCACACAAACTATTAATCATTTCATCTTTAAAATACCTCTATCCTATAACACTTCACCTAATTCTACTCTAACATGTTACAAGTGGATTCTTTAAAAATGAAGTAGTTCTTATTAAAAACAAAGTAGATTTTTAGAACCGCTTCATTTATTTACCTTGCGCCACCAAATCTCCTTTATATGATATTAAGACACTTCATATAACATGTAATTAATTATGGTCACGAATGGCTATTTCATTGAAGTAGATTCTGTCAAAAGGAAGTAAGTTCTGTTGAAATGAAGTAGATTTTGGAGTGTAGGTTTACTATTAGTTTCTTCCAACCCCTGTAGGCTAGTTTTTGTGATGTATTTGACGAACCCCCGGATGGCTCTGTTGGTGGTTGATTCGTGCTATTCTCAATTGTTGCCAGACTTGTACCAACACGGAACACAGTAACCTTACTGTACCATACTACAAGTCTGACAACAATTGAGAATCACCAGTCACGCACCAAAAATAGCACCAATCGATCACCAGTAGTGCCAAAAATTCTTCCTTAGTAAAATCATTACTGTACTGGAACATGGTTGATTTTAATTTTTTTCTAATAATTTAAATTTTTTCAGCCCCCTGCGCACAATGCACCAAACGAACATGGTTGATTTTTTTTCAGAAAAAAAGAATTTTTCATAGCCTCCCCCATATTAGTGATACTACCAACCTGCACAACCTGCACTTATTGCTATCGCTGAATTGGGTGTCACTGTGACACCCAGTGTCACTTTAACTCCCGAAAGTATCAGCAAGTGTCAAGTTTGTCTTTGTTTGTCCTTGTTTGTCCTTGTTTGTCCTTGTTTGTCCTTGTTTGTCTTTGTTTGTCTTTGTGTGTCTGTGTTTGTCTGTGTTTGTCAAACTTGTTTGTTGAACCATTATGGCAGATGCAGGGGCAACCCAGAATTCCAAAAAACGGTGGACGACCGCGGCACAGTCAATCCTCTTTCCAGCAGCAGTCCTGGCTCTAACAAAATTGTTCATGGTCAATCTGGTGGGGGTTGTTATTCGCGGACAGACCGTAGGAGCGACAGCGACAGCAAAATGGGAACGATGGCAACGGCCAAATGGGAATGAAAGTCATAATGCATGAGAATGGAAGTCGTAACGCAGAGAACATCAATTTCTGTTCTGTGGTGCAATTCATTTCAACCGCTTTTTTGTTTGTCTGTTCGTTCGTCTGTGTTTGTCTTTGTTCCTCTTACTTGACTTTGTTTGTCACTCTGAGTATCAAAGTGACACCCGGTGTCACCTTCACTCCCGAAAGTATCAGTGAGTGTCAAGTGTCAAAGTGACACCAGGTGTCACTTTGACTCTAAGTTGGCAGTGGGTTGGCGGCTTGTTCCTTATTTTCTCATGGGGGAGTCAGTCAGTAAAATTCAAATTTTGAAAAAAAAAAATTAGATCAACCATGTGATGAATAGGCGGGGGGAGGGGGACCGGGAATTTTTCAAATTCTTCGAAAAACAAAAATCAATCTTGTTCGTGTAAGGTTTACTGGGCCATCCGATGGTTTTATTTTCGCGCGGTTTTTGAGGACCGCGCGTAACTATAAACATTAAAACCGTTATTAGACTTTAAAATTATGCGTCTAAAAACTTTTTTAGATGCATAACTATGCGTCTAAAAACTTTTTTAGATGCATAACTTTTTTAGATGCATAACTTTTTTAGACGCATAACTATGCGTCTAAAAACTTTTTTAGATGCATAACTATGCGTCTAAAACCTTTTTTAGATGCATAACTTTTTTAGATGCATAACTTTTTTAGACGCATAACTTTTTTAGACGCATAACTATGCGTCTAAAAACTTTTTTAGACGCATAACTATGCGTCTAAAAACTTTTTTAGATGCATAACTATGCGTCTAAAACCTTTTTTAGACGCATAACTGTGCGTTTTTTTTTAGACGCATAATCGTGGTTTATGCGTCTAATATTAGATGCATAACTATGCGTCTAAAAAATTTTTAGACGCATAACTTATGCGTCTAAAACATGTACTAAAGTGTGTACAATTCTACAGAGTTGTGCGTCTAAAAATTTTTAGACGCACAACTGGTCCAAATTAGCGTAGAACTCAGTAGTAAACTGAAGAATTTTTAGACACATAACGCAAAAGTTGAATATTTTACGAGATGGGAATGATTCCTTGAGTATGGATGAACGATCGAATAATGATATATTATTCAGCGGGCATAATATCAATAATCGGCAAGTCATGGGACTCTGGATATTTTATCTTGATATTTGTTGTATGTGTGTATATACCGAACATACATACATGAATATCATATGTATTGGAGTACATGCGGGATTCAATAATCATTTAGAGCCTTTCGTAGTAAGGCTACGCCAGCATGTTACATAGTTCCCCAATGATTAGGTGAAGTTTGTATGTGGTTCAATGGAATAGGTTTGGAGTTGAGTAGTACCAGTCGAAGATATATTGCCGTACACCAGAATACAGTCACGAGTACACACGGGACTGGATTAAGGATAAGGATAAAAGAAAACAATCGGCGAGCCGATAGAATCGCCGATTCAAAGAGCTCTTGGAACTGTAGCAATAGACTAACCACTAGAGCTCACAATTTGCATATCACTACTGTTCTAATCACTAGTAGACCCGGGGTATGGCATGATTTTAAAATCAAGCTGAGTGCTGACGACCATGAGCAGAAAGGGATCGATTGACCAAGGCGCCAACGAGACCGAAAAGACTGCCGACAAATGGAGGCACAGAGAAGCAAAACAGGGAGAAGGATATCCGGTGTCTGCAGCACTAGGAAGACCGACCCCAGCAACTGTTAGTGCCCGAAGGGGGGAACAACAGCAACAACAGAGACACCTGAGTACCTAAACAGGACCATGGTCGACAACAGAATCAATCGAAAAACACGAAAACATGTATCAAAAAAGTGACACATAAATCAGTGAGTGGACTAATTGGACCAACACTGAGGGGATGGACAGACCGAAAAGGGTGTGCCAACCAAAAACCGAAATATACGGATATACGGAAAGGTATATAATAAATACCCAAACACCACTAATCCCACGGGACAACGAGAAGTGGGACCGGCCCGGTGACAGCTTAAGTGAGAAGCAACGCCGGAGAACCACGGGAATCGATTCCCACGAAATAAAAACAGAAACAACTCCGGGGAACCACAGGATTCCCGTGAACTAAAGAGAGAAACAACTCCCACCACTGAACAAACCAGGGGGGAAATCAGTTATAACACGAGTTATCGCGAGAGCAGTGGAAATCCAGCAAGAAAAACTGGAGGAGCTGAGCAATCACTTTTTGCCCAATTTCAACACAAACAGCAAAGATAACAGAAATAGTGTAACTAAATTAAATCTAATAGAAAACTGATTAACCCACCATGGCAACCAAAGGAACCAAACTCAAGCCCTTCAACGTCACGCGGGAGGACTGGCCAGAAGATGCCACCACCGTAAAGATGAACGTAGACAGCGAGAGGGGTGGAATCGCCTTCAGCGACTACATGAAAGTCCTCAATGGTACGGAGAGACCAGAGCTCTTCCTCATCTGGAAGAGAGACTTTGACCAGAAAATTGCTGGCAATGACAAACTCAACGGAGATCAGAAACTGGACGTCCTACAGAGAATTCTCGCAGGGGAGGCACTAGCGCTCGTCCAAAGAACACTCACTCGGACCTACTTGGCCGAACCAAACCACAAGGTCCACAACACCAAACGAGTGCAGAAAAAGATCCAGGAAATTGAGAAGCGAGACCAAGCAAATATACTATTATCGATGGGGCAAGACGCCACCGAAACTCCCACGGGAGCCTCCAAGGAGAAGGCAAAGGAGAAATCTCCAAACGCCGACAAAACCGACACAGCTACGGCGAACTCGGACAAACCAGAGGTCGACAACATCGACTCCCCAATCCCAAAGAAAAGGGTAACGAACGCCCTCACTGAGTACTACCGATCCCAGGAGTACAGAAAGGATGTCATGGAGGAATGTATGCACGTCCTCAAGCTCAAAATCTTCGGCAATGACACCAACGGGAAACGCTCGTACATTGTCCTCCGCAGATTCATGCGAGGAATGCGAGTGGAACTCAAATACGGCATCAGAGCCTGGGCCAACCGAATGGCCGAACTACAAAGCTACCTCCCAGAATGTCTCTGGGAATGTGGCAGTGACCAAATGGAAACCCCAACCGGTTTCACACAAGGTGAACTGAAGGAAATATTGGATTCCAACATGACCCACTCCCAACGCGAGAAGCTGGAACACATTGGATGGGACCTCTACACCCACTCCTTCAACACCACTATCGACAAACTCGAAAATCTGGAAACCACCATCCGGAAGGAGGCAATCCTCCAACAACGCATCACCGACCTCGAAAAGAAGAACGGCGTCACCAAGAAAACTCCCAAGGCCGCTTCTGGGGGAGGACACGCCAAGTCCCCTGGCAAAAAGAAGCGCCCTATGGACAACAGCAACAAACAGCTATGCAAGACCTGTGGCAAGGTCCACGCCGGCAAATGCTGGAAACTAACCGGCGGACCCCCCAAGAAGGGAAAGTTCGACCGGGAAACGCTCAACTTGCTCAAGGAGCATTTTGTAGCAAAGGAAGACTCAGACAACGAACAATACTCCAAACCCCACTGGGGAAGGAACTTGTCAAATCACGAGTACTCCTATGTACTGGCCACGGCCCAAGCCGACCACGAAGTCTCCGATGACGAGATCGATATCTCTGATCGGGAACTCAAAGAGTACAGAAGAAAGTACAGAAAAACCTTCAAAAAGAAAGGATCCCACAACTGAATGGCTGATACCATCCACACTGGACCCCGCATAATCAATCGGTTTGCGGATGTCTGTGTGGAGGTATTGGACCACAGGGGAAGGGGGAGGATGCTCCGGGGTCTACTAGACTCTGGTTGCTCCAAATCCATCATACTGCAACAGTTTGTCGACCGAAGTCAACTAACGAACCGAGACCGAAGATCTGTCACCTACAACACGTATGGAGGCAAGTTCAGAACCAAGTCTGCGGCTTCAGTGGGACTAAGGCTGATAGAATTTTCAAACTCCAAGACCATCAAATGGACCTTCCAAGTGGATGAATATCACCACCATGAGGAAGTGCCCTATGACATGATCATAGGATCCGACCTGATGGCACAACTGGGACTGGATATAAAATACAGCTCCCGAACAATTGAATGGCAGGGTGACTCCATTCCCATGAAGGGAATGGGGGAGCTCTCGAACCCGGACAAATGCGAGGCAGTATTCTTTGCCAACACACAGAGTCCAATCCTCCAAAAAGAGGAAGAAAGGCAATCTAAAATTTTGGACGCCGACTACTCCAAAGTCGATATAGACGCTATGGTCAATGACCTGGAGATTACAGACGCGTCCAAGGAAGCCTTGAAGAAAACACTAAAGAAATTCCCAACACTCTTTGGAGGAGGATTGGGACTACTCAGAAATATAGAACCGGTGTCCATTGAACTCCAACCAGGGGTCAAACCGGTCCGGCAGAGGTACTATTCTGTACCCCATGCCTTTGAACAAGCACTGCGAAAGGAGATCACCAGGCTCTGCGACATCGGGGTTCTGGAAAAACTCCCCCATGATGATGATTCACCATGGGCATCCCCCACGTTCTGCCAACCCAAAAAGACAGGGGACATTCGCGTCCTAACTGACTTTCGGAAGATGAACGCAGCCATCCAACGAAAACCATTCCCACTACCACGAATAGGGGAAACAATCCAAAGGCTCCAAAAGTTCAAATCAGCTACGGCGCTGGACTTGTCCCAAGGATACTATACCATCCCCATTTGCAAAGAGAGCCAAAAGATTTGCTCTACCATTTTGCCATGGGGAAAGTATGCCTACAAACGATTGGCAATGGGAATTGCATGTGCGCCAGACATCTTCCAATCCGTCATGATGAACCTACTTGGGGACCTGGACTATGTCCTTGTCTATATTGATGATATTCTAATCATCCAGAGAGAAGGGGAATCTGAACAGGATCACCTCAACAAAATCGATACAGTCCTACAGAGACTGGATAATGCTGGCTTTCGGGCCAACCTCAGAAAATCCTTTTTCATGCAAAAAGAAGTGGAATATCTGGGATTTCTGTTAACAACAGAAGGCATTCAGCCCCAGCCAAAGAAACTGGAGGCGATGAAGCGCCTAGAAGCCCCCAAGAACACCAAGCAACTCAAGATGTTCCTTGGAATGGTAAATTTCTACCGGGATATGTGGAAGCGACGCTCCCACATCCTAGCCCCCCTCAACAAACTAGCAGGGAAGAAGGGCAAAATGAACTGGTACTGGGGTCCAGCAGAGCAGAAAGCTTTCATGGAGGCGAAACGGATGCTCGCCGATGAAGCAAAACTCGCATTCCCAGACTTTACAAAACCATTTCATCTCTACTCAGACGCTAGCGACAGGCAACTGGGAGCAACTGTGTGCCAAGATGGCAAGCCCCTTGGATTCTACACACGAAAACTGAACTCAGCACAGCTCAACTACACTGTGGGAGAAAAGGAACTCCTTGGAATAGTGGAAGGCCTGAAGGCGTTCGAAGGAATCCTCCGAGGCCAAGATGTGACCATCCACACGGATCATCTTAACCTACTGTACCAGCAGATGCCAACGCAGAGAATGGTACGATGGAGACTCCTTATGGAGGAGTTCCATCCAGTAGTCAAGCATGTTGCGGGCAAAGACAATGATGCAGCAGATGCACTATCCCGACTGGACATTACTGATGACCCAGCGGACACAGTTGAATGGCTACCACCGAATAAGCCCCTCACCTACGCGGATGAGGAAGAGCACCTCCGGCAACTCCTATTCCCACTTGGAGAATCTCCGGAAGAATTCCAGGGCAATAGTGCATTCCCACTTGCTCCAGACATGATTCAGTTCTACCAACAAAAGGACACAGAAATCATGAGCGCTTTGGAAAAAGACAATCGACTGACCACCAAAACGGTGGAAGGTTACAGTCTAATTCACAAGGAAGGGAAGATTCTGATCCCGGACAAACTCAAAGATAGAGTTATGGAATGGTACCACAGCATGCTGGTCCATCCCGGAGAAAAGAGGATGGAACAGAGCATCCGCTCAGTGTTCACCTGGAAAGGTCTACGAAAGGACGTCCAGGACCTCTGTAAACACTGTCACACGTGCCAGATGTTCAAAAAGAGTGGCCGGAAGAAGTATAGACTACTACCGGAGAAAGCAGCTGAGGTTACCAAATGGCAAAGGGTCAATGTGGACCTCTGGGGACCTGCAACTGTCCACAATAAAAATGGTAAAGACTACCACATCCATGTTCTCACCATGGTGGACCCAGTGACCGGATGGTTTGAATTGGCCCATCTAAAGGACTCACCAAACGCAGCAGAAACTCAACGATTGTTGGACAGTACTTGGCTAGCAAGGTATCCGCGCCCAAAGGAAATTGGCTTTGATGGCGGGAGTGAGTTCAAAGCAGAGTTCCAGGAGCTATGTGACAACATGGGAATGAAAAGAAAGCCCAGTGGCGCCTGGAACCCACAATCCAACTCAGTACTGGAAAGAATCCATCAGGTTCTGAAGGACTGCCTATTGTCCTTTAACCTGGAACAAAGAGACCTCCACGAGAAGGACCCCTTTGAGGAGTTCACTACCAAGGCGGCCTATGCTATCAGAAGCGCCATCCACACCACCCTGGGATATTCCCCAGCGCAATTGGTGTTTGGAAGGGACATGTTTATGCCGGTGAATTTCCCGGTGGATTGGGAAGCAATTCAAGCAAGGAAACAAAAGAGTATCCACAAGAGTAATATTAGGGAAAACCAGAAGAGGATCCCCCATGTCTATAAGGAAGGAGACTATGTCACCCTGGAAAGGAAGGGCATTATCCCAAAACTATCTTTCCCACGGCAAGGACCTTACAAGGTGCTCAAGGCCCATGACAATGGAACTGTAACTATTGAAACTGCTCCCTTTGTAACCGACCGGGTTAATATCAGGAGAGTCCATCCCTATTATTGCAGGGATCCCATCGAATCGTAACAGTCCCATGGAGGAGTATGCCGTACACCAGAATACAGTCACGAGTACACACGGGACTGGATTAAGGATAAGGATAAAAGAAAACAATCGGCGAGCCGATAGAATCGCCGATTCAAAGAGCTCTTGGAACTGTAGCAATAGACTAACCACTAGAGCTCACAATTTGCATATCACTACTGTTCTAATCACTAGTAGACCCGGGGTATGGCATATATGGTAGTGTAGATCGAACCGGGACTGGGGAAGGTTCTTTGTGATACTGAAGGAATCGAAGAATTGTTGAATGACTCTTGTGCGTCTAAAACTTGTACCAGGCTACGTAAGATTATACAAGACAATACGTCTAAAAAAATTTTAGACGCATAATTAGTCCAAAACTTGTACTAGCCTGCGTACGATTATACGGGACCAATGCGTCTAGACGCATAATTATGCGTCTAAAAAAATTTTAGATGCACAGTGCGTCTAAAGTTAGACGCAAGACGCATAGTTATGCGTCTAAAAACTTTTTTAGACGCATAGTTATGCGTCTAAAAACTTTTTTAGACGCATAGTTATGCGTCTAAAAACTTTTTTAGACGCTTAGTTATGCGTCTAAAGTTAACGGTCATTAACGGTTTTAACCGTTATAACTTTTCGCGCGGTCCTCAAAAACCGCGCGAAAATTAGTGGAGTTGTGAGTATTTATCACCTCCGTCACAATGGAGCTCTTACTTCGTTAGAAGAGAGAGTGTGAGAGAGGGGGGAAAGTTAAAAACTGACTTTTTGCTGTTTTTAACTGTAGACTTGGCAAGAATCGCTGTACTAAATCTTACCCCGCGAATGGTCGTGGTTTTAGACATTTTTTGTGTTCATGGCAATGATATTTGTTGATTTTAATTTAAGTTTACAAATAACCATAAAAACATAAAAAAATTATGGACCACAACTCCACTCACCCTCCAGTGCCAATAAAACCATCTGATGGCCCTGTAACTCCTTATCTAATGATAAATAATTTTAATGTTAATGCTGTAAAGCGGTATTTGATTCTCAAGTGTTGTCGGACTCGAATCGGTAAGATCTTACCGTAGTAATACCCGTGCATGCGGAAACATCGGTGTCTTGGTTGATGCGTCCAAACTCAATTCTCCGTTTGCCAAACTCCGTTTAGCTCTCGAACTTCGAAGGTGAACTCGCTTTACCTCAATTATTCTTCTCGAAGTCCTAGTCATGATCACGAGAGGACTCTACACAGCGTTATCGGCGAGTCAAGTGTCCTTCAAGATGATGAGTGCAATGTCGACAGGTGCGGTGTCATTGACCTTCGGATCATATCTTGAGAGAGTTGATACGTACAACTCTACCATGATCATAGGGAAGCCGAATTCAATGAAAGAAATCTTGCCCAATTTATTGGAGCCGATTGGACTGAAGAATCTCGACTTGCCCATTGTTGATGCCATGCTGGATGAGATTGACTCAGACAAAGGAGGAGAATCAACAACCATGATCAAGCTCGAACATCAAAATAGTGCTCACAAAGTGATTCTAGGAACTCTGCCTTCTAAGGTGTCCCGAAATAACCACCCAATGTCCGTTCACTCCCTCACTAAACTTGTGGGTTCGGCTAAAGGAAATTCTCGTGTCGTCATCCTTACTGACGACTTTTCTGTTGGACCCATCGCTAGCAGCGTAGCTAAAGCTTTTCCATTGTTTTCGATGAAATCCACCGGAAAGACTCAAAGAAAAATCGACGTTATCTTTTGCAAGTCAGATGGAACCTTTGTTGACGACAGTGAACAGCTCAAGGCTGCACGAGCTGTTGCTTCAGGAGTGCAACTGGCTGCAAGATTGGTTGATTCGCATCCAGAACTGATGACAACAACACAAATCGCAGAAGAGGTAGAAACGTTAGCGAAGAAGAATCCAAAGATTTCCTTCAAGCAATTGGTCGGGAACGAATTAAAACCTTATGGTGGACTTTATGCGGTTGGAAAAGCAGCGGTTTGTCCACCCCGACTTCTACTACTAGAATACGATGGTGGTGGTGACGAAACCGTGGCGCTGGTTGGTAAAGGAATTGTCTACGACACCGGCGGTCTGTCCCTGAAACCAAAAACAGGTAAGATGAGACAAAAAATTCTTGGGGTTTCAATAAAAATGAATTACGGAATGAAAATGATGTAGCATGGAGGATGTCAGAACGAGAATGAAAACAGACGACGAAATCCTAATGAACTGTTTTTAATTTCATTGCAGGAATGTGTGGTATGAAACACGACATGGGAGGTGCAGCAGGTCTTCTAGGTGGTTTCGTGAGCGCAGTTGAACTAGGAGTTAAAAAGAAAGTTCATTGTATTTTGTGTCTGGCAGAGAATGCAATTGGTCCTACTGCATTCAGAAATGACGATATTTTGTCGATGTATAGTGGAAAAACTGTAGAGGTGAATAACTGTGACGCTGAAGGCCGCCTTGTACTAGGGGACGGTGTTGCTCACGCAACAAAACACATTGAAAACCTTGACTTAGTTGTGGATATGGCTACTTTGACCGGGGCACAGTTGGTTGCCACTGGGAAGAAGCATGCTGGAATACTAGCAAACGACGAAGGCGTTGAGAAAAGGGCAATGAAGTGTGGTATGCATTCTGGTGATCTCTGTTTTCCGTTGCTCTATGCACCGGAACTCTTGATGGGTGAGTTCAAGTCCGAAGTTGCAGATATGAAGAACAGCGTCAAAGATCGTTCCAACGCGCAAACCTCTTGCGCGGGCCATTTCATTGAGTCACACCTGGATAAGTCCTACGAAGGCGGTTGGCTTCACGTTGACATGGCAGGCCCTGGTACAAATGGGGAACGTGGAACTGGGTATGGTGTGGGACTCGTCCTGAGCCTTCTTGATGCCCCTGGATTTTGAGTAGATGTTTTCTGGTTGAAGGATTTTCCTGCATTGTTTTGGAAGAAATAGTTCCATTGCGAAACTGGAAATCCAGATGGTACTCGCGTAAGCTAGATGTCTGTAATGGTTTCAACAAATACAAGTAGGACAAGCTTCAACCCAGTGCTCATCTCGTAAATATTCCTTGTGTGACTGAAACAGACACCCCTCAATGCACACCGTTGTTATCGTCCATACAGAGGTTATCATGGTGATCGAAATGATATGTCTAAAGTCAGAGAAGTACTGGGATTGAGTGATTCCCGAAACTATCGTTTAGTTGCAGCTGTGGTCAAAAAATGCGCATATGTGCCATACCCCGGGTCTACTAGTGATTAGAATAGTAGTGATATGCAAATTGTGAGCTCTATTGATTAGTCTATTTGCTACAGCTCTAAGAGCTCTCTGAATCGGCGATTCTGTTGACTCGCTGATTGTTTTTATCCTTATCCTTAATCCAATCCCAAGTGGACTCGTGACTGTTCTGGTGCACGGCATGCTCCTCCATGGTACTGTTACATTTAGTTACTTCTCCAGTTTAGTGCTATCCCTGCAATAATAGGGATGGACTCTCCTAATGTTAACCCGGTCGGTTACAAAGGGAGCAGTTTCAATAGTTACAGTGCCATTGTCATGGGCCTTGAGCACCTTGTAAGGTCCTTGCCGGGGGAAGGATAGTTTTGGAATAATGCCCTTCCTTTCCAGGGTGACATAGTCTCCTTCCTTATAGACATGGGGATGTGACGGGCTAGCGTAGCTAGCACAAGCCACGACTGAATAATTGACTGAATCCCACATGGGAATCGAATATTATGTATGTATGGCAACCTACGTTCATGAATACATTGTTATATGTGTTCTAATTATGATGGTCGAGTCCCAGAAGGAAATATATGCCTAATTGTGGGAATCGACAATGAATCAACATTTATGGCAGAGCATGCCAAAATGTGGCTATGCTCGCGACCGCAAATTTTATATGTTCTCATTCTTAATCCGCGTAACAATATTCCGTAAAGTATCTAAACATTCACAATTTTCATACCACTCCGAGATTTCTACTCTAGACCGTAACACAGTAATTACTGTTTGTGCTTTACAGTAGAAACAGTAGAACTCAGTACTGAATTCAAAATCGAACAAAACCTCCCTCATCCTCAACAAAAGAGACACCTTGTATCTCCAACAAGCAACATGGCCGGTATCTACAGAGACCCACCTGTCTCTTACAAGAGCTCCTTCGACAGCTCCAAGCTGAAACTAATCACGCTCTCGGTCTACGACAATGCCGACCATTCCGACAGCGTCAAAATTCCCCTCTTCACAGACAAAGGAGGTCTAGAAGAGCTACTCCATACCGAGGAGGCCTTTCTAAACGCAGCAGAAGATCTAGGTGTACAGGACTCAGCCCTCATCCGATACTTCGGACGCTGCTTGTGTGTTAGCGCCCAAACCGAATGGAGAGCCCTAGCACAAAACACTCGACCGAATGGGCAAAGGCTGTACCCGCTTACGAGACACGGATTTGATTCAGCGTTTGCAGCCTTTATCAAACACTACTACTGCAATGCTGAAGATGCCAGGGACCTCATGCATATATATCTCCGGAGCCCGGCATGCAAAAAGAAGGTGGAGTCCACTTGCAAAGACCATACCGATCGACTCCTAACCCTCATGAAGTATACAGCCAAGCTCCAAGGATATGTAACCAACCTGGACCACCTCCAGCAAGTTACCATCCTCCTACACAGCTACCCAAACGCCTGGATAGAAGACTACGTACGCATACACCAAGGGGTCACTCAGAACACCACATCTCAGTTCATTGTCGACCATATGAGCAGTCTCGATCGGCTCAGCAAACAAAAGAACAACAAGAATAATGGAAGACGTTCCAACAATTCTAATAGTTCTAACAACAACAATAACAGGAAGCGCTCTGGCAACCAGAAGAACAATCCCAAGAGCAAGAAGAAATCCAACCCCTGTCGTATCCACGGACATAACCACGATTGGTCCGAGTGTCCTAAGAACAGGTACTCAAAGAACTACAAAGGGCCCGGCAACAAAGCCAATGGCGCCAACTCCACAACTGAGACCTTCCATACACAAACTCATGACCTCTCAGGCAGTAATGAGTCTTTCCATAATAATAATATACGTATTTAAATAACTTTAATCACCAAAGGTGAAACTAAATTACTCAGTCTGTAACCAGACTTTAATGTCGCCTCCATCATAGAGTCAGGACCCCAAGTGGCAGAGCGACAAATTTTCAAACAAACCTTGAACATCAAGCAGGGAAAAAGACAAACAAGTCCCACAAAATAGGGACTTGAGAGAAAGTGAGATGGGAATGTAGATATTGGGATAAGATCCAGTATCATAAGGTAAAGGACAGAATGAGAAGCAGGAACAGAGGACAAAACCAAGGTACAAAGTGGACTCAACCCTAAGGTCCAGTAAGCCAGGCTCTGAGGAGAGCAGCCTCTCGTTGGTATTAAATGTCCTAAGAACAAGTTCTCAAAGAACTACAAGGGACCCAGCAACAAAAATCAGAATGCCACAACTGAGACCTTCCACTCGCACACTCATGACCTCTCCGGCAGCAATGAGTCTTTCCAAGCTCACATGAAAGCAGCAATGGAATCCTATCACTCAGAACATGGAGGCCGTACTGAAAGAAGTATCGATGGTGAGCTTATTTGGCTCCCATGATTGCACAAGCAATCCTCCTCCAAAAAGAGACCCAAGGGTCCACCAAAACCAGCAATCACCTTGCCTCCAGCGCCACAGGCCCTGGATGCCAGTACAGCACAGCTGACTGGGATGACGCAAGGAGGAGATCTCCCGGAGAAAAAGGGGAAGGAACCTACAGGATGGAGTCCTGTTGAGCGCTTAAAGACTGCAAACGCAGCAAAAACAGTTCGATTCTCCGAAAAGAGCAATACGAACACGGATACGAATCGAATAACGAATCGATCCAAGGGTACAGACGCATCAACATCGACTAATACAATCGATCAACATCAGACAGCAGCAACAAATGGACCAACCTTGTCTCTAGCAAGAAATTGGTCTACCACAATTTTGCGACGCGCGATTTTGTCCGACGTTCCGATGTTCCAGTACTTAAAACACGTAGATTTCTACACAACTTTCCCCTTTGATATCTCACTCACTTCTAAAGCTCCTACAACAAAACCAAGCACTACACCTATTAACAGAGACCTCCCCTATCTGATTCTGCTGTTTGTTTGGCTGCTCCTTGCTCCCTTTGGTTGCTTTGGTTGCTTGTTTCCGTGTCGGTCGATCGATCGGCAGCAACAAGCTTCGGCAAGCGAAAACAACACATAATTTTCTACAGCAATTGCAGTACTAATTTCTACAGCTGATTCTGTCCTTTCTCTTTGTCTCCGAGCTCGGTTTGTTTTTCGATCTGTTTTCAAGCTACCTTATTATTTAACGCTATACAGTCTTTCAAGCCCCTTAAGTGATATCCACTTAATGTTCTACATTCTTCAAGGTTCCTTGCTGAGTTCCCTAAGTCTTTTCAAGTTGAAGTTGTCGAACACATACAAACCCCCCCTTCTAGAAGGTTCCTACGCGCTGATCCTTAAGTATTTGCAAGTTCGCGCGAGCATATCTTCCAGTTCCCCCTTTATTTTCAAGCCAATTGCCCACCACTCCTTAAGTGTTTATCACTTAAGAGTACCCCTGTTTCCTAGCCAAGCCCCCTAGTCCCTAAGTGATTTCGCTTAAGGCTCCCCCTACTACACCTGTTTTCAAGCCAAGACCAACCGATCCCTAAGTAACTCCTACTTTTTGCACTCTTGTTTCCAAGACTACAGCTACTACCGCCCCTTGTTTTCAAGACTACCATTTCCCTGGTACCTAAGTGTTCGGGAGTTCCCTGATCCCTAAGTGTTTTCGCTATTAAGCAACCCCAACTTGAACTTCAAGTTCGACACTGTTTTCAAGACACAAGCCTCCCCTTGGTCCCTAGGTCTTTCTACTAAAGCCCCTGTTTTCAAGCAAGCAGCTTCCCTGGTCCCTAAGTGTCTCGCTCAGGGTATTTGTTTTCAAGCCAATTGCCCCCGGATACTGTTTCCACTGCTTCCCTGGTCCCTAAGTGCCTCGCTCAAGGTCCCTGTTTTCAAGCCAATTGCCCCTGGATACTGTTTCCACTTATAAGTACTTGCGAGTTTGAACTTCAAGTTCCCTCTTGAGCCTTTTAAGTGTGCCCTGCCATTGATATCCCCCGGTCCCTAAGTGTTCCTACTAAAGCCCCTGTTTTCAAGCAAGCAGCTTCCCTGGTTTAATTGCCTCGCTCACGGTCGCCAGTTTGTTTCTACACGATTTGCAGTTGTCTACTGGAATTTCTAAATTCTGTAACTCCAGAGCACCTCTGTGAGTTTCGAACGTGACTCTTCTGGTAGTGCTCCAGTCTTTTCTTTTGGTTCCCCTGGAATTTTTCCTTGTCCAGACCAACATTGGACCTGTTGTTGCTGCTGTACCCTGTTTCCCAGCCTCCCAGCCTACAACCTATCAACCTATCAACTGGCATTTGTCCGCAACCGGTGCTTCTCCTGCCCCGGCCTTTGTCATCACCTGGCACTTTTACATCCAAGAGGCGTGCCTGCTGTTGCTCCAGCACCCAACAGCTTGCTTTTCAGCTGTTGCTTTGCCCTCAACCGGTGCTTCTCCTGCCCCGGCCTTTGTCATCACCTGGCACTTGCGCATCCAAGAGGCGTGTCTGCTATTGGTCCAACACCCAATTGCTTGCTTTTCCGTTGTTGTTTTGCTCTCAACTCCAGAGCACCTCTGTGGGTTTCGAACGTGCCATTTCTGGTAGTGCTCCAGTTCTTTTTGGATCCCCTGGAGTTTTTTCCTGTCCAGAACAACGGTGGACCTGTTGTTGCTGCTGTACCCTGGTTCAAACCCAGCGTACAACCCCAAGCTATCCATCCCGCAGTCAGGCTCCCAGCAGTCAGGCTCTCAGCAGTCAGCCCACCAGCAGTCAGCCAACCAGCAGTCAGCCCACCAGCAGTCAGCCCACCAGCAGTCAGCCCACCAGCAGTCAGCCCACAAGCAGTCAGCCCACCAGCAGTCAGCCCACCAGCAGTCAGCCCACCAGCAGTCAGCTCACCAGCAGTCACCGGTGCTTCTCCTGCCCCGGCCTTTGCCCACAACCGCAGCTCCAACACCCAATTGCCTGCTTTTCAGCTGTTGCTTTGATCTCAACCGGTGCTTCTCCTGCCCCGGCCTTTGCCCTCAACTGCAGCTGGTGTCTCTGCCCTCAGTGCTCCACTTCTGGTACGATGCCTCCGCGGCCCACCTCCCAAACAGCTTCCCGGAAGAAAAGATCTTCCACACCTCCTTCTTCTGCTAGGTCTGCCTCTGGGACTCGGTCTAACAAGCGCCCATTTGTGCAAAAGACCCCTCCAAGACATTCTAGTGTCACCTCTGCTCTTACTACTCCCTCTCCTACTCTTGATACCAGATCATCCTCTTCCTCTGCCTCATCAGCCTCTTCATCCTCTATGCCTGGGTCTTCTGTTGATGATATGTCTTCCTCTTCTTCTGTGTCCTCATCTGCAGGTATGCTTTCTGATGTTGATATGCTTGGCACTGAACCTGCTCCAGGGGATTCCTTGAAGACTTCTTCTTCCGCAGGTGTGCTCTCTGACGTTGAGATGCTTGGCACTGAATCTGCACCAGGGGAATCTGCACCAGGGGACTCTGCACCAGGGGATTCCTTGCAAACTTCTTCTCTGTCAACAGCTTCTCAGCTAGGCTCCCAGGAGTCAGGTCCTCCGCAGTCAGGTACTCTGTCAGGCTCTCAGTCGTCAGGTGCTTTGCTGTCAGACCCCAAGCTGATAAGCTCCCAGACCTCAGGCTCCCAGCAGCAGGGCTCCCAGCAGCAGGGATCCCAGCAGTCAGGACCCCAGCCCCCAGTCTCCCAGCAGCCAGGATCCAACCAGGCAGGCTCCCAGCTGCCAGGCCAACAGACGTCCAGACACACACCAAAGGGCTCTGGGACCTCAGGCAAGGTCCCTGCTTCCTCCATCCTCAAGCAATCTACTCTTGCCTTTTCCTCTGCCCAGAAAGCTGATCCCTCTCAGCAGCAAGCACGCCAATCCCAACGCCAAGCGGCTCTGGCTGCTGCCAACAGGGCTCATTCCGCTTCCTTCTTCTGGTGTTTTTATGGTAAGGGTCCCTGTTCTGGCAAGTCTCCTATACCATCTGCAATTCATGCCTTTCGAAAATCTCCAACTGGTACCCGGTTATGGGCTGGGTGTCCAAGCCCCACACACTTTTTCAGCAAGAAGGAGGGTAAAGACAAAAAATCCATCCATGATATTTGCCGGACTGCCATCCCTCCTGTTTATGCTCAGGTTTTTCCGGACAATCCAGACTGGCGCAATGCCTCTGTAGCTTCCTTGGCTTCTATTGCCTCTGCTTGCTTTCAAGACTCTGCCCCAGCCTGGACCAAGCAACCACCTGGCCAGGCTCTGAAGCAATGTCTTATTGGTTTGGTCAAGATGTCTCCTGAGTGTTTTGATGACCTGTATTGTGCAGGCAACCTTTTGCCTAGTACTGAAGGCAAAGTATGGTGGGCAGCCAATCAGGCGCTTGGTTCTCATTGGCATTTCAAGAAGCGCCCTCCTACACCTGCGCCACCAGTGGCTGATGATGCTTCCACTTCCAACTCTTCCACTTCCAAATCAGTGTCCTTTCTTCCTGGTGGTGGTGATGCTACTGTCTTGTCCTCCTCTGCTGGGCATTTCCTCCAACGCCGAGGGGTTTGCTCCAGTGATTCTAGAGCTCCAGTGGATGTCACTGCTGGCACCAAGTGTTCTCATAGTTCTTATGTCACTCTGTCCCTTCCAAGGTTGATGTCACAACGCCCTGGGGAACTATATGATGAGCTGCTCAAGTCTCTCAAGGAAGCTTTGGATCTTCTATGGACTGTTGACAAGCGCCTGGTGTTGTATGTTTTTCCCTCAAGAGCCAGGCTCAACCCCAAGGCCAAGCCTGTTACCAAGTTTTGGATGACACTTCCTGACAGGAAGACCTTGGAATTGTATGTTGCTCAGCTCTGGCTTCGCAGTAGAACTGCTCCTCATCTACGCTTCTTTGTGGGACACAGTGCTTCCCTGGAGAAACTCTTTTCAGCACAATTGCTCCAGAGGCTCAGAGACCGTGACATGGACCTGACATATGACCACATACAGGCCCCAGTTATTGTCACATGTGGCTTTCTCCTTGGATCTTACATGCAGAGTTTTGATCTTGACCACTACAACGAATTGCTTCAGACTCATCCCAGGTTTCAGGCATGTCCTATTGCTGTTATCAGGAAGAATATCAGCCTTGACAACTCCAGAACTCCTGATCCCAATCCGGTTCTGGCTGCTCATGTTTTATGTGATGCAACAAAGCGCGCCCAAACTGTTAAGCTCCTCAAAGCCCAGTTCAACCGTTGCAAACCTTCAGACATTGCCTCTTTACCTGATGGTAAATTCTACAAGTTTATTGAGACAGCTACCAATCCTTCTGACAGACCTCTTCCCCCCTCCAAGCTCAAGACTGTTCGCCAGGCTAAGCACCGCCAAGCCAAATTTATTGAGAGCCATGAAACTGCTCCTGTTCTGGGGGTAGTTGATCTTGATCTTCCAGTTGACTTGGGCCAAGGGCTGGGTTTGAAGACACTGCGCAGTGTGCTTCTGGGCATCAGAACCTGTGACAATTGGTCATGGCCTCTTTTTCTTTCTGTTGATACCAGTTCATACCGAGGCGAGATCCTTGCTTTGTACAATATCACTACCAAGGCTGAAGCAATGGCCATGTTGTCTTTCCTGCCTATTATACTGGAAGCTCATTATGGTTCTTGTGTTAGACAATGGTTCTCTTCTGAGTGCTTGACTGAAATGGAAGCTTACCATTGGGATGCTGCTGTCAATTGTGTTGTGGAAACTGCACCTGCTGCAGATCCAATGCAGGATGACTCTCTTCCCTTTTTTGGTGATGGGGACACACGAGATTGGGAACTTGTTGATGATGACTTGTCAGTTGACCTTGCTCCTGATCTCACTTTTGATCTGGATTTGCACTTTAACCTCCAAGCCCGTGCTGACAGTGGTGGTGGAGGCTTTGATGATTCTCAATCCATGGATACTTTAGCGACCGGCACTTCCAATCTCACTGATGTCCAGGCCTCGGCGCCTGCAGGTGCTGTTCCTCCTGGCGGTGATCCTACCCATGTGGCCAAGACTGATGCCTCCCCTGGTATCTCTCCTGTTGTTCCCCCTGAAGTTCCTGACCCTCCCCATAATGCCATGGCTGGTGACCTCCCTGTGGCCTCTCCTGATTCTCAGTCCCATTGATTGTTGGCTTTTCTCCTTCTGCTTGGCAGGTCATCACTGATGTTGAGATCTTCAAGAAACCTGGGGAATATAGGGTGGATAAGATGAGGCTTATTCAGCTGATGTCTCCTGAGTTCCAAATCAACAACAAGATGATTGGCAGACGCATTCTTGCCCATGCTGAACGTGCCAATGCTGTGGCTGTTGATCAACATGGAAGCAGGAAACACCACAAGGCCATCAACACCTGCCTGAACAAGAAGCTCATCTGTGATGTGTTGAGGCAGAAGCGCCGATCTGGTGCTGTTGCTATGAATGATGCCAAGGGCTGCTATGATAGGATCTCTCATCCCATTGCAGGTCTCACTCTCCAGAGCTTTGGGGTTCCTGCACATGTGTGTGAGGTTCTTTTGTCTACTTTGCAACTTGCCAAGCACCACATCAAAACTGGTTTTGGTCGGTCCGGTCCTGTGTATGGTGATGAACCTGTTCCTCTCAGTGGTTGTGGCCAAGGCAATGGTATTGGTCCAACTCTTTGGGCTTTGGTGTCAACAATTGTCTTCCGAATGATGCAACAGGCTGGGCATGGTGTCCATCTTCTCACTTCATTGTCACTGCAACTGGTTTCTCTTGTGGGTTTTGCCTTTGTGGATGACACAGATTTGTTTTGTGCTGGCTCTGATTCCTCCACATCTGGTGAGGAATTAGCTGTTGACTTTCAGGCAGCTCTTGACCGATGGGCTGGTGGGATTATTGCCACTGGTGGTGCTATTGAACCTGCCAAATCTTTCTGTTATTTGATTGATTTCAAATGGAATGGATCCGGCTGGGATTATCGCTCCATTGCTGACATGCCTGGTGACTTCTCAGTTGCTGACAAGAATGGCAATCGAGCTACCCTGGATCGTTTTGAAGTTGACCATGCTGACAAGACTCTTGGGGTTTTTATCTCCATGGATGGCAATGAGGAAGCACAGATTGCTCACATGAAGTCCCAGTCTCAGTCTTTTGGATCTCAACTCAAGGCTTCCAAGTGTGAGAAGCGCGCATCCCTCTACACCTTCAAGTATTCTTTCATGAAGTCTGTTGAATACCCCATGCCTGTCACGCAACTTGATGAGGCCACTTGGACTAAGATCATTCACCCAGCTCTTGTTCCTGTGCTGAATAAAGCAGGGATGTCACGGACATTTCCCAGACATGTGTTCTATGGTCCTTCCCTCTATCAAGGCTTTGGATTCATCCATCCATACCTCCTCCAAGAGTTCAGTCATATTGCCACCCTCTTTCAGGAATCTGTCAGGTCCTCACAAACTGGTAGGATTCTCCGGCTAACTGCTGAAGCTCTCAGGCTTGAACTTGGCATTCCTCTCCATCTTGGTGTCACACCATATCATCCTTTTGCTTCCTACGTCACTCCTTGCTGGTACAAACATGTGTGGAAGTTTTTCTCTGTTCACCCCGTGAGCTTGTTTGAAGACTTCCCAGATCTTCCTCTGTTACGTTCCAATGACTGTTATCTCATGCAAGCCTTTGTCAACGCTGGCTTCAGAGGTGCTGACTTGTCCCTCTTGAATCACATGCGCATGTCCCTCAAGGCTATTTCCCTTGCTGATATTTGTACCCCAGATGGGAAGAGACTCTCTCCCATGGCTTTCCAGCTGATATCCTCCAATCACTTGAGGGATCATCTTGACTGGCCGAGATGTCCTCCATCTTGGCCTCCAACAGCACAGCGCTTATGGACTAAGGCACTTCAGACCTGTTTTCTTCCCCCTTGTCCACCCCCTGCAGCCAGGGCACTAGCTCCTTCTTTTCATCTTGGGCCTTGGCTCTCTCCCCAGACAGCTTCTCTTTGGCCTTGGTTTATGTCTCCATCCACCAACAGAATATTCTTCAAAACTTCTACTGGCTGGACTGTGAGCACCTCCCAGGGCAGGGGCAGATACAGGGTCACTGCTGAAATCCTTTCTGACAAACCAGCCTGCGCTGATGTGCTTGTCTGCCCTGTTATTTGTGGCCAAGTTGTCCGCGTTGTCGGGTCTTCAGCCTTTGTTTCTGAACCTCCTGACAAGGATCCTCTGGAGTACAATCCATTTGATTCTCTTCCAGACTCCCCGGCAGATGCCTTTGACGCACTCTGTGCGTCTCCAAGGGTACTTCTCCACAAATATTCCCTACCACAGGCTGGCTGTCAGCACATTGTTGATGCTATCCAGAGTGGTACTGCCAGTGCTGTCTGTGATGGGTCATTTGATCCGGAACTTCTCAGAGGAACTTCTGCTTTCATCCTGTCACCCAATACCTCCACCAAGTCTGCTTCATTGTTCCTCACTGGCTGTAATTTTGTCAGTGGATCCCCTGAGGATCAGTCATCCTATAGGAGTGAACTGGCAGGTATCATTGGGGTTCTCACCTGTTGCACTGCTCTGGTGAGTATCTTTGATATTGCTTCTGGCTCTATCACCATTGCTCTGGATGGTGACACAGCTCTCAAACAGGCTGAGGGATCATGGCCATTGGTTATTTCCCAGAAGTCTTTTGATTATGTTTATGTCATCAGAAACATGATTTCTGCCCTGCCAATCTCTGTGCACTTTCAGTGGGTTCAGGGCCATCAATCTGGAATCTTTCTTGATTGGTGGGCACTTCGCAATCATCAGGCTGACAGCATGGCCAAGGCATTTCTCTCTGTCCATAGAGCTTCTGCCCATCACTATCCCAGACTTGTGTTTGAGCCCTGGGCATTTTCTCTCAATGGATGCAAGTGTTCAAGGTTTGATCAGAATGCTCTGCATGTTGCCATTTCTGGTCCTCCTCTTCTTAAATATTGGCAGACCCACCATGATATCCCCATTCCACAACCTGTTTTGGGTTCCATCCATTGGTGTGCCCATCTGTCTGCCTTCAAGCGTCTACCTCCTGGCATGCAAAGGTGGTTTGTCAAGTTTGCTTCTGGATGCATTGGTGTTGGCAACCAACTACTTCACTACCAGTATCAGGATCACTCCAGGTGCCCATTGTGTGATGCAGACAACGAGAAGGTTTCTCATGTGCTCTCCTGCAAGGATACTGAGGCTGTCACGCATAGTGTGTCTGCCTTCACGGGACCACTGCAGAAGAGGCTTGAAGCTGAACAAACTGATCCATCATTGGTTGCTGCCATTGTGGATCTTCTCACAAGAGTTCGGAAGGGCCAGAGAATTTATCCATCATCCTACTCCCTTGCAATTGCTTCTGCTGTCAGGGCACAGAGGACAATTGGTTGGCACAACTGGCTTCTTGGTAGGTGGTCTCCTCGCTGGTATCAAATCCAGGCTGACTACTACTCCCACATTGGAAGCAAGCGCTCTCCCAAACGTTGGGCTACAGCTATCATCCATCAGTTCTTTCTTACCTCCTGGGATCTTTGGACTTATAGGAATGAACGACTCCATGGTCCTGGGGGTACCCTTGATGCTGAACAACACCAATCTCTTGATGCTTCCATCACCTCTGAATTGGCGATTGGTGCAGCTGGTGCACTTCCCCAGTCACACTCCCTGTTACAAACCCCTTTCCAAGTCCTACAAGGTTACACCCTGACTGCCAAGCGGCAGTGGCTTGCAACCATCCACCTTGCAAGGAAGCAGTATGCAGCGCCTGTCCCACCAGTGCAGCCATACCAACAAGAGGCTGCTCTTCTCAGAGCCTGGCTTACTGGACCTTAGGGTTGATTACACTTTTTACCTTGGTTTTGTCTTATGTTCCTGCTTCTTATCCTGTCCCATCCCTTTTGATACTGGACCTTATCCCAATATCTCCATTCCCATCTCACTTTCTCTCAAGTCCCTATTTTGTGGGACTTGTTTGTCTTTTTCCCTGCTTGATGTTCAAGGTTTGTTTGAAAATTTGTCGTTCTACCACTTGGGGTCCTGACTCTATGATGGAGGCGACGTTAAAGTCTGGTTACAGACTGAGTAATTTAGTTTCACCTTTGGTGATTAAAGTTATTTAAATACGTATATTATTATTCTTTCCATCTTGGGCATTGGCTCTCTCCCCAGACAGCTTCTCTCTGGCCTTGGTTTTTGTCTCCATCCACCAACAGAATATTCTTCAAAACTTCTACTGGCTGGACTGTGAGCACCTCCCAGGGCAGGGGCAGATACAGGGTCACTTCTGAACTCATTCCTGACAAACCAGCCTGTGCTGATGTGCTTGTCTGCCCTGTTATTTGTGGACAAGTTGTACGCGTTGTTGGGTCCTCAGCCTTTGTTTCCGAACCTCCTGACATGGATCCTCTGGAGTACAATCCATATGATTCTCTTCCAGACTCCCCAGTAGATGCCTTTGATGCACTCTGTGCGTCTCCAAGGGTACTTCTCCACAAATATTCCCTACCACAGGCTGGCTGTCAGCCCCTTGTTGATGCTATCCAGAGTGGTACTGCCAGTGCTGTATGTGATGGTTCATTTGATCCGGACCTTCTCAGAGGAACTTCCGCTTTCATTTTGTCACAATTTGCGCGAAGCGCATTTTGTCCGACGTTCCGATGTTCCAGTACTAAAAATACGTAGATTTCTACACAACTTTACCATGCGATATCTCGCTCCCTTATACACCCCCAATCACAACCCCAGGACCTACATGTATTAACCAAGACCTGCGCTCTTCGTTTCTGCTATCGGTTCAGTTGCTGGATGCTTCGTTTGGTTGCTTTGGTTGCCAATTCACCACTCGGCGGCCGATCGAGCAGCAGCAGCAGCAGCAAACCGACACATAATTTTCTACAGCACTTCCAGTACAGATTCTACCGTACAGCAAAACCGACAACAACGTTGTATTTCTGCTTCGCTTCGATCTGTTTCCCAGCTCCATTCCAAGGCCCTTAAGTATATCTTATACTTAATGTTCTACACTGTTTCCAAGCTGCTTAAGTGATTCTCACTTAATGTTCTACATTCTTCGAAGTTCCTTGCTGAGTCCTCTTAAGTCTTTTCAAGTCGAAGTTCACGAACAGCCCCTTCCACTGTAGGAATCTTTTTTTAAAAAAGAAATTCTGTCATCTGTTTTCAAGTCCATTGCCCTGCTGGACCATATGTGTTTTCGCTTATGGTCCTACTGTTTCTTGACCCAAGCCCCAAAGCCGCTAAGTACAGTTTGCTTAAGGCTCCACCACCTACATAACCCTCTCAGGTGTACTGTATAAATGTCATCTGTTTCCAAGTCTACTGCCCTGATGGACCCTAAGTGTTTTCGCTTATGGTCCTACTGTTTCCTGACCCAAGCCCTAAAGCCACTAAGTACAGTTTGCTTAAGGCTCCCCTACCTACATATACCTCTCAGATGCATTCTTCAACTGTCATCTGTTTTCAAGTCTACTGCCCTGATGGACCATAAGTGTTTTCGCTTATGGTCCTACTGTTTCCTTACCCAAGCCCCAAAGCCGCTAAGTACAGCTTGCTTAAGGCTCTCCTACCTACATATACCTCTCAGATGCACACTTCAACTGTCATCTGTTTTCAAGTCTACTGCCCTGCTGGACCATAAGTGTTCTCACTTAAGGTCCTACTATTTCCTGACCCAAGCCCCAAAGCCGCTAAGTACAGCTTGCTTAAGGCTCTCCTACCTACATAACTGTCTCAGATGCACACTTCAACTGTCATCTGTTTTCAAGTCTACTGCCCTGATAGTCCATAATTGTTTTTGATTATGGACCTACTGTTTTTATGACCCAAGCCCCAAAGCTGCTAAGTACATGTTACTTAACGCACCACCACCTACATATACCCCTCCAGTTCACAGTACAGCAGAGACCTGTTTTCAAGCCTACAGCCCTGATGGTCCATAAGTGTTTTCACTTAAAGGCCCTGTTTCCAAGCTACTACAGGAGAGCAAGTTCAAGTTCGAACAGAAGGCCAGCTGTTACGAATTTGAATTTGGTAGTAGGCTCCACCGCCTCTACGTGTCTCCTACTACGAAGTTCGAACAGAAGGACAGCTGTTACGAATTTGGTAGTAGGCTCCGTACTATATGTACCATACAGTGGTAAGGAATGTGTTTGGGGCACTCGCATTACTGATGCTGCAATACAGCATGCAGAGACCAGTTTTGCTTGCGTCAGCTGACCACTAGCATTACAGATACTATGTATCTAGGCAAGGGTTTTGCTTGTGTCAGCTGACCACTCCAAGCATCACTGATGCTGTACAGTGGCATTCAAGGGACAGTTTTGCTTGTGTTTTCCCTTTCACGTTCTTGTTACCCCGTCTCCTGTACGCTTTGCAACAGCTGTGTCTGTTGTGCTCTGGACTGGTTCGTTTTTTTCCTGTTTCTTACCAAGGTTCGTTTGCAAAATAGCCGTCTTTACAACCTGGGGCCTATTCCCCATGGTTGAGGCGGCGCGTCGTTCTACAACTTGGGGCCTAACCTCTCTTCGATTGAGGCGACGATAAAGTCTGGTTACAGACTGAGTAGCTTTTAACCACCTTCGGTGGATTTTCCTACTTAAATAAGTATATTATTATTATTATTATTATCCCAATATCTCCATTCCCATCTCACTTTCTCTCAAGTCCCTATTTTGTGGGACTTGTTTGTCTTTTTCCCTGCTTGATGTTCAAGGTTTGTTTGAAAATTTGTCGTTCTACCACTTGGGGTCCTGACTCTATGATGGAGGCGACGTTAAAGTCTGGTTACAGACTGAGTAATTTAGTTTCACCTTTGGTGATTAAAGTTATTTAAATACGTATATTATTATTCTTTCCATCTTGGGCATTGGCTCTCTCCCCAGACAGCTTCTCTCTGGCCTTGGTTTTTGTCTCCATCCACCAACAGAATATTCTTCAAAACTTCTACTGGCTGGACTGTGAGCACCTCCCAGGGCAGGGGCAGATACAGGGTCACTTCTGAACTCATTCCTGACAAACCAGCCTGTGCTGATGTGCTTGTCTGCCCTGTTATTTGTGGACAAGTTGTACGCGTTGTTGGGTCCTCAGCCTTTGTTTCCGAACCTCCTGACATGGATCCTCTGGAGTACAATCCATATGATTCTCTTCCAGACTCCCCAGTAGATGCCTTTGATGCACTCTGTGCGTCTCCAAGGGTACTTCTCCACAAATATTCCCTACCACAGGCTGGCTGTCAGCCCCTTGTTGATGCTATCCAGAGTGGTACTGCCAGTGCTGTATGTGATGGTTCATTTGATCCGGACCTTCTCAGAGGAACTTCCGCTTTCATTTTGTCACAATTTGCGCGAAGCGCATTTTGTCCGACGTTCCGATGTTCCAGTACTAAAAATACGTAGATTTCTACACAACTTTACCATGCGATATCTCGCTCCCTTATACACCCCCAATCACAACCCCAGGACCTACATGTATTAACCAAGACCTGCGCTCTTCGTTTCTGCTATCGGTTCAGTTGCTGGATGCTTCGTTTGGTTGCTTTGGTTGCCAATTCACCACTCGGCGGCCGATCGAGCAGCAGCAGCAGCAGCAAACCGACACATAATTTTCTACAGCACTTCCAGTACAGATTCTACCGTACAGCAAAACCGACAACAACGTTGTATTTCTGCTTCGCTTCGATCTGTTTCCCAGCTCCATTCCAAGGCCCTTAAGTATATCTTATACTTAATGTTCTACACTGTTTCCAAGCTGCTTAAGTGATTCTCACTTAATGTTCTACATTCTTCGAAGTTCCTTGCTGAGTCCTCTTAAGTCTTTTCAAGTCGAAGTTCACGAACAGCCCCTTCCACTGTAGGAATCTTTTTTTAAAAAAGAAATTCTGTCATCTGTTTTCAAGTCCATTGCCCTGCTGGACCCTAAGTGTTTTCACTTATGGTCCTACTGTTTCTTGACCCAAGCCCCAAAGCCGCTAAGTACAGTTTGCTTAAGGCTCCACCACCTACATAACCCTCTCAGGTGTACTGTATAAATGTCATCTGTTTCCAAGTCTACTGCCCTGATGGACCCTAAGTGTTTTCGCTTATGGTCCTACTGTTTCCTGACCCAAGCCCTAAAGCCACTAAGTACAGTTTGCTTAAGGCTCCCCTACCTACATATACCTCTCAGATGCATTCTTCAACTGTCATCTGTTTTCAAGTCTACTGCCCTGATGGACCATAAGTGTTTTCGCTTATGGTCCTACTGTTTCCTTACCCAAGCCCCAAAGCCGCTAAGTACAGCTTGCTTAAGGCTCTCCTACCTACATATACCTCTCAGATGCACACTTCAACTGTCATCTGTTTTCAAGTCTACTGCCCTGCTGGACCATAAGTGTTCTCACTTAAGGTCCTACTATTTCCTGACCCAAGCCCCAAAGCCGCTAAGTACAGCTTGCTTAAGGCTCTCCTACCTACATAACCCTCTCAGATGCACACTTCAACTGTCATCTGTTTTCAAGTCTACTGCCCTGATAGTCCATAATTGTTTTTGATTATGGACCTACTGTTTTTATGACCCAAGCCCCAAAGCTGCTAAGTACATGTTACTTAACGCACCACCACCTACATATACCCCTCCAGTTCACAGTACAGCAGAGACCTGTTTTCAAGCCTACAGCCCTGATGGTCCATAAGTGTTTTCACTTAAAGGCCCTGTTTCCAAGCTACTACAGGAGAGCAAGTTCAAGTTCGAACAGAAGGCCAGCTGTTACGAATTTGAATTTGGTAGTAGGCTCCACCGCCTCTACGTGTCTCCTACTATGAAGTTCGAACAGAAGGACAGCTGTTACGAATTTGGTAGTAGGCTCCGTACTATATGTACCATACAGTGGTAAGGAATGTGTTTGGGGCACTCGCATTACTGATGCTGCAACACAGCATGCTGAGACCAGTTTCGCTTGCGTCAGCTGACCACTTGCATTACTGATACTATGTATCTGAGGAAGGGTTTTGCTTGTGTCAGCTGACCACTCCAAGCATTACTGATGCTGTACAGCGGCATGCAAGGGACAGTTTTGCTTGTGTTTTTCCCTTTCACGTTCTTGTTACCCCCTCACCTGTACGACTTGCAACAGCAGAGTCTGTTGTGCTCTGGACTGGTTCGTTTTTTCCTGTTTCTTACCAAGGTTCGTTTGCAAAATAGCCGTCTTTACAACCTGGGGCCTATTCCCCATGGTTGAGGCGGCGCGTCGTTCTACAACTTGGGGCCTAACCTCTCTTCGATTGAGGCGACGATAAAGTCTGGTTACAGACTGAGTAGCTTTTAACCACCTTCGGTGGATTTTCCTACTTAAATAAGTATATTATTATTATTATTAACTTCCGCTTTCATTTTGTCCCCCAATACCTCCACCAAGACTGCCTCATTGTTCCTCACTGGCTGTAATTTTGTCAGTGGATCCCCTGAGGATCAATCTTCCTACAGGAGTGAACTGGCAGGAATCATTGGGGTTCTCACCTGCTGCACTGCTCTGGTGAGTCTTTTTGATATTGCTTCTGGCTCTATCACTATTGCTCTGGATGGTGACACAGCTCTCAAACAGGCTGAGGGATCATGGCCATTGGTTATTTCCCAGAAGTCTTTTGATTATGTTTATGTCATCAGAAACATGATTTCTGTCCTGCCAATCTCTGTGCACTTTCGGTGGGTTCAGGGCCATCAAGCTGGAATCTTTCTTGATTGGTGGGCCCTTCGCAATCATCAGGTAGACAGCATGGCAAAGGCATTTCTCTCTGTCCACAGAGCTTCTGCCCATCACTATCCCAGACTTGTGTTTGAGCCCTGGGCTTTTTCTCTCAATGGAAGCAAGTGCTCAAGGTTTGATCAAAATGCTTTGCATGTTGCCATTTCTGGTCCTCCCCTTCTTCAATATTGGCAGACCCACCATGATATTCCCATTCCACAACCTGTTTTGGGTTCCATCCATTGGTGTGCTCATCTGTCTGCCTTCAAGCGATTACCTCCTGGCATGCAAAGGTGGTTTGTCAAGTTTGCTTCTGGATGCATTGGTGTTGGCAACCAACTACTTCACTACCAGTATCAGGATCACTCCAGGTGCCCATTGTGTGATGCAGACAATGAGAAGGTGTCTCATGTGCTCTCCTGCAAGGACACTGGGGCAGTACAGCACAGTGTGTCAGCTTTCAAGGGACCCCTGCAGAAGAGGCTTGAAGTTGAACAAACTGATCCATCATTGGTTGTTGCCATTGTGGATCTTCTCACCAGAGTTCGGAAGGGCCAGACCATTTATCCATCATCCTACTCACTTGCAATTGCGTCTGCTGTCAGGGCACAGAGGGCTATTGGCTGGCACAACTGGCTTCTTGGTAGGTGGTCTCCTCGCTGGTATCAAATCCAGGCTGACTACTACTCTCACATTGGAAGCAAGCGCTCTCCCAAACAATGGGCCACAGCTATAATCCATCAGTTCTTTCTTACCTCCTGGGATCTTTGGACCTATAGGAATGAACGACTCCATGGTCCTGGGGGCACTCTTGATGCTGAACAACACCAATCTCTTGATGCTTCCATCTCCTCTGAATTGGCAATTGGTGCAGCTGGTGCACTTCCCCAGTCACACTACCTGTTACAAACCCCTTTCCAAGTCCTACAAGGCTACACCCTGACTGCCAAGCGGCAGTGGCTTGCAACCATCCACCTTGCCAGGAAGCAGTATGAAGCGCCTGTCCCACCAGTGCAGCCATACCAACGAGAGGCTGCTCTCCTCCGAGCCTGGCTTACTGGACCTCAGGGTTGATTACACTTTGTACCTTGGTTTTTGTCTTCTGTTCTTGCTTCTTATCTTGTCATTTACCTTTTGATACTGGACCTTGTCCCAATATCTCCATTCCCATCTCACTTTCTCGCAAGTCCCTATTTTGTGGGACTTGTTTGTCTTTTTCCCTGCTTGATCTTCAAGGTTTGTTTGAAAAATTTGTCGTTCTACCACTTGGGGTCCTGACTCTTTGATGGAGGCGACGTTAAAGTCTGGTTACAGACTGAGTAATTTAGTTTCACCTTTGGTGATTAAAGTTATTTAAATACGTATATTATTATTATAGCAAGAAATTGGTCTACCGGTACAGCAAAAAATCTCTATTGCAATCCCGGAAACTCCAAAGACTACACCAGAGGAGGTGCGCTGGAGCAAAATTATTTGAAACTGCTGTTGCCTGCTGGGAATCCAGCAGAACAGGCATCCCCGAATAAGAGCAACGTGGCTCCTATTCTTCTAACCAATGTACAGTACATACAAGGCATCCCCACGAAATCAAAACCACTACTAGCGCTACTAGATAGTGGTTCCTCCGGAACACTAATTAACAAGCGAGCTCTACCATTTGGCACCATACCGATTCGAAGCAAGCATCAAGTCTTCACTACCACAGCAAATGGAAGCTTCGATACTACAGAATACATCATCATGAAGAACCTCAAGCTACCAGAGTTTGGCAACTACACCATCGACCGACAAGAGGCAAGGCTCTTCCATTCCCCCAACTGCAGATATGATTTGATACTAGGCAGAGACTTCCTCCACCTAGCAAAGATCAATCTCCTATTCAAAGAAGGAGCAGTTCAGTGGATGGAGCGAACCATTCCTATGAAGGACACCTCTCTATACCATGACAACCATAACATGCTTAATTAATTAATTAATATACGTATTTAAATAACTTTAATCACCAAAGGTGAAACTAAATTACTCAGTCTGTAACCAGACTTTAACGTCGCCTCCATCAAAGAGTCAGGACCCCAAGTGGCAGAGCGACAAATTTTCAAACAAACCTTGAACATCAAGCAGGGACAAAGACAAACAAGTCCCACAAAATAGGGACTTGAGAGAAAGTGAGATGGGAATGTAGATAGTGGGATAAGATCCAGTATCAAAAGGTAAATGACAGGATGAGAAGCAGGAACAGAAGACAAAACCAAGGTACAAATTGGAATCAACCCTGAGGGCCAGTAAGCCAGGCTCTGAGGAGAGCAGCCTCTCGTTGGTACGGCTGCACAGGTTGGACAGGTGCTGCATACTGCTTCCTGGCAAGGTGTATGGTTGCAAGCCACTGCCTCTTGGCAGTCAGGGTGTAACCTTGTAGGACTTGGAAAGGGGTTTGTAACAGGGAGTGTGACTGGGGAAGTGCACCAGCTGCACCAATTGCCAATTCAGAGGTGATGGAAGCATCAAGAGATTGGTGTTGTTCAGCATCAAGGGTACCCCCAGGACCATGGAGTCGTTCATTCCTATATGTCCAAAGATCCCAGGAGGTAAGAAAGAACTGATGGATGATAGCTGTAGCCCAGCGTTTGGGAGAGCGCTTGCTTCCAATGTGGGAGTAGTAGTCAGCCTGGATTTGGTACCAGCGAGGAGACCACCTACCAAGAAGCCAGTTGTGCCAACCAATAGTCCTCTGTGCTCTGACAGCAGAAGCAATTGCAAGTGAGTAGGATGATGGATAAATGCTCTGGCCCTTCCGAACTCTGGTGAGAAGATCCACAATGGCAACAACCAATGATGGATCAGTTTGTTCAACTTCAAGCCTCTTCTGCAGGGGTCCCTTGAAAGCTGACACACTGTGCTGTACTGCCCCAGTGTCCTTGCAGGAGAGCACATGAGAAACCTTCTCGTTGTCTGCATCACACAATGGGCACCTGGAGTGATCCTGATACTGGTAGTGGAGGAGTTGGTTGCCAACACCAATGCATCCAGAAGCAAATTTGACAAACCACCTTTGCATGCCAGGAGGTAGACGCTTGAAGGCAGTCAGATGGGCACACCAATGGATGGAACTCAGAACAGGTTGTGGAATGGGAATATCATGGTGGGTCTGCCAATATTTAAGAAGAGGGGGACCAGAAATAGCAACATGCAAAGCATTCTGATCAAACCTTGAACTCTTGCATCCATTGAGAGAAAATGCCCAGGGCTCAAACACAAGTCTGGGATAGTGATGGGCAGAAACTCTATGGACAGAGAGAAATGCCTTGGCCATACTGTCAACCTGATGATTGCGAAGTGCCCACCAATCAAGAAAGAGTCCAGCTTGATGTCCCTGAACCCAGTGAAAGTGCACAGAAATTGGCAGGGCAGAAATCATGTTTCTGATGACATAAACATAATCAAAAGACTTCTGGGAAATAACCAATGGCCAAGATCCTTGAGCCTGTTTGAGAGCTGTGTCACCATCCAGAGCAATGTTGATAGAGCCAGAAGCAATATCAAAGATACTCACCAGAGCAGTGCAACAGGTGAGAACCCCAATGATACCTGCCAGTTCACTCCTGTAGGATGACTGATCCTCAGGGGACCCACTGACAAAATTACAGCCAGTGAGGAACAATGAAGCAGACTTGGTGGAGGTATTGGGTGACAAAATGAAAGCAGAAGTTCCTCTGAGAAGGTCCGGATCAAATGAACCATCACATACAGCACTGGCAGTACCACTCTGGATAGCATCAACAAGGTGCTGACAGCCAGCCTGTGGTAGAGAATATTTGTGGAGAAGTACCCTTGGAGACTCACAGAGTGCATCAAAGGCATCTGCCGGGGAGTCTGGAAGAGAATCAAATGGATTGTACTCCAGAGGATCCATGTCAGGAGGTTCAGAAACAAAGGCTGAAGACCCAACAACGCGGACAACTTGGCCACAAATAACAGGGCAGACAAGCACATCAGCACAGGCTGGTTTGTCAGAAAGGATTTCAGCAGTGACCCTGTATCTGCCCCTGCCTTGGGAGATGCTCACAATCCAGCCAGTAGAATTTTTGAAGAATATTCTATTGGTGGATAGAGACATAAACCAAGGCCAAAGAGAAGCCGTCTGGGGAGAGAGCCAAGGCCCAAGGTGAAAAGAAGGAGCCAGTGCCCTGGCTGCAGGGGGTGGACAGGGGGGAAGAAAACAATAATAATAATATACGTATTTAAATAACTTTAATCACCAAAGGTGAAACTAAATTACTCAGTCTGTAACCAGACTTTAACGTCGCCTCCATCATAGAGTCAGGACCCCAAGTGGCAGAACGACAAATTTTCAAACAAACCTTGAACATCAAGCAGGGAAAAAGACAAACAAGTCCCACAAAATAGGGACTTGAGAGAAAGTGAAATGGGAATGAAGATATTGGGATAAGATCCAGTATCAAAAGGGATGGGACAGGATAAGAAGCAGGAACAGAAGACAAAACCAAGGTACAAAGTGTAATCAACCCTGAGGTCCAGTAAGCCAGGCTCTGAGAAGAGCAGCCTCTTGTTGGTATGGCTGCACTGGTGGGACAGGCGCTGCATATTGCTTCCTTGCAAGGTGGATGGTTGCAAGCCACTGCCGCTTGGCAGTCAGGGTGTAACCTTGTAGGACGTGGAAAGGGGTTTGTAACAGGGAGTGTGACTGGGGAAGTGCACCAGCTGCACCAATTGCCAATTCAGAGGTGATGGAAGCATCAAGAGATTGGTGTTGTTCAGCATCAAGGGTACCCCCAGGACCATGGAGTCGTTCATTCCTATAGGTCCAAAGATCCCAGGAGGTAAGAAAGAACTGATGGATGATAGCTGTAGCCCAACGTTTGGGAGAGCGCTTGCTTCCAATGTGGGAGTAGTAGTCAGCCTGGATTTGGTACCAGCGAGGAGACCACCTACCAAGAAGCCAGTTGTGCCAACCAATAGTCCTCTGTGCCCTGACAGCAGAAGCAATTGCAAGTGAGTAGGATGATGGATAAATTCTCTGGCCCTTCCGAACTCTGGTGAGGAGATCCACAATGGCAACAGCCAATGATGGAGCAGTTTGTTCAGCTTCAAGCCTCTTCTGCAGTGGTCCCGTGAAGGCAGACACACTATGCGTGACAGCCTCAGTATCCTTGCAGGAGAGCACATGAGAAACCTTCTCGTTGTCTGCATCACACAAGGGACACCTGGAGTGATCCTGATACTGGTAGTGAAGTAGTTGGTTGCCAACACCAATGCATCCAGAAGCAAACTTGACAAACCACCTTTGCATGCCAGGAGGTAGACGCTTGAAGGCAGACAGATGGGCACACCAATGGATGGAACTCAGAACAGGTTGTGGAATGGGGATTGTGTTGATATCCGCTCGTCAGCGGTCTTCGGGGAACTTAATCGACTTGTAGGTAAGTTCGACTCGTACTGGTCTGTAAATAAGGAAAAGCCTTAACAATAATAATACATAAAGTCCTGGCAAATCGTGAGTCTACAGTGGACTGTTCAAGGTCTATTGCATACGCTCAAGCAATACAAGGCACTTCCCTAGAGGTACATCGGAATCGGTCGTAAAGGAGGGCATGATAGGTGTGTTTATTTTAGAGTATAAAAGAAAGAGTGAATAAAAGGGAGCTGAGCCAAAGCGCTCAGCTCTGTATCGTGACAGCGCTCCGATAACTCGTATAATAACAGAGCTCTGTAGCTCTGGTACTGTATTCTACGGGTAGCGAATCGGAGTATCGCTTAATTAGATCGAATCGTGCGCTAGCGCTAGCTCGCTTATGCTAGCGCGTTGGGTAACTGTTTGGGCCGGGTATGCGGTCATGGTACATATTATACACCAATGACCTGGCCCCGGCGGTAGCATCATATCTTAGCATTGGTATCATGGTAGGTTAGCATCTTCCAGTATCTCGTAGCCTTAGCAACCCTAACCCTGTAGCATTTAGCTACACCATAACAGGTGCTTTACTCGGGGTACGTACGATTGGTACAAATCGTACGCGGCGACCCTAGTAAACTCTGCTAATAATAATAATATACGTATTTAAATAATAATAATATACGTATTTAAATAACTTTAATCACCAAAGGTGAAACTAAATTACTCAGTCTGTAACCAGACTTTAACGTCGCCTCCATCATAGAGTCAGGACCCCAAGTGGCAGAACGACAAATTTTCAAACAAACCTTGAACATCAAGCAGGGGAAAGGACAAACAAGTCCCACAAAAGAGGGACTTGAGAGAAAGTGAAATGGGAATGAAGATATTGGGATAAGATCCAGTATCAAAAGGGGTGGGGCAGGATAAGAAGCAGGAACAGAAGACAAAACCAAGGTACAAAGTGTAATCAACCCTGAGGTCCAGTAAGCCAGGCTCTGAGAAGAGCAGCCTCCTGTTGGTATGGCTGCACTGGTGGGACAGGCGCTGCATACTGCTTCCTTGCAAGGTGGATGGTTGCAAGCCACTGCCGCTTGGCAGTCAGGGTGTAACCTTGTAGGACGTGGAAAGGGGTTTGTAACAGGGAGTGTGACTGGGGAAGTGCACCAGCTGCACCAATTGCCAATTCTGAAGTGATGGAAGCATCAAGAGATTGGTGTTGTTCAGCATCCAGGGTACCCCCAGGACCATGGAGTCGTTCATTCCTATAAGTCCAAAGATCCCAGGAGGTAAGAAAGAACTGATGGATGACAGCTGTAGCCCAACGTTTGGGAGAGCGCTTGCTTCCAATGTGGGAGTAGTAGTCAGCCTGAATTTGGTACCAGCGAGGAGACCACCTACCAAGAAGCCAGTTGTGCCAGCCAATAGTCCTCTGTGCCCTGACAGCAGACGCAATTGCAAGTGAGTAGGATGATGGATAAATGGTCTGGCCCTTCCGAACTCTGGTGAGAAGATCCACAATGGCAACAACCAATGATGGATCAGTTTGTTCAACTTCAAGCCTCTTCTGCAGTGGTCCCTTGAAAGCTGACACACTGTGCTGTACTGCCCCAGTGTCCTTGCAGGAGAGCACATGAGAGACCTTCTCGTTGTCTGCATCACACAATGGGCACCGGGAGTGATCCTGATACTGGTAGTGAAGTAGTTGGTTGCCAACACCAATGCATCCAGAAGCAAATTTGACAAACCACCGTTGCATGCCAGGAGGTAATCGCTTGAAGGCAGACAGATGGGCACACCAATGGATGGAACTCAAAACAGGTTGTGGAATGGGAATATCATGGTGGGTCTGCCAGTATTTAAGAAGAGGAGGACCAGAAATGGCAACATGCAGAGCATTCTGATCAAACCTTGAACACTTGCATCCATTGAGAGAAAATGCCCAAGGCTCAAACACAAGTCTGGGATAGTGATGGGCCGAAGCTCTATGAACAGAGAGAAAGGCCTTTGCCATGCTGTCAACCTGATGATTGCGAAGGGCCCACCAATCAAGAAAGATTCCAGCTTGATGTCCCTGAACCCACTGAAAGTGCACAGAGATTGGCAGGGCAGAAATCATGTTTCTGATGACATAAACATAATCAAAAGACTTCTGGGAAATAACCAAAGGCCAAGATCCCTGAGCCTGTTTGAGAGCTGTGTCACCATCCAGAGCAATAGTGATAGAGCCAGAAGCAATATCAAAAAGATTCACCAGAGCAGTGCAACAGGTGAGAACTCCAATGATACCCGCCAGTTCACTCCTGTAGGATGACTGATCCTCAGGGGATCCACTGACAAAATTACAGCCAGTGAGGAACAATGAAGCAGTCTTGGTGGAGGTATTGGGTGACAAAATGAATGCAGAAGTTCCTCTGAGAAGTTCCGGATCAAATGACCCATCACAGACAGCACTGGCAATACCACTCTGGATAGCATCAACAAGGTGTTGACAGCCAGCCTGTGGTAGAGAGTATTTGTGGAGAAGTACCCTTGGAGACTCACAGAGTGCATCAAAGGCATCTACTGGGGAGTCTGGAAGAGAAGCATATGGATTGTACTCCAGAGGATCCATGTCAGGAGGTTCGGAAACATAGGCTGAGGACCCAACCACTCGAACAACTTGGCCACAAATAACAGGGCAGACAAGCACATCAGCGCAGGCTGGTTTGTCAGAAAGGAGTTCAGCAGTGACCCTGTATCTGCCCCTGCCCTGGGAGGTGCTCACAGTCCAGCCAGTAGAAGTTTTGAAGAATATTCTGTTGGTGGATGGAGACAAAAACCAAGGCCAAAGAGAAGCTGTCTGGGGAGAGAGCCAAGGCCCAAGATGAAAAGAAGGAGCTAGTGCCCTGGCTGCAGGGGGTGGACAAGGGGGAAGAAAACAGGTCTGAAGTGCCTTAGTCCAAAAGCGCTTTGCTGCTGGAGGCCAAGATGGAGGACATCTCGGCCAGTCAAGATGATCCCTCAAGTGATTGGAGGATGTCAGCTGGAAAGCCATGGGGGTAAGCCTTTTCCCATCTGGAGTACAAATGTCAGCAAGGGAAATAGCCTTGAGGGACATGCGCATGTGATTCAAGAGGGACAAGTCAGCACCTCTGAAGCCAGAGTTGACAAAGGCTTGCATGAGATAGCAGTCATTGGAACGTAGCAGGGGAAGATCTGGGAAGTCTTCAAACAAGCTCACAGGGTGAACAGAGAAAAACTTCCACACATGTTTGTACCAGCAAGGAGTGACGTAGGAAGCAAAAGGATGATATGGTGTGACACCAAGATGGAGAGGAATGCCAAGTTCGAGCCGTAGAGACTCAGCAGTTAGCCTGAGAATCCTACCAGTTTGGGAGGACCTGACAGATTCCTGAAAGAGGGTGGCAATATGACTGAACTCTTGGAGGAGGTAGGGGTGAATGAAACCAAAGCCTTGATAGAGGGAAGGACCATAGAATACATGTCTGGGAAATGTCCGTGACATCCCTGCTTTATTCAGCACAGGAACAAGAGCTGGGTGAATTATCTTAGTCCAAGTGGCCTCGTCAAGTTGCGTGACAGGCATGGGGTATTCAACAGACTTCATGAAAGAATACTTGAATGTGTAGAGGGATGCCCTCTTCTCACACTTGGAAGCCTTGAGCTGAGAGCCAAAAGACTGAGACTGTGACTTCATGTGAGCAATCTGTGCTTCCTCATTGCCATCCATGGAGATAAAAACCCCAAGGGTCTTGTCAGCATGGTCAACTTCAAAACGATCCAGGGTAGCGCGATTGCCATTCTTATCAGCAACAGAGAAGTCACCGGGCATGTCAGCAATGGAGCGATAGTCCCAACCGGATCCATTCCATTTGAAATCAATCAAATAACAGAAAGATTTGGCAGGTTCAATCGCACCACCAGTGGCAATAATCCCACCAGCCCATCGGTCAAGAGCTTCCTGAAAGTCAACAGCTAATTCTTCACCAGATGTTGAGGAATCAGAGCCAGCACAAAACAAATCTGTGTCATCCACAAAGGCAAAACCCACAAGAGAAACCAGTTGCAATGACAAAGAAGTGATAAGATGGACACCATGCCCAGCCTGTTGCATCATTCGGAAGACAATGGTTGACACCAAAGCCCAAAGAGTTGGACCAATACCATTGCCTTGGCCACAACCACTGAGAGGAACAGGTTCATCACCATACACAGGACCTGACCGACCAAAACCAGTTTTGATGTGGTGCTTAGCATGTTGCAGAGTAGACAGAAGAACTTCACACACATGTGCAGGAACACCAAAGCTCTGGAGAGTGAGACCTGCAATGGGATGAGAGATTCTATCATAACAGCCCTTGGCATCATTCATAGCAACAGCACCGGATCTGCGCTTCTGCCTCAACACATCACAGATGAGCTTCTTGTTCAAGCAGGTGTTGATGGCCTTGTGGTGTTTCCTGCTTCCATGTTGATCAACCGCCACTGCATTGGCACGTTCAGCATGGGCAAGAATGCGTCTGCCAATCATCTTGTTGTTGATTTGGAACTCAGGAGACATCAACTGGATGAGTCTCATCTTATCCACTCTATATTCACCAGGTTTCTTGAATATCTCAACATCCGTGATGACCTGCCAGGCAGAAGGAGAGAAGCCAACAATCAATGGGACTGATCTCAGTAGAGTGTCAAACTTGTTCAACTGGGGATCCAGGGCAAAAGCCTTGTGGTGGGCAAAACTCAAACATGAAGGTTCACTTGCTGTGCGTTCCCTCTGGTGTTTCCAGGCAGCAGCATTGTCAGCTGGACACACTGAATAGTCAAAGGGAGGCAAACTCAGAATAGAGGCAGGGACTTTGAGACAAGAAAGAAATTCAGACAGGTATTTGTCAGTGGCAGGAGGAGGATTATATGTGCCATCAAGAACTTGAGCAGAAGCATGGGCTGTGCCGAGGTAGCCAAAATCTTGAATGAAGGAGGGAGTCATGGAAGGAGTGCCAAGACACTGCTGTTGACGCCGGACATTGGATTCAGCCATAGCTGGAACCATAGTGGACTGGGACTCCAAGACCTGTTCAGCACCATCAGGGCCAACTGCAATAGCTCGCAAGACAGCTGACTTGTTGACACGTCCCCGAATAGACCTAGCAGCAAGGCCAAGCTCTCTTTGAAGACGTTCCCTGCGCATCCGGGCACGAATCTGGGAAGCATTCTGGTTGTGAGGTTTGCCTTCAGCAAGAAGTGCATCCACCAGGCCTTGATTGAAGGAGTCTCTCCAAGAGGGGGCCAATTTTTTCACTGCCCGGTATTGCCTGTAAGCTTGTTTCAGGTGGAGGACAGCACTGGAAAGATCACAGTGTTCTCCTTTGTAGAGAGAAAGCTTGCATGCCAGCCTTTTCAAAACAGTATGACTGGTGGACACACCCTGTCTCAGCTTAACAACACGCCGCCAAAAGTCAATTGTATCACGATAGACTTGCAGCTTCGGGGACCATGGAACCAGACCAGCTCTTGTGTGGCAAAGGTTTTGTTCAACAGAGAGCCTGAGAGAGGTGGAGGTTTCATGGAGGACTTCATATGTGGTGATGAGAGCAGCGCGCACAGAAATATCCCCAGACTGAAACTGAGCCAGGAGGTGTTCCAGCTTAGCTTGGAGAGAAAACACTCCAGCCTTGAGAAAGCTGTGCCTGACACGCTTGAAATACCGTTGGCGCAGATGAGGGTGGGAGGACTGGAGTTTGGAATGAGAGAAGCTCACGGTAGGTGGCAGGTGTTTGCCCATGAGGCTGCAATTACAGACTTCAATCCAAAGCATTCTGTGGTCCGATTCCATACCATAGGCGCCACCAAAGGGACAATACCCAGCCCTGAGAACATCAACATTCTCAGAGACCCAAATGGCATCAATTGGTGTTCTGGTAGTGTTGCGGTTGTGAGTGGCAGGAGGAGAAGACTGACTATGAAGGGTAAGAATGGCATCTCTGAAACCAAGAGCCTTGAGCTCAAAAGACAAGCCATCAGTCCGAACATCAGCATTTTGATCAATCCCAAGAATGACCTGGTCACCTGCACCCAGACAGACCTGAAGGGCAGCAGTCAAATCCCTGTGAAAGAGAATACATGGGTTGGGACTGAAAAGATTTTCAGCTGCTTGAAAGTATCGGTACTGTTGATTCCAGACGGAACCAAGGTCCCTGTCATTTTCAACAGGGCAGTAAGCAGAAAACATAGTGACAGTGTAACCATCCCTGCCCTGAAACTTGACAAAGGACCATCTCCCAAGACCAGAAGGATCAGCCCCATGGGCAATCTTGTGGGAACTGAACAGTTGATCAATGGAAAACCCTGTACCACCAGGCTGAAGCCATGAACAGTCAGAAGCTTCATGCTTGTTGTTGGCAAGGTAGGAAAAACTTGAGGGACTGATATTCTTCATGCGCCGATTGAAAAGATCACATGGCAGGAGTTTGGATTCATTCAAACAATGTTCAGCAAAAAGAGCCACACTGGCATTGCTCTTGACAAATTGACGGGAGTTGTGCTTGGACATGGACATAAAGGCAGCTCTGCGCTGTGGTCCAATGTTTTGGAAAGTGATGATGGTGGAGTTAGAGGATGGAGCTTGAGGGAAGGAGTGACCAAAACTGTCAGAATCCTTAGCAGCAAGAGAGTCTCCATGAAGAGTTAATTGGACAAACTGAGAGACAGGGGAAGAGGCGGAGGAGGAAAAGGGAGAAACAGTAGAAGCATTGATAGGATTTGGAGTGGAAGGCATCCCATCAAACCTCATACCAGAAGAGCTAACCATGATCAGAAGGAAACCCAGTCTGTCGCAGGGATGGAAGAGTTGCCGGAGCTGATTTGGTGGAAACATTGGCATGGCTCAAATCACTGACACTAGCATCATGGCTGGAGGAGAATGCAATTGCAGCAACTCCAAGCCTCAATGCAGAGGCTGCGTCTTCCCCACCACCGGCAGCAGGAACTGCAGTTGAGGAATCAGGAGAGGCCACAGGGAGGTCACCAGCCATGGCATTCTGGGGAGGGTCAGGAACTGCAGGGGGAACTTCAGGAGGAATACCAGGAGAGGCATCAGCCTTGGCAACATTGGAAGAATCACCTCCAGTAGGAACACCACCTGCAGGCGCTGAAGCCGGGACATCAGTGAGATTGGAAGTACCGGTTGCTAAAGTATCCATGGATTGAGAATCATCAAATCCGCCACCACCACTGTCAGCACGGGCTTGGAGGTTAAAGTGCAGATCCAGATCAAAGGTAAGGTCTGGGGCAAGGTCAACTGACAAGTCATCATCAACAAGTTCCCAATCTCTTGCATCCCCATCACCAAAAAAGGGAAGAGAGTCATCCTGCATTGGATCTGCAGCAGGTTCAGTTTCCACAACACAATTGGCAGCAGCATCCCAATGGTAGGCTTCCATTTCAGTCAGGCACTCAGAAGAGAACCATTGTCGAACACAAGAACCATAATGAGCTTCCAGTATAATAGGCAGGAAAGACAACATGGCCATTGCTTCAGCCTTGGTAGTGATATTGTACAAAGCAAGGATCTCGCCTCGGTATGAACTGGTATCAACAGAAAGAAAAAGAGGCCATGACCAATTGTCACGGGTTCTGATACCCAGAAGCACACTGCGCAGTGTCTTCAAACCCAGCCCTTGGCCCAGGTCAACTGGAAGATCAAGATCAACTACCCCCAGAACAGGAGCAGTTTCATGGCTCTCAATAAATTTAGCTTGGCGGTGCTTAGCCTGGCGAACAGTCTTGAGCTTGGAGGGGGGAAGAGGTCTGTCAGAAGGATTGGTAGCTGTCTCAATAAACTTGTAGAATTTACCATCAGGGAGAGAGGCAATGTCTGAAGGTTTGCACCGATTGAACTGGGCTTTGAGGAGCTTAACAGTTTGGGCGCGCTTTGTAGCATCACACAAAACATGTGCAGCCTGAACAGGATTGGGATCAGGAGTTCTGGAGTTGTCAAGGCTGATATTCTTCCTGATAACAGCAATAGGACATGCCTGAAACCTGGGATGAGTCTGAAGCAATTCGTTGTAGTGGTCAAGATCAAAACTCTGCATGTAAGATCCAAGGAGAAAGCCACATGTGACAATAACTGGGGCCTGTATGTGGTCATATTTCAGGTCCATGTCACGGTCTCTGAGCCTCTGGAGCAATTGTGCGGAAAAGAGTTTCTCCAGGGAAGCACTGTGGCCCACAAAGAAGCGTAGATGAGGAGCAGTTCTACTGCGAAGCCAGAGCTGAGCAACATACAATTCCAAGGTCTTCCTGTCAGGAAGTGTCGTCCAAAACTTGGTAACAGGCTTGGCCTTGGGGTTGAGCCTGGCTCTGGAGGGAAAAACATACAACACCAGGCGCTTGTCAACAGTCCATAGAAGATCCAAAGCTTCCTTGAGAGACTTGAGCAGCTCATCATATAGTTCCCCAGGGTGTTGTGACATCAACCTTGGAAGGGACAGAGTGACATAAGAACGATGAGAACACTTGGTGCCAGCAGTGACATCCACTGGAGCTCTAGAATCACTGGAGCAAACCCCTCGGCGTTGGAGGAAATGCCCAGCAGAGGAGGACAAGACAGTAGCATCACCTCCACCAGGAAGAAAGGACACTGATTTGGAAGTGGAAGCATCATCAACTGCAGTTGGCGCAGGTGTAGGAGGTCGCTTCTTGAAATACCAGTGGGAGCCAAGCACCTGATTGGCTGCCAACCAAACTCGTCCTTCAGTGCTGGGCAAAAGGTTACCTTCACAATACAGGTCATCAAAGCACTCAGGAGACATCTTGGCCAAACCAATAAGACATCTCTTCAGAGCATGGCCTGAAGGTTGCTTGGTCCAGTCTGCAGAGGCTTGAAAGCAGAGAGAAGCAAGGGAAACCAGGGACTCCACAGAAGCAGTTCTCCACTCAGGGTTGTCAGGAAAAGCTTGAGCATATGCTGGAGGGATGGCAGACTGACAGACATCATGGATGGATTTCTTGTCATTCCCATCTTTCTTGCTGAAGAAGTGAGTGGGGCTAGGACACCCAGTCCATAGCCGGGATCCTGCTGGAGTTTTACGAAGAGTGTGGATAGGGGTGGGAATGGAAGCACGACCAGTAAAAGGCCCCTTACCGTAGAAGCACCAGAGGAAGGAATCTGAGTGAGCTTTGTTGGCAGCAGCCAGGGCTTTCTTGCGCAGGGCATGTCGCTCGGCAGACGGTGTGTCAGAAAGAAATGCAAGAGTAGCTTGTTTCAGACTAGACTTGGAAGGAGAGACCTTGGAAGGAGGGTGCTTAGAGTCTGAGTGCTCAGAGCCTGGCTGGCCATCCCTAGACGTGGCACTGTTGGACTTTCCACTGTTGGGCTTCCCACTGTTGGACGTCCCACTGTTGGAATTTCCACTGTTGGACTTCCCACTGTTGGACTTCCCACTATCAGACGTCCCACTGTCGGACTGCCCACTGCCTGAATGCCCTGTGTCCGAATGCCCAGTGCCTGACTGCTCAGTGCTCATATCAACATCATCTAGTGCACCAGTAGACACAGCAGAAGTGAAGGACATATCATCATCAGAAGGGAGTGAATCCCTAGATGGACGGGGAGAGGGAGGGGGGGAGGGAGTAGCCTGAAGAACGGAACCAGCAGGTAGTCGGCGGGAAGGGGTCCCCGTAAAGGCGCGTTTGTTGGAAGGAGTGTTAGCCAAGGTAGACCTTTTTCGCCTGGAAGCTGGCGGGGGGGGAGGCATGGTGGGGCTAGGATCGTCTGAATATGCGTGGTGGCTCGGGCGCTGGTAGGCTGTCAGTGTTAACCTGTATGGATATATACAGATGGGTGTGTTCTACACTGCTCTGGGATGTGCAAGTGCCAGGTGATGACAAAGGCCGGGGCAGGAGAAGCACTGGTTGATGACAAAGGCCGGGGCAGGGGAAGCACCAGTTGATGACAAAGGCCGGGGCAGGAGAAGCACCAGTTGAGAGCAAAGCAACAACTGAAAAGCAATCAGTTGGGTGTCGGATCGACAGCAGACACGCCTCTTGGATGTGCAAGTGCCAGGTGATGACAAAGGCCGAAGCAGGGGAAGCACCGGTTGATGACAAAGGCCGGGGCAGGAGAAGCACCGGTTGAGGGCTGAAGCAACAACTGTAACGCCGCGCTTGAAGGGAGAAGCACCGGTTGAGGACAAAGGCCGGGGCAGGAGAAGCACCGATTGAGTGAAAACAACAGCTGAAAAGCAAACAATTGGGTACTGGACCAACAGCAGACACGCCTCTTGGATGTGCAAGTGCCAGGTGATAACAAAGGCCGGGGCAGGAGAATCACCGGTGGAGGGCAATTAACAGCTGAAGAGCAGGCAATTGGGTGCTGGACCAACAGCAGACACGCCACTTGGATGTGCAAGTGCCAGGTGATGACAAAGGCCGGAGCAGGTGAAGCACCGATTGAGGGCAAAGGCCGGGGCAGGAGAAGCACCGGTGGAGGGCAAATCAACAGCAGAAAACCTCCAGTGGAGTGCAGGAGCACCAACTGAAACGCCGCGCTTGAATGGAGAAGCACCGGTTGAATACAAAGGCCGGGGCAGGAGAAGCACCGGTTGAAGACAAAGGCCGGGGCAGGAGAAGCACCGGGTGAGGGCAAAGCAACAACTGAAAGCAGGCAATTGGGTGTTGGACCAACAGCAGACACGCCTCTTGGATGTGCAAGTGCCAGGTGATGACAAGGGCCGGAGCAGGTGAAGCACCGGTTGAGGGCAAAGGCCGGGGCAGGAGAAGCACCGGTGGAGGGCAAAACAACAGCAGAAAACCTCCTGTGGAGTGCAGGATCACCAACTAAAACGCCGCGCTTGAAAGGAGAAGCACCGATTGAGGGCAAAGGCCGGGGCAGGAGAAGCACCGGTGGAGGGCAATCAACAGCAGAAAACCTCCAGTGGAGTGCAGGAGCACCAACTGAAACACCGCGCTTGAAAGGAGAAGCACCGGTTGAGGGCAAAGGCCGGGGCAGGAGAAGCACCGGTTGAGAGCAAAGCAACAAATGAAAAGCAAGCAATTGGGTGTTGGACCAACAGCAGACACGCCTCTTGGATGTGCAAGTGCCAGGTGATGACAAAGGCCGGAGCAGGTGAAGCACCGGTTGAGGGCAAAGGCCGGGGCAGGAGAAGCACCGGTGGAGGGCAATCAACAGCAGAAAACCTCCAGTGGAGTGCAGGAGCACCAACTGAAACACCGCGCTTGAAAGGAGAAGCACCGGTTGAGGGCAAAGCAACAGCTGAAAAGCAACCTGTTAGGTGCTGGGGCAACAGAAGACACGCCGCTTGGAAAAGGTGTCGGGTGATGACAAAGGCCGGGGCAGGAGAGGCACCGGTTGAGAGCAAAGACCGGGGCAGGAGAAGCACCGGTTGAGGGCAATTCAACAGTAGAAAACCTCGAGTGGAGTGCAGAAGCAACAACAGACACGCCACCTGGGTGCAGAAATGCCTGATGATGACAAATGCCGGGGCAGTAGAAGCACCAGTTGAGTGATTGGTTGTATGCTGGGAAACAGGGTACAGCAGCAACAACAGGTCCAACGTTGGTCTGGACAAGGAAAAAACTCCAGGGAAGCCAAAGAAAGGACTGGAGCACTACCAGAAGAGTCACGTTTGGAACCCACAGAGGTGCTCTGGAGTTACAGAATTTAGAAACTCCAGTAGACCACTGCAAATCGTGTAGAAACAAACTGGCGTGACAAAGACCTTGAGCGAGGCAATTAAACCAGGGAAGCTGCTTGCTTGATAAACAGGGGCTTTAGTAGGAACACTTAGGGACCGGGGGATATCAATGGCAGGGCACACTTAAAAGGCCCAGGAGGGAACTTGAAGTTCAAACTCGCAAGTACTTATAAGTGGAAACAGTATCCAGGGGCAATTGGCTTGGAAACAGGGACCTTGAGCGAGACACTTAGGGACCAGGGAAGCAGTGGAAACAGTATCCGGGGGCAATTGGCTTGAAAACAAATACCTTGAGCGAGACACTTAGGGACCAGGGAAGCTGATTGCTTGAAAACAGGGGCTTTAGTAGAAACACCTAGGGACCAGAGGGAGGCTTGTATCGTGAAAACAGTGTCGAACTTGAAGTTGAAGTTGGGGTTGCTTAAGAGCGAAAACACTTAGGGATCAGGGAACTCGCGAACACTTAGGGACCAGGGGAATTGTAGTCTTGAAAACAAGGGGCGGTAGTAGCTGTAGTCTTGGAAACAAGAGTGCAATAAGTATAAGGTACTTAGGGATCGGTTGGTCTTGGCTTGAAAACAGGTGTAGTAGGGGGAGCCTTAAGCGAGAAAACTTAGGGACTGGGGGGCTTGACTAGGAAACAGGGTAGCTCTTAAATGATAGGCACTTAGAAGAGCAGGTGGGCTATTGGCTTGAGAATAAAGGGGAACTGGAAGATATGCTCGCGGGAACTTGCAGATACTTAGGGATCAGCAAGTAGGAACCTTCTAGAAGGGGGGTGTATATGTGTTCAATCTTGAAGAATGTAGAACGTTAAGTAGGTTCGACCTTGAAGAATGTAGAACGTTAAGTGGGTATCACTTAAGGGGCTTGGAAGACTGTATAGCGTTAAATAAAAATATGGCTTGAAAACAGATCAAAAACAAACCGAGCTCGGAGACAAAGCGGAACTGAAGCAGAGCTGCTGTAGAAGTAGTACTGCAATTGCTGTAGAAAATTATGTGTGGTTTTGCTGCCGAAGCTTGTTGTTGCCGATCGACCGACCGACAGGAAACAAGCAACCAAAGCAACCAAAGGGAGCAAGGAGCAGGCAAACAAACAGCAGAATCAGACAGGGGAGGTCTCTGTTGATAGGTGTAGTGCTTGGTTTTGTTGTAGGAGCTTTAGAAGTGAGTGAGATATCAAAGGGGAAAGTTGTGTAGAAATCTACGTGTTTTAAGTACTGGAACATCGGAACGTCGGACAAAATCGCGCGTCGCAAAATTGTGACCCTAGTAAACTCTGCTAGCATCCATACTAAACAGGATAGGTCTGCTGCTAAGCCTGCTGCTAAGCCTGTTGCTAAGCCTGTTGCTAAGCCTGTTGCTGAGCCTGTATGCTAGCAATTAGCACACAGCTCTAGCACTCAGCTCAGCACCTGTTAGTCAGTTACTGGAGGCTGCTGCCTGTAGCCCCAGTACACTCTCCTACACAGGAGCCTTAGCACAGATCATAGCACCACCTTGAATATCTTCATAGTCCCCGTGATTCATGCCAGTGGCCCTGTACTGAGCAACTATACTGGTCCCCGGAAACAGATACTCCCAGGGGAACACCAATACTCCTGCTTGTTGTACCAGGACACTTGGATGGATCATAACAGAATTCAGGGTTGTATCCATATCACTTGTCAGAGGTCAAACTGCACCAAATATTGCAGTTCTTCTATCAGAGGCCCGGCTGATTCGTAGTACAAAAAAAAGGGGGTTGGACCGGAGGACGTTTTGCCCTTGGTTCCATTCCTTGACACGTACAAGGAGATCGATCAATCAGCCTATTATCTTTCAAGTTTATAGTCCCCGGAACCGGTGTACCGGAGACTCCCAATATAACATATAACATAGGATCAGGTTGGATCGAAATCTGTTGCGTTCGGACAGAGGTTGCGTCCGAAACCGAATCGAAGCGATTGATAAACTCGTAATCGAAATCCGTAATTCGCTGTCGACTGCGTTCGAAATTCGAAATCGAGAACTGCTGCGTCCGAGCTGCTTGTCAGGGACCAAAGGTGCCCCAAATAATGCAGCTAGAGCGATTTTCTTACCACATGCATCGAGCGCAATGGTCTTTCAGAGCCGGACCATTCAGCAACTTAGTGAATAAATCAGCAATGTTGGTCTCACCAGGCTCCTTTGCGATTCGGATTGTTCCAGCAGCAATAGACTCGCGCGCCTTGTGGTAGGCAACACTGTTGTGCTTCTTGTTGCATGGACTCTCCGGCCTGGTGGTGTTCTTAACAACAGACTTGTTGTCACAGTACACATTGGTAGGACCTTCAATAGGGACACCCATCATCCTGAGCTTGTACCTAAGACCCTCAATCAGTTCAATGGCAATTCGGAGTGCAACTATCTCAGAACCAAAGGTTGACGTCTCGACAGTGGTCTGGCGTTTGCTGAACCACAGGATAGGGGCCCTGTTTACAAAGATAATAATTCCGGTATGGGATCTTCTTGTTGCTTTGCATCCGGCATGGTCCGCATCGACAAAACAACTCATAATAACTGCTTTTCCAAGAGCTTCGGGGGCATCTGGTGGCAACACCTCCTTGGCATCTGGATAAAACTCGCTCCAGTCGCAGTTGGGAAATCTGGACTCGTCCACTTCAGGACGCGTCTCGTCAAATACTAACTTGGATCGGGCATGCGCCTTGAGATAGGCAAACATGTGCAATACTTGGTTCAGATGCCCTGTTCTTGCTTGGGCTAGGTACCTAGACATGAGAGATACAGGCATGACCAAATCCAGTCGACCGAGCTCACATAACCATCTCAATACGCCAATCAGACCCTGGTAGTAGTTCTGCTTGCTTGGATCCAGTTCGGTGGTAACATCAACTTCAGGTCGATAATCGGATGTCAACGGGGTCGACACCTTGTTCGGAAGGTGCTTGTAACCATACTGCTCGGTGCCAAGCTCCTTCTCTACTGCGTCGATGGCTTTCTTAGCATATTTCTCGGAGGACATCGCCCACTTGGGAATTGGGTCGTCTTCGACCACATGCGAATGGACATCAGCGCCCAGATACAGGGTTGGAACTTCTATAGTCCCGTCCTTCAGCGTGAAGCGCTGCTCGATACTTTCCAACTGCCGTCGGGGGTCCTCACTGCAACAGATGATATCGTCGACGTATGCAATCAGGTATGCCCAGTACCTAGAACCATCCTTTCGCGTCTCCACCCGCATATGAACATCAGGATCAGCTTTACAGGGTTGATATCCTAGCGTTCGTAGGTGCTTGGTCAAATAGGATCGGAACGACGCACCTGCAACAGGAAGTCCATACAGTGCTCGAACGATCTTACATACCTGTCCTGCCAAGTGCGGGGGAAAACCGTCTTCAGCTCGTGCAACCAAATAATATTTCTTCTTGATCGGCGCTGTAAGGTAGGCATTCTGGATGTCCGCAGACAGCACGTCCAGATTGTTCAGCGCTGCCAACAGGAAGAAGATACGGACTGAATCCCTGCTAGGTACACTGCTGAAGGTATGTTCCTTAGCTGTTGCTTGTACCTTATGGCCATCGGCGACGAGCCGTGCTTTCCGCGTCAGGGACCCCAACTTCACATCAAAGATCATGTGCGTCGTGATCTTGCTGAATCCTTCGGCCTTGAGACCTTCGACGGTGTAGCTGGGGTCAAACTTGAACGCCATCTCGTTGTTTCTCATCTCCTTCGCAATCGCCTTCTCCCAATAGTCCGTTCCCGTCTTTCGGTCGATGGCGAGGGCTTCAGGGATAGAATGTGGTAACTCCACTCTGAACTTGTGGGTCCGATCCCAGTACTTGTTTCGCTTGGTGGCTTTGAGGATTCGCTTCTTCCTTCGTAGTACGTGGTGGATCCACCATCGGAATGCTGGCTGATCCGAGATCTTGGCGGATATGGCGTACTCTGCGGTCTGCACAGGAAAGGACTCTTTCAGATCGCTCAACTTACACCAGGATTCGGTTCCGTCTTTCCAACTGACGAGCAATCGCCATCCCTTCGTTGTAGGCTTGGGGACTTTGCGACCATGCTTGTTGGTGATCGTCGCATCTTGTTTCCTAACGGCGGATCCGTCCTTCTCGTGATCGATAATCTCGTCCAGGAGAGAAAACATGCGTCCGTCGTCGTCAATTTCGCTGTACATGCTCTCAGCAACGATGTTGGCGGTATACTGCTCGACGGAACCATCTGGAAATTGCAGATCATACATTCTGGTATCAAGGATAGGGTTATCATTCCTCTTGCCAATCGGATTGCCATTAAGATCAGCAGAACGATTCTTCACGACACACCGTAGTCGTTCATCGCCCTTCTGGATCATGACATTATTACCAATATACTCATCATAGTCATCCCCATCAGGTATGAGGTCGTCGATATCTGGAATAGAGGCTTCAGGCTCGGCGAGCTCCCACCGTTCTTGGTGACCTTCAAATAACTCAGCAGGGGGATCAGGGTACGTAGCTTGGAACTTTGCGTCGTTATCCTCAACCTTGTCCCCGATCTTGGATTCCACTGCTTGGTCAAATGAGTCCATATAGCGCTTGACGTCATGGGAACGCCATTCTTCTTCAGTAACAGCACGGACTGTATTAGTGCTTACCGGCATGGCCGCCTCGTTCAGGATCCAGTGGCAGTCTCCGCCTCCGAATCGGTCACCGCACGGGCCAAGCCATCGTCCCAGCTTCTCGGTCCCATCAGAGAGATCAACCCAATAGACGAAATCATACCATTCATGGGCTTGGTACAGAGATATGTCAGGCATGTACCCATGTACAATTTCGAACGGCGTTCGACCCATCATCGTAGGATCACTGGAAGCCGTGCGCTGTCGGATGGCAGCAACGAGCTCTCCGCAGAAAGCCCACAGGCGCTTGGGGGATCGCTTCCGAGCCGTCTTCTTGCGGATGCTTCTGCTGATATGGCCGATGCTGAGCTCCGCGCGATTCTGGAAGGGGCATCTTGGCTGGATGAAAGTCTGGTGGATATGGTTCTTGCTGACGACCTTATTCCATGGAGTCTTGTAAGTACCAGGGGCGCCTTGCTCTCGAGCGCCATCAGATATCAAATGCTCGGGGATACCGACATCGTGGATGAAAATCTTCAGGCCTTCATACGCTTGCTTCTTGCCCTGTATAGGTATGAACTCGTCGTAGCCCTTACCATTACTGAAAACTTGGGCGGCTGAATCTTGTCGCATGATGCTCGGGACCTTTGCCATCCAGGTGTCGGTGTACCATTTGCCAGCCGCGATGCGCTTGTTTCTGAAGCTCTGCGTTGGCAATCGGCGGACAAGGGGATGCATAGGGTTGCGGAACCCTTTCTGCGTCGTGACTCGAAGAGTATCCGCAGCCTTTCTCGGAGATACATCCCAAATCTTGGACAGACGGTCGGAGTCGATCTTGCAGTATCGTTCGGTGTCAATCGTCGGACCCCACTTGGCTCGTCTGGCGATAGTGTCGAGCTCGGGATCGACTGGTTCGACTGCATCGTCGTCCCATCGAACATGCTTGTAAACGGCAGACAGGCAGACGGGGAAATCCCTGCAACGGGGATCCAATTCGAAGCGCTCGCGTCCATCGGTGTAGGCGCGCTCGTACAACGGGGTATGCAGGGCGTTGACTGTAAGACTTGGTACAGAATCCATGTCTACATCGTCCCCGCAAGTCTTCAGGGAATCGCCCGAATGAAAAAGAGAAGATAGCCGCGCATCCAGACGCGAGTCGGATGCGATCGCACATGGGGTCAGATCACGGCGGGTACAGAGTTGCTGAAGACTCCGCAGCTTGTACTTCTCATAACAATCATGCTGGGGAAGGATCAGCTCGTCGCTTTGAAGAGGCTTGTCGTACAAATGGGGACTGAAGTTGGACCGTGTTTCGACGGGCTCCAACTTGCGCTTGTTGGACTTCTTGGACTGCTTCGTGGTCGTCGCGGCAGGCGCGATGGGCGTCGCCATAGGCGGCGCCGCGCGAAGGACAGACAGCGTAGGATTCAACGGATGAGATCCGTCGATAGCTTCTTCGGCTTGCTCGAACTTCTTGCTCTTCGGATCCCAAGGGAAGTCTCGGGTAGCAACGACATGATCGCATGTAGCCATCTCATGCTTGGTGGGCTTGCGGGAAGGGAAATAGGACACGACCCCATCAAGCAGGAGCTTGATGTCGAGGGTGTGGCCCGCATGGGGATCTTCAGGATCGGTATTGTCAATATGGATGGAGTGACTGGACTGTTCATCATACTGACGGGGCGCTTCACTGACACGATTGGGATGGCAGTCCCGTATCTGGTTCGGACAAATCAAGCTGTGGGACAACTTGTCGCCAAAATATAGGGCTTCGTGGAAATAAATCAACCAAACTTTCCCGTCGGTATCTGTGTAGGCCGTAACACAGGTCCCAATAGGAATGTTCTTGATAGGCTCGAGCTCAGGCGAAAAAGGATGAACATCGACGTGGCTGACGACTTGGTCTTCAAGCAAGATCATATTGGAACCGGCGGCAGTCGTATCAGCGTGGCTGTCCAGCTCGCATTGTCCCTCAGGGCTTGGGCGCGCGCGCGGCAGATCCATCTGGTACAACAGCCGGCCAACCTTACTTAATTTCGGGCACCGGCCGTCGTTTCAGTTCTTGGGGGTCTGTCCTTGGTTCGAGCCGTTGCCCTTCTTCTTGCCCTTTCTGCGCCCCTTGGGCCCAAAACTGTTCCCTGCGCCTTGGGTCGCATTCGCGTTCGCGTTCGCGGAGGCATCAGGCGTGGTGGAACTAGTGGACTGAATAGTTCGAGCTTTCTTCTGCTGGCGGAGGTCATACAACTGCTTTCGTTGTTCCTTGGAGAATGTCTTGTAGACTTCATGGGGATACTGCTTGTCCTCAATCTTGCCGCTGTACGATCCACCCTTGTTGCTTCCTTGGTTGCCACCACCTTGGTGGACAGAGGAGATACTTCGCGCTCGCTTGGTTGCAACCGCACCCATCTTTCGTATGCCAAGGCACCTCTTGAAGTACGAGACGCATTCGTTGAAGTTCTTGGTGTACTTATCGGTTTCAAAGATCTGGATCTTGGGGTTCTCAAACCGATCATCTTGGATGCTGTGGATGAAACGCATGGTGAAGTCTTCTTCGTCGGGCAACTTGTCGTGGTTGGATAGCGTAGTCTGGAAATTCAACCAAGTTCTGCAGTGCTTCTCAAAGTCGTATGTTCGAGAGTCTCCCGTGTAGCGGGAGGTGTACATGCCGGTACGGACCTTGTCAAGAATAGCCGCGACGTTGGTTGCGGAGAAGGCATTCTCGTAGAGATGTAGGAAAGCCGCTCGGGCGTTCCCAGTCGGATTCTTCGCGTCTTTGTACCTTCGAGTGTAGGCCCAGGCAGGGCCATCACGGACTGCGTTGCAGAGCAACACCCAAACGTCGTGGTTGTCAGTGACAAATTGCGGGCCTTCAAGCGTGGCACATCGAACATTATAATCCATCCAGTTGGAAAAAATCCCGTCCTTCCCAACAGTGGCGGATCTCTCTGCTGCAGTCACCGTCTCTTGCTCCTTCGGACGGATGACGTATGATAGGGGGAACCCTTGTTCATTATACTGAAAGCGGAGGAACTGGCGAAAGCTTTCTTCCCACTGACGGAAGTTGTCAAGGTTGACGAGCTTCGGCGGAGTAATGGACGCTGAGACGACCTCCTTGTCAGCGGTCTGCATTTCATGTAGGCGTTGGCGAGTTCGGTCGGCTGCGAGGGGATCACTAAGCCAAGTATGGGCTGTAGGCTTGATACCAATGAGAGGTTGGTAGCGGATCCATTCCGAAAGAAGCTGGAAAGATTGTCTGAAGGATAGTCCGATGAATACTCGTTCATGGTAGGGGCACATCGGATGACGACCCCCATTGAAGTCACGGAGGTACTTGGGGAGTTCCTTGGTAGAGAGCTGTTGGATCGCCTCGATGCTGTTGAGGCCATTCCGGAATAGTTCGTCCGCCGTATCACTGTTGCTGAAACCAGAGAGGATCTTGTGGAGGTCTAACTCCCTTGAGCTGAGCTTTGCTCCATTCTTGTATCCAGAGATTCCACCATTAGCTTGGGCTGTGGCATGGGCTTGGAGGATTTCAGGACTGGCTCCTGTAGGGGCGGCGACAGGAGCAGGAGCAGGAGCGGGAGCAGGAGCAGGGGCACAAGCGGCGGCAGCGGCAGCAGCAGCAGCATTAGCAGCAATCCGGGCTGCATTCTCGCTGCGCATTGCTCTCAGTTCTTGAATAGCAGCAAGAAGGATCATTTCAGATCGGGGTTGGATGTCAAGGTTTGGTTCTTGTTGGACTCTGGAGGCTCCAAACGCAGCAGGGACAGCAGGAGGGACTCCAGGCGCTCCGACAGGGGGCAGCGCTCCAACAGGGGGAACGCCAGGCGCTCCGACAGGGGCGGCGTCAGCAACTCCAGGAACATCTCCAGGTGGGGGAGCGCCGACTCCGGTTCCGGCTCCGGGGACAGCTCCACCACCATCTCCAGGGGCAGGGGCATCTCCAGCAGCGCCGGCTCCGGCGGCGGCTGCAGCGATTTGTCTTCTGGTTTGCTTGGCCATGGTTGTCTTGCTTTGATTACCTAATGTGCTTCAGTTTCTAAACCAAATTCTTTTGTGGTGGGGACTGTTTCCATCCAAGTTGTCGGTCGAAGGTCTGTATCGATGACGACCAAAAGAAAAGGTATCACGTATCACGTCAGCATTGGTGTCAACATTTTCGTGTCGACTTCCGAAAAGGTATCCACACCGATGGTTGGCTAGAAAGGTATCGTGTCGTCATCCAAAAGAAGAACATTCGAATCGGTGGTTCGTGTCGATTATTCTGTATCGGTATTGGGTTACGTCTGTTGTCTGCGCCGACGTCGACCAAAAAGAGAAGAATTCTATTCGGTCTTTCTGCTCTTGACCAATCGATTTGATTCTGAGATATGACAGATCTCAGGGTTCTTGGCTTGTCTGATTCCAAATTCCCTTGGCTAAAATCAAAAATCGATGGTATAGCAGGTTCGAGGTTGTCTGCGCCTCGTGAGGTTGTCTGCGCCTCATTGTTTCGGATGGGACTGACGTCATGTCCTTGGTCTGCTGGACACTGTCTTCACTGGAAAGTTCGTGGTGTTCTGTCTTTTTCTTTTTCCAGCGTGTCCCATCCCCGGCAAACGTCCCCTTGAATCCTGTAAAGAAATAACAGGGAATCATGGACGCTGCTTTCTCCACGTCCATTATGCTCCTTCCCCACCGGACTGAGCCTCCATGGAGCCACCATGACGCTCAGCTACTGGATATGAATACCAATAGATCCGCAGAGGTGGATGTGCGGACTCCGGTCGGTTCGCGGGTCTGGGGAAGGGCTCCCCATTAACATCAGGGATCTCGCGATGTCAGCTGCTGGTCCAGTTTTCAGCTGAGGTTTTACATCCAAGTGTAGGCATGGATGCCAGTGGTGATCAGCCAGCTGGGTTTCTTCACACGCTCTAGCCGGCGTCCCGGTTCGTAGTGGGTCGAGCAGTGGGTCTGATAAACTGTGTTGATATCCGCTCGTCAGCGGTCTTCGGGGAACTTAATCGACTTGTAGGTAAGTTCGACTCGTACTGGTCTGTAAATAAGGAAAAGCCTTAACAATAATAATACATAAAGTCCTGGCAAATCGTGAGTCTACAGTGGACTGTTCAAGGTCTATTGCATACGCTCAAGCAATACAAGGCACTTCCCTAGAGGTACATCGGAATCGGTCGTAAAGGAGGGCATGATAGGTGTGTTTATTTTAGAGTATAAAAGAAAGAGTGAATAAAAGGGAGCTGAGCCAAAGCGCTCAGCTCTGTATCGTGACAGCGCTCCGATAACTCGTATAATAACAGAGCTCTGTAGCTCTGGTACTGTATTCTACGGGTAGCGAATCGGAGTATCGCTTAATTAGATCGAATCGTGCGCTAGCGCTAGCTCGCTTATGCTAGCGCGTTGGGTAACTGTTTGGGCCGGGTATGCGGTCATGGTACATATTATACACCAATGACCTGGCCCCGGCGGTAGCATCATATCTTAGCATTGGTATCATGGTAGGTTAGCATCTTCCAGTATCTCGTAGCCTTAGCAACCCTAACCCTGTAGCATTTAGCTACACCATAACAGGTGCTTTACTCGGGGTACGTACGATTGGTACAAATCGTACGCGGCGACCCTAGTAAACTCTGCTAGCATCCATACTAAACAGGATAGGTCTGCTGCTAAGCCTGCTGCTAAGCCTGTTGCTAAGCCTGTTGCTAAGCCTGTTGCTGAGCCTGTATGCTAGCAATTAGCACACAGCTCTAGCACTCAGCTCAGCACCTGTTAGTCAGTTACTGGAGGCTGCTGCCTGTAGCCCCAGTACACTCTCCTACACAGGAGCCTTAGCACAGATCATAGCACCACCTTGAATATCTTCATAGGATGTCATGGTGGGTCTGCCAATATTTAAGAAGAGGAGGACCAGAAATGGCAACATGCAGAGCATTCTGATCAAACCTTGAACACTTGCATCCATTGAGAGAAAATGCCCAAGGCTCAAACACAAGTCTGGGATAGTGATGGGCAGAAGCTCTATGGACAGAGAGAAAGGCCTTTGCCATGCTGTCAACCTGATGATTGCGAAGGGCCCACCAATCAAGAAAGATTCCAGCTTGATGGCCCTGAACCCACTGAAAATGCACAGAGATTGGCAGGGCAGAAATCATGTTTCTGATGACATAAACATAATCAAAAGACTTCTGGGAAATAACCAATGGCCATGATCCCTCAGCCTGTTTGAGAGCTGTGTCACCATCCAGAGCAATGGTGATAGAGCCAGAAGCAATATCAAAAAGACTCACCAGAGCAGTGCAACAGGTGAGAACCCCAAGGATGCCTGCCAGTTCACTCCTATAGGATGATTGGTCCTCAGGGGATCCGCTGACAAAATTACAGCCAGTGAGAAACAATGAAGCATTCTTGGTGGAGGTATTGGGTGATAGAATGAAAGCAGAAGTTCCTCTGAGAAGGTCCGGATCAAATGAACCATCACATACAGCACTGGCAGTACCACTCTCAATAGCATCAACAAGGTGCTGACAGCCAGCCTGTGGTAGGGAATATTTGTGGAGAAGTACTCTTGGAGACTCACAGAGTGCATCAAAGGCATCTACAGGGGAGTCTGGAAGAGAATCAAATGGATTGTACACCAGAGGATCCATGTCAGGAGGCTCAGAAACAAAGGCTGAGGACCCAACAACGCGGACAACTTGTCCACAAATAACAGGGCAGACAAGCACATCAGCACAGGCTGGTTTGTCAGAAATGAGTTCAGAAGTGACCCTGTATCTGCCCCTGCCCTGGGAGGTGCTCACAATCCAGCCATTAGAAGTTTTGAAGAATATTCTGTTGGTGGATGGAGACAAAAACCAAGGCCAAAGAGAAGCTGTCTGGGGAGAGAGCCAATTCCCAAGATGGAAAGAAGGAGCCAGTGCCCTGGCTGCAGGGGGTGGACAGGGGGGAAGAAAACAGGTCTGAAGAGCCTTAGTCCATAAGCGCTGTGCTGCTGGAGGCCAGGATGGAGGACATCTAGGCCAGTCAAGATGATCCCTCAAGTGATTGGAGGATGTCAGCTGGAAGGCCATAGGAGAGAGTCTTTTCCCATCTGGAGTACAAATGTCAGCAAGGGAGATAGCCTTGAGTGACATGCGCATGTGATTCAATAGGGACAAGTCAGCACCTCTGAAGCCAGAGTTGACAAAGGCTTGCATGAGATAGCAGTCATTGGAACGTAGCAGGGGAAGATCTGGGAAGTCTTCAAACAAGCTCACAGGGTGAACAGAGAAAAACTTCCACACATGTTTGTACCAGCAAGGAGTGACGTAGGAAGCAAAAGGATGATATGGGGTGACACCAAGATGGAGAGGAATGCCAAGTTCGAGCCGTAGAGACTCAGCAGTTAGCCTGAGAATCCGACCAGTTTGCGAGGACCTGACAGATTCCTGAAAGAGAGTGGCAATATGACTGAACTCTTGGAGGAGGTAGGGATGAACGAAACCAAAGCCTTGATAGAGGGAAGGACCATAGAATACATGTCTGGGAAATGTCCGTGACATCCCTGCTTTATTCAGCACAGGAACAAGTGCTGGGTGAATGATCTTCGTCCAGGTGGCCTCATCAAGTTGCGTGACAGGCATGGGGTATTCAACAGACTTCATGAAAGAGTACTTGAATGTGTAGAGGGATGCCCTCTTCTCACACTTGGAAGCCTTGAGTTGAGAGCCAAAAGACTGAGACTGGGACTTCATGTGAGCAATCTGTGCTTCCTCATTGCCATCCATGGAGATAAAAACCCCAAGGGTCTTGTCAGCATGGTCAACTTCAAAACGATCCAGGGTAGCTCGATTGCCATTCTTGTCAGCAACAGAGAAGTCACCGGGCATGTCAGCAATGGAGCGATAGTCCCAACCGGATCCATTCCATTTAAAATCAATCAAATAACAGAAGGATTTGGCAGGTTCAATCGCACCACCAGTGGCAATAATCCCTCCAGCCCATCGGTCAAGAGCTACCTGAAAATCAACAGCCAATTCCTCACCAGATGTTGAGGAATCACAGCCAGCACAAAACAAATCTGTGTCATCCACAAAGGCAAAACCCACAAGAGAAACCAGTTGCAGTGACAAAGAAGTGATAAGATGGACACCATGCCCAGCCTGTTGCATCATTCGGAAGACAATTGTTGACACCAAGGCCCAAAGAGTTGGACCAATACCGTTGCCTTGGCCACAACCACTGAGAGGAACAGGTTCATCACCATACACAGGGCCGGACCGACCAAAACCAGTTTTGATGTGGTGCTTAGCATGCTGCAGAGTAGACAGAAGAACTTCACACACATGGGCAGGAACCCCAAAGCTCTGGAGAGTGAGACCTGCAATGGGATGAGAGATTCTATCATAACAGCCCTTGGCATCATTCATAGCAACAGCACCGGATCTGCGCTTCTGCCTCAACACATCACAGATGAGCTTCTTGTTCAGGCAGGTGTTGATGGCCTTGTGGTGTTTCCTGCTTCCATGTTGATCAACAGCCACGGCATTGGCACGTTCAGCATAGGCAAGAATGCGTCTACCAATCATCTTGTTGTTGATTTGGAACTCAGGAGACATCAGCTGAATAAGCCTCATCTTATCCACTCTATATTCCCCAGGTTTCTTGAAGATCTCAACATCAGTGATGACCTGCCAAGCAGAAGGAGAGAAGCCAACAATCAATGGGACGGATCTCAGGAGAGTGTCAAACTTGTTCAACTGGGGATCCATGGCAAATGCCTTGTGGTGGGAAAAACTCAAACAAGAAGGTTCACTTGCTGTGCGTTCCCTCTGGCGTTTCCAGGCAGCAGCATTGTCAGCTGGACACACTGAATAGTCAAAGGGGGGCAAACTCAGTATAGAGTCAGGGACTTTGAGACAGGAAAGAAATTCAGAAAGGTATTTGTCAGTGGCAGGAGGAGGATTATATGTGCCATCAAGAACATGAGTAGCAGCATGGGCAGTGCCTAGGTAGCCGAAATCTTGAATGAAGGAGGGATGCATGGAAGGAGTGCCAAGACACTGCTGTTGACGCCGGACATTGGATTCAGCCATAGCTGGTACCATAGTAGACTGAGATTCCAAGACCTGTTCAACACCATCATGGCCAACTGCAATAGCTCGCAAGACTGCTGACTTGTTGACACGTCCCCGAATAGACCGAGCAGCGAGACCAAGCTCTCTTTGAAGACGTTCCCTGCGCATCCTGGCACGAATCTGGGAAGCATTCTGGTTGTGAGGCTTGCCTTCAGCAAGGAGTGCATCCACCAGGCCTTGATTGAAGGAGTCTCTCCATGAGGGGGCCAATTTCTTCACTGCCCGGTATTGTCTGTAAGCTTGTTTCAGATGGAGGAGAGCACTGGAAAGGTCACTGTGTTCTCCTTTGTAGAGAGAAAGCTTGCATGCCAGCCTTTTCAAAACAGTATGACTGGTGGACACACCCTGTCTCAACTTAACAACACGCCTCCAAAAGTCAATTGTATCACGATAGACTTGCAACTTCGGGGACCATGGAACCAGACCAGCTCTAGTGTGGCAGAGGTTTTGTTCAACAGAGAGTCTGAGAGAGGTGGAAGTTTCATGGAGTACTTCATATGTGGTGATGAGATCAGCGCGCACAGAAATATCCCCAGACTGAAACTGAGCCAGTAGGTGCTCCAGCTTAGCTTGGAGAGAAAACACTCCAGCCTTGAGAAAGCTGTGCCTCACTCGCTTGAAATACCGTTGGCGCAGATGAGGGTGGGAGGACTGGAGTTTGGAATGAGAGAATCTCACAGGAGGTGGCAAATGTTTGCCCATGAGGCTGCAATTACAGACTTCAATCCAAAGCATTCTGTGGTCAGATTCCATACCATGGGCACCACCAAAGGGACAATACCCAGCCCTGAGAACATCAACATTCTCAGAGACCCAAATGGCATCAATTGGTGTTCTGGTAGTGTTTCTGTTGTGAGTGGCAGGAGGAGAAGACTTACTATGAAGGGTAAGAATGGCCTCTCTGAAACCCAGAGCCTGGAGCTCAAAAGACAAGCCATCAGTCCTGACATCAGCATTCTGGTCAATCCCAACAATGACCTGGTCACCTGCACCCAGGCAGACCTGAAGGGCAGCAGTCAAATCCCTGTGAAAAAGAATGCATGGATTGGGACTGAAAAGATTTTCAGCTGCTTGAAAGTAGCGGCACTGTTGATTCCAGACTGAACCAAGATCCCTATCATTTTCAACTGGGCAGTAAGCAGAAAACATGGTGACATTGTAGCCATCCCTGCCTTGAAACTTGACAAAGGACCATCTTCCAAGACCAGAAGGATCAGCCCCATGGGCAATCTTGTGGGAACTGAACAGTTGATCAATGGAAAACCCTGTGCCACCAGGCTGAAGCCATGAGCAGTCAGAAGCTTCATGCTTGTTGTTGGCAAGATAGGAAAAACTTGAGGGACAGACATTCTTCATGCGCCGATTGAAAAGATCACAGGGCAGGAGTTTGGATTCATTCAAACAATGTTCAGCAAAAAGAGCCACACTGGCATTGCTCTTGACAAATTGACGGGCGTTGTGCTTGGACATGGACATAAAGGCAGCTCTACGCTGGGGTCCAATGTTTTGGAAGGTGATGATGGTGGAATTAGATGATGGAGCTTGAGGAAAGGAATGACCAAAACTGTCAGAATCCTTAGCAGCAAGAGAGTCTCCATGAAGAGTTAATTGGACAAAATGAGAGACAGGGGAAGAGGCGGAGGGGGAAAAGGGAGAAACAGGAGAAGCATTGATGGGATTTGGATTGGAAGGCATCCCATCACACCTCATACCAGAAGAGCTAACCATGATCAGAAGGAAACCGAGTCTGTCGCACGGAAGGAAGAGTTGCCGGAGCTGATTTGGTGGAGACATTGGCATGGCTCAAGTCACTGACACTAGCATCATGACTGGAAGAGAATGCAATTGCAGCAACGCCAAGCCTCAATGCAGAGGCTGCATCTTCCCCACCACCGGCAGCAGGAACTGCAGTTGAGGACTCAGGAGAGACCACAGTGAGGTCACCAGCCATGGCATTATGGGGAGGGTCAGGAACTTCAGGGGGAACTTCAGGAGAGATACCAGGGGAGGCATCAGCCTTGGCCACATGGGTAGGATCACCGCCAGGAGGAACAGCACCTACAGGCGCTGAGGCCTGGACAGCAGTAAGATTGGAAGTGCCAGTCGCTAAAGTATCCATGGATTGAGAATCATCAAAGCCTCCACCACCACTGTCAGCACGGGCTTGGAGGTTAAAGTGCAAATCCAGATCAAAAGTGAGATCAGGAGCAAGGTCAACTGACAAGTCATCATCAACAAGTTCCCAATCTCTTGCATCCCCATCACCAAAAAAGGGAAGAGAGTCATCCTGCATTGGATCTGCAGCAGGTGCAGTTTCCACAACACAATTGACTGCAGCATCCCAATGGTAAGCTTCCATTTCAGTCAAGCACTCAGAAGAGAACCATTGTCTAACACAAGAACCATACTGAGCTTCCAGAAAAATAGGCAGGAAAGACAACATGGCCATTGCTTCAGCCTTGGTAGTTATGTTGTACAAAGCAAGGATCTCGCCTCGGTATGAACTGGTATCAACAGAAAGAAAAAGAGGCCATGACCAATTGTCACGGGTTCTGATGCCCAGAAGCACACTGCGCAGTGTCTTCAAACCCAGCCCTTGGCCCAAGTCAACTGGAAGATCAAGATCAACTACCCCCAGAACAGGAGCAGTTTCATGGCTCTCAATAAATTTGGCTTGGCGGTGCTTAGCCTGGCGAACAGTCTTGAGCTTGGAGGGGGGAAGAGGTCTGTCAGAAGGATTGGTAGCTGTCTCAATAAACTTGTAGAATTTACCATCAGGTAAAGAGGCAATGTCTGAAGGTTTGCAACGGTTGAACTGGGCTTTGAGGAGCTTAACAGTTTGGGCGCGCTTTGTAGCATCACATAAAACATGAGCAGCCAGAACCGGATTGGGATCAGGAGTTCTGGAGTTGTCAAGGCTGATATTCTTCCTGATAACAGCAATAGGACATGCCTGAAACCTGGGATGAGTCTGAAGCAATTCGTTGTAGTGGTCAAGATCAAAACTCTGCATGTAAGATCCAAGGAGAAAGCCACAGGTGACAATAACTGGGGCCTGTATGTGGTCATATTTCAGGTCCATGTCACGGTCTCTGAGCCTCTGGAGCAATTGTGCTGAAAAGAGTTTCTCCAGGGAAGCACTGTGTCCCAAAAAGAAGCGTAGATGAGGAGCAGTTCTACTGCGAAGCCAGAGCTGAGCAACATACAATTCCAAGGTCTTCCTGTCAGGAAGTGTCGTCCAAAACTTGGTAACAGGCTTGGCCTTGGGGTGGAGCCTGGCTCTCGAGGGAAAAACATACAACACCAGGCGCTTGTCAACAGTCCATAGAAGATCCAAAGCTTCCTTGAGAGACTTGAGCAGTTCATCATACAGTTCCCCAGGGCGTTGTGACATCAACCTTGGAAGGGACAGAGTGACATAAGAACTATGAGAACACTTGGTGCCAGCAGTGACATCCACTGGAGCTCTAGAATCACTGGAGCAAACCCCTCGGCGTTGGAGGAAATGCCCAGCAGAAGAGGACAAGACAGTAGCATCACCACCACCAGGAAGAAAGGACACTGATTTGGAAGTGGAAGCATCATCAACTGCAGTTGGCGCAGGTGTAGGAGGTCTATTCTTGAAATGCCAGTGGGAGCCAAGCACCTGGTTAGCTGCCAACCAAACTTTTCCTTCAGTGCTGGGCAAAAGGTTCCCTTCACAGTACATGGTGTCAAAACACTCAGGTGACATCTTGGCCAAACCAATAAGACATCTCCTCAGAGCATGGCCGGAAGGTTGCTTGGTCCAGTCTGCAGAGGCTTGAAAGCAGAGAGTAGCAAGGGAAACCAGGGACTCCACAGAAGCAGTTCTCCAATCAGGGTTGTCAGGAAAAGCTTGAGCATATGCTGGAGGGATGGCAGACTGACAGACATCATGGATGGATTTCTTGTCATTCCCATCTTTCTTGCTGAAGAAGTGAGTGGGACTAGGACACCCAGTCCATAGCCGGGATCCTGCTGGAGTTTTACGAAGAGTGTGGATAGGGGTGGGAATGGAAGCACGACCAGTAAAAGGCCCCTTACCGTAGAAACACCAGAGGAAGGAATCTGAGTGAGCTTTGTTGGCAGCAGCCAGGGCTTTCTGGCGCAGGGCATGTCGCTCTGCAGACGGTGTGTCAGAAAGAAATGCAAGAGTAGCTTGTTTCAGACTAGACTTGGAAGGAGAGACCTTGGAAGGAGGGTGCTTAGAGTCTGAGTGCTCAGAGCCTGGCTGGCCATCCCTAGACGTCTCACTGTTGGACTTTCCACTGGTGGACTTCCCACTGTTGGACGTCCCACTGTTGGACGTCCCACTGTTGGAAAGTCCACTGTTGGACGTCCCACTGTTGGACTTCCCACTGTCAGACGTCCCACTGTCGGACTGCCCACTGCCTGAATGCCCTGTGTCTGAATGCCCAGTGCCTGACTGCTCAGTGCTCATATCAACATCATCTAGTGCACCAGTAGACACAGCAGAAGTGAAGGACATATCATCATCAGAAGGGAGTGAATCCCTAGCTGTACGGGGAGAGGGAGGGGGAGAGGGAGTAGCCTGAAGAACGGAACCAGCAGGTGGTCGGCGGGAAGGAGTCCCCGTAAAGGCGCGTTTGTTTGAAGGAGTGGTAGCCAAGGGAGGCCTTTTTCGCCTGGAAGCTGGCGGGGGGGGAGGCATGGTGGGGCTAGTATCGTCTGAATAGGCGTGTTGGCTCGGGCGCTAGTAGGCTGTCAGTGGGAACCTTTATGCAGATGTACAGATGGGGGTATCCTGGAAACAGGGTACAGCAGCAACAACAAGGGGAACCTTGGTCTGGACAAGGAAAAGGTCCCTGGGGATCCAAAAAATATACTGGAGCCCACCCACAAAAGTCACCGGGGAACTCAGAAATTTTTGCTAAAAAACGAGCAAAATTTGTCTCACACTTGGAGCACAAAAACTCTGACTGCTGGTGAGCTGACTGCTGGTGGGCTGACTGCTGGTGAGCTGACTGCTGGTGGGCTGACTGCTGGTCGGCTGACTGCTGGTGGGCTGACTGCTGATGGGCTGACTGTTGACAGCTTGACTGCTGATGGGCTGACTGCTGGTGAGCTGACTGCTGGTGGGCTGACTGCTGGTGGCCTGTCTGCTGATGGGCTGACTGCTGGTGAGCTGACTGCTGGTGGGCTGACTGCTGGTGGCCTGTCTGCTGATGGGCTGACTGCTGGTGGGCTGACTGCTGGTGGGCCTACTGCTGGTGGGCCTGACTGCTGGTGAGCTGACTGCTGGTGAGCTGACTGCTGGTCGGCTGACTGCTGGTCGGCTGACTGCTGGTGGGCTGACTGTTGACAGCTTGACTGCTGATGGGCTGACTGCTGGTGGGCTGACTGCTGGTGAGCTGACTGCTGGTGGGCTGACTGCTGGTGAGCTGACTGCTGGTGAGCTGACTGCTGGTGGGCTGACTGCTGGTGGGCTGACTGCTTGTGGGCTGACTGCTGGTGGGCTGACTGCTTGTGGGCTGACTGCTGGTGGGCTGACTGCTGGTGGGCTGACTGCTGGTGGGCTGACTGCTGGTGAGCTGACTGCTGGTGGGCTGACTGCTGGTGGGCTGACTGCTTGTGGGCTGACTGCTGGTGGGCTGACTGCTTGTGGGCTGACTGCTGGTTGGCTGACTGCTGGTGGGCTGACTGCTGGTGGGCTGACTGCTGGTGGGCTGACTGCTGAGAGCCTGACTGCTGGGAGCCTGACTGCGGGATGGATAGCTTGGGGTTGTACGCTGGGTTTGAACCAGGGTACAGCAGCAACAACAGGTCCAACGTTGTTCTGGACAGGAAAAAACTCCAGGGGATCCAAAAAGAACTGGAGCACTACCAGAAAAGGCACGTTCGAAACCCACAGAGGTGCTCTGGAGTTACAAAATTTAGAAACTCCTGTAGACTACTGCAAATCGTGTAGAACCTGCAGCAAAATGGCTTGTAGACTTGTGTATCCAAGTTCGAACCAGGGATGATTCCAAGTGGTACACTTAAGCGCCAGGGATCAGATGGCTTGAAAACAGGGGCTTTAGTAGAAACACTTAGGGACCGGGGGATACCAATGACAGGGCACACTTAAAAGGCTCAGGAGGGAACTTGAAGTTCAAACTCGCGAGTACTTATAAGTGGAAACAGTATCCAGGGGCAATTGGCTTGAAAACAGGGACCTTGAGCGAGGCACTTAGGGACCAGGGAAGCTGCTTGCTGGAAAAACAGGTACTTAAGGATCAGGGAACTCGAATACACTTAGGGATCAAAGAAGCTGCTTGCTTGAAAACAGGGGCTTTAGTAGGGGCCGTAGGAGCAAGGAGGGAGGCTGTTGTCTTGAGAAACTGGGGGGGTGCTATATAGCAAAGCCACTTAGGGATCAGGGAACTCGCGAACACTTAGGGACCAGGGAAGCTGCTTGCTGGAAAACAGGTACTTAGGGACCAGGGAACTCGCGAACACTTAGGGATCAAAGAAGCTGCTTGCTTGAAAACAGGGGCTTTAGTAGGGGCCGTAGGAACAAGGAGGGAGGCTGTTGTCTTGAGAAACTGGGGGGGTGCTATATAGCAAAGCCACTTAGGGATCAGGGAACTCTCGAACACTTAGGGACCAGGGAAGCTGCTTGCCGGAAAACAGGTACTTAGGGATCAGGGAACTTGCGAACACTTAGGGATCAGGGGAGGGTGGAAACAGTATCCAGGGGCAATTGGCTTGAAAACAAAGACCTTGAGCGAGACACTTAGGGACCAGGGAAGCTGCTTGCTGGAAAACAGGTACTTAGGGACCAGGGAACTTGCGGACACTTAGGGACCAGAGGAACTGTAAACCGATGTAGTAGGGGAGTCTTAAGCAAATACTTAAGGACTAGGGGGCTGGGCTAGGAAACAGGGGAGCTGTTAAGTGATAGACACTTAAGGAGCAGGGGGGGCTGTAGACTTGAAAATAGGGAGGAAACTGGAAGATATGCTCGCGAAACCTGGAAATACTTAAGGGATCAGCGAGTAGGAACCTTCTAGAAGGGGGGTATGTATGTGTTCAACCTTGAAGAATGGAGAACGTTAAGTAGGTATCACTTAAGGGACCTGGAAACAATGTAGAGCATTAAGTAATGGTATACTTAAGCACCTTGAAGTTTGGGTCTTGAAAAGAGCTTGAAAACAGAATGAAAACCGAGCGTGGAGACTAACCGAAACAATTCAGCTGTAGAAATTAGTACTGGGATTGCTGTAGAAAATTATGTGTCCTTTTGCTTGTTGCTGCCGAATCAATCGATCGACCGACCGACAATGGTGAGGGCACCAAAGCAAGCAAAGAGAGCAGCAATCAACTGAACTAATGGCAGAAGTGTGTAGCGCAGGTCTCTGTTAGTAGGTGTAGGTCTTGGTGTTGTTGTTGGAGCTTTAGAAGTGAGGGAGATATCAAAGGGGAATTGTGTGTAGAAATCTACGTGTTTTAAGTACTGGAACATCGGAACGTCGGACAAAATCGCGCGTTGCAAAATTGTACAGGGGGGAAGAAAACAGGTCTGAAGAGCTTTAGTCCATAAGCGCTGTGCTGCTGGAGGCCAAGATGGAGGACATCTCGGCCAGTCAAGATGATCCCTCAAGTGATTGGAGGATGTCAGCTGGAAGGCCATGGGAGAGAGTCTTTTCCCATCTGGAGTACAAATGTCAGCAAGGGAAATAGCCTTGAGGGACATGCGCATGTGATTCAAGAGGGACAAGTCAGCACCTCTGAATCCAGAGTTGACAAAAGCTTGCATGAGATAACAGTCATTGGAACGTAGCAGGGGAAGATCTGGGAAGTCTTCAAACAAGCTCACAGGGTGAACAGAGAAAAACTTCCACACATGTTTATACCAGCAAGGAGTGACGTAGGAAGCAAAAGGATGATATGGTGTGACACCAAGATGGAGAGGAATGCCAAGTTCAAGCCTGAGAGCTTCAGCAGTGAGCCTGAGAATCCGACCAGTTTGCGAGGACCTGACAGATTCCTGAAAGAGAGTGGCAATATGACTGAACTCTTGGAGGAGGTAGGGATGAATGAAACCAAAGCCTTGATAGAGGGAAGGACCATAGAATACATGTCTGGGAAATGTCCGTGACATCCCTGCTTTATTCAGCACAGGAACAAGTGCTGGGTGAATGATCTTCGTCCAGGTGGCCTCATCAAGTTGCGTGACAGGCATGGGGTATTCAACAGACTTCATGAAAGAATACTTGAAGGTGTAGAGGGATGCCCTCTTCTCACACTTGGAAGCCTTGAGTTGAGAGCCAAAAGACTGAGACTGTGACTTCATGTGAGCAATCTGTGCTTCCTCATTGCCATCCATGGAGATAAAAACCCCAAGGGTCTTGTCAGCATGGTCAACTTCAAACCGATCCAGGGTAGCTCCATTGCCATTTTTGTCAGCAACAGAGAAGTCACCGGGCATGTCAGCAATGGAGCGATAGTCCCAACCGGATCCATTCCATTTGAAATCAATCAAATAACAGAAGGATTTGGCAGGTTCAATCGCACCACCAGTGGCAATAATCCCTCCAGCCCATCTGTCAAGAGCTTCCTGAAAGTCAACAGCTAATTCCTCACCAGATGTGGAGGAATCAGAGCCAGCACAAAACAAATCTGTGTCATCCACAAAGGCAAAACCCACAAGAGAAACCAGTTGCAGTGACAATGAAGTGATAAGATGGACACCATGCCCAGCCTGTTGCATCATTCGGAAGACAATTGTTAACACCAAAGCCCAAAGAGTTGGACCAATACCGTTGCCTTGGCCACAACCACTGAGAGGAACAGGTTCATCACCATACACAGGGCCGGACCGACCAAAACCAGTTTTGATGTGGTGCTTAGCATGCTGCAGAGTAGACAGAAGAACTTCACACACATGGGCAGGAACCCCAAAGCTCTGGAGAGTGAGACCTGCAATGGGATGTGAGATTCTATCATAACAGCCCTTGGCATCATTCATAGCAACAGCACCAGATCTGCGCTTCTGCCTCAACACATCACAGATGAGCTTCTTGTTCAGGCAGGTGTTGATGGCCTTGTGGTGTTTCCTGCTTCCATGTTGATCAACAGCCACGGCATTGGCACGTTCAGCATAGGCAAGAATGCGTCTGCCAATCATCTTGTTGTTGATTTGGAACTCAGGAGACATCAGCTGAATAAGCCTCATCTTATCCACTCTATATTCCCCAGGTTTCTTGAAGATCTCAACATCAGTGATGACCTGCCAAGCAGAAGGAGAAAAGCCAACAATCAATGGGACAGATCTCAGGAGAGTGTCAAACTTGTTCAACTGGGGATCAAGGGCAAATGCCTTGTGGTGGGAAAAACTCAAACAAGAAGGTTCACTTGCTGTGCGTTCCCTCTGGCGTTTCCAGGCAGCAGCATTGTCAGCTGGACACACTGAATAGTCAAAGGGGGGCAAACTCAGTATAGAGTCAGGGACTTTGAGACAGGAAAGAAATTCAGAAAGGTATTTGTCAGTGGCAGGAGGAGGATTATATGTGCCATCAAGAACATGAGTAGCAGCATGGGCAGTGCCTAGGTAGCCGAAATCTTGAATGAAGGAGGGATGCATGGAAGGAGTGCCAAGACACTGCTGTTGACGCCGGACATTGGATTCAGCCATAGCTGGTACCATAGTAGACTGAGATTCCAAGACCTGTTCAACACCATCATGGCCAACTGCAATAGCTCGCAAGACTGCTGACTTGTTGACACGTCCCCGAATAGACCGAGCAGCGAGACCAAGCTCTCTTTGAAGACGTTCCCTGCGCATCCTGGCACGAATCTGGGAAGCATTCTGGTTGTGAGGCTTGCCTTCAGCAAGGAGTGCATCCACCAGGCCTTGATTGAAGGAGTCTCTCCATGAGGGGGCCAATTTCTTCACTGCCCGGTATTGTCTGTAAGCTTGTTTCAGATGGAGGAGAGCACTGGAAAGGTCACTGTGTTCTCCTTTGTAGAGAGAAAGCTTGCATGCCAGCCTTTTCAAAACAGTATGACTGGTGGACACACCCTGTCTCAACTTAACAACACGCCTCCAAAAGTCAATTGTATCACGATAGACTTGCAACTTCGGGGACCATGGAACCAGACCAGCTCTAGTGTGGCAGAGGTTTTGTTCAACAGAGAGTCTGAGAGAGGTGGAAGTTTCATGGAGTACTTCATATGTGGTGATGAGATCAGCGCGCACAGAAATATCCCCAGACTGAAACTGAGCCAGTAGGTGCTCCAGCTTAGCTTGGAGAGAAAACACTCCAGCCTTGAGAAAGCTGTGCCTCACTCGCTTGAAATACCGTTGGCGCAGATGAGGGTGGGAGGACTGGAGTTTGGAATGAGAGAATCTCACAGGAGGTGGCAAATGTTTGCCCATGAGGCTGCAATTACAGACTTCAATCCAAAGCATTCTGTGGTCAGATTCCATACCATGGGCACCACCAAAGGGACAATACCCAGCCCTGAGAACATCAACATTCTCAGAGACCCAAATGGCATCAATTGGTGTTCTGGTAGTGTTTCTGTTGTGAGTGGCAGGAGGAGAAGACTTACTATGAAGGGTAAGAATGGCCTCTCTGAAACCCAGAGCCTGGAGCTCAAAAGACAAGCCATCAGTCCGGACATCAGCATTCTGGTCAATCCCAACAATGACCTGGTCACCTGCACCCAGGCAGACCTGAAGGGCAGCAGTCAAATCCCTGTGAAAAAGAATGCATGGATTGGGACTGAAAAGATTTTCAGCTGCTTGAAAGTAGCGGCACTGTTGATTCCAGACTGAACCAAGATCCCTGTCATTTTCAACAGGGCAGTAAGCAGAAAACATAGTGACAGTGTAGCCATCCCTGCCCTGAAACTTGACAAAGGACCATCTTCCAAGACCAGAAGGATCAGCCCCATGGGCAATCTTGTGGGAACTGAACAGTTGATCAATGGAAAACCCTGTGCCACCAGGCTGAAGCCATGAACAATCAGAAGCTTCATGCTTGTTGTTGGCAAGGTAGGAGAAACTTGAGGGACAGACATTCTTCATGCGCCGATTAAAAAGATCACAGGGCAGGAGCTTGGATTCATTCAAACAATGTTCAGCAAAAAGCGCCACACTTGCATTGCTCTTGACAAATTGACGGGAGTTGTGCTTGGACCTGGACATAAAGGCAGCTCTACGTTGGGGTCCAATGTTTTGGAAGGTGATAATGGTGGAATTAGATGATGGAGCTTGGGGAAAGGAATGACCAAAACTGTCAGAATCCTTAGCAGCAAGAGAGTCTCCATGAAGAGTTAATTGGACAAAATGAGGGACAGGGGAAGAGTCGGAGGAGGAAAAGGGAGAAACAGTAGAAGCATTGATGGGATTTGGAGTGGAAGGCATCCCATCAAACCTCATACCAGAAGAGCTAACCATGATCAGAAGGAAACCGAGTCTGTCGCTCGGAGGAGAGAGTTGCCGGAGCTGATTTGGTGGAGACATTGGCATGGCTCAAATCACTGACACTAGCATCATGGCTGGAGGAGAATGCTATAGCAGCAACCCCAAGCCTCAAAGCAGAGGCTGCATCTTCCTCACCACCGGCAGCAGGAACTTCAGTTGAGGCATCAGGAGAGGCCACAGGGAGGTCACCAGCCATGGCATTATGGGGAGGATCAGGAACTTCAGGGGGAACATCAGGAGAGATACCAGGGGAGGCATCAGCCTTGGCAACATTGGAAGGATCACCTCCAGTAGGAGCACCACCTGCAGGCGCTGAAGCCTGGAGAGCAGTGAGATTGGAAGTGCCGGTTGCTAAAGTATCCATGGATTGAGAATCATCAAAGCCTCCACCACCACTGTCAGCACGGGCTTGGAGGTTAAAGTGCAGATCTAGATCAAAGATGAGGTCTGGGGCAAGGTCAACTGACAAGTCATCATCAACAAGTTCCCAATCTCGTGCATCCCCATTACCAAAAAAGGGAAGAGAGTCATCCTGCATTGGATCTGCAGCAGGTGCAGTTTCCACAACACAATTGACTGCAGCATCCCAATGGTAAGCTTCCATTTCAGTCAAGCACTCAGAAGAGAACCATTGTCGAACACAAGAACCATACTGAGCTTCCAGAAAAATAGGCAGGAAAGACAACATGGCCATTGCTTCAGCCTTGGTAGTGATATTGTACAAAGCAAGGATCTCGCCTCGGTATGAACTGGTATCAACAGAGAGAAAAAGAGGCCATGACCAATTGTCACAGGTTCTGATGCCCAGAAGCACACTGCGCAGTGTCTTCAAACCCAGCCCTTGGCCCAAGTCAACTGGAAGATCAAGATCAACTACCCCCAGAACAGGAGCAGTTTCATGGCTCTCAATAAATTTAGCTTGGCGGTGCTTAGCCTGGCGAACAGTCTTGAGCTTGGAGGGGGGAAGAGGTCTGTCAGAAGGATTGGTAGCTGTCTCAATAAACTTGTAGAATTTACCATCAGGTAAAGAGGCAATGTCTGAAGGTTTGCAACGGTTGAACTGGGCTTTGAGGAGCTTAACAGTTTGGGCGCGCTTTGTAGCATCACATAAAACATGAGCAGCCAGAACCAGATTGGGATCAGGAGTTCTGGAGTTGTCAAGGCCGATATTCTTCCTGATAACAGCAATAGGACATGCCTGAAACCTGGGATGAGTCTGAAGCAATTCGTTGTAGTGGTCAAGATCAAAACTCTGCATGTAAGATCCAAGGAGAAAGCCACAGGTGACAATAACTGGGGCCTGTATGTGGTCATATTTCAGGTCCATGTCACAGTCTCTGAGCCTCTGGAGCAACTGGGTTGAAAAGAGATTCTCCAAGGAAACACTGTGTCCCACAAAGAACCGTAAGTGAGGAGCAGTTCTGCTTCGAAGCCAGAGCTGAGCAACATACAATTCCAAGGTCTTCCTGTCAGGAAGGGTAGTCCAAAGCTTGGTAACAGGCTTGGCCTTGGGATTGAGCCGGGCTCTTGAGGGAAAAACATACAACACCAGGCGCTTGTCAACAGTCCAAAGAAGATCCAAAGCTTCCTTGAGAGACTTGAGCAGTTCATCATACAATTCCCCAGGGCGTTGTGACATCAACCGTGGAAGGGACAGAGTGACATAAGAACTATGGGAACACTTGGTGCCAGCAGTGACATCCACTGGAGCTCTAGAATCACTGGAGCAAACCCCTCGGCGTTGGAGGAAATGCCCAGCAGAAGAGGACAAGACAGTAGCACCACCACCACCAGGAAGAAAGGACACTGATTTGGAAGTGGAAGATTTGGAAGTGGAAGCATCATCAGCCACAGGTGGCGCAGGTGTAGGAGGTCGCTTCTTGAAATGCCAGTGAGAACCAAGCACCTGATTGGCTGCCAACCATACTTTGCCTTCAGTGCTGGGGAGGAGGTTGCCCTCACAATACAGGTCATCAAAACACTCAGGTGACATCTTGGCCAGACCAATAAGACATCGCTTTAGAGCATGGCCGGAAGGTTGCTTGGTCCAGTCTGCAGAGGCTTGAAAGCAGAGAGAAGCAAGGGAAACCAGGGACTCCACAGAAGCAGTTCTCCACTCAGGGCTGTTAGGAAAAGCTTGAGCATATGCTGGAGGGATTGCAGACTGACAGACATCATGGATGGATTTCTTGTCGTTACCCTCCTTCTTGCTGAAGAAGTGTGTAGGGCTTGGACACCCAGCCCATAACCGGTGACCTGTTGGAGATTTGCGTAAGGCTTGAATTGCAGAAGGTATGGGAGACCTGCCAGAACAGGGACCCTCACCATAAAAACACCAGAAGAAGGAAGCAGAATGAGCCCTGTTTGCAGCAGCCAAAGCCTCCTTGCGTTGGAATTGACGTGCTTTCTGCTGAGAGGGATCAGACTTCTGGGCAGAAGAAAAGGCAAGAGTAGATTGCTTGAGGATAGATGAAGCAGGGAACTTGCCTGAGGTCGTAGAACCCATTGGGGTGTGTCTGGACGTCTGTTGGCCTGGCAGCTGGGAGTCTGGCTGCTTGGCTCCGGGCTGCTGGGAGCCTGAGGACTGGGATCCTGAGGGCTCGGAGCCTGTCAGCTTGGGGTCGGACGGCAGAGTACCTGACGACTGAGAGCCTGACAGAGTACCTGATGGCGGAGGACCTGACTTCTGGGAGCCTGACTGAGAAGCTGCTGACAGAGAAGAAGACTGCAAGGAATCCCCTGGTGCAGATTCCCCTGTTGCAGATTCAGTGCCAAGCGGCAAGGAATCCCCTGGTGCAGATTCAGTGCCAAGCATATCAACATCAGAAAGCACACCTGCAGATGAGGACACAGAAGAAGAGGAAGACATATCCTCAACAGAAGACCCATGCATAGAGGATGAAGAGGCTGAGGAGGCTGATGAGGAGGATGATCTGGTATCAAGAGCAGGGGAAGGAGTGGTAAGAGCGGAGGTGGCACTGGAGTGTCTTGGAGGGGTCTGTTGCACAAAGGGACGCTTGTTAGACCGAGACCCAGAGGCAGACCTAGCAAAAGAAGGAGGCGTAGAAGATCTTTTCTTCCGGGAAGCAGCTTGGGAGGTGGGCCACCCCTTATTAGGAGGGGGAGGCATTGTATCAGAAGGGGAGCAGCTGAGTGCAGAGATACCAGCTGAGTGCAGAAGCAACCACAGAAAAGCCACTGGGATGTTGAAACTGGTTGCAGGAGCAACAACAGACACGCTGCTTGGAGGTAGAAGTGCCAGGTGATGACAAAGGCCTGGGCAGAGGAAGCACCGGTTGAGGGCAAAGCAACAACTGAAAAAAACAACCTGTTGAGTGCTGGGGCAACAGCAGACAAAACTCTTGGATGTAAAAGTGCCAGGTGATGACAAAGGCAGGGGCAGAAGAAGCACCGGTTAAGTGCAAAGCAACAACTGAAAAGCAACCTGTTGGGTGCTGGAGCAACAGCAGACACACCGCTTGGATGGAAAAGTACCAGTGGATGACAAAGGCCGGGGCAGGAGAAGCACCGGTTGGGGTCAAAGCAACAACTTAAAGCAACCTGTTGGGTTCTGGGGCAACAGCAGACACACCGCTTGGATGGAAAAGTACCAGTGGATGACAAAGGCCGGGGCAGGAGAAGCACCGGTTGGGGTCAAAGCAACAACTTAAAGCAACCTGTTGGGTTCTGGGGCAACAGCAGACACGCTTCTTGGATGTAAAAGTGCCAGGTGATGACAAAGGCCGGGGCAGAAGAAGCACCGGTTGAGGGCAAATCAACAACTGAAAGGCAAATTGGTGGGTGCTGGGGCAACAGCAGACACGCCACTTGGATGGAAAAGTGCCAGGTGATGACAAAGGCCGGGGCAAAAGAAGCACCGGTTGAGTGCAAAGCAACCACTGAAAGGCAAATTGGTTGGTGCTGGAGCAACAGCAGAAACGCCGCTTGGATGGAAAAGTGTCAGGTGATGACAAAGTCCGGGGCAGAAGAAGCACCGGTTGAGGGCAAAGCAACAACTGAAAGGCAAATTGGTTGGTGCTGGAGCAACAGCAGACACGCCGCTTGGATGGAAAAGTGCCAGGTGATGACAGGGGCCGGGGCAGGAGAAGCACCGGTTGAGGGCAAAGCAACAACTGAAAGGCAAATTGGTTGGTGCTGGGGCAGCAGCAGACACGCCGCTTGGATGGAAAAGTGCCGGGTGATGACAAAGGCCGGGGCAGGAGAAGCACCGGTTGAGAAAAAGACCGGGGCAGGAGAAGCACCGGTTGGAGGCAAACAACAGCAGAAAACCTCAAGTGGAGTACAGGGGCACCAACTGAAACGCCGCGCTTGGATGGAAAAGTGCCAGGTGATGACAAAGGCAGGGGCGGGAGAAGCACCGGTTGAGGGCAAAGCAACCACTGAAAGGCAAATTGGTTGGTGCTGGAGCAACAGCAGACACGCCGCTTGGATGGAAAAGTGCCAGGTGATGACAAAGTCCGGGGCAGGAGAAGCACCGGTTGAGGGCAAAGCAACAACTGAAAAGCCAATTGGTGGGTACTGGGGCAACAGCAGACACTCCACTTGGATGGAAAAGTGCCAGGTGCTGACAATGGCCGGGGCAGGAGAAGCACCAGTTGAGGGCAAACAACAGCCGAAAAGCAAGCTGTTGGGTGCTGGAACAACAGCAGTCACACCTCTTGGATGTAAATGTGCCAGGTGGTGACAAAGCCTGGGCAGGAGAAGCACCGGTTGAGGGCAAAGCAACAGCTGAAAAGCAACCAGTTAGATGCTGGGGCAACAGAAGACACGCCGCTGATGATGACAAATGCCGGGGCAGTAGATGCACCAGTTGAGTGCAGAAATGCCAGGTGATAGGTTGTATGCTGGAAAACAGGGTACAGCAGCAACAACAGGTCCAACGTTGGTCTGGACAAGGAAAAACTCCAGGGGAACCAAAAGAAAGGACTGGAGCACTACCAGAAGAGTCACGTTCGAAACCCACAGAGGTGCTCTGGAGTTACAGAATTTGGAAACTCCAGTAGACCACTGCAAATCGTGTAGAAACAAACTGGCTTGATTCAAAGACCTTGAGCGAGGCAATTAAACCAGGGAAGCTGCTTGCTTGAAAACAGGGGCTTTAGTAGGAAAACTTAGGGACCGGGGGATATCAATGGCAGGGCACACTTAAAAGGCTCAGGAGGGAACTTGAAGTTCAAACTCGCAAGTACTTATAAGTGGAAACAGTATCCAGGGGCAATTGGCTTGAAAACAGGGACCTTGAGCGAGACACTTAGGGACCAGGGAAGCAGTGGAAACAGTATCCGGGGGCAATTGGCTTGAAAACAAATACCTTGAGCGAGACACTTAGGGACCAGGGAAGCTGCTTGCTTGAAAACAGGGGCTTTAGTAGAAACACCTAGGGACCAGAGGGAGGCTTGTGTCTTGAAAACAGTGTCGAACTTGAAGTTCAAGTTGGGGTTGCTTAAGAGCGAAAACACTTAGCGCTGTAGAAAATTATGTGTCCTTGTTTGGCTTGTTGCCGATCGACCGACCGGCAGGGAAGCAAGCAACCACAGCAACCAAAGGGAGCAAGGAGCAGCCAAACAAACAGCAGAATCAGACAGGGGAGGTCTCTGTTGATAGGTGTAGTGCTTGGTTTTGTTGTAGGAGCTTTAGAAGTGAGTGAGATATCAAAGGGGAAAGGTGTGTAGAAATCTACGTGTTTTAAGTACTGGAACATCGGAACGTCAGACAAAATCGCGCGTCGCAAAATTGTGACAACCATAACATGCTCATGGAAGAACTAGAGGACGCTGAACTCTTTGCAGATGATCTCTCCTTCGCGAATCCATACAAGTCCAAGCTAATACTAGACCGAGCCTATCAAGAAACAGATCCATCGACAGTTGCACAACAACAGAGCCACATGTCCGCAGCAGAGCAGCAGCAGTTCCAAGCAATATTAAACAAGTATCCAAATGTCTTCAATGGAGAATTAGGAAGGTATACACACAAGAAGATCTCCCTAAGACTGAAGCCTGGATCCAAGCCCATACACAAGAAGCCTTATCCAGTTGCATACAAAAGAGAAGACCTATTCAAAAGGGAGCTCCAGAATCTTTGCGACGACGGAGTCCTCAAACGTTGCACTGGACCTGCCAAATGGGCGTTTCCAACCTTCATAGTACCAAAGAAAGACAACAGGGTCCGATGGGTATCAGACTTCAGAGAACTCAATGAACTTCTTGAACGCAGACCTTATCCCATACCAAGGATACAAGACATCATGAACAAACGTGGCAAGTACACCCGCTTCACCAAGATTGACTTGTCTATGCAATATTACTGCTTTGAACTGGATGATGCAAGCAAAAAGCTCTGTACCATAGTCACCCCTTATGGTTGCTATGAATACCAAAGGCTACCAATGGGAGTTAAAGTCTTCCCGGATGTGGCGCAGCAGCTCATGGAAGATATTCTACAAGACACTGACTGCACTGTTTATATTGATGATATTGGTATCTGGACCAACGGATCCTTTGACCTCCACATGAAGACCATTGACAAGATCCTCGACAGACTTAACCAAAATGGACTTAAATGCAACCCACTCAAGTGTGATTGGGCTGTACAAGAAACTGACTTCCTTGGATATTGGATGACTCCCACAGCAGTTAAGCCATGGAGAAAGAAGATTGAAGCCATCCTACGTATGGACCGACCTCGCACTATCACTCAAGTCAAGTCCTTCCTTGGAGCAGTAGGATACTACAGAGACATGTGGCCTCGCAGATCTCATGTCTTAGCTCCCCTATTTGATATAACCGGAACGTCCAAGAAGCAGACCCCTGCTGTCATCAAGGGCAAACAAAGAAAAGCCCCTTCATCCTTCACTTGGGGACCTGCTCAAGACAAAGCCTTCCAAGAAATGAAAGCAATGATAGCAGCGGATGCGCTGAACACCTATCCAGACCTCAACAAGCCCTTTGAACTGTACACTGATGCCTCAGACCTACAACTAGGCGCTGCCATAATACAAGATGGCAAGCCAATAGCCTATTGGTCCAAGAAACTATCCGATGCGCAAAAGAATTATACAACCATGGAGAAAGAACTCCTAGCCATAGTACTCTGTTGCAAAGAGTACCGAAAAATGCTACTTGGTGGTGTTATCAATGTATACAATGACCATAAGAACCTTACGTTCAGAACCCTTTCAGTCCAACGCGTCCTCCGGTGGAGACTATTCCTTGAAGAATTCGGTGTCAACCTCACCTATGTTGAAGGCAAGAAGAATGTTCTTGCTGATGCCTTCTCCAGACTCCCCCGGATGGATCCACCTACTGTAGGGAAGAAAGAAGCCCTTGGTAAGGGCACTCTTATTGATTTTGTGAAACTTGAAGTCCCCAAGCAAGATGAAGAACTGTTTCTAACAGAGTTCCTGAACTTGTTCCAGCACTTATGCAATGACGCCAACCAGGAACTCCAGGCCTGTCTGCTGAACAATGAGTGTCTGATCAATCTACCTAACAGTCAAGAGGTAGAATGCCCTGTAAACTACTCCAACATCTACCTCCATCAGCAGAAGGATCCAACTATCAAGTTCAAGATTCAATCGAAAGCCTTCTTCTACCAAGAATTAGAGGGCAACAAGATACTTTGCTACACAAACCAAGCCAATCCAGATTGCTGGAGAATCTATATTCCAACATCCCTCATTAATGATACCATCAAGTGGTATCATCTCCTGTTGGGTCATTGTGGATCCACCAGATTACATCAGACTATATCAGCACGATTCTATGCCGACAACCTAACCAGCTTATGCAAGTCCTACATATGCCCAGATCACTGCATCAAGTACAAGAATCAGAATGCTCAATATGGCAAATTGCCACCAAAAGAAGCACCCCTGTCGCCATTTCATAAAGTACATGTGGACCTAATAGGTCCATGGAAAATTACAGCTCAAGGCAAGAACTACAATTTCAAGGCCTTAACTTGTATTGATCCAGTCACGAACCTCTTGGAAATTATCAGAATCAGGGACAAGTCCTCTCAGCATGTATCATACCAATTCAAGAACTGCTGGCTATCAAGATACCCAAGGCCTATGAGATGCGTTCATGACAATGGTGGCGAGTTTCTAGGAGCTGAGTTCCAGACTACTCTCAAGCAGTATGGGATACAAGCCATTCCAACCACAGTCAAGAACCCCCAGTCAAATGCCATATGCGAGCGCGTCCATCACACAGTAGCTGATATCCTACGAGTCCTCGTGCATGTTAATCCTCCACAAGCAAATACCAGAGCCAGTCAGCTCATGGATAATGCGCTCTCGACTTGCATGCATGCCTCCAGATGCGCTGTCAATGCTGCCTTACAGGCATCCCCTGGATCCCTTGTATTCAACCGGGATATGCTGATAGATCTACCATTAACTGCTAACCTACTGGCACTGCAGCAACTAAGACAGCAAGGCATTAACAAGGCTCTGCTCCGGGATAATGCCAAGCGCAAGGAACATACCTTTCAACCCAACGAGAAGGTATGGATGCAAGAACCAGATCCAGACAAGCTACAGCCTCGAAAAACAGGACCATTCACTATTGCCCAAGTCCATGATAATGGCACTTTTAAGATCCAAAAGACTCCATCAATCGTTGAAACAGTCAACGTCCGGAAGCTAACCCCTTATAAGGAACCAACGGAACATTCCGACTCTTCAGACAGCTCAGCAATCCATTGGTCAGCTTAAGTATCGGATTCATTCAATCATGAGGCACTATGTGACGGGCTAGCGTAGCTAGCACAAGCCACGACTGAATAATTGACTGAATCCCACATGGGAATCGAATATTATGTATGTATGGCAACCTACGTTCATGAATACATTGTTATATGTGTTCTAATTATGATGGTCGAGTCCCAGAAGGAAATATATGCCGAATCGTGGGAATCGACAATGAATCAACATTTATGGCAGAGCATGCCAAAATGTGGCTATGCTCGCGACCGCAAATTTTATATGTTCTCATTCTTAATCCGCGTAACAATATTCCGTAAAGTATCTAAACATTCACAATTTTCATACCACTCCGAGATTTCTACTCTAGACCGTAACAGGGGAATCCTCTTCTGATTCTCCCGGATATTACTCTTGTGGATACTCTTTTGTTTCCTTGCTTGGATTGCTTCCCAATCCACTGGGAAATTCACAGGCATAAACATGTCCCTTCCAAACACCAATTGTGCTGGGGAATACCCCAAGGTTGTATGGATGGCGCTTCTGATAGCATACGCCGCTTTGGTGGTGAATTCCTCAAAAGGATCCTTCTCGTGGAGGTCCCTTTGTTCCAGGTTAAAGGACAATAGGCAGTCTTTCAGAACCTGGTGGATTCTTTCCAACACTGAGTTGGATTGTGGATTCCAAGCCCCACTGGGCTTTCGTTTCATCCCCATATTGTCACAAAGTTCCTGGAACTCTGCTTTGAACTCACTCCCGCCATCAAAGCCAATTTCCTTTGGGCACGGATATCTTGCTAGCCAGGTACTGTCCAGCAATCGTTGAGTTTCTGCTGCATTTGGGGAGTCCTTCAGGTGGGCCAGCTCAAACCATCCGGTCACTGGATCCACCATGGTGAGAACATGGATGTGGTAGTCTTTACCATTTTTATTGTGGACAGTTGCAGGTCCCCAGAGGTCTACATTGACCCTCTGCCATTTGGTAACCTCAACGGCTTTCTCTGGTAGGAGTCCATACTTCTTCTGGCCACTCTTCTTGAACATCTGACATGTGTGGCAGTGTTTACAGAGGTCCTGGACATCCTTTTGAAGGCCTTTCCAGGTGAATACTGAGCGGATGCTCTGTTCCATTCTCTTTTCTCCGGGGTGGACCAGCATGCTGTGGTACCATTCCATAACTCTTTCCTTGAGTTTGTCTGGGATCAGGATCTTCCCTTCCTTGTGGATTAGACTATGGCCTTCCACATTTTTGGTGGTTAGCCGGTTGTCTTTTTCCAGAGCACTCGTGATCTTTGTGTCCTTTTGTTGGTAGAACTGGATCATGTCTGGGGCAAGTGGGAACGCACTATTGCCCTGGAATTCTTCCGGTGATTCTCCAAGTGGGAATAGGAGTTGCCGGAGGTGCTCTTCCTCATCCGCGTAGGTGAGGGGCTTATTTGGTGGTACAATTTTGCAACGCGCGATTTTGTCCCACGTTCCGATGTTCCAGTACTTAAAACACGTAGATTTCTACACAACTTTCCCCTTTGATATCTCCCTCACTTCTAATAATAATAATAATAATATACGTATTTAAATAACTTTAACACCAAAGGTGAAACTAAATTACTCAGTCTGTAACCAGACTTTAACGTCGCCTCCATCAGAGAGTCAGGACCCCAAGTGGTAGAACGACAAATTTTCAAACAAACCTTGAACATCAGACAGGGAAAGGAACAAAACAAGTCCCACAAAATAGGGACTGGAGAGAAAATGAGATGGGAAGGAAGATAGTGGGATAAGATCCAGGATCAACAGGGATGGGACAGGATGAGAAGCAGGAACAGAAGACAAAACCAAGGTACAAAGTGGAAAGGGGTTTGTAAAAGGGAGTGTGACTGGGGAAGTGCACCAGCTGCACCAATGGCCAATTCAGAGGAGATGGAAGCATCAAGAGATTGGTGTTGTTCAGCATCAAGGGTACCCCCAGGACCATGGAGTCGTTCATTCCTATAGGTCCAAAGATCCCAGGAGGTAAGAAAGAACTGATGGATGATAGCTGTAGCCCAACGTTTGGGAGAGCGCTTGCTTCCAATGTGGGAGTAGTAGTCAGCCTGGATTTGGTACCAGCGAGGAGACCACCGACCAAGAAGCCAGTTGTGCCAACCAATAGTCCTCTGTGCCCTGACAGCAGAAGCAATTGCAGGGGAGTAGGAGGATGGATAAATGTTCTGGCCCTTCCGAACTCTGGTGAGAAGATCCACAATGGCAACAACCAATGATGGATCAGTCTGCTCAACCTCAAGCCTCTGCTGCAGGGGACCCTTGAAGGCAGACACACTGTGCTGTACAGCCCCAGGATCCTTGCAGGAGAGCACATGAGAAACCTTCTTGTTGTCTGCATCACACAATGGGCACCTGGAGTGATCCTGATACTGGTAGTGAAGTAGTTGGTTGCCAACACCAATGCAACCAGAAGCAAACTTAACAAACCACCTTTGCATGCCAGGAGGTAGACGCATGAAAGCAGACTGATGGGCACACCAATGGATGGAATTCAAAACAGGTTGTGGAATTGGGATATCATGGTGGGTCTGCCAGTATTGGAGAAGAGGAGGACCAGAAATAGCAACATGCAAAGCATTCTGATCAAACCTTGAACATTTGCTTCCATTGAGGGAAAAAGCCCAGGGCTCAAACACAAGTCCCTCACTTCTAAAGCTCCAACAACAACACCAAGCACTACACCTATTAACAGAGACCTTGCCTATTCGATTCTGCTATTCGTTTGGTTGCTCCTTGCTTCCTTTGGTTGCTTTGGTTGCTTGTTTCAGTGTCGGTTGACCGATCGATCGGCAAGCAACAAGCAACACGTCGAAAACAAGGACATAATTTCCTACAGCAAGCCCACTACTAATTCTACAGCTGCTTCTGTTTCGATTCCGCTTTGTCTCCGAGCTTGGTTTGTTTTTCGATCTGTTTTCAAGCTATCTTATTATTTAACGCTATACAGTCTTTCAAGCCCCTTAAGTGATACCCACGTAACGTTCTACATTCTTCAAGGTCGAACCCACTTAACGTTCTACATTCTTCAAGATCGAACACATACATACCCCCCCTTCTAGAAGGTTCCTACTTGCTGATCCATAAGTCTTTACAAGTACTATCAAGCTCGCACGAGCATATCTTCCAGTTCCCTCCCTATTTTCAAGCCAATAGCCCCCTGCTCCTTAAGTACCTTTCACTTAAGAGCTACCCTGTTTCCTAGCCAAGCCCCCTCGTCCCTAAGTATTTTTGCTTAAGGCCCCCCCTACTACACCTGTTTTCAAGCCAAGACCAACTGATCCCTAAGTACCTCCTACTTAGTGCACTCTTGTTTCCAAGACTACAGCTACTATCGCCCCTTGTTTTCAAGACTACAGTTTCACTGGTCCCTAAGTGTTCGTGAGTTCCCTGATCCCTAAGTGTTTTCGCTATTAAGCACCCCCGAGTTGAACTTCAAGTTCGACACTGTTTTCACGACACAAGCCTCCCCCTGGTCCCTAGGCCTTTCTACTAAAGCCCCTGTTTTCAAGCAAGCAGCTTCCCTTGTCCCTAAGTGTCTCGCTCAAGGTTCCTGTTTTCAAGCCAATTGCCCCTGGATACCGTTTCCACTGCTTCCCTGGTCTATAAGTGTCTCGCTCAAGGTCCCTGTTTTCAAGCCAATTGCCCCTGAATACTGTTTCCACTTATAAGTACTTGTGAGTTTGAACTTTAAGTTCCCTCCTGAGCCTTTTAAGTGTGCCCTGCCATTGATATCCCATGGTCCCTAAGTGTTCCTACTAAAGCCCCTGTTTTCAAGCTACTAGCTCGGTGGGCTGCTGTATTCCAATTCAAATCGTTGACGATTCGAATTTGCAAGCCTACACGATTTGCAGTAGTTGCAAAATTGTTCAACTTTGCACAAAAAATTCATCTTTGCATCTACACGATTTGCAGTAGTTGAAAAATTGTTCAAATTTGCACAATTTTCAAGCTACTAGCTCCTACACGATTTGCAGAGAGTTCCGCGCGCAGAGTTTTGCGCTCCAAGTGTGAGACAAATTTTGCTCGTTTTTTAGCAAAAATTGTTGCCCTTGTTGTTGCTGTTGTACCCTGTTTCCAGACTACCCCCAGCTGTACATCTACATACAGGTAAACACTGACAGCCTACCAGCGCCCAAGCCAACACGCCTATTCAGCCTATACCAGCCCCACCATGCCTCCTCCCCCGCCAGCTTCTGGGTGCAAAAGGCCTCCCTTGCCTGCCACTCCTACAAACAAACGCGCCTTTGTGGGGACTCCTGCACGACAACCACCTGTTGCTGGTTCCTCTGCTCTGGCCACCCCTTCTCCCCTTCCAGCCAGAGATTCCCCCCAGTTAGCCTCCTCTTCTGATGATGATATGTCCTTCACTTCTGCTGTGTCTATTGGTGAGCGTGATGATGTAGACATGAGCACAAATCCGTCAGGCACTGGGCAGTCCAGCCCCGGGCAATCAGGCAGTGAGCAGTCTAGCAGTGGGCAGTCAAGCAGTGGGCAATCAGGTGATGGGCAGCCAGGCTCTGAGGACTCAAACTCTCAGCCTCCACCCTCTAAGGTCTCCGGTTCCCATTCTGGTTTGAAACAAGCTACTATTGCATTTCCTTCTGGCAAGCTGCCTGCTTCCTCTTCCTCGACAGAGCGAAATACTCTGCGCAAGACAGCCCTGGCTGCTGCCAACAAGGCTCACTCAGATTCCTTCCTCTGGTGCTTCTTTGGTAAGGGGCCTTTTGCTGGTCAGGCTTCCATCCCCACCCCTATCCAAGCTCTTCGCAAAACTCCGACAGGATCCCGGTTATGGGCTGGGTGTCTAAGTCCCACTCACTTCTTCAGCAAGAAAGATGGTAATGACAAGAAATCCATCCACGATGTCTGCCAGTCTGCCATCCCTCCGGTTTATGCTCAAGCTTTTCCTGACAGCCCTGATTGGAGAACTGCTTCTATGGCATCCCTGGTTTCCCTTGCTTCTCTTTGCTTTCAAGATTCTGCAGACTGGACCAAGCAACCTTCCGGCCATGCTCTGAAGAGATGTCTTATTGGTTTGGCCGAGATGTCTCCTGAATGTTTTGACAACTTGTACTGTGAAGGCAACCTTTTGCCCAGCACTGAAGGTAAAGTTTGGTTGGCAGCTAACCAAGTCCTTGGATCCCACTGGTATTTCAAGCAGAAGCCTCCTGCTCTTGCCCCCACAGCAGGGGGCGGTGCTTCCAGTTCCAGATCAGTATCCTTTCTTCCTGGTCTAGGTGGTGCTACAGTGCTGTCCTCTTCTGATGGACACTTTCTCCAACGCGGAGGGGTCTGCTCTAGTGATTCTAGGGCTCCAGTTGATGTCACTGAAGGTTCCAAGTGTTCTCACAGTTCATATATTACACTTTCCCTTCCCCGGCTCATGACTCAGCACCCTGGAGAGCTGTATGATGAATTGCTTAAGTCTCTCAAGGAAGCCCTGGAATTGCTCTGGAAAGTTGACAAGCGCCTGGTGCTCTATGTTTTTCCTTCCAGAGCTAGGCTCAACCCCAAAGCCAAGCCTGTCACCAAACTGTGGTCTACCCTCCCAGACAGAAAAACCTTGGAATTGTATGTCGCTCAGCTGTGGCTTCGCAGCAGAACTGCTCCCCATTTAAGGTTCTTTGTTGGGCACAGTGTTTCTTTGAAGACCCTCCTGTCTACCCCTTTGCTTCAAAGACTCAGGGATCGTGACATGGACTTGAAGTATGATCACATCCAGGCTCCAGTTATTGTCACCTGTGGTTTCCTCCTTGGATCTTACATGCAGAGTTTTGATCTTGATCACTACAATGCATTGCTTCAGACCCATCCCAGTTTCCAAGCCTTTCCTATTTCTGTTATCCGGAAGAACATCAGCCTGGACAACTCCAGAGCCCCTGATCCAAATCCTGTCTCAGCTGCTCATGTTCTTTGTGATGCTACCAAGCGAGCCCAAACTGTCAAGCTGCTCAAATCTCAGTTCAACAGGTGCAAGCCTTCTGACATTGCCTCCCTCCCTGATGGTAAATTCTACAAGTTTATTGAGACAGCCACCAACCCATCTGACAGGCCCCTCCCTCCCTCCAAGCTTAAGACTGTGAAACAAGCCAAGTACCGACAATCCAAGTTCATTGCAAGCCATGAGACTGCTCCTGTTCTGGGTGTTGTTGATCTTGATCTTCCTATTGATTTGGGACAGGGCTTGGGTTTGAAGACTTTGCGCCGAGTGTTAATGGGTATACGAACCCGTGACAATTGGTCCTGGCCCCTGTTCCTTTCAGTTGATACTAGCTCCTACCGGGGTGAAATCCTTGCTTTGTACAACACCATCACTAAGGCTGAAGCCATGGCCATGTTGTCTTTCCTGCCTATTTTTCTGGAAGCACAGTATGGTTCCTGTGTTCGACAGTGGTTCTCTTACAATTTTGCAACGCGTGATTTTGTCCGACGTTCCGATGTTCCAGTACTTAAAACACCTAGATTTCTACACAGCTTTCCCCTTTGATATCTCCCTCACTTCTAAAGCTCCTACAACAAAACCAAGCACTACACCTATTAACAGAGACCTCCTCTATCTGATTCTGCTGTTTGTTTGGCTGCTCCTTGCTTCCTTTGGTTGCTGTGGTTGCTTGTTTCCTGTCGGTCGGTCGATCGGCAACAACAAGCTTCGGCAACAAAACAACACATAATTTTCTACAGCAAGCCCACTACTAATTCTACAGCTGCTTTTGTTCCGCTGTTCCGCTTTGTCTCCGAGCTCGGTTTGTTTTTCGATATGTTTTCAAGCTACCTTATTATATAACGCTATACAGTCTTTCAAGCCCCTTACGTGATATCCACTTAACGTTCTACATTCTTCAAGGTTCCTTGCTGAGTTTCCTAAGTCTTTTCAAGTTGAAGTTGTCAAACACATACAAACCCCCCCTTCTAGAAGGTTCCTGCTTGCTGATCCCTAAGTATTTGCAAGTTCGCTCGAGCATATCTTCCAGTTTCCTCCCTATTTTCAAGCCAATAGCCTCCTGCTTCTTAAGTACCTTTCACTTAAGAGCTACCCTGTTTCCTAGCCAAGCCCCCCAGTCCCTAAGTGTTTTCGCTTAAGGCTCCCCCACTACAACTGTTTTCAAGCCAAGACCAACCAATCCCTAAGTATCTCCTACTTAGAGCACTTTTGGTTCCAAGACTACAGCTACTATCGCCCCTTGTTTTCAAGACTACAGCTTCCCTGGCCCCTAAGTGTTCCCAAGTTCCCCAATCCTTAAGTGTCTTTGCTATTAAACAACCCCAAGTTGAACTTCAAGTTCGACACTGTTTTCAAGACACAAGCCTCCCCCTGGTCCCTAGTTGTTTCAAGTACAGCCCCTGTTTTCAAGCAAGCAGCTTCCCTGGTCCCTAAGTGTTTGCGATTGCCCAGCTCCCTAAGTGTTTTTGCTATTAAGCAACCCCAAGTTGAACTTCAAGTTCGACACTGTTTTCAAGACACAAGCCTCCCCCTGGTCCCTAGGCCTTTCTACTAAAGCCCCTGTTTTCAAGCAAGCAGCTTCCCTGGTCCCTAAGTGTCTCGCTCAAGGTCCCTGTTTTCAAGCCAATTGCCCCTGGATCCTGTTTCTACTTATAAGTACTTGCGAGTTTGAACTTCAAGTTCCCTCCTGAGCCTTTTAAGTGTGCCCTGCCATTGATATCCCCCGGTCCCTAAGTGTTCCTACTAAAGCCCCTTTCCAAGCAAGCAGCAACTATCCCCCCTACGTAAATTCTACAGGGCCAAAAGTGGTACTTCTATCCATTTGCCCGCAACTCCTGACAGAACTACCAGAATTTTCCCTGTAGTTTCTACACGATTTGCAGTGGTCTACTGGAGCTCCTAAATTCTGTAACTCCAGAGCACCTCTGTGGGTTTTGACCTTGCCTCTTCTGGTAGTGCTCCAGTCTTTTCTTTTGGTTCCCCTGGAGTTTTTCCTTGTCCAGCCCAACGTTGGACCTGTTGTTGCTGCTGTACCCTGTTTCCCAGCCTACAACCTATCAACCTATCATCTGACATTTGCCCGCAACCGGTGCTTCTTCTGCCCCAGCCTTTGTCATCACCTGGCACTTCTACATCCAAGCGGCGTGTCTGTTGTTGCTCCTGCACCCAACTGGTTGCTTTTCTGCTGTTGATTTGCCCTCAACCAGTGCTTCTCCTGCCCCGGCCTTTGTCATCACCTGGCATTTCTTCAACCAAGCGGTGGTTCTGTTTGTTGCTTCTGCATTCAACTGGTGCTTCTACTGCCCCGGCTTTTGTCATCATCAGGCATTTCTGCACCCAAGTGGCGTTTCTGTTGTTGCTTCTGCATTCAACTGGTGCTTCTACTGCCCCGGCTTTTGTCATCATCAGGCATTTCTGTACCCAAGTGGTGTTTCTGTTGGTGCTTCTGCATTCACCTGGTGCTTCTCCTGCCCCGGCTTTTGCTATCACCTGGCACCTCTACATCCAGCGCGGCGTTTCTGTTGTTGTTCCGGCACTCCACAGGAGGTTTTTCTGCTGTTGCTTTGCCCTCAACCGGTGCTTCTCCTGCCCCGGCATTTGTCATCACCTGGCATCTCTTCAACAAAGCGGCGGTTTTGTTTGTTGCTTCTGCATTCAACTGGTGATTCTACTGCCCCGGCTTTTGTCATCATCAGGCATTTCTGCACCCAAGTGGCGTTTCTGTTGTTGCTTCTGCACTCCACTCGAGGTTTTCTACTGTTGAATTGCCCTCACCTAACAGGTTGCTTTTCAGCTGCTGCTTTGCCCTCAACCGGTGCTTCTCCTGCCCCGGCCTTTGTCATCACCTGGCACTTTTACATCCAAGAGCACCTGGCACTTTTCCATCCAAGTGGCGTGTCTGCTGTTGCCCCAGCACCTACCAATTTGCTTTTCAGTTGTTGCTTTGCCCTCAACCGGTGCTTCTCCTGCCCCGGTCTTTGCTCCCAACCGGTGCTTCTCCTGCCCCGGCCTATGTTATCACCTGGTATTTCTGTATCCAAGCGGCGTTTGATATCACCTGGCACCTCTACATCCAAAGCGCGTTTCTGTTGTTGCCTCTGCACTCCACTGGAGGTTTTCTGCTGTTGATTTGCCCTCAGCCGGTTCTTCTCCTGCCCTGGCATTTGTCATCATAATAATAATAATATACGTATTTAAATAACTTTAATCACCAACGGTGAAACTAAATTACTCAGTCTGTAACCAGACTTTAACGTCGCCTCCATCATAGAGTCAGGACCCCAAGTGGCAGAACGACAAATTTTCAAACAAACCTTGAACATCAAGCAGGGAAAAGACAAACAAGTCCCACAAAATAGGGACTTGAGAGAAAGTGAGATGGGAAGGAAGATAGTGGGATAAACCAGTATCAAAAGGTAAATGACAGGATGAGAAGCAGGAACAGAGGACAAAACCAAGGTACAAAGTGGAATCAACCCTGAGGGCCAGTAAGCCAGGCTCTGAGGAGAGCAGCCTCTCGTTGGTATGGCTGCACTGGTGGGACAGGCGCTGCATACTGCTGCCTGGCAAGGTGTATGGTTGCAAGCCACTGCCTCTTGGCAGTCAGGGTGTAACCTTGTAGGACTTGGAAAGGGGTTTGTAAAAGGGAGTGTGACTGGGGAAGTGCACCAGCTGCACCAATTGCCAATTCAGAGGTGATGGAAGCATCAAGAGATTGGTGTTGTTCAGCATCCAGGGTACCCCCAGGACCATGGAGTCGTTCATTTCTGTAGGTCCAAAGATCCCAGGAGGTAAGAAAGAACTGATGGATGATAGCTGTAGCCCAACGTTTGGGAGAGCGCTTGCTTCCAATGTGGGAGTAGTAGTCAGCCTGGATTTGGTACCAGTGAGGAGACCACCTACCAAGAAGCCAGTTGTGCCAACCAATAGTTCTCTGTGCTCTGACAGCAGAAGCAATTGCAAGTGAGTAGGAGGATGGATAAATGTTCTGGCCCTTCCGAACTCTGGTGAGAAGATCCACAATGGCAGCCACCAATGATGGATCAGTTTGTTCAACTTCAAGCCTCTTCTGCAGTGGTCCCTTGAAAGCAGACACACTGTGCTGTATTGCCCCAGTGTCCTTGCAGGAGAGCACATGAGAAACCTTCTCGATGTCGGCATCACACAATGGGCACCTGGAGTGATCCTGATACTGGTAGTGAAGGAGTTGGTTGCCAACACCAATGCATCCAGAAGCAAATTTGACAAACCACCTTTGCATGCCAGGAGGTAGACGCTTAAAGGCAGACAGATGGGCACACCAATGGATGGAACTCAGAACAGGTTGTGGAATGGGGATGTCATGGTGGGTCTGCCAATATTTAAGAAGAGGAGGACCAGAAATAACAACATGCAGAGCATTCTGATCAAACCTTGAACACTTGCATCCATTTAGAGAAAAGGCCCAGGGCTCAAACACAAGTCTGGGATAGTGCTGGGCAGAAGCGCTATGGACAGAGAGAAATGCCTTGGCCATACTGTCAACCTGATGATTGCAAAGGGCCCACCAATCAAGAAAGAGTCCAGCTTGATGTCCCTGAACCCAGTGAAAGTGCACAGAAATTGGCAGGGCAGAAATCATGTTTCTGATGACATAAACATAATCAAAAGACTTCTGGGAAATAACCAATGGCCAAGATCCCTGAGCCTGTTTGAGAGCTGTGTCACCATCCAGAGCAATAGTGATAGAGCCAGAAGCAATATCAAAAAGACTCACCAGAGCAGTGCAGCAGGTGAGAACCCCAATGATACCTGCCAGTTCACTCCTGTAGGAAGATTGATCCTCAGGGGATCCACTGACAAAATTACAGCCAGTGAGGAACAATGAGGCAGTCTTGGTGGAGGTATTGGGTGACAAAATGAAAGCGGAAGTTCCTCTGAGAAAGTCCGGATCAAATGAACCATCACAGACAGCACTGGCAGTACCACTCTGAATGGCATCAACAAGGTGCTGACAGCCAGCCTGTGGTAGGGAATATTTGTGGAGAAGTACCCTTGGAGACTCACAGAGTGCATCAAAGGCATCTACTGGGGAGTCTGGAAGAGAATCAAATGGATTGTACTCCAGAGGATCCCTGTCAGGAGGTTCGGAAACAAAGGCTGAGGACCCAACAACGCGGACAACTTGGCCGCAAATAACAGGGCAAACAAGCACATCAGCACAGGCTGGTTTGTCAGAAATGGTTTCAGAAGTGACCCTGTATCTGCCCCTGCCTTGGGAGATGCTCACAATCCAGCCAGTAGAAGTTTTGAAGAATATTCTGTTGGTGGATAAAGACATAAACCAAGGCCAAAGAGAAGCTGTCTGGGGAGAGAGCCAATTCCCAAGGTGAAAAGAAGGAGCCAATGCCCTGGCTGCAGGGGGTGGACAGGGGGGAAGAAAACAGGTCTGAAGAGCCTGAGTCCATAAGCGCTGTGCTGCTGGAGGCCAAGATGGAGGACATCTCCGCCAGTCAAGATGATCCCTCAAGTGATTGGAGGATGTCAGCTGGAAAGCCATGGGAGAGAGTCTTTTCCCATCTGGAGTACAAATATCAGCAAGGGAAATAGCCTTGAGGGACATGCGCATGTGATTCAAGAGGGACAAGTCAGCACCTCTGAAGCCAGCGTTGACAAAGGCTTGCATGAGATAGCAGTCATTGGAACGTAGCAGGGGAAGATCTGGGAAGTCTTCAAACAAGCTCACAGGGTGAACAGAGAAAAACTTCCACACATGTTTGTACCAGCAAGGAGTGACGTATGAAGCAAAAGGATGATATGGTGTGACACCAAGATGGAGAGGAATGCCAAGTTCGAGCCGGAGAGACTCAGCAGTTAGCCTGAGAATCCAACCAGTTTGGGAGGACCTGACAGATTCCTGAAAGAGAGTGGCAATATGACTGAACTCTTGGAGGAGGTAGGGATGAATGAAACCAAAGCCTTGATAGAGGGAAGGACCATAGAATACATGTCTGGGAAATGTCCGTGACATCCCTGCTTTATTCAGCACAGGAACAAGTGCTGGGTGAATGATCTTTGTCCAGGTGGCCTCATCAAGTTGCGTGACAGGCATGGGGTATTCAACAGACTTCATGAAAGAATACTCGAAGGTGTAAAGGGATGCGCGCTTCTCACACTTGGAAGCCTTGAGTTGAGAGCCAAAAGACTGAGACTGGGACTTCATGTGAGCAATCTGTGCTTCCTCATTGCCATCCATGGAGATAAAAACCCCAAGGGTCTTGTCAGCATGGTCAACTTCAAACCGATCCAGGGTAGCTTGATTGCCATTTTTGTCAGCAACAGAGAAGTCACCGGGCATGTCAGCAATGGAGCGATAGTCCCAACCGGATCCATTCCATTTGAAATCAATCAAATAACAGAAGGATTTGGCAGGTTCAATAGCACCACCAGTGGCAATAATCCCACCAGTCCATCTGTCAAGAGCTGCCTGAAAATCAACAGCCAATTCCTCACCGGATGTTGAGGAATCAGAGCCAGCACAAAACAAATCTGTGTCATCCACAAAGGCAAAACCCACAAGAGAAACCAGTTGCAGTGACAATGAAGTGATAAGATGGACACCATGCCCAGCCTGTTGCATCATTCGGAAGACAATGGTTGACACCAAAGCCCAAAGAGTTGGACCAATACCGTTGCCTTGGCCACAACCACTGAGAGGAACAGGTTCATCACCATACACAGGGCCGGACCGACCAAAACCAGTTTTGATGTGGTGCTTAGCATGTTGCAGAGTAGACAGAAGAACTTCACACACATGTGCAGGAACCCCAAAGCTCTGGAGAGTGAGACCTGCAATGGGATGAGAGATTCTATCATAGCAGCCCTTGGCATCATTCATAGCAACAGCACCAGATCTGCGCTTCTGCCGCAACACATCACATATGAGCTTCTTGTTCAGGCAGGTGTTGATGGCCTTGTGGTGTTTCCTGCTTCCATGTTGATCAACAGCCACGGCATTGGCACGTTCAGCATGGGCAAGAATTCGTCTGCCAATCATCTTGTTGTTGATTTGGAACTCAGGAGACATCAACTGGATGAGCCTCATCTTATCCACTCTATATTCACCAGGTTTCTTGAAGATCTCAACATCAGTGATGACCTGCCAAGCAGAAGGAGAGAAGCCAACAATCAAAGGGACGGATCTCAGGAGAGTGTCAAACTTGTTCAGCTGGGGATCCAGGGCAAATTCCTTGTGGTGGGCAAAACTCAAACAAGAAGGTTCACTTGCTGTGCGTTCCCTCTGGCGTTTCCAGGCAGCAGCATTGTCAGCTGGACACACTGAATAGTCAAAGGGGGGCAAACTCAGTATAGAGTCAGGGACTTTGAGACAGGAAAGAAATTCAGAAAGGTATTTGTCAGTGGCAGGAGGAGGATTATATGTGCCATCAAGAACTTGAGCAGAAGCATGTGCTGTGCCTAGGTAGCCAAAATCCTCAATGAAGGAGGGAGTCATGGAAGGAGTGCCAATACACTGCTGTTGACGCCGGACATTGGATTCAGCCATAGCTGGAACCATAGTAGACTGAGATTCCAAGACCTGTTCAACACCATCATGGCCAACTGCAATAGCGCGCAAGACTGCTGACTTGTTGACACGTCCCCGAATGGACCGAGCAGCAAGACCAAGCTCTCTTTGAAGACGTTCCCTGCGCATCCTGGCACGAATCTGGGAAGCATGCTGGTTGTGAGGCTTGCCTTCAGCAAGAAGTGCATCCACCAGGCCTTGATTGAAGGAGTCTCTCCATGAGGGGGCCAATTTCTTCACTGCCCGGTATTGCTTGTAAGCTTGTTTCAGATGGAGGAGAGCACTGGAAAGGTGATCTGAAAGAGAGCACTGGAAAGGTCACTGTGTTCTCCTTTGTAGAGAGAAAGCTTGCAGGCCAACCTTTTCAAAACAGTATGACTGGTGGACACACCCTGTCTCAACTTAACAACACGCCGCCAAAAGTCAATGGTATCACGATAGACTTGCAGCTTAGGTGACCATGGAACCAAACCAGCTCTAGTGTGGCAGAGGTTTTGTTCAACAGAGAGCCTGAGAGAGGTAGAGGTTTCATGGAGTACTTCATAGGTGGTGATGAGATCAGCGCGCACAGAAATATCCCCAGACTGAAACTGAGCCAGTAGGTGCTCCAGCTTAGCTTGGAGAGAAAACACTCCAGCCTTGAGAAAGCTGTGCCTGACACGCTTGAAATACCGTTGGCGCAGATGAGGGTGGGAGGACTGGAGTTTGGAATGAGAGAATCTCACAGGAGGTGGAATACGTTTGCCCATGAGGCTGCAATTACAAACCTCAATCCAAAGCAGTCTATGGTCAGATTCCATACCATGGGCACCACCAAAGGGACAATACCCAGCCCTGAGAACATCAACATTCTCAGAGACCCAAATGGCATCAATTGGTGTTCTGGTAGTGTTTCGGTTGTGAGTGGCAGGAGGAGAAGACTTACTATGAAGGGTAAGAATGGCCTCTCTGAAACCCAGAGCCTGGAGCTCAAAAGACAAGCCATCAGTCCTGACATCAGCATTCTGGTCAATCCCAACAATGACCTGGTCACCTGCACCCAGGCAGACCTGAAGGGCAGCAGTAAAATCCCTGTGAAAAAGAATGCATGGATTGGGACTGAAAAGATTTTCAGCTGCCTGAAAGTAGCGGACAAATACCTTTCTGAATTTCTTTCCTGTCTCAAAGTCCCTGACTCTATACTGAGTTTGCCCCCCTTTGACTATTCAGTGTGTCCAGCTGACAATGCTGCTGCCTGGAAATGCCAGAGGGAACGCACAGCAAGTGAACCTTCTTGTTTGAGTTTTTCCCACCACAACCACTGGAGGTTTTCTGCTGTTGATTTGCCCTCCACCGGTGCTTCTCCTGCCCCGGCATTTGTCATCTGCCCTCAGTGCTCCACTTCTGGTACAATGCCTCCCCCTCCCACTAAGGGGTGGCCCACCTCCCAAGCAGCTTCCCGGAAGAAAAGATCTTCCACACCTCCTTCTTCTGCTAGGTCTGCCTCTGGGACTCGGTCTAACAAGCGCCCATTTGTGCAAAAGACCCCTCCAAGACATTCTAGTGTCACCTCTGCTCTTACTACTCCCTCTCCTACTCTTGATACCAGATCATCCTCTTCCTCTGCCTCATCAGCCTCTTCATCCTCTATGCATGGGTCTTCTGTTGATGATATGTCTTCATCTTCTTCTGTGTCCTCATCTGCAGGTGTGCTTTCTGATGTTGATATGCTTGGCACTGAACCTGCTCCAGGGGATTCCTTGAAGCCTTCTTCTTCTGCAGGTGTGCTCTCTGATGTTGAGATGCTTGGCACTGAATCTGCACCAGGGGAATCTGCACCAGGGGACTCTGCACCAGGGGATTCCTTGCAAACTTCTTCTCTGTCAACAGCTTCTCAGCTAGGCTCCCAGGAGTCAGGTCCTCTGCCGTCAGGTACTCTGTCAGGCTCTCAGTCGTCAGATACTTTGCTGTCAGACCCCAAGCTGATAAGCTCCCAGTCCTCAGGCTCCCAGCAGCAGGGCTCCCAGCAGCAGGGCTCCCAGCAGTCAGGACCCCGGCCCCCAGCCTCCCAGCAGCCAGGATCCAACCAGGCAGGCTCCCAGCTGCCAGGCCAACAGACGTCCAGACACACACCAAAGGGTTCTGGGACCTCAGGCAAGGTCCCTGCTTCATCTATCCTCAAGCAATCTACTCTTGCCTTTTCCTCTGCCCAGAAGTCTGATCCCTCTCAGCAGCAAGCACGCCACTCCCAATGCCAGGAGGCTCTGGCTGCTGCCAACAGGGCTCATTCCGCTTCCTTCTTCTGGTGTTTTTATGGTAAGGGTCCCTGTTCTGGCAAGTCTCCTATACCATCTGCAATTCATGCCTTTCGAAAATCTCCAACTGGTAACCGGTTATGGGCTGGGTGTCCAAGCCCTACACACTTTTTCAGCAAGAAGGAGGGTAAAGACAAAAAATCCATCCATGATATTTGCCGGACTGCCATCCCACCTGTTTATGCTCAGGTTTTTCCGGACACTCCAGACTGGCGCAATGCTTCTGTAGCTTCCTTGGCTTCTATTGCCTCTGCTTGCTTTCAAGGCTCTGCCCCAGCCTGGACCAAGCAACCACCTGGCCAGGCTCTGAAGAAATGTCTTATTGGTTTGGTCAAGATGTCTCCTGAGTGTTTTGATGACCTGTATTGTGAGGGCAACCTTTTGCCTAGCACTGAAGGCAAAGTATGGTGGGCAGCCAATCAGGTGCTTGGCTCTCACTGGCATTTCAAGAAGCGACCTCCTACACCTGCGCCACCAGTGGCTGATGATGCTTCCACTTCCAAATCTTCCACTTCCAAATCAGTTTCCTTTCTTCCTGGTGGTGGTGATGCTACTGTCTTGTCCTCCTCTGCTGGGCATTTCCTCCAACGCCGAGGGGTTTGCTCCAGTGATTCTAGAGCTCCAGTGGATGTCACTGCTGGCACCAAGTGTTCTCATAGTTCTTATGTCACTCTGTCCCTTCCAAGGTTGATGTCACAACGCCCTGGGGAACTGTATGATGAACTGCTCAAGTCTCTCAAGGAAGCTTTGGATCTTCTATGGACTGTTGACAAGCGCCTGGTGTTGTATGTTTTTCCCTCAAGAGCCAGGCTCAACCCCAAGGCCAAGCCTGTTACCAAGTTTTGGACGACACTTCCTGACAGGAAGACCTTGGAATTGTATGTTGCTCAGCTCTGGCTTCGCAGTAGAACTGCTCCTCACTTACGATTCTTTGTGGGACACAGTGCTTCCCTGGAGAAACTCTTTTCAGCACAATTGCTCCAGAGGCTCAGATACCGTGACATGGACCTGAAATATGACCACATACAGGCCCCAGTTATTGTCACCTGTGGTTTTCTCCTTGGATCCTACATGCAGAGTTTTGATCTTGACCACTACAACGAATTGCTTCAGACTCATCCCAGGTTTCAGGCATGTCCTATTGCTGTTATCAGGAAGAATATCAGCCTTGACAACTCCAGAACTCCTGATCCCAATCCTGTTCAGGCTGCACATGTTTTGTGTGATGCTACAAAGCGCGCCCAAACTGTTAAGCTCCTCAAAGCCCAGTTCAACCGTTGCAAACCTTCAGACATTGCCTCTTTACCTGATGGTAAATTCTACAAGTTTATTGAGACAGCTACCAATCCTTCTGACAGACCTCTTCCCCCCTCCAAGCTCAAGACTGTTCGCCAGGCTAAGCACCGCCAAGCCAAATTTATTGAGAGCCATGAAACTGCTCCTGTTCTGGGGGTAGTTGATCTTGATCTTCCAGTTGACTTGGGCCAAGGGCTGGGTTTGAAGACACTGCGCAGTGTGCTTATGGGCATCAGAACCCGTGACAATTGGTCATGGCCTCTTTTTCTTTCTGTTGATACCAGTTCATACCGAGGCAAGATCCTTGCTTTGTACAACATCACTACCAAGGCTGAAGCAATGGCCATGTTGTCTTTCCTGCCTATTTTTCTGGAAGCTCAGTATGGTTCTTGTGTTAGACAATGGTTCTCTTCTGAGTGCTTGACTGAAATGGAAGCTTACCATTGGGATGCTGCAGTCAATTGTGTTGTGGAAACTGCACCTGCTGCAGATCCAATGCAGGATGACTCTCTTCCCTTTTTTGGTGATGGGGATGCACGAGATTGGGAACTTGTTGATGATGACTTGTCAGTTGACCTTGCTCCCGATCTCACTTTTGATCTGGATTTGCACTTTAACCTCCAAGCCCGTGCTGACAGTGGTGGTGGAGGCTTTGATGACTCTCAATCCATGGATACTTTAGCGACTGGCACTTCCAATCTTACTGCTGTCCAGGCCTCAGCGCCTGCAGGTGCTGTTCCTCCTGGCGGTGATCCTCCCCATGTTGCCAAGGCTGATGCCTCCCCTGGTATCTCTCCTGAAGTTCCCCCTGAAGTTCCTGACCCTCCCCATAATGCCATGGCTGGTGACCTCCCTGTGGCCTCTCCTGATTCCTCAACTGCAGTTCCTGCTGCCGGTGGTGGGGAAGATGCAGCCTCTGCATTGAGGCTTGGAGTTGCTGCAATTGCATTCTCTTCCAGTCATGATGCTAGTGTCAGTGATTTGAGCCATGCCAATGTCTCCACCAAATCAGCTCCGGCAACTCTTCCTTCCGTGCGACAGACTCGGTTTCCTTCTGATCATGGTTAGCTCTTCTGGTATGAGGTTTGATGGGATGCCTTCCACTCCAAATCCCATCAATGCTTCTACTGTTTCTCCCTTTTCCCCCTCCGACTCTTCCCCTGTCCCTCATTTTGTCCAATTAACTCTTCATGGAGACTCACTTGCTGCTAAGGATTCTGACAGTTTTGGTCATTCCTTTCCCCAAGCTCCATCATCTAATTCCACCATTATCACCTTCCAAAACATTGGACCCCAACGTAGAGCTGCCTTTATGTCCAGGTCCAAGCACAACGCCCGTCAATTTGTCAAGAGCAATGCCAGTGTGGCTCTTTTTGCTGAACATTGTTTGAATGAATCCAAACTCCTGCCCTGTGATCTTTTCAATCGGCGCATGAAGAATGTCTGTCCCTCAAGTTTTTCCTATCTTGCCAACAACAAGCATGAAGCTTCTGACTGCTCATGGCTTCAGCCTGGCGGCACAGGTTTTTCCATTGACCAGCTGTTCAGCTCCCACAAGGTTGCACATGGAGCTGATCCATCTGGTCTTGGCAGATGGTCCTTTGTCAAGTTTCAGGGCAGGGATGGCTCCAATGTCACCATGTTTTCTGCCTACTGCCCAGTTGAAAATGATAGGGATCTTGGCTCAGTCTGGAATCAACAGTGCCGCTACTTTCAAGCAGCTGAAAATCTTTTCAGTCCCAATCCATGCATTCTTTTTCACAGGGATTTGACTGCTGCCCTTCAGGTCTGCCTGGGTGCAGGTGACCAGGTCATTGTTGGGATTGACCAGAATGCTGATGTCCGGACTGATGGCTTGTCTTTTGAGCTCCAGGCTCTGGGTTTCAGAGAGGCCATTCTTACCATGCATAGTAAGTCTTCTCCTCCTGCCACTCACAACAGAAACACTACCAGAACACCAATTGATGCCATTTGGGTCTCTGAGAATGTTGATGTTCTCAGGGCTGGGTATTGTCCCTTTGGTGGTGCCCAGGGTATGGAATCTGACCATAGAATGCTTTGGATTGAAGTCTGTAATTGCAGCCTCATGGGCAAACATCTGCCACCTCCTGTGAGATTCTCTCTTTCCAAACTCCAGTCCTCCCACCCTCATCTGCGCCAACGGTATTTCAAGCGTGTCAGGCACAGCTTTCTCAAGGCTGGAGTGTTTTCTCTCCAAGCTAAGCTGGAGCACCTACTGGCTCAGTTTCAGTCTGGGGATATTTCTGTGCGCGCTGATCTCATCACCACCTATGAAGTACTCCATGAAACTTCCACCTCTCTCAGGCTCTCTGTTGAACACAACCTCTGCCACACTAGAGCTGGTTTGGTTCCATGGTCACCAAAGCTGCAAGTCTATCGTGATACCATTGACTTTTGGCGGCATGTTGTTAAGTTGAGACAGGGTGTGTCCACCAGTCATACTGTTTTGAAAAGGTTGGCCTGCAAGCTTTCTCTCTACAAAGGAGAACACAGTGACCTTTCCAGTGCTCTCCTCCATCTGAAACAAGCTTACAAGCAATACCGGGCAGTGAAGAAATTGGCCCCCTCATGGAGAGACTCCTTCAATCAAGGCCTGGTGGATGCACTTCTTGCTGAAGGCAAGCCTCACAACCAGCATGCTTCTCAGATTCGTGCCAGGATGCGCAGGGAACGTCTTCAACGAGAGCTTGGTCTTGCTGCTCGGTCCATTCGGGGACGTGTCAACAAGTCAGCAGTCTTGCGCGCTATTGCAGTTGGCCCTGATGGTGTTGAACAGGTCTTGGAGTCCCAGTCCACTATGGTTCCAGCTATGGCTGAATCCAATGTCCGGCGTCAACAGCAGTGTATTGGCACTCCTTCCATGACTCCCTCCTTCATTGAGGATTTTGGCTACCTAGGCACAGCACATGCTTCTGCTCAAGTTCTTGATGGCACATATAATCCTCCTCCTGCCACTGACAAATACCTTTCTGAATTTCTTTCCTGTCTCAAAGTCCCTGACTCTATACTGAGTTTGCCCCCCTTTGACTATTCAGTGTGTCCAGCTGACAATGCTGCTGCCTGGAAACGCCAGAGGGAACGCACAGCAAGTGAACCTTCTTGTTTGAGTTTTGCCCACCACAAGGCATTTGCCCTGGATCCCCAGCTGAACAAGTTTGACACTCTCCTGAGATCCGTCCCTTTGATTGTTGGCTTCTCTCCTTCTGCTTGGCAGGTCATCACTGATGTTGAGATCTTCAAGAAACCTGGTGAATATAGAGTGGATAAGATGAGGCTCATCCAGTTGATGTCTCCTGAGTTCCAAATCAACAACAAGATGATTGGCAGACGAATTCTTGCCCATGCTGAACGTGCCAATGCCGTGGCTGTTGATCAACATGGAAGCAGGAAACACCACAAGGCCATCAACACCTGCCTGAACAAGAAGCTCATATGTGATGTGTTGCGGCAGAAGCGCAGATCCGGTGCTGTTGCTATGAATGATGCCAAGGGCTGTTATGATAGAATCTCTCATCCCATTGCAGGTCTCACTCTCCAGAGCTTTGGGGTTCCTGCACATGTGTGTGAGGTTCTTCTGTCTACTTTGCAACTTGCCAAGCACCACATCAAAACTGGTTTTGGTCGGTCAGGTCCTGTGTATGGTGATGAATCTGTTCCTCTCAGTGGTTGTGGCCAAGGCAATGGTATTGGTCCAACTCTTTGGGCTTTGGTGTCAACAATTGTCTTCCGAATGATGCAACAGGCTTGGCATGGTGTCCATCTTATCACTTCATTGTCACTGCAACTGGTTTCTCTTGTGGGTTTTGCCTTTGTGGATGACACAGATTTGTTTTGTGCTGGCTCTGATTCCTCCACATCTGGTGAGGAATTAGCTGTTGACTTTCAGGAAGCTCTTGACCGGTGGGCTGGTGGGATTATTGCCACTGGTGGTGCTATTGAACCTGCCAAATCCTTCTGTTATTTGATTGATTTCAAATGGAATGGATCCGGCTGGGACTATCGTTCCATTGCTGACATGCCCGGTGACTTCTCAGTTGCTGACAAAAATGGCAATCGAGCTACCCTGGATCGGTTTGAAGTTGACCATGCTGACAAGACCCTTGGGGTTTTTATCTCCATGGATGGCAATGAGGAAGCACAGATTGCTCACATGAAGTCACAGTCTCAGTCTTTTGGCACCCAACTCAAGGCTTCCAAGTGTGAGAAGCGCGCATCCCTCTACACCTTCAAGTATTCTTTCATGAAGTCTGTTGAATACCCCATGCCTGTCACGCAACTTGATGAGGCCACTTGGACTAAGATAATTCACCCAGCTCTTGTTCCTGTGCTGAATAAAGCAGGGATGTCACGGACATTTCCCAGACATGTATTCTATGGTCCTTCCCTCTATCAAGGCTTTGGTTTCATCCATCCATACCTCCTCCAAGAGTTCAGTCCTATTGCCACCCTCTTTCAGGAATCTGTCAGGTCCTCACAAACTGGTAGGATTCTCAGGCTAACTGCTGAGTCTCTCCGGCTTGAACTTGGACTTCCTCTCCATCTTGGTGTCACACCATATCATCCTTTTGCTTCATACGTCACTCCCTGCTGGTACAAACATGTGTGGAAGTTTTTCTCTGTTCACCCTGTGAGCTTGTTTGAAGACTTCCCAGATCTTCCACTGTTACGTTCCAATGACTGTTATCTCATGCAAGCCTTTGTCAACTCTGGCTTCAGAGGTGCTGACTTGTCCCTCTTGAACTACATGCGCATGTCCCTCAAGGCTATTTCCCTTGCTGATATTTGTACTCCAGATGGGAAAAGACTCTCTCCCATGGCTTTCCAGCTGACATCCTCCAATCACTTGAGGGATCATCTTGACTGGCCTAGATGTCCTCCATCTTGGCCTCCAGCAGCACAGCGCTTATGGACTAAGGCTCTTCAGACCTGTTTTCTTCCCCCCTGTCCACCCCCTGCAGCCAGGGCATTGGCTCCTTCTTTTCACCTTGGGAATTGGCTCTCTCCCCAGACAGCTTCTCTTTGGCCTTGGTTTTTGTCTCCATCCACCAACAGAATATTCTTCAAAACTTCTACTGGCTGGATTGTGAGCATCTCCCAAGGCAGGGGCAGATACAGGGTCACTTCTGAAACCATTTGATTCTCTTCCAGACTCCCCAGTAGATGCCTTTGATGCACTCTGTGCGTCTCCAAGAGTACTTCTCCACAAATATTCCCTACCACAGGCTGGCTGTCAGCACCTTGTTGATGCTATTGAGAGTGGTACTGCCAGTGCTGTCTGTGATGGTTCATTTGATCCGGACTTTCTCAGAGGAACTTCCGCTTTCATTTTGTCCCCCAATACCTCCACCAAGACTGCCTCATTGTTCCTCACTGGCTGTAATTTTGTCAGTGGATCCCCTGAGGATCAATCTTCCTACAGGAGTGAACTGGCAGGAATCATTGGGGTTCTCACCTGCTGCACTGCTCTGGTGAGTCTTTTTGATATTGCTTCTGGCTCTATCACTATTGCTCTGGATGGTGACACAGCTCTCAAACAGGCTGAGGGATCATGGCCATTGGTTATTTCCCAGAAGTCTTTTGATTATGTTTATGTCATCAGAAACATGATTTCTGTCATTGGTGCAGCTGGTGCACTTCCCCAGTCACACTCCCTGTTACAAACCCCTTTCCAAGTCCTACAAGGTTACACCCTGACTGCCAAGAGGCAGTGGCTTGCAACCATCCACCTTGCCAGGAAGCAGTATGCAGCGCCTGTCCCACCAGTGCAGCCATACCAACGAGAGGCTGCTCTTCTCAGAGCCTGGCTTACTGGACCTCAGGGTTGATTCCAATTTGTACCTTGGTTTTGTCTTCTGTTCCTGCTTCTCATCCTGTCATTTACCTTTTGATACTGGTTTGAATCCCAATATCATCCCATCTCATTTTCTCCCAAGTCCCTATTTTGTGGGACTTGTTTTGTTCCTTTCCCCTGTCTGATGTTCAAGGTTTGTTTGAAAATTTGTCGCTCTGCCACTTGGGGTCCTGACTCTTTGATGGAGGCGACGTTAAAGTCTGGTTACAGACTGAGTAATTTAGTTTCACCTTTGGTGATTAAAGTTATTTAAATACGTATATTATTATTATTAGCTGCCTGAAAGTAGCGGCACTGTTGATTCCAGACTGAGCCAAGATCCCTGTCATTTTCAACATGGCAGTAAGCAGAAAACATAGTTACAGTGTAGCCATCCCTGCCCTGAAACTTGACAAAGGACCATCTTCCAAGACCAGAAGGATCAGCCCCATGGGCAATCTTGTGGGAACTGAACAGTTGATCAATGGAAAACCCTGTGCCACCAGGCTGAAGTCATGAGCAGTCAGAAGCTTCATGCTTGTTGTTGGCAAGATAGGAAAAACTTGAGGGACAGACATTCTTCATGCGCCGATTAAAAAGATCACAGGGCAGGAGCTTGGATTCATTCAAACAATGTTCAGCAAAAAGCGCCACACTTGCGTTGCTCTTGACAAATTGACGGGAGTTGTGCTTGGACCTGGACATAAAGGCAGCTCTACGTTGGGGTCCAATGTTTTGGAAGGTGATAATGGTGGAATTAGATGATGGAGCGTGAGGAAAGGAATGACCAAAACTGTCAGAATCCTTAGCAGCAAGAGAGTCTCCATGAAGAGTTAATTGGACAAAATGAGAGACAGGGGAAGAGTCGGAGGGGGAAAAGGGAGAAACAGTAGAAGCATTGATGGGATTTGGAGTGGAAGGCATCCCATCAAACCTCATACCAGAAGAGCTAACCATGATCAGAAGGAAACCGAGTCTGTCGCTCGGAAGAGAGAGTTGCCGGAGCTGATTTGGTGGAGACATTGGCATGGCTCAAATCACTGACACTAGCATCATGGCTGGAGGAGAATGCAATAGCAGCAACTCCAAGCCTCAAAGCAGCGGCTGCATCTTCCTCACCACCGGCAGCAGGAACTTCAGTTGAGGCATCAGGAGAGGCCACAGGGAGGTCACCAGCCATGGCATTATTGGGAGGATCAGGAACTTCAGGGGGAACATCAGGAGAGACACCAGGGGAGGCATCAGCCTTGGCAACATTGGGAGGATCACCTCCAGGAGGAGCAGCACCTGCAGGCGCTGAAGCCTGGACAGCAGTGAGATTGGAAGTGCCAGTCGCTAAAGTATCCATGGATTGAGAGTCATCAAAGCCTCCACCACCACTGTCAGCTCTACATCCAAGCGGCGTGACTGTTGTTGCTCCTGCCCCCAGCTGGTTGCTCTTCTGCTGTGGCTTTTCAGCATTCAAGTAGCTTTTCTGTTGTTGCTTCTGCACTCAACTGGTGTTTCTACTGCCCCGGCCTTTGTCATCACCTGGCATTTCTTCAACCAAGCGGCGGTTCTGTTTGTTGCTTCTGCATTCAACTGGTGCTACTACTGCCCCGGCTTTTGTCATCATCAGGCATTTCTGCACCCAAGTGGCGATTCTGTTGTTGCTTCTGCATTCAACTGGTGCTTCTACTGCCCCGGCCTTTGTTATCGCCTGGTATTTCTGTATCCAAGCGGCGTTTGATATCACCTGGCACCTCTACATCCAAAGTGGCGTTTCTGTTGTTGCTTCTGCACTCCACTGGAGGTTTTCTGCTGTTGATTTGCCCTCAACCGGTGCTTCTCCTGCCCTGGCATTTGTCATCACCTGGCCCCTCTACACCCACGCGGCGTGTCTGTTGTTGCTCCTGCACCCAGCTGGTTCTTTTCTGCTGTGGCTTTTCAGCATCCGAGTGGCTTTTCTGTTGTTGCTTCTGCACTCAACTGGTGTTTCTACTGCCCCGGCCTTTGTCATCACCTGGCATTTCTTCAACCAAGCGGCGGTTCTGTTTGTTGCTTCTGCATTCAACTGGTGCTTCTACTGCCCCGGCTTTTGTCATCATCAGGCATTTCTGCACCCAAGTGGCGTTTCTGTTGTTGCTTCTGCATTCCACTGGTGCTTCTCCTGCCCTGGCATTTGTCATCACCTAGCACTTCTACATCCAAGCGGCGTGTCTACTACATCCAAGCGGCGTGTCTGTTGTTGCTCTCGCACCCAGCTGGTTGCTTTTCTGCTCTGGCTTTTCAGCATCCAAGTGGCTTTTCTGTTGCTGCTTCTGCACTCAACTGGTGTTTCTTTTGCCCCGGCTGTTGCTATCACCTGGCATCTTTACATCCAAAGCGGCACCTCTGTTGTTCCTTCTGCCCTCAGCTGGTGTCTCTGCACTCAGCTGCTCCCCTTCTGGTACCATGCCTCCCCCTCCTAATAAGGGTTGGCCCACCTCCCAAGCTGCTTCCCGGAAGAAAAGATCTTCCACGCCTTCTTCTTCTGCTAGGTCTGCCTCTGGGTCTCGGTCTACCAAGCGTCCCTTTGTGCAACAGACCCCTCCAAGACATTCTAGTGCCAACTCTGCTCTCGCCACTCCTTCCCCTGCTCTTGCTACCAGATCATCCTCTTCATCAGCCTCATCAGCCTCTTCATCCTCTATGCATGGGTCTTCTGTTGATGATATGTCTTCCTCTTCTTCTGTGTCCTCATCTGCAAGTGTGCTTTCTGATGTTGATATGCTTGGCACTGAATCTGCTCCAGGGGATTCCTTGCAGCCTTCTTCTCTGTCAGCAGCTTCTCAGTTAGGCTCCAAGCAGTCAGGCTCTCAGCCGTCAGGTACTCTGCCGTCAGACCCCCAGCTGCCAGGATCCAAGCTGCCAGGATCCCAGCAGCCAGGCTCCCAGCAGCCAGGTTCCCAGCAGCCAGGCTCCCAGCAGCCAGGATCCCCGCAGTCAGGCTCCCAGCTGACAGGCCAACAGCCATCTGGACACCCACCAATGGGTTCTGTGACCTCTGGCAAGGTCCCTGCGTCATCTATCCTCAAGCAATCCACTCTTGCCTTTTCCTCTGCCCAGAAGTCTGATCCCTCTCAGCCAAAAGCACGCCAATCCCAACGCAAGGAGGCTCTGGCTGCTGCCAACAGGGCTCATTCTGATTCCTTCTTCTGGTGATTTTATGGTAAGGGTCCCTGTTCTGGCAGGTCTCCCATACCTAATGCAATTAAGGCCTTTCGCAAATCTCCAACAGGTTCCCGCTTATGGGCTGGGTGTCCAAGCCCCACACACTTTTTCAGCAAGAAGGAGGGTCAAGACAAGAAATCCATCCATGATATTTGCCAGACTGCCATCCCTCCTGTTTATGCTCAGGCTTTTCCAGACAATCCTGATTGGCGCACTGCCTCTGTAGATTCCTTGGCCTCTCTTGCCTCTGCTTGCTTTCAAGGCTCTGCCCCAGCCTGGACCAAGCAACCCTCTGGCCAGGCTCTGAAGAAATGTCTTATTGGTTTGGTCAAGATGTCTCCTGAGTGTTTTGATGACTTGTATTGTGAGGGCAACCTTCTCCCCAGCATTGAAGGAAAAGTTTGGTTGGCAGCCAATCAGGTGCTTGGCTCCCACTGGCATTTCAAGAAGAGACCTCCTACACCTGCGCCACCTGCGGCTGATGATGCTTCCACTTCCAAATCTTCCACTTCCAAATCAGTGTCCTTTCTTCCTGGTGGTGGTGATGCTACTGTCTTGTCCTCTTCTGCTGGGCATTTCCTCCAACGCCAAGGGGTTTGCTCAAGTGACTCCCGGGCTCCAGTGGATGTCACTGCTGGCACCAAGTGTTCCCATAGTTCTTTTGTCACTCTGTCCCTTCCAAGGTTGATGTCACAACGCCCTGGGGAACTGTATGATGAACTGCTCAAGTCTCTCAAGGAAGCTTTGGATCTCCTTTGGACTGTTGACAAGCGCCTAGTGCTGTATGTTTTTCCCTCAAGAGCCCGGCTCAACCCCAAGGCCAAGCCTGTTACCAAGTTTTGGACGACACTTCCTGACAGGAAAACCTTGGAATTGTATGTTGCTCAGCTCTGGCTTCGCAGTAGAACTGCTCCTCACTTACGATTCTTTGTGGGACATAGTGTTTCCCTGGAGACTCTATTTTCTGTACCCTTGCTCCAGAGGCTCAGAGATCGTGACATGGACCTGAAGTTTGACCACATACAGGCCCCAGTTATTGTCACCTGTGGTTTTCTCCTTGGATCCTACATGCAGAGTTTTGATCTTGACCACTACAACGAATTGCTTCAGACTCATCCCAGGTTTCAGGCATGTCCTATTGCTGTTATCAGGAAGAATATTAGCCTGGACAACTCCAGAACTCCTGATCCCCATCCGGTTCTGGCTGCTCATGTTTTATGTGATGCAACCAAGCGCGCCCAAACTGTTAAGCTCCTCAAAGCCCAGTTCAATCGTTGCAAGCCTTCGGACATTGCCTCTCTCCCTGATGGTAAATTCTACAAGTTCATTGAGACCGCTACCAAACCTTCTGACAGACCCCTCCCCCCTTCCAAGCTCAAGACTGTTCGTCAAGCTAAGCACCGCCAAGCCAAATTTATTGAGAGCCATGAAACTGCTCCTGTTTTGGGGGTAGTTGATCTTGATCTTCCAGTTGACTTGGGCCAAGGGCTGGGTTTGAAGACACTGCGCAGTGTGCTTATGGGCATCAGAACTCGTGACAATTGGTCATGGCCTCTTTTTCTTTCTGTCGATACCAGTTCATACCGAGGCGAGATCCTTGCTTTGTACAATATCACTACCAAGGCTGAAGCAATGGCCATGTTGTCTTTCCTGCCTATTATTCTGGAAGCTCATTATGGTTCTTGTGTTAGACAATGGTTCTCTTCTGAGTGCTTGACTGAAATGGAAGCTTACCATTGGGATGCTGCAGTCAATTGTGTTGTGGAAACTGCACCTGCTGACGAGCGGATATCAACGCACAATTGCATTCTCTTCCAGCCATGATGCTAGTGTCAGTGATTTGAGCCATGCCAATGTCTCCACCAAATCAGCTCCGGCAACTCTCTCTTCCGAGCGACAGACTCGGTTTCCTTCTGATCATGGTTAGCTCTTCTGGTATGAGGTTTGATGGGATGCCTTCCAATCCAAATCCCATCAATGCTTCTACTGTTTCTCCCTTTTCCCCCTCCGACTCTTCCCCTGTCTCTCATTTTGTCCAATTAACTCTTCATGGAGACTCTCTTGCTGCTAAGGATTCTGACAGTTTTGGTCATTCCTTTCCTCACGCTCCATCATCTAATTCCACCATTATCACCTTCCAAAACATTGGACCCCAACGTAGAGCTGCCTTTATGTCCAGGTCCAAGCACAACTCCCGTCAATTTGTCAAGAGCAACGCAAGTGTGGCGCTTTTTGCTGAACATTGTTTGAATGAATCCAAGCTCCTGCCCTGTGATCTTTTTAATCGGCGCATGAAGAATGTCTGTCCCTCAAGTTTTTCCTATCTTGCCAACAACAAGCATGAAGCTTCTGACTGCTCATGGCTTCAGCCTGGTGGCACAGGGTTTTCCATTGATCAACTGTTCAGTTCCCACAAGATTGCCCATGGGGCTGATCCTTCTGGTCTTGGAAGATGGTCCTTTGTCAAGTTTCAGGGCAGGGATGGCTACACTGTAACTATGTTTTCTGCTTACTGCCCTGTTGAAAATGACAGGGATCTTGGCTCAGTCTGGAATCAACAGTGCCGCTACTTTCAGGCAGCTGAAAATCTTTTCAGTCCCAATCCATGCATTCTTTTTCACAGGGATTTTACTGCTGCCCTTCAGGTCTGCCTGGGTGCAGGTGACCAGGTCATTGTTGGGATTGACCAGAATGCTGATGTCAGGACTGATGGCTTGTCTTTTGAGCTCCAGGCTCTGGGTTTCAGAGAGGCCATTCTTACCCTTCATAGTCAGTCTTCTCCTCCTGCCACTCACAACCGCAACACTACCAGAACACCAATTGATGCCATTTGGGTCTCTGAGAATGTTGATGTTCTCAGGGCAGGGTATTGTCCCTTTGGTGGTGCCCATGGTATGGAATCTGACCATAGACTGCTTTGGATTGAAGTTTGTAATTGCAGCCTCATGGGCAAACATCTTCCACCTCCTGTGAGATTCTCTCATTCCAAACTCCAGTCCTCCCACCCTCATCTGCGCCAACGGTATTTCAAGCGAGTGAGGCACAGCTTTCTCAAGGCTGGAGTGTTTTCTCTCCAAGCTAAGCTGGAGCACCTACTGGCTCAGTTTCAGTCTGGGGATATTTCTGTGCGCGCTGATCTCATCACCACATATGAAGTACTCCATGAAACTTCCACCTCTCTCAGGCTCTCTGTTGAACAAAACCTCTGCCACACTAGAGCTGGTCTGGTTCCATGGTCACCAAAGCTGCAAGTCTATCGTGATACAATTGACTTTTGGAGACAATTTTGCGACGCGCGATTTTGTCCGACGTTCCGATGTTCCAGTACTTAAAACACGTAGATTTCTACACAACTTTCCCCTTTGATATCTCACTCACTTCTAAAGCTCCTACAACAAAACCAAGCACTACACCTATCAACAGAGACCTCCCCTGTCTGATTCTGCTGTTTGTTTGCCTGCTCCTTGCTCCCTTTGGTTGCTGTGGTTGCTTGTTTCCTCTGCCGGTCGGTCGATCGCTTCGGCAGCAACACAAGCAAAAGGACACATAATTTCTACAGCAAGCCCAGTACTAATTCTACAGCAGCTCTGCTCCGGTTAGTCTCCACACTCAGTTTGTCTCCGAGCCTGGTTTGTTTCGATCTGTTTTCAAGCTACCTTATTATTTAACGCTATACAGTCTTCCACGCCTCTTAAGTGATATCCACTTAACGTTCTACATTCTTCAAGGTCGAACCCATTTAACGTTCTACATTCTTCAAGATAGAGCACATATACACCCCCCTTCTAGAAGGTTCCTACTCGCTGATCCCTAAGTATCTGCAAGTTCGCGCAAGCATATCTTCCAGTTCCCCTTTATTTTCAAGCCAATTGCCCCCTGCTCTTACTAGTGTCAATCACTTAAGAGCTACCCTGTTTCCTAGCCAAGCCCCCCAGTCCCTAAGTGTTTTCGCTTAAGGCTCCCCCTACTACACCTGTTTTCAAGCCAAGACCAACCGATCCCTAAGTACCTTATACTTATTGCACTCTTGTTTCCAAGACTACAGATGTAGTAGGGGGAGCCTTAAGCGAAAACACTTAGGGACTGGGGGGCTTGGCTAGGAAACAGGGTAGCTCTTAATAATAATAATAATATACGTATTTAAATAACTTTAATCACCAAAGGTGAAACTAAATTACTCAGTCTGTAACCAGACTTTAACGTCGCCTCCATCATAGAGTCAGGACCCCAAGTGGCAGAACGACAAATTTTCAAACAAACCTTGAACATCAAGCAGGGGAAAGGACAAACAAGTCCCACAAAAGAGGGACTTGAGAGAAAGTGAAATGGGAATGAAGATATTGGGATAAGATCCAGTATCAAAAGGGATGGGACAGGATAAGAAGCAGGAACAGAAGACAAAACCAAGGTACAAAGTGTAATCAACCCTGAGGTCCAGTAAGCCAGGCTCTGAGAAGAGCAGCCTCTTGTTGGTATGGCTGCACTGGTGGGACAGGCGCTGCATACTGCTTCCTTGCAAGGTGGATGGTTGCAAGCCACTGCCGCTTGGCAGTCAGGGTGTAGCCTTGTAGGACTTGGAAAGGGGTTTGTAAAAGGGAGTGTGACTGGGGGAGTGCACCAGCTGCACCAATTGCCAATTCTGAAGTGATGGAAGCATCAAGAGATTGGTGTTGTTCAGCATCCAGGGTACCCCCAGGACCATGGAGTCGTTCATTCCTATAAGTCCAAAGATCCCAGGAGGTAAGAAAGAACTGATGGATGACAGCTGTAGCCCAACGTTTGGGAGAGCGCTTGCTTCCAATGTGGGAGTAGTAGTCAGCCTGAATTTGGTACCAGCGAGGAGACCACCTACCAAGAAGCCAGTTGTGCCAGCCAATAGTCCTCTGTGCCCTGACAGCAGACGCAATTGCAAGTGAGTAGGATGATGGATAAATGGTCTGGCCCTTCCGAACTCTGGTGAGAAGATCCACAATGGCAACAACCAATGATGGATCAGTTTGTTCAACTTCAAGCCTCTTCTGCAGTGGTCCCTTGAAAGCTGACACACTGTGCTGTACTGCCCCAGTGTCCTTGCAGGAGAGCACATGAGAGACCTTCTCATTGTCTGCATCACACAATGGGCACCTGGAGTGATCCTGATACTGGTAGTGAAGTAGTTGGTTGCCAACACCAATGCATCCAGAAGCAAATTTGACAAACCACCGTTGCATGCCAGGAGGTAATCGCTTGAAGGCAGACAGATGGGCACACCAATGGATGGAACTCAAAACAGGTTGTGGAATGGGAATATCATGGTGGGTCTGCCAGTATTGAAGAAGAGGAGGACCAGAAATGGCAACATGCAGAGCATTCTGATCAAACCTTGAACACTTGCATCCATGGAGAGAAAATGCCCAAGGCTCAAACACAAGTCTGGGATAGTGATGGGCCGAAGCTCTATGAACAGAGAGAAAGGCCTTTGCCATGCTGTCAACCTGATGATTGCGAAGGGCCCACCAATCAAGAAAGATTCCAGCTTGATGGCCCTGAACCCACTGAAAGTGCACAGAGATTGGCAGGGCAGAAATCATGTTTCTGATGACATAAACATAATCAAAAGACTTCTGGGAAATAACCAAAGGCCAAGATCCCTGAGCCTGTTTGAGAGCTGTGTCACCATCCAGAGCAATAGTGATAGAGCCAGAAGCAATATCAAAAAGATTCACCAGAGCAGTGCAACAGGTGAGAACTCCAATGATACCCGCCAGTTCACTCCTGTAGGATGACTGATCCTCAGGGGATCCACTGACAAAATTACAGCCAGTGAGGAACAATGAGGCAGTCTTGGTGGAGGTATTGGGTGACAAAATGAATGCAGAAGTTCCTCTGAGAAGGTCCGGATCAAATGACCCATCACAGACAGCACTGGCAATACCACTCTGGATAGCATCAACAAGGTGTTGACAGCCAGCCTGTGGTAGAGAATATTTGTGGAGAAGTACCCTTGGAGACTCACAGAGTGCATCAAAGGCATCTACTGGGGAGTCTGGAAGAGAATCATATGGATTGTACTCCAGAGGATCCATGTCAGGAGGTTCGGAAACAAAGGCTGAGGACCCAACCACTCGAACAACTTGGCCACAGATAACAGGGCAGACAAGCACATCAGCGCAGGCTGGTTTGTCAGAAAGGAGTTCAGCAGTGACCCTGTATCTGCCCCTGCCCTGGGAGGTGCTCACAGTCCAGCCAGTAGAAGTTTTGAAGAATATTCTGTTGGTGGATGGAGACAAAAACCAAGGCCAAAGAGAAGCTGTCTGGGGAGAGAGCCAAGGCCCAAGATGAAAAGAAGGAGCTAGTGCCCTGGCTGCAGGGGGAGGACAAGGGGGAAGAAAGCAGGTCTGAAGAGCCTTAGTCCATAAGCGCTTTGCTGCTGGAGGCCAAGATGGAGGACATCTCGGCCAGTCAAGATGATCCCTCAAGTGATTGGAGGATGTCAGCTGGAAAGCCATGGGAGAGAGTCTCTTCCCATCTGGAGTACAAATGTCAGCAAGGGAGATAGCCTTGAGGGACATGCGCATGTGATTCAAGAGGGACAAGTCAGCACCTCTGAAGCCAGCGTTGACAAAGGCGTGCATGAGATAGCAGTCATTGGAACGTAGCAGGGGAAGATCTGGGAAGTCTTCAAACAAGCTCACAGGGTGAACAGAGAAAAACTTCCACACATGTTTGTACCAGCAAGGAGTGACGTAGGAAGCAAAAGGATGATATGGTGTGACACCAAGATGGAGAGGAATGCCAAGTTCGAGCCGTAGAGACTCAGCAGTTAGCCTGAGAATCCTACCAGTTTGGGAGGACCTGACAGATTCCTGAAAGAGGGTGGCAATATGACTGAACTCTTGGAGGAGGTAGGGGTGAATGAAACCAAAGCCTTGATAGAGGGAAGGACCATAGAATACATGTCTGGGAAATGTCCGTGACATCCCTGCTTTATTCAGCACAGGAACAAGAGCTGGGTGAATTATCTGAGTCCAAGTGGCCTCATCAAGTTGCGTGACAGGCATGGGGTATTCAACAGACTTCATGAAAGAATACTTGAATGTGTAGAGGGATGCCCTCTTCTCACACTTGGAAGCCTTGAGCTGAGAGCCAAAAGACTGAGACTGTGACTTCATGTGAGCAATCTGTGCTTCCTCATTGCCATCCATGGAGATAAAAACCCCAAGGGTCTTGTCAGCATGGTCAACTTCAAAACGATCCAGGGTAGCTCGATTGCCATTCTTATCAGCAACAGAGAAGTCACCGGGCATGTCAGCAATGGAGCGATAGTCCCAACCGGATCCATTCCATTTGAAATCAATCAAATAACAGAAAGATTTGGCAGGTTCAATCGCACCACCAGTGGCAATAATCCCACCAGCCCATCGGTCAAGAGCTTCCTGAAAGTCAACAGCTAATTCTTCACCAGAAGTTGAGGAATCAGAGCCAGCACAAAACAAATCTGTGTCATCCACAAAGGCAAAACCCACAAGAGAAACCAGTTGCAGTGACAAAGACGTGATAAGATGGACACCATGCCCAGCCTGTTGCATCATTCGGAAGACAATGGTTGACACCAAAGCCCAAAGAGTTGGACCAATACCATTGCCTTGGCCACAACCACTGAGAGGAACAGGTTCATCACCATACACAGGACCTGACCGACCAAAACCAGTTTTGATGTGGTGCTTAGCATGTTGCAGAGTAGACAGAAGAACTTCACACACATGTGCAGGAACACCAAAGCTCTGGAGAGTGAGACCTGCAATGGGATGAGAGATTCTATCATAACAGCCCTTGGCATCATTCATAGCAACAGCACCGGATCTGCGCTTCTGCCTCAACACATCACAGATGAGCTTCTTGTTCAAGCAGGTGTTGATGGCCTTGTGGTGTTTCCTGCTTCCATGTTGATCAACAGCCACGGCATTGGCACGTTCAGCATAGGCAAGAATGCGTCTGCCAATCATCTTGTTGTTGATTTGGAACTCAGGAGACATCAACTGGATGAGTCTCATCTTATCCACTCTATATTCACCAGGTTTCTTGAATATCTCAACATCCGTGATGACCTGCCAGGCAGAAGGAGAGAAGCCAACAATCAATGGGACTGATCTCAGTAGAGTGTCAAACTTGTTCAACTGGGGATCCAGGGCAAAAGCCTTGTGGTGGGCAAAACTCAAACATGAAGGTTCACTTGCTGTGCGTTCCCTCTGGTGTTTCCAGGCAGCAGCATTGTCAGCTGGACACACTGAATAGTCAAAGGGAGGCAAACTCAGAATAGAGGCAGGGACTTTGAGACAAGAAAGAAATTCAGACAGGTATTTGTCAGTGGCAGGAGGAGGATTATATGTGCCATCAAGAACTTGAGCAGAAGCATGGGCTGTGCCGAGGTAGCCAAAATCTTGAATGAAGGAGGGAGTCATGGAAGGAGTGCCAAGACACTGCTGTTGACGCCGGACATTGGATTCAGCCATAGCTGGAACCATAGTGGACTGGGACTCCAAGACCTGTTCAGCACCATCAGGGCCAACTGCAATAGCTCGCAAGACAGCTGACTTGTTGACACGTCCCCGAATAGACCTAGCAGCAAGGCCAAGCTCTCTTTGAAGACGTTCCCTGCGCATCCGGGCACGAATCTGGGAAGCATTCTGGTTGTGAGGTTTGCCTTCAGCAAGAAGTGCATCCACCAGGCCTTGATTGAAGGAGTCTCTCCAAGAGGGGGCCAATTTTTTCACTGCCCGGTATTGCCTGTAAGCTTGTTTCAGGTGGAGGACAGCACTGGAAAGATCACAGTGTTCTCCTTTGTAGAGAGAAAGCTTGCATGCCAGCCTTTTCAAAACAGTATGACTGGTGGACACACCCTGTCTCAGCTTAACAACACGCCGCCAAAAGTCAATTGTATCACGATAGACTTGCAGCTTCGGGGACCATGGAACCAGACCAGCTCTTGTGTGGCAAAGGTTTTGTTCAACAGAGAGCCTGAGAGAGGTGGAGGTTTCATGGAGGACTTCATATGTGGTGATGAGAGCAGCGCGCACAGAAATATCCCCAGACTGAAACTGAGCCAGGAGGTGTTCCAGCTTAGCTTGGAGAGAAAACACTCCAGCCTTGAGAAAGCTGTGCCTGACACGCTTGAAATACCGTTGGCGCAGATGCGGGTGGGAGGACTGGAGTTTGGAATGAGAGAAGCTCACGGTAGGTGGCAGGTGTTTGCCCATGAGGCTGCAATTACAGACTTCAATCCAAAGCATTCTGTGGTCCGATTCCATACCATAGGCGCCACCAAAGGGACAATACCCAGCCCTGAGAACATCAACATTCTCAGAGACCCAAATGGCATCAATTGGTGTTCTGGTAGTGTTGCGGTTGTGAGTGGCAGGAGGAGAAGACTGACTATGAAGGGTAAGAATGGCATCTCTGAAACCAAGAGCCTTGAGCTCAAAAGACAAGCCATCAGTCCGAACATCAGCATTTTGATCAATCCCAAGAATGACCTGGTCACCTGCACCCAGACAGACCTGAAGGGCAGCAGTCAAATCCCTGTGAAAGAGAATACATGGGTTGGGACTGAAAAGATTTTCAGCTGCTTGAAAGTATCGGTACTGTTGATTCCAGACGGAACCAAGGTCCCTGTCATTTTCAACAGGGCAGTAAGCAGAAAACATAGTGACAGTGTAACCATCCCTGCCCTGAAACTTGACAAAGGACCATCTCCCAAGACCAGAAGGATCAGCCCCATGGGCAATCTTGTGGGAACTGAACAGTTGATCAATGGAAAACCCTGTACCACCAGGCTGAAGCCATGAACAGTCAGAAGCTTCATGCTTGTTGTTGGCAAGGTAGGAAAAACTTGAGGGACTGATATTCTTCATGCGCCGATTGAAAAGATCACATGGCAGGAGTTTGGATTCATTCAAACAATGTTCAGCAAAAAGAGCCACACTGGCATTGCTCTTGACAAATTGACGGGAGTTGTGCTTGGACATGGACATAAAGGCAGTTCTGCGCTGTGGTCCAATGTTTTGGAAGGTGATAATGGTGGAATTAGAGGATGGAGCTTGAGGGAAGGAGTGACCAAAACTGTCAGAATCCTTAGCAGCAAGAGAGTCTCCATGAAGAGTTAATTGGACAAACTGAGAGGCAGGGGAAGAGGCGGAGGAGGAAAAGGGAGAAACAGTAGAATCATTGATAGGATTTGGAGTGGAAGGCATCCCATCAAACCTCATACCAGAAGAGTTAACCATGATCAGAAGGAAACCCAGTCTGTCGCAGGGATGGAAGAGTTGCCGGAGCTGATTTGGTGGAGACATTGGCATGGCTCAAATCACTGACACTAGCATCATGACTGGAAGAGAATGCAATTGCAGCAACTCCAAGCCTCAATGCAGAGGCTGCGTCTTCCCCACCACCGGCAGCAGGAACTGCAGTTGAGGAATCAGGAGAGGCCACAGGGAGGTCACCAGCCATGGCATTCTGGGGAGGGTCAGGAACTGCAGGGGGAACTTCAGGAGGAATACCAGGAGAGGCATCAGCCTTGGCAACATTGGAAGGATCACCTCCAGTAGGAACACCACCTGCAGGCGCTGAAGCCTGGACATCAGTGAGATTGGAAGTACCGGTTGCTAAAGTATCCATGGATTGAGAATCATCAAATCCGCCACCACCACTGTCAGCACGGGCTTGGAGGTTAAAGTGCAGATCCAGATCAAAGGTAAGGTCTGGGGCAAGGTCAACTGACAAGTCATCATCAACAAGTTCCCAATCTCTTGCATCCCCATCACCAAAAAAGGGAAGAGAGGCATCCTGCAGTGGATCTGCAGCAGGTTCAGTTTCCACAACACAATTGGCAGCAGCATCCCAATGGTAGGCTTCCATTTCAGTCAAGCACTCAGAAGAGAACCATTGTCGAACACAAGAACCATAATGAGCTTCCAGTATAATAGGCAGGAAAGACAACATGGCCATTGCTTCAGCCTTGGTAGTGATATTGTACAAAGCAAGGATCTCGCCTCGGTATGAACTGGTATCGACAGAAAGAAAAAGAGGCCATGACCAATTGTCACGGGTTCTGATACCCAGAAGCACACTGCGCAGTGTCTTCAAACCCAGCCCTTGGCCCAAGTCAACTGGAAGATCAAGATCAACTACCCCCAGAACAGGAGCAGTTTCATGGCTCTCAATAAATTTAGCTTGGCGGTGCTTAGCCTGGCGAACAGTCTTGAGCTTGGAGGGGGGAAGAGGTCTGTCAGAAGGATTGGTAGCTGTCTCAATAAACTTGTAGAATTTACCATCAGGTAAAGAGGCAATGTCTGAAGGTTTGCAACGGTTGAACTGGGCTTTGAGGAGCTTAACAGTTTGGGCGCGCTTTGTAGCATCACATAAAACATGAGCAGCCAGAACCGGATTGGGATCAGGAGTTCTGGAGTTGTCAAGGCTGATATTCTTCCTGATAACAGCAATAGGACATGCCTGAAACCTGGGATGAGTCTGAAGCAATTCGTTGTAGTGGTCAAGATCAAAACTCTGCATGTAAGATCCAAGGAGAAAGCCACAGGTGACAATAACTGGGGCCTGTATGTGGTCATATTTCAGGTCCATGTCACGGTCTCTGAGCCTCTGGAGCAATTGTGCTGAAAAGAGTTTCTCCAGGGAGGCACTGTGTCCCAAAAAGAAGCGTAGATGAGGAGCAGTTCTACTGCGAAGCCAGAGCTGTGCAACATACAATTCCAAGGTCTTCCTGTCAGGAAGAGTCGTCCAAAACTTGGTAACAGGCTTGGCCTTGGGGTTGAGCCTGGCTCTGGAGGGAAAAACATACAACACCAGGCGCTTGTCAACAGTCCATAGAAGATCCAAAGCTTCCTTGAGAGACTTGAGCAGCTCATCATATAGTTCCCCAGGGCGTTGTGACATCAACCTTGGAAGGGACAGAGTGACATAAGAACTATGAGAACACTTGGTTCCAGCAGTTACATCCACTGGAGCTCTAGAATCACTGGAGCAAACCCCTCGGCGTTGGAGGAAATGCCCAGCAGAGGAGGACAAGACAGTAGCATCACCACCACCAGGAAGAAAGGACACTGATTTGGAAGGGGAAGATTTGGAAGTGGAAGCATCATCAGCCACTGGTGGCGCAGGTGTAGGAGGTCGCTTCTTGAAATGCCAATGAGAACCAAGCACCTGATTGGCTGCCCACCATACTTTGCCTTCAGTGCTAGGCAAAAGGTTGCCCTCACAATAGAGGTCATCAAAACACTCAGGAGACATCTTGACCAAACCAATAAGACATTTCTTCAGAGCCTGGCCAGGTGGTTGCTTGGTCCAGGCTGGGGCAGAGCCTTGAAAGCAAGCAGAGGCAAGAGAGGCCAAGGAATCTACAGTGGCATTGCGCCAGTCTGGAGTGTCCGGAAAAACCTGAGAATAAACAGGAGGGATGGCAGTCCTGCAAATATCATGGATGGATTTTTTGTCTGTACCCTCCTTCTTGCTGAAAAAGTGTGTAGGGCTTGGACACCCAGCCCATAACCGTTTACCAGTTGGAGATTTTCGAAAGGCATGAATTGCAGATGGTATAGGAGACTTGCCAGAACAGGGACCCTTACCATAAAAACACCAGAAGAAGGAAGCGGAATGAGCCCTGTTGGCAGCAGCCAAAGCCTCCTGTCATTGGGACTGCCGTGCTTGCTGCTGAGAGGGATCAGCTTTCTGGGCAGAGGAAAAGGCAAGAGTAGATTGCTTGAGGATGGAGGAAGCAGGGACCTTGCCTGAGGTCCCAGAGCCCTTTGGTGTGTGTCTGGGCGTCTGTTGGCCTGGCAGCTGGGAGCCTGCCTGGGTGGATCCTGGCTGCTGGGATCCTGGGGGCCGGGGTCCTGACTGCTGGGAGCCCTGCTGCTGGGGTCCCTGCTGCTGGGAGCCTGAGGACTGGGAGCTTATCAGCTTGGGGTCTGACAACAAAGTATCTGACGACTGAGAGCCTGACAGAGTACCTGACTGCGGATGACCTGACTCCTGGGAGCCTGATTGAGAAGCTGTTGACAGAGAAGAAGTTGGAAAGGAATCCCCTGGTGCAGAGTCCCCTGGTGCAGATTCCCCTGGTGCAGATTCCCCTGGTGAAGCTTCAGTGCCAAGCATCTCAACATCAGAGAGCACACCTGCAGAAGAAGAGGTCTTCAAGGAATCCCCTGGAGCAGGTTCAGTGCCAAGCATAACAACATCAGAAAGCCCACCTGCAGATGAGGACTCAGAAGAAGAGGAAGACATATCACCAACAGAAGACCCAGGCATAGAGGATGAAGAGGCTGATGAGGCAGAGGAAGAGGATGATCTGGTATCAAGAGTAGGAGAGGGAGTAGTAAGAGCAGAGGTGACACTAGAATGTCTTGGAGGGGTCTTTTGCACAAATGGGCGCTTGTTAGACCGAGTCCCAGAGGTAGACCTAGCAGAAGAATGAGGTGTGGAAGATCGTTTCTTCCGGGAAGCTGTTTGGGAGGTGGGCCGCGGAGACATTGTACCAGAAGTGGAGCACCGAGGGCAGAGACACCAGCTGCTGGTGGACGGACGGCGGGTTGGCTGACTGCTGGGGAGCTCACTGCTGGTGGGCTGACTGCTGGGGAGCTGACGGCTGGGGGCTGACTGCTGGTGGGCTGACTGCTGGTGAGCTGACGGCTGGGGAGCTGACTGCTGGTGAGCTGACTGCTGGGGGGCTGACTGCTGGGGGGCTGACTGCTGGTGGGCCGACTGCTGGTGGGCCTGACTGCTGGTGAGCTGACTGCTGGTGAGCTGACTGCTGGTGTGCTGACAGCTGGTCGGCTAACTGCTGGTGGGCTGACTGTTGACAGCTTGACTGCTGGTGGGCTGACTGCTAGTGAGCTGACTGCTGAGAGCTTGACTGCTGGGAGCCTGACTGCTAGATGGATAGGTTGGGGTTGTACGCTGGGTTTGAACCAGGGTACAGCAGCAACAACAGGTCCAACGTTGGTCTGGACACGGAAAAACTCCAGTGGAACCAAAAGAAAGGACTGGAGCACTACCAGAAGAGTCACGTTCGAAACCCACAGAGGTGCTCTGGGGTTACAGAATTTGGAAACTCCAGTAGACCACTGCAAGGCGTGTAACAGAAACGCCGCTTGGATGTAGATGTGCCAGGTGCGTCAAGTGTGAGACAAGTGTGTCAACAGTTGAGCGTAGGATCAACAGCAGAGAAGCCACTGGAGTGCAGAACTGCCAGGTGAGGACAGAAGCCGGGGCAGCAGAAACACCAGTGGAGTGCAGAAGCAACAACAGAATCGCCGCTTGATTGCAGAGATGCCAGGTGAAGACAGCAGCCGCAACAGAAAAGCCGAGTGAGGACAACAGCAACAGCAGAAAAGCCAGGTGGTGACAGCAGCAGCAGCAGAAAGACCAGGTGATGACAGCAGCAACAGCACCAGAGATGCAAGGTGATGACAGCAGCAACAGCGGAATCGCCGGGTGAAGACAGCAGCAGCAACAGAAAGACCGGTGGATGACAGCAGCAGCAGGGCCCGTAGTCTTGTAGGCGTGGGAGCTGTAGGTTTGAACCAGGGTACAGCAGCAACAGCTGTAGAGATGAGAGTTGTAGGCGCGTAGGCTGGGAAACAGGGTACAGCAGCAACAACGGGTCCAACGTTGTTCTGGACAGGAAAAAACTCCAAGGGATCCAAAAAAGAACTGGAGCACTACCAGAAAAGGCACGTTCGAAACCCACAGAGGTGCTCTGGAGTTACAAAATTTAGAAACTCCTGTAGACTACTGCAAATCGTGTAGAACCTGCGGCAATATGGCTTGTAGACTTGTGTATCCAAGTTCGAACCAGGGATGATTCCAAGTGGTACACTTAAGCGACAGGGATCAGATGGCTTGAAAACAGGGGCTTTAGTAGGAACACTTAGGGACCGGGGGATATCAATGGCAGGGCACACTTAAAAGGCTCAGGAGGGAACTTGAAGTTCAAACTCGCGAGTACTTATAAGTGGAAACAGTATCCAGGGGCAATTGGCTGGAAAAACAGGGACCTTAAGCGGAGCAGAGCAGCTGCTGTAGAATTCTACAGGGAAAATTCTGGTAGTTCTGTCTGGAGTTGCGGGCAAATGGAATAGAAGTACCACTTTTGGCCCTGTAGAATTTACGTAGAGGGGGAAATGGAAACAGTATCCAGGGGCAAATGGCTTGAAAACAGGTACCTTGAGCGCGACACTTAGGGACTGGGGAAACAGTGGAAACAGTATCCGGGGGCAATTGGCTTGAAAACAGGTACCTTGAGCGAGACACTTAGGGACCGGGGAAGCTGCTTGCTTGAAAACAAGGGCTTTAGTAGAAAAGCCGAGGGACCAGGGGGAGTCTTGTGTCTTGAAAACAGTGTCAAACTTGAAGTTCAAGTTGGGGTGGCTTAATAGCGGAAACACTTAGGGATCAGGGAACTCGCGAACACTTAGGGACCACAATTTGCGCATCGCGCATTTTGTCCGACGTTCCGATGTTCCAGTACTAAAAATACGTAGATTTCTACACAACTTTACCATGCGATATCTCGCTCCCTTTTACACCACCAATCACAACCCCAGGACCTACATGTATTAACCAAGACCTGCGCTCTTTGTTTCTGCTATTGGTTCAGTTGCTGGCTGCTTCTTTTGGTTGATTTGGTTGCCAATTCACCACTCGGCTGATCGATCCGCAGCAACAACCAAAACAAAACCGACACCTAATTTTCTACAGCACCTCCAGTACCGATTCTACAGCGATTCGAAAATACTTCTACTACGTAATACTGTTGCCGTCTTACTGTTGCCGTCTGTACTGCTTCGATCTGTTTCCAAGCTCCACCCTCAAGGCCCTTAAGTATATATTATACTTAATGTTCTACATTGTTTCCAAGCTTCCTAAGTGATTTCCACTTAACGTTCTACATTCTTCAAGGTTCCTTGCTAAGTCCCCTAAGTCTTTTCAAGGTGTAGTTCACGAACAGCCCCTTCCACTGTAGGTATATTTCTACAAGAAATTCCAGCTGTCATCTGTTTTCAAGTCCATTGCCCTGCTGGACCATATGTGTTTTCGCTTATGGTCCTACTGTTTCTTGACCCAAGCCCCAAAGCCGCTAAGTACAGTTTGCTTAAGGCTCCACCACCTACATAACCCTCTCAGGTGTACTGTATAAATGTCATCTGTTTCCAAGTCTACTGCCCTGATGGACCCTAAGTGTTTTCACTTATGGTCCTACTGTTTCCTGACCCAAGCCCTAAAGCCACTAAGTACAGTTTGCTTAAGGCTCCCCTACCTACATATACCTCTCAGATGCATTCTTCAACTGTCATCTGTTTTCAAGTCTACTGCCCTGATGGACCATAAGTGTTTTCGCTTATGGTCCTACTGTTTCCTTACCCAAGCCCCAAAGCCGCTAAGTACAGCTTGCTTAAGGCTCTCCTACCTACATATACCTTTCAGATGCACACTTCAACTGTCATCTGTTTTCAAGTCTACTGCCCTGCTGGACCATAAGTGTTCTCACTTAAGGTCCTACTATTTCCTGACCCAAGCCCCAAAGCCGCTAAGTACAGCTTGCTTAAGGCTCTCCTACCTACATAACCCTCTCAGATGCACACTTCAACTGTCATCTGTTTTCAAGTCTACTGCCCTGATAGTCCATAATTGTTTTTGATTATGGACCTACTGTTTTTATGACCCAAGCCCCAAAGCTGCTAAGTACATGTTACTTAACGCACCACCACCTACATATACCCCTCGAGTTCACAGTACAGCAGAGACCTGTTTTCAAGCCTACAGCCCTGATGGTCCATAAGTGTTTTCACTTAAAGGCCCTGTTTCCAAGCTACTACAGGAGAGCAAGTTCAAGTTCGAACAGAAGGCCAGCTGTTACGAATTTGAATTTGGTAGTAGGCTCCACCGCCTCTACGTGTCTCCTACTACGAAGTTCGAACAGAAGGACAGCTGTTACGAATTTGGTAGTAGGCTCCGTACTATATGTACCATACAGTGGTAAGGAATGTGTTTGGGGCACTCGCATTACTGATGCTGCAATACAGCATGCAGAGACCAGTTTTGCTTGCGTCAGCTGACCACTTGCATTACAGATACTATGTATCTAGGCAAGGGTTTTGCTTGTGTCAGCTGACCACTCCAAGCATCACTGATGCTGTACAGTGGCATTCAAGGGACAGTTTTGCTTGTGTTTTCCCTTTCACGTTCTTGTTACCCCGTCTCCTGTACGCTTTGCAACAGCTGTGTCTGTTGTGCTCTGGACTGGTTCGTTTTTTTCCTGTTTCTTACCAAGGTTCGTTTGCAAAATAGCCGTCTTTACAACCTGGGGCCTATTCCCCATGGTTGAGGCGGCGCGTCGTTCTACAACTTGGGGCCTAACCTCTCTTCGATTGAGGCGACGATAAAGTCTGGTTACAGACTGAGTAGCTTTTAACCACCTTCGGTGGATTTTCCTACTTAAATAAGTATATTATTATTATCGCGAACACTTAGGGACCAGGGAAATTGTAGTCTTGAAAACAAGGGGCTGTAGTAGCTGTAGTCTTGGAAACAAGAGTGCAATAAGTAGGAGGTACTTAGGGATCGGTTGGTCTTGGCTTGAAAACAGGTGTAGTAGGGGGAGCCTTAAGCGAAAACACTTAGGGACTGGGGGGCTTGGCTAGGAAACAGGGTAGCTCTTAAGTGATTGACACTAGTAAGAGCAGGGGGCAATTGGCTTGAAAATAAAGGGGAACTGGAAGATATGCTCGCGTGAACTTGCAGATACTTAGGGATCAGCGAGTAGGAACCTTCTAGAAGGGGGGTGAATATGTGTTCGATCTTGAAGAGTGTAGAACGTTAAGTGGGTTCGACCTTGAAGAATGTAGAACGTTAAGTGAATATCACTTAAGGGGCTTGAAAGAACGTTAAGTGGGTATCACTTAAGGGGCTTGGAAGACTGTATAGCGTTAAATAATAAGGTAGCTTGAAAACAGATCGAAAAACAAACCAAGCTCGGAGACAAACTGAGTGTGGAGACTAACCGGAGCAGAGCTGCTGTAGAATTAGTACTGGGCTTGCTGTAGAAAATTATGTGTCCTTTTGCTTGTGTTGCTGCCGATCGATCGACCGACACGGAAACAAGCAACCAAAGCAACCAAAGGGAGCAATGAGCAGCCAAACAAACAGCAGAATCAGATAGGGGAGGTCTCTGTTAATAGGTGTGGTGCTTGGTTTTGTTGTAGGAGCTTTAGAAGTGAGTGAGATATCAAAGGGGAAAGTTGTGTAGAAATCTACGTGTTTTAAGTACTGGAACATCGGAACGTCGGACAAAATGCGCGATGCGAAAATTGTGGCTAACACTCCTTCAAACAAACGCGCCTTTACGGGGACCCCTTCCCGCCGACTACCTGCTAGTTCCGTTCTTCAGGCTACTCCCTCTCCCCCTCCCTCTCCCCGTACAGCTAGGGATTCACTCCCTTCTGATGATGATATGTCCTTCACTTCTGCTGTGTCTACTGGTGCACTAGATGATGTTGATATGAGCACTGAGCAGCCAGGCACTGGGCAGTCAGACACAGGGCATTCAGGCAGTGGGCAGTCCGACAGTGGGACGTTTGACAGTGGGAAGTCCACCAGTGGGAAGTCCAACAGTGGAAATTCCAACAGTGGGACGTCCAACAGTGGGAAGCCCAACAGTGGAAAGTCCAACAGTGCGACGTCTAGGGATGGCCAGCCAGGCTCTGAGCACTCAGACTCTAAGCACCCTCCTTCCAAGGTCTCTCCTTCCAAGTCTAGTCTGAAACAAGCTACTCTTGCATTTCTTTCTGACACACCGTCTGCAGAGCGACATGCCCTGCGCAAGAAAGCCCTGGCTGCTGCCAACAAAGCTCACTCAGATTCCTTCCTCTGGTGCTTCTACGGTAAGGGGCCTTTTACTGGTCGTGCTTCCATTCCCACCCCTATCCACACTCTTCGTAAAACTCCAGCAGGATCCCGGCTATGGACTGGGTGTCCTAGTCCCACTCACTTCTTCAGCAAGAAAGATGGGAATGACAAGAAATCCATCCATGATGTCTGTCAGTCTGCCATCCCTCCAGCATATGCTCAAGCTTTTCCTGACAACCCTGAGTGGAGAACTGCTTCTGTGGAGTCCCTGGTTTCCCTTGCTTCTCTCTGCTTTCAAGCCTCTGCAGACTGGACCAAGCAACCTTCAGGCCATGCTCTGAAGAGATGTCTTATTGGTTTGGCCAAGATGTCTCCTGAGTGTTTTGATGACCTGTATTGTGAAGGTAACCTTTTGCCCAGCACTGAAGGAAGAGTTTGGTTGGCAGCCAATCAGGTGCTTGGCTCCCACTGGCATTTCAAGAAGAGACCTCCTACACCTGCGCCAACTGCAGTTGATGATGCTTCCACTTCCAAATCAGTGTCCTTTCTTCCTGGTGGTGGTGATGCTACTGTCTTGTCCTCCTCTGCTGGGCATTTCCTCCAACGCCGAGGGGTTTGCTCCAGTGATTCTAGAGCTCCAGTGGATGTCACTGCTGGCACCAAGTGTTCTCATAGTTCTTATGTCACTCTGTCCCTTCCAAGGTTGATGTCACAACGCCCTGGGGAACTGTATGATGAGCTGCTCAAGTCTCTCAAGGAAGCTTTGGATCTTCTATGGACTGTTGACAAGCGCCTGGTGTTGTATGTTTTTCCCTCGAGAGCCAGGCTCCACCCCAAGGCCAAGCCTGTTACCAAGTTTTGGACGACACTTCCTGACAGGAAGACCTTGGAATTGTATGTTGCTCAGCTCTGGCTTCGCAGTAGAACTGCTCCTCATCTACGCTTCTTTTTGGGACACAGTGCTTCCCTGGAGAAACTCTTTTCAGCACAATTGCTCCAGAGGCTCAGAGACCGTGACATGGACCTGAAATATGACCACATACAGGCCCCAGTTATTGTCACCTGTGGCTTTCTCCTTGGATCTTACATGCAGAGTTTTGATCTTGACCACTACAACGAATTGCTTCAGACTCATCCCAGGTTTCAGGCGTGTCCTATTGCTGTTATCAGGAAGAATATCAGCCTTGACAACTCCAGAACTCCTGATCCCAATCCGGTTCTGGCTGCTCATGTTTTATGTGATGCAACAAAGCGCGCCCAAACTGTTAAGCTCCTCAAAGCCCAGTTCAACCGTTGCAAACCTTCAGACATTGCCTCTTTACCTGATGGTAAATTCTACAAGTTTATTGAGACAGCTACCAATCCTTCTGACAGACCTCTTCCCCCCTCCAAGCTCAAGACTGTTCGCCAGGCTAAGCACCGCCAAGCCAAATTTATTGAGAGCCATGAAACTGCTCCTGTTTTGGGGGTAGTTGATCTTGATCTTCCAGTTGACTTGGGCCAAGGGCTGGGTTTGAAGACACTGCGCAGTGTGCTTCTGGGCATCAGAACACGTGACAATTGGTCATGGCCTCTTTTTCTTTCTGTTGATACCAGTTCATACCGAGGCGAGATCCTTGCTTTGTACAATATCACTACCAAGGCTGAAGCAATGGCCATGTTGTCTTTCCTGCCTATTATACTGGAAGCTCATTATGGTTCTTGTGTTAGACAATGGTTCTCTTCTGAGTGCTTGACTGAAATGGAAGCTTACCATTGGGATGCTGCTGTCAATTGTGTTGTGGAAACTGAACCTGCTGCAGATCCAATGCAGGATGACTCTCTTCCCTTTTTTGGTGATGGGGATGCACGAGATTGGGAACTTGTTGATGATGACTTGTCAGTTGACCTTGCCCCAGACCTCACTTTTGATCTGGATTTGCACTTTAACCTCCAAGCCCGTGCTGACAGTGGTGGTGGAGGCTTTGATGACTCTCAATCTATGGATACTTTAGCGACCGGCACTTCCAATCTCACTGATGTCCAGGCCTCAGCGCCTGCAGGTGCTGTTCCTCCTGGCGGTGATCCTACCCATGTGGCCAAGACTGATGCCTCCCCTGGTATCTCTCCTGTTGTTCCCCCTGAAGTTCCTGACCCTCCCCATGATGCCATGGCAGGTGACCTCCCTGTGGCCTCTCCTGAGTCCTCAACTGCAGTTCCTGCTGCCGGTGGTGGGGAAGATGCAGCCTCTGCATTGAGGCTTGGAGTTGCTGCAATTGCTTTCTCTTCCAGTCATGATGCTAGTGTCAGTGATTTGAGCCATGCCAATGTCTCCACCAAATCAGCTCCGGCAACTCTTTCTTCCGTGCGACAGACTCGGTTTCCTTCTGATCATGGTTAGCTCTTCTGATATGAGGTGTGATGGGATGCCTTTCAATCCAAATCCCATCAATGCTTCTCCTGTTTCTCCTTTTTCCCCCTCCGACTCTTCCCCTGTCCCTCATTTTGTCCAATTAACTCTTCATGGAGAATCTCTTGCTGCTAAGGATTCTGACACTTTTGGTCATTCCTTTCCTCAAGCTCCATCCTCTAACTCCACCATCATCACATTCCAAAACATTGGACCACAGCGCAGAGCTGCCTTTATGTCCATGTCCAAGCACAACGCCCGTCAATTTGTCAAGAGCAATGCCAGTGTGGCTCTTTTTGCTGAACATTGTTTGAATGAATCCAAACTCCTGCCCTGTGACCTTTTCAATCGGCGCATGAAGAATGTCAGTCCCTCAAGTTTTTCTTATCTTGCTAACAACAAGCATGAAGCTTCTGCCTGCTCTTGGCTTCAGCCTGGCGGTACAGGTTTTTCCATTGACCAGCTGTTCAGTTCCCACAAGATTGCACATGGAGCTGATCCATCTGGTCTTGGTAGATGGTCCTTTGTCAAGTTTCAGGGCAGGGATGGCTACAATGTCACCATGTTTTCTGCCTACTGCCCAGTTGAAAATGATAGGGATCTTGGCTCAGTCTGGAATCAACAGTACCGATACTTTCAGGCCGCTGAAAATCTTTTCAGTCCCAATCCATGCATTCTCTTTCACAGGGATTTGACTGCTGCCCTTCAGGTCTGCCTGGGTGCAGGTGATCAAGTCATTGTTGGGATTGACCAGAATGCTGATGTCAGGACTGATGGCTTGTCTTTTGAGCTCAAGGCTCTTGGTTTCAGAGATGCCATTCTTACCCTTCATAGTACGTCTTCTCCTCCTGCCACTCACAACCGAAACACTACCAGAACACCAATTGATGCCATTTGGGTCTCTGAGAATGTTGATGTTCTCAGGGCTGGGTATTGTCCCTTTGGAGGTGCCCATGGTATGGAATCTGACCATCGCATGCTCTGGATTGAGGTTTGTAATGGCAGCATCATGGGCACATATTTGCCACCTCCTGTGAGATTCTCTCTTTCCAAACTCCAGTCCTCCCATCCTCATCTGCGACAACGGTATTTCAAGCGAGTGAGGCACTGCTTTCTCAAGGCTGGAGTGTTTTCTCTCCAAGCTAAGCTGGAGCACCTACTGGCTCAGTTTCAGTCTGGGGATATTTCTGTGCGAACTGATCTCATCACCACATATGAAGTACTCCATGAAACCTCTACCTCTCTCAGGCTCTCTGTTGAACACAACCTCTGCCACACTAGAGCTGGTTTGGTTCCATGGTCACCTAAGCTGCAAGTCTATCGTGATACCATTGACTTTTGGCGACGTGTTGTTAAGTTGAGACAGGGTGTGTCCACCAGTCATACTGTTTTGAAAAGGTTGGCCTGCAAGCTTTCTCTCTACAAAGGAGAACACAGTGACCTTTCCAGTGCTCTCCTCCATCTGAAACAAGCTTACAAGCAATACCGGGCAGTGAAGAAATTGGCCCCCTCATGGAGAGACTCCTTCAATCAAGGCCTGGTGGATGCACTTCTTGCTGAAGGCAAGCCTCACAACCAGCATGCTTCTCAGATTCGTGCCAGGATGCGTAGGGAACGTCTTCAACGAGAGCTTGGTCTCGCTGCTCGGTCTATTCGGGGACGTGTCAACAAGTCAGCAGTCTTGCGCGCTATTGCAGTTGGCCATGATGGTGTTGAACAGGTCTTGGAGTCCCAGTCTACTATGGTACCAGCTATGGCTGCATCCAATGTCCGGCGTCAACAGCAGTGTCTTGGCACTCCTTCCATGACTCCCTCCTTCATTCAAGACTTTGGCTACCTAGGCACTGCCCATGCTGCTTCCCAAGTCCTTGATGGCACATACATCCCTCCTCCTGCCACTGACAAATACCTTTCTGAATTTCTTGCCTGTCTCAAAGTCCCTGACTCTATTCTGAGTTTGCCCCCCTTTGACTACTCAGTGTGTCCAGCTGACAATGCTGCTGCCTGGAAACACCAGAGGGAACGCACAGCAAGTGAACCTTCTTGTTTGAGTTTTGCCCACCACAAGGCTTTTGCCCTTGATCCCCAGTTGAACAAGTTTGACACTCTCCTGAGATCCGTCCCATTGATTGTTGGCTTCTCTCCTTCTGCTTGGCAGGTCATCACTGACGTTGAGATCTTCAAGAAACCTGGTGAATATAGAGTGGATAAGATGAGGCTTATTCAGCTGATGTCTCCTGAGTTCCAAATCAACAACAAGATGATTGGCAGACGCATTCTTGCCCATGCTGAACGTGCCAATGCCGTGGCTGTTGATCAACATGGAAGCAGGAAACACCACAAGGCCATCAACACCTGCCTGAACAAGAAGCTCATCTGTGATGTGTTGAGGCAGAAGCGCAGATCCGGTGCTGTTGCTATGAATGATGCTAAGGGCTGCTATGATAGGATCTCTCATCCCATTGCAGGTCTCACTCTCCAAAGCTTTGGGGTTCCTGCACATGTGTGTGAGGTTCTTTTGTCTACTTTGCAACTTGCCAAGCACCACATCAAAACTGGTTTTGGTCGGTCAGGTCCTGTGTATGGTGATGAACCTGTTCCTCTCAGTGGTTGTGGCCAAGGCAATGGTATTGGTCCAACTCTTTGGGCTTTGGTGTCAACAATTGTCTTCCGAATGATGCAACAGGCTGGGCATGGTGTCCATCTTATCACTTCATTGTCACTGCAACTTGTTTCTCTTGTGGGTTTTGCCTTTGTGGATGACACAGATTTGTTTTGTGCTGGCTCTGATTCCTCCACATCTGGTGAGGAATTAGCTGTTGACTTTCAGGCAGCTCTTGACCGGTGGGCTGGTGGGATTATTGCCACTGGTGGTGCTATTGAACCAGCAGCACAGCGCTTATGGACTAAGGCTCTTCAGACCTGTTTTCTTCCCCCCTGTCCACCCCCTGCAGCCAGGGCACTGGCTCCTTCTTTCCATCTTGGGCATTGGCTCTCTGCCCAGACAGCTTCTCTCTGGCCTTGGTTTTTGTCTCCATCCACCAACAGAATATTCTTCAAAACTTCTACTGGCTGGATTGTGAGCACCTCCCAGGGCAGGGGTAGATACAGGGTCACTTCTGAACTCATTTCTGACAAACCAGCCTGTGCTGATGTGCTTGTCTGCCCTGTTATTTGTGGACAAGTTGTCCGCGTTGTTGGGTCCTCTGCTTTTGTTTCCGAACCTCCTGACATGGATCCTCTGGAGTACAATCCATTTGATTCTCTTCCAGACTCCCCAGTAGATGCCTTTGATGCACTCTGTGCGTCTCCAAGAGTACTTCTCCACAAATATTCCCTACCACAGGCTGGCTGTCAGCACCTTGTTGATGCTATTGAGAGTGGTACTGCCAGTGCTGTATGTGATGGTTCATTTGATCCGGACCTTCTCAGAGGAACTTCTGCTTTCATTTTGTCACCCAATACCTCCACCAAGACTGCTTCATTGTTCCTCACTGGCTGTAATTTTGTCAGTGGATCCCCTGAGGATCAGTCATCCTACAGGAGTGAACTGGCGGGTATCATTGGAGTTCTCACCTGTTGCACTGCTCTGGTGAATCTTTTTGATATTGCTTCTGGCTCTATCACTATTGCTCTGGATGGTGACACAGCTCTCAAACAGGCTCAGGGATCTTGGCCTTTGGTTATTTCCCAGAAGTCTTTTGATTATGTTTATGTCATCAGAAACATGATTTCTGCCCTGCCAATCTCTGTGCACTTTCAGTGGGTTCAGGGCCATCAAGCTGGAATCTTTCTTGATTGGTGGGCCCTTCGCAATCATCAGGTTGACAGCATGGCAAAGGCCTTTCTCTCTGTTCATAGAGCTTCTGCCCATCACTATCCCAGACTTGTGTTTGAGGCTTGGGCATTTTCTCTCAATGGATGCAAGTGTTCAAGGTTTGATCAGATTGCTCTGCATGTTGCCATTTCTGGTCCTCCTCTTCTTAAATACTGGCAGACCCACCATGATATTCCCATTCCACAACCTGTTTTGAGTTCCATCCATTGGTGTGCCCATCTGTCTGCCTTCAAGCGATTACCTCCTGGCATGCAAAGGTGGTTTGTCAAGTTTGCTTCTGGATGCATTGGTGTTGGCAACCAACTCCTTCACTACCAGTATCAGGATCACTCCAGGTGCCCATTGTGTGATGCAGACAACGAGAAGGTTTCTCATGTGCTCTCCTGCAAGGACACTGGGGCAGTACAGCACAGTGTGTCAGCTTTCAAGGGACCACTGCAGAAGAGGCTTGAAGTTGAACAAACTGATCCATCATTGGTTGTTGCCATTGTGGATCTTCTCACCAGAGTTCGGAAGGGCCAGAACATTTATCCATCATCTTACTCACTTGCAATTGCGTCTGCTGTCAGGGCACAGAGGACTATTGGTTGGCACAACTGGCTTCTTGGTAGGTGGTCTCCTCGCTGGTACCAAATTCAGGCTGACTACTACTCCCACATTGGAAGCAAGCGCTCTCCCAAACGTTGGGCTACAGCTATCATCCATCAGTTCTTTCTTACCTCCTGGGATCTTTGGACCTACAGAAATGAACGACTCCATGGTCCTGGGGGTACCCTGGATGCTGAACAACACCAATCTCTTGATGCTTCCATCACTTCAGAATTGGCAATTGGTGCAGCTGGTGCACTTCCCCAGTCACACTCCCTGTTACAAACCCCTTTCCACGTCCTACAAGGTTACACCCTGACTGCCAAGCGGCAGTGGCTTGCAACCATCCACCTTGCAAGGAAGCAATATGCAGCGCCTGTCACACCAGTGCAGCCATACCAACAAGAGGCTGCTCTTCTCAGAGCCTGGCTTACTGGACCTCAGGGTTGATTACACTTTGTCCCTTGGTTTTGTCTTCTGTTCCTGCTTCTCATCCTGTCCCATCCCTTTTGATACTGGATCTTATCCCAATATCTTCATTCCCATTTCACTTTCTCTCAAGTCCCTCTTTTGTGGGACTTGTTTGTCCTTTTCCCTGCTTGATGTTCAAGGTTTGTTTGAAAATTTGTCGTTCTGCCACTTGGGGTCCTGACTCTATGATGGAGGCGACGTTAAAGTCTGGTTACAGACTGAGTAATTTAGTTTCACCTTTGGTGATTAAAGTTATTTAAATACGTATATTATTCTTATACAATTGACTTTTGGAGGCGTGTTGTTAAGTTGAGGCAGGGTGTGTCCACCAGTCATACTGTTTTGAAAAGGTTGGCCTGCAAGCTTTCTCTCTACAAAGGAGAACACAGTGATCTTTCCAGTGCTCTCCTCCATCTGAAACAAGCTTACAGGCAATACCGGGCAGTGAAGAAATTGGCCCCCTCATGGAGAGACTCCTTCAATCAAGGCCTGGTGGATGCACTTCTTGCTGAAGGCAAGCCTCACAACCAGAATGCTTCCCAGATTCGTGCCAGGATGCGCAGGGAACGTCTTCAAAGAGAGCTTGGTCTTGCTGCTCGGTCTATTCGGGGACGTGTCAACAAGTCAGCAGTCTTGCGAGCTATTGCAGTTGACCATGATGGTGTTGAACAGGTCTTGGAATCTCAGTCTACTATGGTACCAGCTATGGCTGAATCCAATGTCCGGCGTCAACAGCAGTGTCTTGGCACTCCTTCCATGACTCCCTCCTTCATTCAAGATTTTGGCTACCTAGGCACTGCCCAGGCTGCTACTCATGTTCTTGATGGCACATATAATCCTCCTCCTGCCACTGACAAATACCTTTCTGAATTTCTTTCCTGTCTCAAAGTCCCTGACTCTATACTGAGTTTGCCCCCCTTTGACTATTCAGTGTGTCCAGCTGACAATGCTGCTGCCTGGAAACGCCAGAGGGAACGCACAGCAAGTGAACCTTCTTGTTTGAGTTTTTCCCACCACAAGGCTTTTGCCCTTGATCCCCAGTTGAACAAGTTTGACACTCTCCTGAGATCTGTCCCATTGATTGTTGGCTTCTCTCCTTCTGCTTGGCAGGTCATCACTGATGTTGAGATCTTCAAGAAACCTGGTGAATATAGAGTGGATAAGATGAGGCTCATCCAGTTGATGTCTCCTGAGTTCCAAATCAACAACAAGATGATTGGCAGACGAATTCTTGCCCATGCTGAACGTGCCAATGCCGTGGCTGTTGATCAACATGGAAGCAGGAAACACCACAAGGCCATCAACACCTGCCTGAACAAGAAGCTCATATGTGATGTGTTGCGGCAGAAGCGCAGATCCGGTGCTGTTGCTATGAATGATGCCAAGGGCTGTTATGATAGGATCTCTCATCCGATTGCAGGTCTCACTCTCCAGAGCTTTGGGGTTCCTGCACATGTGTGTGAAGTTCTTCTGTCTACTCTGCAACATGCTAAGCACCACATCAAAACTGGTTTTGGTCGGTCCGGCCCTGTGTATGGTGATGAACCTGTTCCTCTCAGTGGCTGTGGCCAAGGCAATGGTATTGGTCCAACTCTTTGGGCTTTGGTGTCAACAATTGTCTTCCGAATGATGCAACAGGCTTGGCATGGTGTCCATCTTATCACTTCATTGTCACTGCAACTGGTTTCTCTTGTGGGTTTTGCCTTTGTGGATGACACAGATTTGTTTTGTGCTGGCTCTGATTCCTCCACATCCGGTGAGGACTTGGCTGTTGATTTTCAGGAAGCTCTTGACCGATGGACTGGTGGGATTATTGCCACTGGTGGTGCTATTGAACCTGCCAAATCTTTCTGTTATTTGATTGATTTCAAATGGAATGGATCCAGTTGGGACTATCGTTCCATTGCTGACATGCCCGGTGACTTCTCAGTTGCTGACAAAAATGGCAATCGAGCTACCCTGGATCGGTTTGAAGTTGACCATGCTGACAAGACCCTTGGGGTTTTTATCTCCATGGATGGCAATGAGGAAGCACAGATTGCTCACATGAAGTCCCAGTCTCAGTCTTTTGGCTCTCAACTCAAGGCTTCCAAGTGTGAGAAGCGCGCATCCCTTTACACCTTCGAGTATTCTTTCATGAAGTCTGTTGAATACCCCATGCCTGTCACGCAACTTGATGAGGCCACCTGGACAAAGATCATTCACCCAGCACTTGTTCCTGTGCTGAATAAAGCAGGGATGTCACGGACATTTCCCAGACATGTATTCTATGGTCCTTCCCTCTATCAAGGCTTTGGTTTCATTCATCCATACCTCCTCCAAGAGTTCAGTCATATTGCCACTCTCTTTCAGGAATCTGTCAGGTCCTCCCAAACTGGTCGGATTCTCAAGCTAACTGCTGAGTCTCTCCGGCTCAAACTTGGCATTCCTCTCCATCTTGGTGTCACACCATATCATCCTTTTGCTTCCTATGTCACTCCTTGCTGGTACAAACATGTGTGGAAGTTTTTCTCTGTTCACCCTGTGAGCTTGTTTGAAGACTTCCCAGATCTTCCCCTGCTACGTTCCAATGACTGCTATCTCATGCAAGCCTTTGTCAACGCTGGCTTCAGAGGTGCTGACTTGTCCCTATTGAATCACATGCGCATGTCACTCAAGGCTATCTCCCTTGCTGACATTTGTACTCCAGATGGGAAAAGACTCTCTCCCATGGCTTTCCAGCTGACATCCTCCAATCACTTGAGGGATCATCTTGACTGGCCGAGATGTCCCCCATCTTGGCCTCCAGCAGCACAGCGCTTATGGACTAAGGCTCTTCAGACCTGTTTTCTTCCCCCCTGTCCACCCCCTGCAGCCAGGGCATTGGCTCCTTCTTTTCACCTTGGGAATTGGCTCTCTCCCCAGACAGCTTCTCTTTGGCCTTGGTTTTTGTCTCCATCCACCAACAGAATATTCTTCAAAACTTCTACTGGCTGGATTGTGAGCATCTCCCAAGGCAGGGGCAGATACAGGGTCACTTCTGAAACCATTTCTGACAAACCAGCCTGTGCTGATGTGCTTGTTTGCCCTGTTATTTGCGGCCAAGTTGTACGCGTTGTTGGGTCCTCAGCCTTTGTTTCTGAACCTCCTGACATGGATCCTCTGGAGTACAATCCATTTGATTCTCTTCCAGACTCCCCAGTAGATGCCTTTGATGCACTCTGTGAGTCTCCAAGGGTACTTCTCCACAAATATTCCCTACCACAGGCTGGCTGTCAGCACCTTGTTGATGCCATTCAGAGTGGTACTGCCAGTGCTGTCTGTGATGGTTCATTTGATCCGGACCTTCTCAGAGGAACTTCTGCTTTCATTCTGTCACCCAATACCTCCACCAAGTCTGCTTCATTGTTCCTCACTGGCTGTAATTTTGTCAGTGGATCCCCTGAGGATCAATCATCCTATAGGAGTGAACTGGCAGGTATCATTGGAGTTCTCACCTGTTGCACTGCTCTGGTGAGTATCTTTGATATTGCTTCTGGCTCTATCACCATTGCTCTGGATGGTGACACAGCTCTCAAACAGGCTCAGGGATCTTGGCCATTGGTTATTTCCCAGAAGTCTTTTGATTATGTTTATGTCATCAGAAACATGATTTCTGCCCTGCCAATCTCTGTGCACTTTCAGTGGGTTCAGGGACATCAAGCTGGAATCTTTCTTGATTGGTGGGCCCTTTGCAATCATCAGGTTGACAGTATGGCCAAGGCATTTCTCTCTGTCCATAGAGCTTCTGCCCATCACTATCCCAGACTTGTGTTTGAGCCCTGGGCCTTTTCTCTAAATGGATGCAAGTGTTCAAGGTTTGATCAGAATGCTTTGCATGTTGCTATTTCTGGTCCTCCTCTTCTTAAATATTGGCAGACCACAATTTTGCGACGCGCGATTTTGTCCGACGTTCCGATGTTCCAGTACTTAAAACACGTATATTTCTACACAACTTTCCCCTTTGATATCTCACTCACTTCTAAAGCTCCTACAACAAAACCAAGCACTACACCTATTAACCGAGACCTCCCCTATCTGATTCTGCTGTTTGTTTGGCTGCTCCTTGCTTCCTTTGGTTGCTTTGGTTCCTTGTTTCCTGTCGGTCGGTCGGTCGGCAAGCAACACGACCGAAAACAAGGACACATAATTTTCTACAGCAATTGCAGTACTAATTTCTACAGCAGCTCTGCTTCAGTTCCGCTTTGTCTCCGAGCTCGGTTTGTTTTTTTGATCTGTTTTCAAGCCATATTTTTATTTAACGCTATACAGTCTTCCAAGCCCCATAAGTGATACCCACTTAACGTTCTACATTCTTCAAGGTTGAACCTACTTAACGTTCTACATTCTTCAAGATCGAACACATATACACCCCCCTTCTAGAAGGTTCCTACTCGCTGATCCCTAAGAATCTGCAAGTTCGCGCAAGCATATCTTCCAGTTCCCCTTTATTTTCAAGCCAATTGCCCCCTGCTCTTACTAGTGTCAATCACTTAAGAGCTACCCTGTTTCCTAGCCAAGCCCCCCAGTCCCTAAGTGTTTTCGCTTAAGGCTCCCCCTTTTCAAGCCAAGACCAACTGATCCCTAAGTACCTCCTACTTATTGCACTCTTGTTTCCAAGACTACAGCTACTACAGCCCCTTGTTTTCAAGACTACAATTTCCCTGGTCCCTAAGTGTTCACGAGTTCCCGGATCCCTAAGTGTTTTTGCTATTAAGCAACCCCAACTTGAACTTCAAGTGTGACCCTGTTTTCAAGACACAAGCCCTCCCCTGGTCCCTAGGTGTTTCGACTAAAGCCCCTGTTTTCAAGCAAGCAGCTTCCCTGGTCCCTAAGTGTCTCGCTCAAGGTCCCTGTTTTCAAGCCAATTGCCCCCGGATACTGTTTCCACTGCTTCCCTGATCCCTAAGTGCCTCGCTCAAGGTCCCTGTTTTCAAGCCAATTGCCCCTGGATACTGTTTCCACTTATAAGTACTTGCGAGTTTGAACTTCAAGTTCCCTCCTGAGCCTTTTAAGTGTGCCCTGCCATTGATCTCCCCTGGTCCCTAAGTTTTCCTACTAAAGCCCCTGTTTTCAAGCAAGCAGCTTCCCTGGTTTAATTGCCTCGCTCAAGGTCTTTGAATCAAGCCAGTTTGTTTCTACACGATTTGCAGTGGTCTACTGGAGTTTCTAAATTCTGTAACTCCAGAGCACCTCTGTGGGTTTCCAACGTGACTCTTCTGGTAGTGCTCCAGTCTTTTCTTTTGGTTCGAGTGGAATTTTTCCTTGTCCAGACCAACATTGGACCTGTTGTTGCTGCTGTACCCTGTTTCCCAGCATACAACCTGGTGCTTCTCCTGCCCTGGCCTTTGCCCTCAACCGGTGCTTCTCCTGCCCCGGCCTTTTTTCATTACCTGGCACTTGCATATCCAAGAGGCGTGTCTGCTGTTGGTCCATCACCCAACTGCTTGCTTTTCAGTTGTTGCTTTGCTCTCAACTGGTGCTTCTCCTGTCCCGGCCTTTGCCCTCACCCGGTGCTTCTCCTGCTCCGGCCTTTGTCTTCCATCGGAGCTTCTCCTGCCCCGGCCTTGGTCATCAACCGGTGATTCTCCTGCCCCGGCCTTTGTCATCACCTGGCACTTGCACATCCAAGAAGCGTGACTGCTGTTGGTTCAGCCCCCACTTGCTTGCTTCTCAGCTGTTGTTTGCACTCAACCGGTGCTTCTCCTGCCCCGTCCTTTGTCATCAACCGGTGCTTCCCTTGCCCCGGCCTTTGTCATCAACCGGTGCTTCTTCTGCCCCGGCCTTTGCCTTCAACCTGTGCTTCTCCTACCCCGGCCTTTGTCATCACCTGGCACGTGCACATCCAAGAGGCGTGTCTGCTGTTGGTCCAACTCCCAACTGCTTGCTTTTCAGTTGTTGCTTTGCTCTCAACTGGTGCTTCTCCTGCCCCGGCCTTTGTCATCAAACGGTGTTTCACCTGCTCCGGCCTTTGTCATCCACCGGTGCTTCTTCTGCCCCGGCCTTTGCATTCAACCGGTGCTTCTCCTGCCCCGGCCTTTGTCATCACCTGGCACTTGCACATCCAAGAGGCGTGTCTGCTGTTGGTCCAACACCCGACTGCTTGCTTTTCAGTTGTTGCTTTGCTCTCAACTGGTGCTTCTCCTGCCCCGGCCTTTGTCATCAAACGGTGCTTCTCCTGCCCCGGCCTTTGTCTTCAACCGGTGCTTTTTCTGCCCCAGCCTTTGCCTTCAACCGGTGCTTCTCCTGCCCCGGCCTTTGTCATCCCCTGGCACTTGCACATCCAAGAGGTGTGTCCGCTGTTGGTCCAGCACCCAATTGCTTGCTCTTCAGCTGTTGATTGCCCTCAACCGGTGCTTCTCCTGCCCCGGCCTTTGTCATCAACCGGTGCTTCTCCTGCCCCGGCCTTTGTCATCAACCGGTGCTTCCCCTGCCCCGGCCTTTGTCATCAACCGGTGCTTCCCCTGCTTCGGCCTTTGTCATCACCTGGCACTTGCACATCCAAGAGCTCCGGCCTTTGTCCTCACCTGGCACTTGCACATCCAAGAGGCGTGTCTGCTGTTGGTCCAACACCCAATTGCCTGCTTTTCAGTTGTTGCTTTGATCTCCACCGGTGCTTCTCCTGCCCCGACCTTTGCCCTCAACCGCAGCTGGTGTCTCTGCCCTCGGTGCAATGCCTCCCCCTCCCACTAAGGGGTGGCCCACCTCCCAAACAGCTTCCCGAAAGAAAAGATCCTCCACACCTCCTTCTTCTGCTAGGTCTGCCTCTGGGACTCGGTCTAACAAGCGCCCATTTGTGCAAAAGACCCCTCCACGACATTCTCGTGTCACCTCTGCTCTTACTACTCCCTCCCCTACTCTTGATACCAGATCATCCTCTTCCTCTGCCTCATCATCCTCTTCATCCTCTTTGCATGGGTCTTCTGTTGATGATATGTCTTCATCTTCTTCTGAGTCCTCATCTGCAGGTGTGCTTTCTGATGTTGATATGCTTGGCACTGAACCTGCTCCAGGGGATTCCTTGAAGACTTCTTCTTCTGCAGGTGTGCTCTCTGATGTTGAGATGCTTGGCACTGGATCTGCGCCAGGGGAATCTGCACCAGGGGAATCTGCACCAGGGGATTCCTTGCAAACTTCTTCTCTGTCAACAGCTTCTCAACTAGGCTCCCAGTCAGGTCCTCCGCAGTCGGGTACTCTGTCAGGATCTCAGTCGTCAGATCCTTTGTTGTCAGACCCCAAGCTGATCAGCTCCCAGTCCTCAGGCTCCCAGCAGCAGGGCTCCCAGCTGCCAGGCCAACAGATGTCCAGACACACACCAAAGGGCTCTGGGACCTCAGGCAAGGTCCCTGCTTCCTCCATCCTCAAGCAATCCACTCTTGCCTTTTCCTCTGCCCAGAAAGCTGATCCCTCTCAGCAGCAAGCACGACAATCCCAACGCCAGGAGGCTTTGGCTGCTGCCAACAGGGCTCATTCCGCTTCCTTCTTCTGGTGTTTTTATGGTAAGGGTCCCTGTTCTGGCAAGTCTCCTATACCATCTGCAATTCATGCCTTTCGACAATCTCCAACTGGTAAACGGTTATGGGCTGGGTGTCCAAGCCCTACACACTTTTTCAGCAAGAAGGAGGGTACAGACAAAAAATCCATCCATGATATTTGCAGGACTGCCATCCCTCCTGTTTATTCTCAGGTTTTTCCGGACACTCCAGACTGGCGCAATGCCACTGTAGATTCCTTGGCCTCTCTTGCCTCTGCTTGCTTTCAAGGCTCTGCCCCAGCCTGGACCAAGCAACCACCTGGCCAGGCTCTGAAGAAATGTCTTATTGGTTTGGTCAAGATGTCTCCTGAGTGTTTTGATGACCTGTATTGTGAGGGCAACCTTTTGCCTAGCACTGAAGGCAAAGTATGGTGGGCAGCCAATCAGGTGCTTGGTTCTCATTGGCATTTCAAGAAGCGACCTCCTACACCTGCGCCACCAGTGGCTGATGATGCTTCCACTTCCAAATCTTCCCCTTCCAAATCAGTGTCCTTTCTTCCTGGTGGTGGTGATGCTACTGTCTTGTCCTCCTCTGCTGGGCATTTCCTCCAACGCCGAGGGGTTTGCTCCAGTGATTCTAGAGCTCCAGTGGATGTAACTGCTGGAACCAAGTGTTCTCATAGTTCTTATGTCACTCTGTCCCTTCCAAGGTTGATGTCACAACACCCTGGGGAACTATATGATGAGCTGCTCAAGTCTCTCAAGGAAGCTTTGGATCTTCTATGGACTGTTGACAAGCGCCTGGTGTTGTATGTTTTTCCCTCAAGAGCCAGGCTCAACCCCAAGGCCAAGCCTGTTACCAAGTTTTGGACGACACTTCCTGACAGGAAGACCTTGGAATTGTATGTTGCTCAGCTCTGGCTTCGCAGCAGAACTGCTCCTCATCTACGCTTCTTTTTGGGACACAGTGCTTCCCTGGAGAAACTCTTTTCAGCACAATTGCTCCAGAGGCTCAGAGACCGTGACATGGACCTGAAATATGACCACATACAGGCCCCAGTTATTGTCACCTGTGGCTTTCTCCTTGGATCTTACATGCAGAGTTTTGATCTTGACCACTACAACGAATTGCTTCAGACTCATCCTAGGTTTCAGGCATGTCCTATTGCTGTTATCAGGAAGAATATCAGCCTTGACAACTCCAGAACTCCTGATCCCAATCCTGTTCTGGCTGCACATGTTTTATGTGATGCTACAAAGCGCGCCCAAACTGTTAAGCTCCTCAAAGCCCAGTTCAATCGGTGCAAACCTTCAGACATTGCCTCTCTCCCTGATGGTAAATTCTACAAGTTTATTGAGACAGCTACCAATCCTTCTGACAGACCTCTTCCCCCCTCCAAGCTCAAGACTGTTCGCCAGGCTAAGCACCGCCAAGCTAAATTTATTGAGAGCCATGAAACTGCTCCTGTTCTGGGGGTAGTTGATCTTGATCTTCCAGTTGACCTGGGCCAAGGGCTGGTTTTGAAGACACTGCGCAGTGTGCTTCTGGGTATCAGAACCCGTGACAATTGGTCATGGCCTCTTTTTCTTTCTGTCGATACCAGTTCATACCGAGGCGAGATCCTTGCTTTGTACAATATCACTACCAAGGCTGAAGCAATGGCCATGTTGTCTTTCCTGCCTATTATACTGGAAGCTCATTATGGTTCTTGTGTTCGACAATGGTTCTCTTCTGAGTGCTTGACTGAAATGGAAGCCTACCATTGGGATGCTGCTGCCAATTGTGTTGTGGAAACTGAACCTGCTGCAGATCCATTGCAGGATGACTCTCTTCCCTTTTTTGGTGATGGGGATGCAAGAGATTGGGAACTTGTTGATGATGACTTGTCAGTTGACCTTGCCCCAGACCTTACCTTTGATCTGGATCTGCACTTTAACCTCCAAGCCCGTGCTGACAGTGGTGGTGGCGGATTTGATGACTCTCAATCCATGGATACTTTAGCAACCGGTACTTCCAATCTCACTGATGTCCAGGCTTCAGCGCCTGCAGGTGGTGTTCCTACTGGAGGTGATCCTTCCAATGTTGCCAAGGCTGATGCCTCTCCTGGTATTCCTCCTGAAGTTCCCCCTGCAGTTCCTGACCCTCCCCAGAATGCCATGGCTGGTGACCTCCCTGTGGCCTCTCCTGATTCCTCAACTGCAGTTCCTGCTGCCGGTGGTGGGGAAGACGCAGCCTCTGCATTGAGGCTTGGAGTTGCTGCAATTGCATTCTCCTCCAGCCATGATGCTAGTGTCAGTGATTTGAGCCATGCCAATGTTTCCACCAAATCAGCTCCGGCAACTCTTCCATCCCTGCGACAGACTGGGTTTCCTTCTGATCATGGTTAGCTCTTCTGGTATGAGGTTTGATGGGATGCCTTCCACTCCAAATCCTATCAATGCTTCTACTGTTTCTCCCTTTTCCTCCTCCGCCTCTTCCCCTGTCTCTCATTTTGTCCAATTAACTCTTCATGGAGACTCTCTTGCTGCTAAGGATTCTGACAGTTTTGGTCACTCCTTCCCTCAAGCTCCATCCTCTAACTCCACCATCATCACTTTCCAAAACATTGGACCACAGCGCAGAGCTGCCTTTATGTCCATGTCCAAGCACAACTCCCGTCAATTTGTCAAGAGCAATGCCAGTGTGGCTCTTTTTGCTGAACATTGTTTGAATGAATCCAAACTCCTGCCATGTGATCTTTTCAATCGGCGCATGAAGAATATCAGTCCCTCAAGTTTTTCCTATCTTGCCAACAACAAGCATGAAGCTTCTGACTGTTCATGGCTTCAGCCTGGTGGTACAGGGTTTTCCATTGATCAACTGTTCAGTTCCCACAAGATTGCCCATGGGGCTGATCCTTCTGGTCTTGGGAGATGGTCCTTTGTCAAGTTTCAGGGCAGGGATGGTTACACTGTCACTATGTTTTCTGCTTACTGCCCTGTTGAAAATGACAGGGACCTTGGTTCCGTCTGGAATCAACAGTACCGATACTTTCAAGCAGCTGAAAATCTTTTCAGTCCCAACCCATGCATTCTCTTTCACAGGGATTTGACTGCTGCCCTTCAGGTCTGTCTGGGTGCAGGTGACCAGGTCATTCTTGGGATTGATCAAAATGCTGATGTTCGGACTGATGGCTTGTCTTTTGAGCTCAAGGCTCTTGGTTTCAGAGATGCCATTCTTACCCTTCATAGTCAGTCTTCTCCTCCTGCCACTCACAACCGCAACACTACCAGAACACCAATTGATGCCATTTGGGTCTCTGAGAATGTTGATGTTCTCAGGGCTGGGTATTGTCCCTTTGGTGGCGCCTATGGTATGGAATCGGACCACAGAATGCTTTGGATTGAAGTCTGTAATTGCAGCCTCATGGGAAAACACCTGCCACCTCCCGTGAGCTTCTCTCATTCCAAACTCCAGTCCTCCCACCCTCATCGGCGCCAACGGTATTTCAAGCGTGTCAGGCACAGCTTTCTCAAGGCTGGAGTGTTTTCTCTCCAAGCTACGCTGGAACACCTCCTGGCTCAGTTTCAGTCTGGGGATATTTCTGTGCGCGCTGATCTCATCACCACATATGAAGTCCTCCATGAAACCTCCACCTCTCTCAGGCTCTCTGTTGAACAAAACCTTTGCCACACAAGAGCTGGTCTGGTTCCATGGTCCCCGAAGCTGCAAGTCTATCGTGATACAATTGACTTTTGGCGGCGTGTTGTTAAGCTGAGACAGGGTGTGTCCACCAGTCATACTGTTTTGAAAAGGCTGGCATGCAAGCTTTCTCTCTACAAAGGGGAACACTGTGATCTTTCCAGTGCTGTCCTCCACCTGAAACAAGCTTACAGGCAATACCGGGCAGTGAAAAAATTGGCCCCCTCTTGGAGAGACTCCTTCAATCAAGGCCTGGTGGATGCACTTCTTGCTGAAGGCAAACCTCACAACCAGAATGCTTCCCAGATTCGTGTCAGGATGCGCAGGGAACGTCTTCAAAGAGAGCTTGGCCTTGCTGCTAGGTCTATTCGGGGACGTGTCAACAAGTCAGCTGTCTTGAGAGCTATTGCAGTTGGCCCTGATGGTGCTGAACAGGTCTTGGAGTCCCAGTCCACTATGGTTCCAGCTATGGCTGAATCCAATGTCCGGCGTCAACAGCAGTGTCTTGGCACTCCCTCCATGACTCCCTCCTTCATTCAAGATTTTGGCTACCTCGGCACAGCCCATGCTTCTGCTCAAGTTCTTGATGGCACATATAATCCTCCTCCTGCCACTGACAAATACCTGTCTGAATTTCTTTCTTGTCTCAAAGTCCCTGCCTCTATTCTGAGTTTGCCTCCCTTTGACTATTCAGTGTGTCCAGCTGACAATGCTGCTGCCTGGAAACACCAGAGGGAACGCACAGCAAGTGAACCTTCTTGTTTGAGTTTTGCCCACCACAAGGCTTTTGCCCTTGATCCCCAGTTGAACAAGTTTGACACTCTACTGAGATCAGTCCCATTGATTGTTGGCTTCTCTCCTTCTGCCTGGCAGGTCATCACGGATGTTGAGATATTCAAGAAACCTGGTGAATATAGAGTGGATAAGATGAGGCTCATCCAGTTGATGTCTCCTGAGTTCCAAATCAACAACAAGATGATTGGCAGACGCATTCTTGCCCATGCTGAACGTGCCAATGCAGTGGCGGTTGATCAACATGGAAGCAGGAAACACCACAAGGCCATCAATACCTGCTTGAACAAGAAGCTCATCTGTGATGTGTTGAGGCAGAAGCGCAGATCCGGTGCTGTTGCTATGAATGATGCCAAGGGCTGTTATGATAGAATCTCTCATCCCATTGCAGGTCTCACTCTCCAGAGCTTTGGGGTTCCTGCACATGTGTGTGAAGTTCTTCTGTCTACTCTGCAACATGCTAAGCACCACATCAAAACTGGTTTTGGTCGGTCAGGTCCTGTGTATGGTGATGAACCTGTTCCTCTCAGTGGTTGTGGCCAAGGCAATGGTATTGGTCCAACTCTTTGGGCTTTGGTGTCAACAATTGTCTTCCGAATGATGCAACAGGCTGGGCATGGTGTCCATCTTATCACTTCTTTGTCACTGCAACTGGTTTCTCTTGTGGGTTTTGCCTTTGTGGATGACACAGATTTGTTTTGTGCTGGCTCTGATTCCTCCACATCTGGTGAGGAATTAGCTGTTGACTTTCAGGAAGCTCTTGACCGGTGGGCTGGTGGGATTATTGCCACTGGTGGTGCTATTGAACCTGCCAAATCCTTCTGTTATTTGATTGATTTCAAATGGAATGGATCCAGTTGGGACTATCGCTCCATTGCTGACATGCCCGGTGACTTCTCTGTTGCTGATAAGAATGGCAATCAAGCTACCCTGGATCGTTTTGAAGTTGACCATGCTGACAAGACCCTTGGGGTTTTTATCTCCATGGATGGCAATGAGGAAGCACAGATTGCTCACATGAAGTCACAGTCTCAGTCTTTTGGCTCTCAGCTCAAGGCTTCCAAGTGTGAGAAGAGGGCATCCCTCTACACATTCAAGTATTCTTTCATGAAGTCTGTTGAATACCCCATGCCTGTCACGCAACTTGATGAGGCCACTTGGACTAAGATAATTCACCCAGCTCTTGTTCCTGTGCTGAATAAAGCAGGGATGTCACGGACATTTCCCAGACATGTGTTCTATGGTCCTTCCCTCTATCAAGGCTTTGGTTTCATTCACCCCTACCTCCTCCAAGAGTTCAGTCATATTGCCACCCTCTTTCAGGAATCTGTCAGGTCCTCCCAAACTGGTAGGATTCTCCGGCTAACTGCTGAGTCTCTACGGCTCGAACTTGGCATTCCTCTCCATCTTGGTGTCACACCATATCATCCTTTTGCTTCCTATGTCACTCCTTGCTGGTACAAACATGTGTGGAAGTTTTTCTCTGTTCACCCTGTGAGCTTGTTTGAAGACTTCCCAGATCTTCCCCTGCTACGTTCCAATGACTGCTATCTCATGCAAGCCTTTGTCAACGCTGGCTTCAGAGGTGCTGACTTGTCCCTCTTGAATCACATGCGCATGTCACTCAAGGCTATTTCCCTTGCTGACATTTGTACTCCAGATGGGAAGAGACTCTCTCCCATGGCTTTCCAGCTGATATCCTCCAATCACTTGAGGGATCATCTTGACTGGCCGAGATGTCCTCCATCTTGGCCTCCAGCAGCAAAGCGCTTATGGACTAAGGCACTTCAGACCTGTTTTCTTCCCCCCTGTCCACCCCCCGCAGCCAGGGCACTGGCTCCTTTTCATCTTGGGCATTGGCTCTCTCCCCAGACAGCTTCTCTTTGGCCTTGGTTTTTGTCTCCATCCACCAACAGAATATTCTTCAAAACTTCTACTGGCTGGACTGTGAGCACCTCCCAGGGCAGGGGCAGATACAGGGTCACTGCTGAAATCCTTTCTGACAAACCAGCCTGCGCTGATGTGCTTGTCTGCCCTGTTATTTGTGGCCAAGTTGTCCGCGTTGTCGGGTCTTCAGCCTTTGTTTCTGAACCTCCTGACAAGGATCCTCTGGAGTACAATCCATTTGATTCTCTTCCAGACTCCCCGGCAGATGCCTTTGACGCACTCTGTGCGTCTCCAAGGGTACTTCTCCACAAATATTCCCTACCACAGGCTGGCTGTCAGCACATTGTTGATGCTATCCAGAGTGGTACTGCCAGTGCTGTCTGCGATGGTTCATTTGATCCGGAACTTCTCAGAGGAACTTCTGCTTTCATCCTGTCACCCAATACCTCCACCAAGTCTGCTTCATTGTTCCTCACTGGCTGTAATTTTGTCAGTGGATCCCCTGAGGATCAGTCATCCTATAGGAGTGAACTGGCAGGTATCATTGGGGTTCTCACCTGTTGCACTGCTCTGGTGAGTATCTTTGATATTGCTTCTGGCTCTATCACCATTGCTCTGGATGGTGACACAGCTCTCAAACAGGCTCAAGGATCTTGGCCATTGGTTATTTCCCAGAAGTCTTTTGATTATGTTTATGTCATCAGAAACATGATTTCTGCCCTGCCAATCTCTGTGCACTTTCAGTGGGTTCAGAGCCATCAATCTGGAATCTTTCTTGATTGGTGGGCACTTCGCAATCATCAGGCTGACAGCATGGCCAAGGCATTTCTCTCTGTCCATAGAGCTTCTGCCCATCACTATCCCAGACTTGTGTTTGAGCCCTGGGCATTTTCTCTCAATGGATGCAAGTGTTCAAGGTTTGATCAGAATGCTCTGCATGTTGCCATTTCTGGTCCTCCTCTTCTTAAATATTGGCAGACCCACCATGATATCCCCATTCCACAACCTGTTTTGGGTTCCATCCATTGGTGTGCCCATCTGTCTGCCTTCAAGCGACTCCCTCCTGGCATGCAAAGGTGGTTTGTCAAGTTTGCTTCTGGATGCATTGGTGTTGGCAACCAACTCCTTCACTACCAGTATCAGGATCACTCCAGGTGCCCATTGTGTGATGCAGACAACGAGAAGGTTTCTCATGTGCTCTCCTGCAAGGATCCTGGGGCTGTCAGGCACAGTGTGTCGGCCTTCACGGGACCACTGCAGAAGAGGCTTGAAGTTGAACAAACTGATCCATCATTGGTTGCTGCCATTGTGGATCTTCTCACAAGAGTTCGGAAGGGCCAGAGAATTTATCCATCATCCTACTCCCTTGCAATTGCTTCTGCTGTCAGGGCACAGAGGACAATTGGTTGGCACAACTGGCTTCTTGGTAGGTGGTCTCCTCGCTGGTATCAAATCCAGGCTGACTACTACTCCCACATTGGAAGCAAGCGCTCTCCCAAACGTTGGGCTACAGCTATCATCCATCAGTTCTTTCTTACCTCCTGGGATCTTTGGACTTATAGGAATGAACGACTCCATGGTCCTGGGGGTACCCTTGATGCTGAACAACACCAATCTCTTGATGCTTCCATCACCTCTGAATTGGCAATTGGTGCAGCTGGTGCACTTCCCCAGTCACACTCCCTGTTACAAACCCCTTTCCAAGTCCTACAAGGTTACACCCTGACTGCCAAGCGGCAGTGGCTTGCAACCATCCACCTTGCAAGGAAGCAGTATGCAGCGCCTGTCCCACCAGTGCAGCCATACCAACAAGAGGCTGCTCTTCTCAGAGCCTGGCTTACTGGACCTTAGGGTTGATTACACTTTTTACCTTGGTTTTGTCTTATGTTCCTGCTTCTTATCCTGTCCCATCCCTTTTGATACTGGACCTTATCCCAATATCTCCATTCCCATCTCACTTTCTCTCAAGTCCCTATTTTGTGGGACTTGTTTGTCTTTTTCCCTGCTTGATGTTCAAGGTTTGTTTGAAAATTTGTCGTTCTACCACTTGGGGTCCTGACTCTATGATGGAGGCGACGTTAAAGTCTGGTTACAGACTGAGTAATTTAGTTTCACCTTTGGTGATTAAAGTTATTTAAATACGTATATTATTATTCTTAAATATTGGCAGACCCACCATGACATCCCCATTCCACAACCTGTTCTGAGTTCCATCCATTGGTGTGCCCATCTGTCTGCCTTTAAGCGTCTACCTCCTGGCATGCAAAGGTGGTTTGTCAAATTTGCTTCTGGATGCATTGGTGTTGGCAACCAACTCCTTCACTACCAGTATCAGGATCACTCCAGGTGCCCATTGTGTGATGCAGACAACGAGAAGGTTTCTCATGTGCTCTCCTGCAAGGACACTGGGGCAATACAGCACAGTGTGTCAGCTTTCAAGGGACCACTGCAGAAGAGGCTTGAAGTTGAACAAACTGATCCATCATTGGTGGCTGCCATTGTGGATCTTCTCACCAGAGTTCGGAAGGGCCAGAACATTTATCCATCCTCCTACTCACTTGCAATTGCTTCTGCTGTCAGGGCACAGAGGACAATTGGTTGGCACAACTGGCTTCTTGGTAGGTGGTCTCCTCGCTCGTACCAAATCCAGGCTGACTACTACTCCCACATTGGAAGCAAGCGCTCTCCCAAACGTTGGGCTACAGCTATCATCCATCAGTTCTTTCTTACCTCCTGGGATCTTTGGACCTACAGAAATGAACGACTCCATGGTCCTGGGGGTACCCTCGATGCTGAACAACACCAATCTCTTGATGCTTCCATCACTTCAGAATTGGCAATTGGTGCAGCTGGTGCACTTCCCCAGTCACACTCCCTTTTGCAAACCCCTTTCCAAGTCCTACAAGGTTACACCCTGACTGCCAAGAGGCAGTGGCTTGCAACCATCCACCTTGCCAGGAAGCAGTATGCAGCGCCTGTCCCACCAGTGCAGCCATACCAACGAGAGGCTGCTCTCCTCAGAGCCTGGCTTACTGGACCTCAGGGTTGATTCCAATTTGTACCTTGGTTTTGTCTTCTGTTCCTGCTTCTCATCCTGTCATTTACCTTTTGATACTGGTTTATCCCACTATCTTCCTTCCCATCTCACTTTCTCTCAAGTCCCTATTTTGTGGGACTTGTTTGTCTTTTCCCTGCTTGATGTTCAAGGTTTGTTTGAAAATTTGTTGTTCTGCCACTTGGGGTCCTGACTCTATGATGGAGGCGACGTTAAAGTCTGGTTACAGACTGAGTAATTTAGTTTCACCGTTGGTGATTAAAGTTATTTAAATACGTATATTATTATTAGACAATGGTTCTCTTCGGATTTCTTGACTGAAATGGAGGCTTACCATTGGGATGCAGATGCCAATTGTGTTGTGGAAACTGCACCTGCTGCAGATCCAATGCAGGATAACTCCCTTCCCTTTTTTGGTGACGGTGATGCCAGAGATTGGGAGCTTGTTGATGATGACTTGTCAGTTGACCTTGCCCCAGACCTCACTTTTGATCTGGATTTGCACTTTAACCTCCAAGCCCGTGCTGACAGTGGTGGTGGTGGCTTTGATGACTCCCAATCCATGGATACTTTAGCGACCGGCACTTCCAACCTCACTGCTGTCCAGGCTTCACCGCCTGCAGGTGCTGCTCCTCCTGGAGGTGATCCTCCCAATGCTGCAAAGGCTGGTGCCTCCCCTGGTGTATCTCCTGATGTCCCACCTGCAGTTCCTGATCCTCCCAACACTGCCATGGCTGGTGCCTCCCCTGTGGCCTCTCCTGCTATCTCACCTGCAGTTCCTTCTGTCCCGCCTTCTGGTTTGCCTGGTGGTGAGGAAGATGCAGCCTCTGCTTTGAGGGTTGGAGTTGCTGCTATTGCATTCTCCTCCAGCCATGATGCTAGTGTCAGTGATTTGAGCCATGCCAATGTCTCCACCAAATCAGCTCCGGCAACTCTCTCTTCCGAGCGACAGACTCGGTTTCCTTCTGATCATGGTTAGCTCTTCTGGTATGAGGTTTGATGGGATGCCTTCCAATCCAAATCCCATCAATGCTTCTACTGTTTCTCCCTTTTCCTCCTCCGACTCTTCCCCTGTCCCTCATTTTGTCCAATTAACTCTTCATGGAGACTCTCTTGCTGCTAAGGATTCTGACAGTTTTGGTCATTCCTTTCCCCAAGCTCCATCATCTAATTCCACCATTATCACCTTCCAAAACATTGGACCCCAACGTAGAGCTGCCTTTATGTCCAGGTCCCGGAACAACTCCCGTCAATTTGTCAAGAGCAAAGCTGGTGTGGCGCTTTTTGCTGAACATTGTTTGAATGAATCCAAACTCCTTCCCTGTGATCTTTTCAATCGGCGCATGAAGAATGTCTGTCCTTCAAGTTTTTCCTATCTTGCCAACAACAAGCATGAAGCTTCTGAATGCACATGGCTTCAGCCTGGAGGCACAGGTTTTTCCATTGACCAATTGTTCAGTTCCCACAAGGTTGCTCATGGGGCTGATCCTTCCGGTCTTGGAAGATGGTCCTTTGTCAAGTTTCAGGGCAGGGATGGCTACCCTGTCACCATGTTTTCTGCCTACTGCCCGGTTGAAAATGATAGGGATCTTGGCTCAGTCTGGAATCAACAGTACCGCTACTTTCAAGCAGCTGAAAATCTTTTCAGTCCCAATCCTTGCATTCTTTTTCACAGGGATTTGACTGCTGCCCTTCAGGTCTGTCTGGGTGCAGGTGACCAGGTCATTCTTGGGATTGATCAAAATGCTGATGTTAGGACTGACAGCTTGTCCTTTGAGCTTCAGGCTCTTGGTTTCAGAGAGGCCATTCTTACTCTTCATAGTCAGTCTTCTCCTCCTGCCACCCACAACAGAAACACTACCAGAACACCAATTGATGCCATTTGGGTCTCTGAGAATGTTGATGTTCTCAGGGCAGGGTATTGTCCCTTTGGTGGTGCCCAGGGTATGGAATCTGACCATCGTATGATCTGGATTGAAGTTTGTAATGGCAGCATCATGGGAAAACATCTACCACCTCCTGCTCCTCTCTCTGTGTCCAGACTTAGGTCCTCCCATCCTCATCTGCGTCAACGGTATTTCAAGCGTGTTAGGCAAGGCTTTCTCAAGGCTGGAGTGTTTTCTCTCCAGTCTAAGCTGGAGCACCTGCTGGGTCAATTTCAGTCTGGTGATCTTTCTGTGCGTGCTGATCTCATCAACACATATGAAGTCCTTCATGAAACTTCCACCTCTCTCAGGCTGTCTGTTGAACAGCATCTCTGTCCCACACTTGCTGGGATGGTTCCATGGTCTCCACAGCTTCAAGTCTATCGTGACACCATTGACTTTTGGTGCCGTGTTGTGAAGCTGAGGCAGGGTGTGTCTACCAGTCATACTGTTTTGAAAAGGTTGGCTTGCAAGCTTTCTGTATACAAAGGGGAACACTGTGATCTTCCCACTGCTCTCAGCCATTTAAAACAGGCCTACAAGCAGTACAGGGCAGTGAAAAAGTTGGCTCCCACATGGAGAGACTCTTTCAATCAAGGCCTGGTGGATGCACTTCTTGCTGAAGGCAAGCCTCACAACCAGAATGCTTCCCAGATTCGTGCCAGGATGCGCAGGGAACGGCTTCAACGAGAGCTTGGCCTTGCTGCTAGGTCTATTCGGGGACGTGTCAACAAGTCAGCTGTCTTGAGAGCTATTGCAGTTGGCCATGATGGTGTTGAACAGGTCTTGGAGTCCCAGTCTACTATGGTTCTAGCTATGGCTGAATCCAATGTCAGGCGTCAGCAACAATGTCTCGGCACTCCCTCCATGAATCCCTCCTTCATTCAAGATTTCGGATACCTAGGCACAGCCCAAGCTTCTGCTCAAGTTCTTGATGGCACATACATTCCTCCTCCTGCCACTGACAAATACCTTTCTGAATTTCTTTCCTGTCTCAAAGTCCCTGACTCTATCCTGAGTCTGCCCCCCTTTGACTATAATAATAATAATATACTTATTTAAGTAGGAAAATCCACCGAAGGTGGTTAAAAGCTACTCAGTCTGTAACCAGACTTTATCGTCGCCTCAATCGAAGAGAGGTTAGGCCCCAAGTTGTAGAACGACGCGTCGCCTCAACCATGGGGGATTATGCCCCAGGTTGTAAAGACGACTATTTTTCAAACAAACCTTGGTAAGAAACAGGAAAAAAACGAGCCAGTTCAGAGCACAACAGACACTGCTGTTGCGAAGCGTACAAGAGACGGGTGACAAGAACGTGAAAGGGAAAGACACAAGCAAAACTGTCCCTCCAATGCTGGTGTGCAGCATCCGTAATGCTAGTGGTCAGCTGACACAAGCAAAACCCTTGCTTAGATACATAGTATCTGTAATGCTAGTGGTCAGCGTACAAAAGCAAAACTCCTCTTTGAATGCTGGATTGCAGCATCAGTAATGCGAGTAGTCATCCCCAAACACATTCCTTACCAAAAGAACACAAGCAAAATTTCCCAGGTAATGCTCGTGGTACCTGCCTGCCTGCCATTGTACCGGTATTGGTACCGGTATTGGTACCTGCTGGTACCAAGGTATAACACATAGAGGCGGTGGAGCCTACTACCAAATTCAAATTCGTAACAGCTGGCCTTCTGTTCGAACTTGAACTTGAGCTTCCGTAGTAGCTTGGAAACAGGGCTCTAAGTGAGAACACTTGAAATACCAGCAGGCCTGTAGTCTTGGAAACAGGTAGCAGCTGTACTGTGAACTGGAGGGGTATATGTAGGTGGTGGAGCGTTAAGTAACATGTACTTAGCAACTTTGGGGCTTGGGTCAGAAAAACAGTAGGTCCATAATTGAAAACACTTATGGTCCAGCAGGGCAGTAGACTTGAAAACAGATGACAATTATACTGTACACCTGAGAAGTATATGTAGGTGGTGGAGCCTTAAGCAAACTGTACTTAGTGGCTTTGGGGCTTGGGTCAGAAAAACAATAGGACCCTAAGCAAAAACACTTATGGGCCAGCAGGGCAGTAGACTTGAAAACAGATGACAGTTGAAGGGTGCATCTGAGAGGTATATGTAGGTAGGAGAGCCTTAAGCGAACTGTACTTAGCGGCTTTGGGGCTTGGGTCAGAAAACAGTAGGACCTTAAGCGAAAACACTTATGGTCCAGCAGGGCAGTAGACTTGAAAACAGATGACATTTATACTGTACACCTGAGAGGGTTATGTAGGTGGTGGAGCCTTAAGCAAACTGTACTTAGCAGCTTTGGGGCTTGGATCAGAAAACAGTAGGTCCATAAGCGAAAACACTTATGGTCCAGCAGGGCAATGGACTTGAAAACAGATGACAGCTGGAATTTCTTGTAGAAATATTCCTACAGTGGAAGGGGCTGTTTGCGAACTTCGACTTGAAAAGACTTAAGAGGACTCAGCAAGGAACTTTGAAGAATGTAGAACATTAAGGGAGAATCACTTAAGCAGCTTGGAAACAGTGTAGAACATTAAGTATAAGATATACTTAGGGGCCTTGGAATGGAGCTGGGAAACAGATCGAAGCAATAGACATGTAGGCATGTACATTGGTGTCGTCGGTGTTGCTGTACGGTACAATCCGTACTGGAATTGCTGTAGAAAATTATGTGTCGGGTTGCTGCTGCTGCTGTTGCCGTTGCCGAATCGACGACCATGGTGAAGGCCACCAAAGCAACTGAACAAAGCAGCAAGCAACTGAACTGATAGCAGAAACGAAGAGCGGAGGTCTTGGTTAATACATGTAGGTCCTGGTATTGTGATTGGGGGTGTAAAAGGGAGCGAGATATCGCATGGTAAATGTGTGTAGAAATCTACGTATTTTTAGTACTGGAACATTGGAACGTCGGACAAAATGCGCTTCGCGCAAATTGTGCCCCCCTTTGACTATTCTGTGTGTCCAGCTGACAATGCTGCTGCCTGGAAACGCCAGAGGGAACGCACCGCCAGTGAGCCTTCTTGTTTGAGCTTTGCGCACCACAAGGCATTTGCCCTTGATCCACAGTTGAACAAGTTTGACACTCTCCTGAGATCTGTCCCATTGATTGTTGGCTTTTCTCCTTCTGCTTGGCAGGTCATCACTGATGTTGAGATCTTCAAGAAACCTGGGGAATATAGGGTGGATAAGATGAGGCTTATTCAGTTGATGTCTCCTGAGTTCCAAATCAACAACAAGATGATTGGCAGACGCATTCTTGCCCATGCTGAACGTGCCAATGCAGTGGCTGTTGATCAACATGGTAGCAGGAAACACCACAAGGCCATCAACACCTGCCTGAACAAGAAGCTCATCTGTGATGTGTTGAGGCAGAAGCGCAGATCTGGTGCTGTTGCTATGAATGATGCCAAGGGCTGTTATGATAGAATCTCTCATAACAATTTTGCGACGCGCGATTTTGTCCGACGTTCCGATGTTCCAGTACTTAAAACACGTAGATTTCTACACACAATTTCCCTTTAATATCTCCCTCACTTCTAAAGCTCCTACAACAACACCAAGCACTACACCTACTAACAGAGACCCCGCCTATCTGATTCTGCTGTTTGTTTGGCTGCTCCTTGCTTCCTTTGGTTGCTTTGGTTCCTTGTTTCCTGTCGGTCGATCGGCAACAACAAGCTTCGGCAACAAAACAACACATAATTTTCTACAGCAATTGCAGTACTAATTCTACAGCAGCTCTGCTCCGGTTAGTCTCCACAATCAGTTTGTCTTCGAGCTCGGTTTGTTTTTGATCTGTTTTCAAGCTACCTTATTATTTAATGCTATACAGTCTTTCAAGCCCCTTAAGTGATACCCACTTAACGTTCTACATTCTTCAAGGTCGAACCCACTTAACGTTCTACATTCTTCAAGATTGAACACATATACACCCCTTTTTCTAGAAGGTTCCTACTCGCTGATCCATAAGTATTTGCAAGTTCACGCGAGCATATCTTCCAGTTTCCTCCCTCTTTTCAAGCCAATAGCCCCCCTGCTCTTTTAAGTGCCTATCATTTAAGAGCTACCCTGTTTCCTAGTCAAGCCCCCCAGTCCCTCAGTGTTTTCGCTTAAGGCTCCCCCTACTACACCTGTTTTCAAGCCAAGACCAACCGATCCCTAAGTACCTCCTACTTATTGCACTTTTGTTTCCAAGACTACAGCTACTACAGCCCCCTGTTTTTCAAGACTACAATTTCCCTGGTCCCTAAGTGTTCGTGAGTTCCCTGATTCCTAAGTGTTTTTGCTATTAAGCAACCCCAACTTGAACTTCAAGTTCGACACTGTTTTCACGACACAAGCCTCCCCCTGGTCCCTAGGTCTTTCTACTAAAGCCCCTGTTTTCAAGCAAGCAGCTTCCCCGGTCCCTAAGTGTCTCGCTCAAGGTACCTGTTTTCAAGCCAATTGCCCCTGGATACTGTTTCCCCGGTCCCTAAGTGTCGCGCTCAAGGTCCCTGTTTTCAAGCCAATTGCCCCTGGATACTGTTTCCACTTATAAGTACTTGCGAGTTTGAACTTCAAGTTCCCTCCTGAGCCTTTTAAGTGTGCCCTGCCATTGATATCCCCTGGTCCCTAAGTTTTCCTACTAAAGCCCCTGTTTTCAACCAAGCAGCGTCCCTAATACCAGGCCTTTGATACAAGCCAGTTGTCGGTTTCTACAGTCTGTTCCTACACGATTTGCAGTGGTCTACTGGAGTTTCTAAATTCTGTAACTCCAGAGCACCTCTGTGGGTTTCCAACGTGACTCTTCTGGTAGTGCTCCAGTCTTTTCTTTTGGTTCCCCTGGAATTTTTCCTTGTCCAGACCAACGTTGGACCTGTTGTTGCTGCTGTACCCTGTTTCCCAGCATCCAATCTATCAACTGGCATTTGCCCGCAACCGGTGCTTCTCCTGCCCCGGCCCTTGTCATCACCTGGCACTTTTCCATCCAAGTGGCGTGTCTGCTGTTGCCCCAGCACCAACCAATTTGCCTTTCAGTTGTTGCTTTGCCCTCAACCAGTGATTCTCCTGCCCCGGCCTTTGTCATCACCTGGCACTTTCCCATCCAAGTGGTGTGTCTGCTGTTGCCCCAGCACCAACCAATTTGCCTTTCAGTTGTTGCTTTGCCCTCAACCGGTGCTTCTCCTGCCTCGGCCTTTGTCATCACCTGGCACTTTTACATCCAAGAGGCGTATCTGCTGTTGCCCCAGCACCCACTAGGTTGCTCTTCAGCTGTTGCTTTGCCCTCAACCGGTGCTTCTCCTGCCCCGGCCTTTGTCATCAACTGGTACTTTTCCATCCAAGCGGCGTGTCTGCTGTTGCCCCAGCACCCAACAGGTTGCTTTTCAGCTGTTGCTTTGCCCTCAACCGGTGCTTCTCCTGCCTCGGCCTTTGTCATCACCTGGCACTTTTACATCCAAGTGGCGTGTCTGCTGTTGCCCCAGCACCAACCAATTTGCCTTTCAGTTGTTGCTTTGCCCTCAACCGGTGCTTCTCCTGCCCCGGCCTTTGTCATCACCTGGCACTTTTACATCCAAGAGGCGTATCTGCTGTTGCCCCAGCACCCACTAGGTTGCTTTCAGCTGTTGCTTTGCCCTCAACCGGTGCTTCTCCTGCCCCGGCCTTTGTCATCCACTGGTACATTTCCATCCAAGCGGCGTGTCTGCTGTTGCTCCAGCACCCAACAGGTTGCTTTTCAGTTGTTGCTTTGCACTTAACCGGTGCTTCTTCTGCCCCTGCCTTTGTCATCACCTGGCACTTTTACATCCAAGAGTTTTGTCTGCTGTTGCCCCAGCACTCAACAGGTTGTTTTTCAGTTGTTGCTTTGCCCTCAACCGGTGCTTCTTCTGCCCAGGCCTTTGTCATCACCTGGCACTTCTACCTCCAAGCGGCGTGTCTGTTGTTGCTCCTGCAACCAGTTTCAACATCCCAGCGGCGTTTTTGTGGTTGCTTCTGCACTCAGCTGGTATCTCTGCACTCAGCTGCTCCCCTTCTGATACAATGCCTCCCCCTCCTAATAAGGGGTGGCCCACCTCCCAAGCTGCTTCCCGGAAGAAAAGATCTTCTACGCCTTCTTCTTCTGCTAGGTCTGCCTCTGGGTCTCGGTCTACCAAGCGTCCCTTTGTGCAACAGACCCCTCCAAGACACTCCAGTGCCACCTCCGCTCTTGCCACTCCTTCCCCTGCTCTTGCTACCAGATCATCCTCCTCATCAGACTCCTCAGCCTCTTCATCCTCTATGCATGGGTCTTCTGTTGAGGATATGTCTTCCTCTTCTTCTGCGTCCTCATCTGCAGGTGTGCTTTCTGATGTTGATATGCTTGGCACTGAATCTGCACCAGGGGATTCCTTGCCGCTTGGCACTGAATCTGCACCAGGGGAATATGCACCAGGGGATTCCTTGCAGTCTTCTTCTCTGTCAGCAGCTTCTCAGTTAGGCTCCCAGAAGTCAGGTCCTCCGCCGTCAGGTCCTCTGTCAGGCTCTCAGTCGTCAGGTACTCTGTCGTCCGACCCCAAGCTGACAGGCTCCGAGCTGTCAGGATCCCAGAAGCCAGGCTCCCAGCAGCCAGGATCCAAGCAGCCAGGCTCCCAGCTGCCAGGCCAACAGATGTCCAGAAACACCCCAATGGGTTCTATGACCTTAGGCAAGGTCCCTGCTTCCTCTATCCTCAAGCAATCTACTCTTGCCTTCTCTTCTGCCCAGAAGTCTGATCCCTCTCAGCAGAAAGCACGCCAATCCCAACGCAAGGAGGCTTTGGCTGCTGCCAACAGGGCTCATTCTGCTTCCTTCTTCTGGTGTTTTTATGGTAAGGGTCCCTGTTCTGGCAGGTATCCCATACCTTCTGCAATTCAGGCCCTTCGCAAATCTCCTACAGGTCACCGGTTATGGGCTGGGTGTCCAAGCCCTACACACTTCTTCAGCAAGAAGGAGGGTAAAGCGCTTGCTTCCAATGTGGGAGTAGTAGTCAGCCTGGATTTGATACCAGCGAGGAGACCACCTACCAAGAAGCCAGTTGTGCCAACCAATTGTCCTCTGTGCCCTGACAGCAGAAGCAATTGCAAGTGAGTAGGATGAGGGATAAATTCTCTGGCCCTTCCGAACTCTGGTGAGAAGATCCACAATGGCAGCCACCAATGAGGGATCAGTTTGTTCAACTTCAAGCCTCTTCTGCAGTGGTCCCTTGAAAGCTGACACACTGTGCTGGACTGCCCCAGTGTCCTTGCAGGATAGCACATGAGAAACCTTCTCGTTGTCTGCATCACACAATGGGCACCTGGAGTGATCCTGATACTGGTAGTGAAGGAGTTGGTTGCCAACACCAATACTGCCAGAAGCAAATTTGACAAACCACCTTTGCATGCCAGGAGGTAGACGCTTAAAGGCAGACAGATGGGCACACCAATGGATGGAACTCAGAACAGGTTGTGGAATGGGAATGTCATGGTGGGTCTGCCAATATTTAAGAAGAGGAGGACCCGAAATGGCAACATGCAAAGCATTCTGATCAAACCTTGAACACTTGCATCCATTTAGAGAAAAGGCCCAGGGCTCAAACACAAGTCTGGGATGGTGATGGGCAGAAGCTCTATGGACAGAGAGAAATGCCTTGGCCATGCTGTCAACCTGATGATTGCGAAGGGCCCACCAATCAAGAAAGATTCCAGATTGATGTCCCTGAACCCACTGAAAGTTCACAGAAATTGGCAGGGCAGAAATCATGTTTCTGATGACATAAACATAATCAAAAGACTTCTGGGAAATAACCAAAGGCCAAGATCCTTGAGCCTGTTTGAGTGCTGTGTCACCATCCAGAGCAATGTTGATAGAGCCAGAAGCAATATCAAAGATACTCACCAGAGCAGTGCAACAGGTGAGAACTCCAATGATACCTGCCAGTTCACTCCTGTAGGATGACTGATCCTCAGGGGATCCACTGACAAAATTACAGCCAGTGAGGAACAATGAAGCAGACTTGGTGGAGGTATTGGGTGACAGAATGAATGCAGAAGTTCCTCTGAGAAGTTCCGGATCAAATGAACCATCACATACAGCACTGGCAGTACCACTCTCAATAGCATCAACAAGGTGCTGACAGCCAGCCTGTGGTAGAGAATATTTGTGGAGAAGTACCGTGGTGGTGGATTTGATGATTCCCAATCCATGGATACCTTAGCTACTGGCACTTCCAATCTCACTGCTGTCCAGGCTGCACCGCCTGCAGGTGCTGTTCCTCCTGGAGGTGATCCTCCCGATGATGCCAAGGCTGATGCCTCCCCTGGTGTCTCTCCTGATATCCCCCCAGAAGTTCCTGATCCTCCCAATAATGCCATGGCTGGTGACCTCCCTGTGGCCTCTCCTGATGCCTCAACTGAAGTTCCTGCTGCCCTCCCTTCTGGTTTGAATGGTGGTGAGGAAGATGCCGCCTCTGCTTTGAGGCTTGGAGTTGCTGCTATTGCATTCTCCTCCAGCCATGATGCTAGTGTCAGTGATTTGAGCCATGCCAATGTCTCCACCAAATCAGCTCCGGCAACTCTCTCTTCCGAGCGACAGACTCGGTTTCCTTCTGATCATGGTTAGCTCTTCCGGTATGAGGTTTGATGGGATGCCTTCCACTCCAAATCCCATCAATGCTTCTACTGTTTCTCCCTTTTCATCCTCCGACTCTTCCCCTGTCTCTCATTTTGTCCAATTAACTCTTCATGGAGACTCTCTTGCTGCTAAGGATTCTGACAGTTTTGGTCATTCCTTTCCCCAAGCTCCATCATCTAATTCCACCATTATCACCTTCCAAAACATTGGACCCCAACGTAGAGCTGCCTTTATGTCCAGGTCCAAGCACAACTCCCGACAATTCGTCAAGAGCAACGCAAGTGTGGCGCTTTTTGCTGAACATTGTTTGAATGAATCCAAACTCCTGCCCTGTGATCTTTTCAATCGGCGCATGAAGAATGTCTGTCCCTCAAGTTTTTCCTATCTTGCCAACAACAAGCATGAAGCTTCTGACTGTTCATGGCTTCAGCCTGGTGGCACAGGGTTTTCCATTGATCAACTGTTCAGTTCCCACAAGGTTGCACATGGAGCTGATCCTTCTGGTCTTGGAAGATGGTCCTTTGTCAAGTTTCAAGGCAGGGATGGCTATACTGTCACTATGTTTTCTGCTTACTGCCCTGTTGAAAATGATAGGGATCTTGGTTCCGTCTGGAATCAACAGTGCCGCTACTTTCAAGCAGCTGAAAATCTTTTCAGTCCCAATCCATGCATTCTTTTTCACAGGGATTTGACTGCTGCCCTTCAGGTCTGCCTGGGTGCAGGTGATCAAGTCATTGTTGGGATTGACCAGAATGCTGATGTCAGGACTGATGGCTTGTCTTTTGAGCTCCGGGCTCTGGGTTTCAGAGAGGCCATTCTTACCATGCATAGTACGTCTTCTCCTCCTGCCACTCACAACCGCAACACTACCAGAACACCAATTGATGCCATTTGGGTCTCTGAGAATGTTGATGTTCTCAGGGCTGGGTATTGTCCCTTTGGAGGTGCCCATGGTATGGAATCTGACCATAGACTGCTTTGGATTGAGGTTTGTAATTGCAGCCTCATGGGCAAACATTTGCCACCTCCTGTGCGCTCCTCTCATTCCAAACTCCAGTCCTCCCACCCTCATCTGCGACAACGGTATTTCAAGCGAGTGAGGCACAGCTTTCTCCAGGCTGGAGTGTTTTCTCTCCAAGCTAAGCTGGAGCACCTACTGGCTCAGTTTCAGTCTGGGGATATTTCTGTGCGCACTGATCTCATCACCACATATGAAGTACTCCATGAAACCTCTACCTCTCTCAGGCTCTCTGTTGAACAACACCTCTGCCATACTAGAGCTGGTTTGGTTCCATGGTCACCAAAGCTGCAAGTCTATCGTGATACAATTGACTTTTGGAGGCGTGTTGTTAAGTTGAGACAGGGTGTGTCCACCAGTCATACTGTTTTGAAAAGGCTGGCATGCAAGCTTTCTCTCTACAAAGGAGAACACAGTGACCTTTCCAGTGCTCTCCTCCATCTGAAACAAGCTTACAAGCAATACCGGGCAGTGAAGAAATTGGCCCCCTCATGGAGAGACTCCTTCAATCAAGGCCTGGTGGATGCACTTCTTGCTGAAGGCAAGCCTCACAACCAGAATGCTTCCCAGATTCGTGCCAGGATGCGCAGGGAACGTCTTCAAAGAGAGCTTGGTCTCGCTGCTCAGTCTATTCGGGGACGTGTCAACAAGTCAGCAGTCTTGCGAGCTATTGCAGTTGGCCATGATGGTGTTGAACAGGTCTTGGAATCTCAGTCTACTATGGTTCCAGCTATGGCTGAATCCAATGTCCGGCGTCAACAGCAGTGTATTGGCACTCCTTCCATGACTCCCTCCTTCATTGAGGATTTTGGCTACCTAGGCACAGCACATGCTTCTGCTCAAGTTCTTGATGGCACATACATTCCTCCTCCTGCCACTGACAAGTACCTTTCTGAATTTCTTTCCTGTCTCAAAGTCCCTGACTCTATACTGAGTTTGCCCCCCTTTGACTATTCAGTGTGTCCAGCTGACAATGCTGCTGCCTGGAAACGCCAGAGGGAACGCACGGCAAGTGAACCTTCTTGTTTGAGTTTTTCCCACCACAAGGCTTTTGCCCTTGACCCCCAGTTGAACAAGTTTGACACTCTCCTGAGATCTGTCCCATTGATTGTTGGCTTCTCTCCTTCTGCTTGGCAGGTCATCACTGATGTTGAGATCTTCAAGAAACCTGGTGAATATAGAGTGGATAAGATGCGGCTTATTCAGCTGATGTCTCCTGAGTTCCAAATCAACAACAAGATGATTGGCAGACGCATTCTTGCCTATGCTGAACGTGCCAATGCCGTGGCTGTTGATCAACATGGAAGCAGGAAACACCACAAGGCCATCAACACCTGCCTGAACAAGAAGCTCATCTGTGATGTGTTGAGGCAGAAGCGCAGATCTGGTGCTGTTGCTATGAATGATGCCAAGGGCTGTTATGATAGGATCTCTCATCCGATTGCAGGTCTCACTCTCCAGAGCTTTGGGGTTCCTGCACATGTGTGTGAAGTTCTTCTGTCTACTCTGCAACATGCTAAGCACCACATCAAAACTGGTTTTGGTCGGTCCGGCCCTGTGTATGGTGATGAACCTGTTCCTCTCAGTGGTTGTGGCCAAGGCAATGGTATTGGTCCCACTCTTTGGGCTTTGGTGTAAACGCTTGAAGGCATTCAGATGAGCACACCAATGGATGGAACTCATAACAGGTTGTGGAATGGGAATGTCATGGTGGGTCTGCCAATATTGAAGAAGAGGAGGACCAGAAATGGCAACATGCAAAGCATTTTGGTCAAACCTTGAGCACTTGCGTCCATTGAGAGAAAAAGCCCAGGGCTCAAACACAAGTCTGGGATAGTGATGGGCAGAAGCTCTATGGACAGAGAGAAATGCCTTTGCCATGCTGTCAACCTGATGATTGCGAAGGGCCCACCAATCAAGAAAGATTCCAGCTTGATGTCCCTGAACCCACTGAAAGTGCACAGAGATTGGCAGGGCAGAAATCATGTTTCGGATGACATAAACATAATCAAAAGACTTCTGGGAAATAACCAAAGGCCATGATCCCTGAGCCTGTTTGAGAGCTGTGTCACCATCCAGAGCAATGGTGATAGAGCCAGAAGCAATATCAAAGATACCCACCAGAGCAGTGCAACAGGTGAGAACCCCAATGATACCTGCCAGTTCACTCCTGTAGGATGACTGATCCTCAGGGGATCCACTGACAAAATTACAGCCAGTGAGGAACAATGAAGCAGACTTGGTGGAGGTATTGGGTGACAAAATGAAAGCAGAAGTTCCTCGGAGAAGTTCCGGATCAAATGAACCATCACAGACAGCACTGGCAGTACCACTCTGGATAGCATCAACTAGGTGCTGACAGCCAGCCTGTGGTAGGGAATATTTGTGGAGAAGTACTCTTGGAGACGCACAGAGTGCATCAAAGGCATCTACTGGGGAGTCTGGAAGAGAATCAAATGGATCGTACACCAGAGGATCCATGTCAGGAGGTTCGGAAACAAAGGCTGAGGACCCAACCACTCGAACAACTTGGCCACAGATAACAGGGCAGACAAGCACATCAGCACATGCTGGTTTGTCAGAAATGAGTTCAGAAGTGACCCTGTATCTGCCCCTGCCCTGGGAGGTGCTCACAATCCAGCCAGTAGAAGTTTTGAAGAATATTCTGTTGGTGGATGGAGACAAAAACCAAGGCCAAAGAGAAGCTGTCTGGGGAGAGAGCCAATGCCCAAGATGAAAAGGAGCCAGTGCCCTGGCTGCGGGGGGTGGACAGGGGGGAAGAAAACAGGTCTGAAGTGCCTTAGTCCATAAGCGCTTTGCTGCTGGAGGCCAAGATGGAGGACATCTCGGCCAGTCAAGATGATCCCTCAAGTGATTGGAGGAGGTCAGCTGGAAAGCCATGGGAGAGAGTCTTTTCCCATCTGGAGTACAAATGTCAGCAAGGGAAATAGCCTTGAGGGACATGCGCATGTGATTCAAGAGGGACAAGTCAGCACCTCTGAATCCAGAGTTGACAAAAGCTTGCATGAGATAACAGTCATTGGAACGTAACAGAGGAAGATCTGGGAAGTCTTCAAACAAGCTCACAGGGTGAACAGAGAAAAACTTCCACACATGTTTGTACCAGCAAGGAGTGACGTATGAAGCAAAAGGATGATATGGTGTGACACCAAGATGGAGAGGAATGCCAAGTTCGAGCCGGAGAGACTCAGCAGTTAGCTTGAGAATCCCACCAGTTTGGGAGGACCTGACAGATTCCTGAAAGAGAGTGGCAATATGACTGAACTCTTGGAGGAGGTATGGATGAATGAAACCAAAGCCTTGATAGAGGGAAGGACCATAGAATACATGTCTGGGAAATGTCCGTGACATCCCTGCTTTATTCAGCACAGGAACAAGTGCTGGGTGAATGATCTTTGTCCAGGTGGCCTCATCAAGTTGCGTGACAGGCATGGGGTATTCAACAGACTTCATGAAAGAATACTTGAAGGTGTAGAGGGATGCGCGCTTCTCACACTTGGAAGCCCTAAGTTGAGAGCCAAAAGACTGAGACTGTGACTTCATGTGAGCAATCTGTGCTTCCTCATTGCCATCCATGGAGATAAAAACCCCAAGGGTCTTGTCAGCATGGTCAACTTCAAAACGATCCAGGGTAGCTCGATTGCCATTCTTATCAGCAACAGAGAAGTCACCGGGCATGTCAGCAATGGAGCGATAGTCCCAACTGGATCCATTCCATTTGAAATCAATCAAATAACAGAAGGATTTGGCAGGTTCAATAGCACCACCAGTGGCAATAATCCCACCAGCCCACCGGTCAAGAGCTTCCTGAAAGTCAACAGCTAATTCCTCACCAGATGTGGAGGAATCAGAGCCAGCACAAAACAAATCTGTGTCATCCACAAAGGCAAAACCCACAAGAGAAACCAGTTGCAGTGACAATGAAGTGATAAGATGGACACCATGCCCAGCCTGTTGCATCATTCGGAAGACAATTGTTGACACCAAAGCCCAAAGAGTTGGACCAATACCATTGCCTTGGCCACAACCACTGAGAGGAACAGGTTCATCACCATACACAGGGCCGGACCGACCAAAACCAGTTTTGATGTGGTGCTTGGCAAGTTGCAAAGTAGACAGAAGAACCTCACACACATGTGCAGGAACCCCAAAGCTCTGGAGAGTGAGACCTGCAATGGGATGAGAGATTCTATCATAGCAGCCCTTGGCATCATTCATAGCAACAGCACCGGATCTGCGCTTCTGCCGCAACACATCACATATGAGCTTCTTGTTCAGGCAGGTGTTGATGGCCTTGTGGTGTTTCCTGCTTCCATGTTGATCAACAGCCACGGCATTGGCACGTTCAGCATGGGCAAGAATTCGTCTGCCAATCATCTTGTTGTTGATTTGGAACTCAGGAGACATCAACTGGATGAGCCTCATCTTATCCACTCTATATTCACCAGGTTTCTTGAAGATCTCAACATCAGTGATGACCTGCCAAGCAGAATATGTGCCATCAAGAACTTGAGCAGAAGCATGTGCTGTGCCTAGGTAGCCAAAATCCTCAATGAAGGAGGGAGTCATGGAAGGAGTGCCAATACACTGCTGTTGACGCCGGACATTGGATTCAGCCATAGCTGGAACCATAGTAGACTGAGATTCCAAGACCTGTTCAACACCATCATGGCCAACTGCAATAGCGCGCAAGACTGCTGACTTGTTGACACGTCCCCGAATAGACCGAGCAGCGAGACCAAGCTCTCTTTGAAGACGTTCCCTGCGCATCCTGGCACGAATCTGGGAAGCATGCTGGTTGTGAGGCTTGCCTTCAGCAAGAAGTGCATCCACCAGGCCTTGATTGAAGGAGTCTCTCCATGAGGGGGCCAATTTCTTCACTGCCCAGTATTGCTTGTAAGCTTGTTTCAGATGGAGGAGAGCACTGGAAAGGTCACTGTGTTCTCCTTTGTAGAGAGAAAGCCTGCAGGCCAACCTTTTCAAAACAGTATGACTGGTGGACACACCCTGTCTCAACTTAACAACACGCCTCCAAAAGTCAATTGTATCACGATAGACTTGCAGCTGCGGGGACCATGGAACCAGACCAGCTCTAGTGTGGCAGAGGTTTTGTTCAACAGAGAGCCTGAGAGAGGTAGAGGTTTCATGGAGTACTTCATATGTGGTGATGAGATCAGTGCGCACAGAAATATCCCCAGACTGAAACTGAGCCAGTAGGTGCTCCAGCTTAGCTTGGAGAGAAAACACTCCAGCCTGGAGAAAGCTGTGCCTGACACGCTTGAAATACCGTTGGCGCAGATGAGGGTGGGAGGACTGGAGTTTGGAATGAGAGAAGCTCACAGGAGGTGGCAAATGTTTGCCCATGAGGCTGCAATTACAGACTTCAATCCAAAGCATTCTGTGGTCAGATTCCATACCATAGGCACCACCAAAGGGACAATACCCAGCCCTGAGAACATCAACATTCTCAGAGACCCAAATGGCATCAATTGGTGTTCTGGTAGTGTTGCGGTTGTGAGTGGCAGGAGGAGAAGACGTACTATGAAGTGTAAGAATGGCCTCTCTGAAACCAAGAGCCTTGAGCTCAAAAGACAAGCCATCAGTTCGAACATCAGCATTCTGGTCAATCCCAACAATGACTTGATCACCTGCACCCAAGCAGACCTGAAGGGCAGCAGTCAAATCCCTGTGAAAGAGAATGCATGGATTGGGACTGAAAAGATTTTCAGCTGCCTGAAAGTAGCGGAACTGTTGATTCCAGACTGAGCCAAGATCCCTATCATTTTCAACTGGGCAGTAGGCAAAAAACATGGTGACAGGGTAGCCATCCCTGCCCTGAAACTTGACAAAGGACCATCTGCCAAGACCAGATGGATCAGCTCCATGTGCAACCTTGTGGGAGCTGAACAGCTGGTCAATGGAAAAACCTGTGCCGCCAGGCTGAAGCCAAGAGCAGGCAGAAGCTTCATGCTTGTTGTTAGCAAGATAGGAAAAACTTGAGGGACTGACATTCTTCATGCGCCGATTGAAAAGATCACAGGGCAGGAGTTTGGATTCATTCAAACAATGTTCAGCAAAAAGCGCCACACTTGCATTGCTCTTGACAAATTGACGGGAGTTGTGCTTGGACATGGACATAAAGGCAGCTCTGCGCTGTGGTCCAATGTTTTGGAAAGTGATGATGGTGGAATTAGATGATGGAGCTTGAGGGAAGGAATGACCAAAACTGTCAGAATCCTTAGCAGCAAGAGAGTCTCCATGAAGAGTTAATTGGACAAAATGAGAGACAGGGGAAGAGGCGGAGGGGGAAAAGGGAGAAACAGGAGAAGCATTGATGGGATTTGAATTGGAAGGCATCCCATCACACCTCATACCAGAAGAGCTAACCATGATCAGAAGGAAACCGAGTCTGTCGCACGGAAGGAAGAGTTGCCGGAGCTGATTTGGTGGAGACATTGGCATGGCTCAAATCACTGACACTAGCATCATGACTGGAAGAGAATGCAATTGCAGCAACTCCAAGCCTCAATGCAGAGGCTGCATCTTCCCCACCACCGGCAGCAGGAACTGCAGTTGAGGAATCAGGAGAGGCCACAGGGAGGTCACCAGCCATGGCATTATGGGGAGGGTCAGGAACTTCAGGGGGAACTTCAGGAGAGATACCAGGGGAGGCATCAGCCTTGGCAACATGGGGAGGATCATAATAATAATATACGTATTTAAATAACTTTAATCACCAAAGGTGAAACTAAATTACTCAGTCTGTAGCCAGACTTTAACGTCGCCTCCATCATAGAGTCAGGACCCCAAGTGGCAGAACGACAAATTTTCAAACAAACCTTGAACATCAAGCAGGGGAAGGACAAACAAGTCCCACAAAAGAGGGACTTGAGAGAAAGTGAAATGGGAATGAAGATATTGGGATAAGATCCAGTATCAAAAGGGATGGGACAGGATAAGAAGCAGGAACAGAAGACAAAACCAAGGTACAAAGTGTAATCAACCCTGAGGTCCAGTAAGCCAGGCTCTGAGAAGAGCAGCCTCTTGTTGGTATGGCTGCACTGGTGGGACAGGCGCTGCATACTGCTTCCTTGCAAGGTGGATGGTTGCAAGCCACTGCCGCTTGGCAGTCAGGGTGTAACCTTGTAGGACGTGGAAAGGGGTTTGTAACAGGGAGTGTGACTGGGGAAGTGCACCAGCTGCACCAATTGCCAATTCTGAAGTGATGGAAGCATCAAGAGATTGGTGTTGTTCAGCATCCAGGGTACCCCCAGGACCATGGAGTCGTTCATTCCTATAAGTCCAAAGATCCCAGGAGGTAAGAAAGAACTGATGGATGACAGCTGTAGCCCAACGTTTGGGAGAGCGCTTGCTTCCAATGTGGGAGTAGTAATCAGCCTGGATTTGATACCAGCGAGGAGACCACCTACCAAGAAGCCAGTTGTGCCAGCCAATAGTCCTCTGTGCCCTGACAGCAGACGCAATTGCAGGGGAGTAGGATGATGGATAAATGGTCTGGCCCTTCCGAACTCTGGTGAGAAGATCCACAATGGCAACAACCAATGATGGATCAGTTTGTTCAACTTCAAGCCTCTTCTGCAGTGGTCCCTTGAAAGCTGACACACTGTGCTGTACTGCCCCAGTGTCCTTGCAGGAGAGCACATGAGAGACCTTCTCGTTGTCTGCATCACACAATGGGCACCGGGAGTGATCCTGATACTGGTAGTGAAGTAGTTGGTTGCCAACACCAATGCATCCAGAAGCAAATTTGACAAACCACCGTTGCATTCCAGGAGGTAATCGCTTGAAGGCAGACAGATGGGCACACCAATGGATGGAACTCAAAACAGGTTGTGGAATGGGAATATCATGGTGGGTCTGCCAGTATTGAAGAAGAGGAGGACCAGAAATGGCAACATGCAGAGCATTCTGATCAAACCTTGAACACTTGCATCCATTGAGAGAAAATGCCCAAGGCTCAAACACAAGTCTGGGATAGTGATGGGCCGAAGCTCTATGAACAGAGAGAAAGGCCTTTGCCATGCTGTCAACCTGATGATTGCGAAGGGCCCACCAATCAAGAAAGATTCCAGCTTGATGGCCCTGAACCCACTGAAAGTGCACAGAGATTGGCAGGGCAGAAATCATGTTTCTGATGACATAAACATAGTCAAAAGACTTCTGGGAAATAACCAAAGGCCAAGATCCCTGAGCCTGTTTGAGAGCTGTGTCACCATCCAGAGCAATAGTGATAGAGCCAGAAGCAATATCAAAAAGATTCACCAGAGCAGTGCAACAGGTGAGAACTCCAATGATACCTGCCAGTTCACTCCTGTAGGATGACTGATCCTCAGGGGATCCACTGACAAAATTACAGCCAGTGAGGAACAATGAAGCAGTCTTGGTGGAGGTATTGGGTGACAAAATGAATGCAGAAGTTCCTCTGAGAAGGTCCGGATCAAATGACCCATCACAAACAGCACTGGCAGTACCACTCTGGATAGCATCAACAAGGTGTTGACAGCCAGCCTGTGGTAGAGAATATTTGTGGAGAAGTACCCTTGGAGACTCACAGAGTGCATCAAAGGCATCTACTGGGGATTCTGGAAGAGAATCATATGGATTGTACTCCAGAGGATCCATGTCAGGAGGTTCAGAAACAAAAGCAGAGGACCCAACCACTCGAACAACTTGGCCACAGATAACAGGGCAGACAAGCACATCAGCGCAGGCTGGTTTGTCAGAAAGGAGTTCCGCAGTGACCCTGTATCTGCCCCTGCCCTGGGAGGTGCTCACAGTCCAGCCAGTAGAAGTTTTGAAGAATATTCTGTTGGTGGATGGAGACAAAAACCAAGGCCAAAGAGAAGCTGTCTGGGGAGAGAGCCAAGGCCCAAGATGAAAAGAAGGAGCTAGTGCCCTGGCTGCAGGGGGTGGACAGGGGGGAAGAAAACAGGTCTGAAGTGCCTTAGTCCAAAAGCGCTTTGCTGCTGGAGGCCAAGATGGAGGACATCTCGGCCAGTCAAGATGATCCCTCAAGTGATTGGAGGATGTCAGCTGGAAAGCCATGGGAGAGAGTCTCTTCCCATCTGGAGTACAAATGTCAGCAAGGGAGATAGCCTTGAGTGACATGCGCATGTGATTCAAGAGGGACAAGTCAGCACCTCTGAAGCCAGCGTTGACAAAGGCTTGCATGAGATAGCAGTCATTGGAACGTAGCAGGGGAAGATCTGGGAAGTCTTCAAACAAGCTCACAGGGTGAACAGAGAAAAACTTCCACACATGTTTGTACCAGCAAGGAGTGACGTAGGAAGCAAAAGGATGATACGGTGTGACACCAAGATGGAGAGGAATGCCAAGTTCGAGCCGTAGAGACTCAGCAGTTAGCCTGAGAATCCTACCAGTTTGGGAGGACCTGACAGATTCCTGAAAGAGGGTGGCAATATGACTGAACTCTTGGAGGAGGTAGGGGTGAATGAAACCAAAGCCTTGATAGAGGGAAGGACCATAGAACACATGTCTGGGAAATGTCCGTGACATCCCTGCTTTATTCAGCACAGGAACAAGAGCTGGGTGAATGATCTTTGTCCAAGTGGCCTCATCAAGTTGCGTGACAGGCATGGGGTATTCAACAGACTTCATGAAAGAATACTTGAATGTGTAGAGGGATGCTCGCTTCTCACACTTGGAAGCCTTGAGTTGAGAGCCAAAAGACTGAGACTGTGACTTCATGTGAGCAATCTGGGCTTCCTCATTGCCATCCATGGAGATAAAAACCCCAAGGGTCTTGTCAGCATGGTCAACTTCAAAACGATCCAGGGTAGCGCGATTGCCATTCTTATCAGCAACAGAGAAGTCACCGGGCATGTCAGCAATGGAGCGATAGTCCCAACCAGATCCATTCCATTTGAAATCAATCAAATAACAGAAAGATTTGGCAGGTTCAATCGCACCACCAGTGGCAATTATCCCACCAGCCCATCGGTCAAGAGCTTCCTGAAAGTCAACAGCTAATTCTTCACCAGATGTTGAGGAATCAGAGCCAGCACAAAACAAATCTGTGTCATCCACAAAGGCAAAACCCACAAGAGAAACCAGTTGCAGGGACAAAGAAGTGATAAGATGGACACCATGCCCAGCCTGTTGCATCATTCGGAAGACAATTGTTGACACCAAAGCCCAAAGAGTTGGACCAATACCATTGCCTTGGCCACAACCACTGAGAGGAACAGGTTCATCACCATACACAGGACCTGACCGACCAAAACCAGTTTTGATGTGGTGCTTAGCATGTTGCAGAGTAGACAGAAGAACTTCACACACATGTGCAGGAACACCAAAGCTCTGGAGAGTGAGACCTGCAATGGGATGAGAGATTCTATCATAACAGCCCTTGGCATCATTCATAGCAACAGCACCGGATCTGCGCTTCTGCCTCAACACATCACAGATGAGCTTCTTGTTCAAGCAGGTGTTGATGGCCTTGTGGTGTTTCCTGCTTCCATGTTGATCAACCGCCACTGCATTGGCACGTTCAGCATGGGCAAGAATGCGTCTGCCAATCATCTTGTTGTTGATTTGGAACTCAGGAGACATCAACTGGATGAGTCTCATCTTATCCACTCTATATTCACCAGGTTTCTTGAATATCTCAACATCCGTGATGACCTGCCAGGCAGAAGGAGAGAAGCCAACAATTAATGGGACTGATCTCAGTAGAGTGTCAAACTTGTTCAACTGGGGATCCAGGGCAAAAGCCTTGTGGTGGGCAAAACTCAAACATGAAGGTTCACTTGCTGTGCGTTCCCTCTGGTGTTTCCAGGCAGCAGCATTGTCAGCTGGACACACTGAATAGTCAAAGGGAGGCAAACTCAGAATAGAGGCAGGGACTTTGAGACAAGAAAGAAATTCAGACAGGTATTTGTCAGTGGCAGGAGGAGGATTATATGTGCCATCAAGAACTTGAGCAGAAGCATGGGCTGTGCCGAGGTAGCCAAAATCTTGAATGAAGGAGGGGGTCATGGAGGGAGTGCCAAGACACTGCTGTTGACGCCGGACATTGGATTCAGCCATAGCTGGAACCATAGTGGACTGGGTCTCCAAGACCTGTTCAGCACCATCAGGGCCAACTGCAATAGCTCGCAAGACAGCTGACTTGTTGACACGTCCCCGAATAGACCTAGCAGCAAGGCCAAGCTCTCTTTGAAGACGTTCCCTGCGCATCCGGGCACGAATCTGGGAAGCATTCTGGTTGTGAGGTTTGCCTTCAGCAAGAAGTGCATCCACCAGGCCTTGATTGAAGGAGTCTCGCCAAGAGGGGGCCAATTTTTTCACTGCCCGGTATTGCCTGTAAGCTTGTTTCAGGTGGAGGACAGCACTGGAAAGATCACAGTGTTCTCCTTTGTAGAGAGAAAGCTTGCATGCCAGCCTTTTCAAAACAGTATGACTGGTGGACACACCCTGTCTCAGCTTAACAACACGCCGCCAAAAGTCAATTGTATCACGATAGACTTGCAGCTTCGGGGACCATGGAACCAGACCAGCTCTTGTGTGGCAAAGGTTTTGTTCAACAGAGAGCCTGAGAGAGGTGGAGGTTTCATGGAGGACTTCATATGTGGTGATGAGAGCAGCGCGCACAGAAATATCCCCAGACTGAAACTGAGCCAGGAGGTGTTCCAGCTTAGCTTGGAGAGAAAACACTCCAGCCTTGAGAAAGCTGTGCCTGACACGCTTGAAATACCGTTGGCGCAGATGAGGGTGGGAGGACTGGAGTTTGGAATGAGAGAAGCTCACGGTAGGTGGCAGGTGTTTGCCCATGAGGCTGCAATTACAGACTTCAATCCAAAGCATTCTGTGGTCCGATTCCATACCATAGGCGCCACCAAAGGGACAATACCCAGCCCTGAGAACATCAACATTCTCAGAGACCCAAATGGCATCAATTGGTGTTCTGGTAGTGTTGCGGTTGTGAGTGGCAGGAGGAGAAGACTGACTATGAAGGGTAAGAATGGCATCTCTGAAACCAAGAGCCTTGAGCTCAAAAGACAAGCCATCAGTCCGAACATCAGCATTTTGATCAATCCCAAGAATGACCTGGTCACCTGCACCCAGACAGACCTGAAGGGCAGCAGTCAAATCCCTGTGAAAGAGAATACATGGGTTGGGACTGAAAAGATTTTCAGCTGCTTGAAAGTATCGGTACTGTTGATTCCAGACGGAACCAAGGTCCCTGTCATTTTCAACAGGGCAGTAAGCAGAAAACATAGTGACAGTGTAACCATCCCTGCCCTGAAACTTGACAAAGGACCATCTCCCAAGACCAGAAGGATCAGCCCCATGGGCAATCTTGTGGGAACTGAACAGTTGATCAATGGAAAACCCTGTACCACCAGGCTGAAGCCATGAACAGTCAGAAGCTTCATGCTTGTTGTTGGCAAGGTAGGAAAAACTTGAGGGACTGATATTCTTCATGCGCCGATTGAAAAGATCACATGGCAGGAGTTTGGATTCATTCAAACAATGTTCAGCAAAAAGAGCCACACTGGCATTGCTCTTGACAAATTGACGGGAGTTGTGCTTGGACATGGACATAAAGGAAGCTCTACGCTGAGGCCCAATGTTTTGGAAGGTGATGATGGTGGAATTAGATGATGGAGCTTGGGGAAAAGGATGTCCAAAACTATCAGAATCCTTAGCAGCAAGAGAGTCTCCATGAAGAGTTAATTGGACAAACTGAGAGACAGGGGAAGAGGCGGAGGAGGAAAAGGGAGAAACAGTAGAAGCATTGATAGGATTTGGAGTGGAAGGCATCCCATCAAACCTCATACCAGAAGAGCTAACCATGATCAGAAGGAAACCCAGTCTGTCGCAGGGATGGAAGAGTTGCCGGAGCTGATTTGGTGGAAACATTGGCATGGCTCAAATCACTGACACTAGCATCATGGCTGGAGGAGAATGCAATTGCAGCAACTCCAAGCCTCAATGCAGAGGCTGCGTCTTCCCCACCACCGGCAGCAGGAACTGCAGTTGAGGAATCAGGAGAGGCCACAGGGAGGTCACCAGCCATATCATTCTGGGGAGGGTCAGGAACTGCAGGGGGAACTTCAGGAGGAATACCAGGAGAGGCATCAGCCTTGGCAACATTGGAAGAATCACCTCCAGTAGGAACACCACCTGCAGGCGCTGAAGCCTGGACATCAGTGAGATTGGAAGTACCGGTTGCTAAAGTATCCATGGATTGAGAATCATCAAATCCGCCACCACCACTGTCAGCACGAGCTTGGAGGTTAAAGTGCAGATCCAGATCAAAGGTAAGGTCTGGTGCAAGGTCAACTGACAAGTCATCATCAACAAGTTCCCAATCTCTTGCATCCCCATCACCAAAAAAGGGAAGAGAGTCATCCTGCATTGGATCTGCAGCAGGTTCAGTTTCCACAACACAATTGGCAGCAGCATCCCAATGGTAGGCTTCCATTTCAGTCAAGCACTCAGAAGAGAACCATTGTCGAACACAAGAACCATAATGAGCTTCCAGTATAATAGGCAGGAAAGACAACATGGCCATTGCTTCAGCCTTGGTAGTGATATTGTACAAGGCAAGGATCTCGCCTCGGTATGAACTGGTATCGACAGAAAGAAAAAGAGGCCATGACCAATTGTCACGGGTTCTGATACCCAGAAGCACACTGCGCAGTGTCTTAAAACCCAGCCCCTGGCCCAAGTCAACTGGAAGATCAAGATCAACTACCCCCAGAACAGGAGCAGTTTCATGGCTCTCAATAAATTTGGCTTGGCGGTGTTTAGCCTGGCGAACAGTCTTGAGCTTGGAGGGGGGAAGAGGTCTGTCAGAAGGATTGGTAGCTGTCTCAATAAACTTGTAGAATTTCCCATCAGGTAAAGAGGCAATGTCTGAAGGTTTGCAACGGTTGAACTGGGCTTTGAGGAGCTTAACAGTTTGGGCGCGCTTTGTTGCATCACATAAAACATGAGCAGCCAGAACCGGATTGGGATCGGGAGTTCTGGAGTTGTCCAGGCTGATATTTTTCCTGATAACAGCAATAGGACATGCCTGAAACCTGGGATGAGTCTGAAGCAATTCGTTGTAGTGGTCAAGATCAAAACTCTGCATGTAAGATCCAAGGAGAAAGCCACAGGTGACAAGAACTGGGGCCTGTATGTGGTCATATTTCAGGTCCATATCACGGTCTCTGAGCCTCTGGAGCAATTGTGCTGAAAAGAGTTTCTCCAGGGAAACACTGTGTCCCACAAAGAATCGTAGATGAGGAGCAGTTCTACTGCGAAGCCAGAGCTGAGCAACATACAATTCCAAGGTCTTCCTGTCAGGAAGTGTCGTCCAAAACTTGGTAACAGGCTTGGCCTTGGGGTTGAGCCTGGCTCTTGAGGGAAAAACATACAACACCAGGCGCTTGTCAACAGTCCATAGAAGATCCAAAGCTTCCTTGAGAGACTTGAGCAGTTCATCATACAGTTCCCCAGGGCGTTGTGACATCAACCGTGGAAGGGACAGAGTGACATAAGAACTATGAGAGCACTTGGTGCCAGCAGTGACATCCACTGGAGCTCTAGAATCACTGGAGCAAACCCCTCGGCGTTGGAGGAAATGCCCAGCAGAGGAGGACAAGACAGTAGCATCACCACCACCAGGGAGGAATGACACTGATTTGGAAGTGGAAGCATCATCAACTGCAGTTGGCGCAGGTGTAGGAGGTCGCTTCTTGAAATGCCAGTGGGATCCAAGCACCTGATTGGCTGCCAACCAAACTTTTCCTTCAGTGCTGGGCAAAAGGTTACCTTCACAATACAGGTCATCAAAACACTCAGGAGACATCTTGGCCAAACCAATAAGACATCTCTTCAGAGCATGGCCTGAAGGTTGCTTGGTCCAGTCTGCAGAGGCTTGAAAGCAGAGAGAAGCAAGGGAAACCAGGGACTCCACAGAAGCAGTTCTCCAATCAGGGTTGTCAGGAAAAGCTTGAGCATATGCTGGAGGGATGGCAGACTGACAGACATCATGGATGGATTTCTTATCATTCCCATCTTTCTTGCTGAAGAAGTGAGTGGGACTAGGACACCCAGTCCATAGCCGGAATCCTGCTGGAGTTTTACGAAGAGTGTGGATAGGGGTGGGAATGGAAGCACGACCAGTAAAAGGCCCCTTACCGTAGAAGCACCAGAGGAAGGAGTCTGAGTGAGCTTTGTTGGCAGCAGCCAGGGCTTTCTTGCGCAGGGCATGTCGCTCTGCAGACGGTGTGTCAGAAAGAAATGCAAGAGTAGCTTGTTTCAGACTAGACTTGGAAGGAGAGACCTTGGAAGGAGGGAGCTTAGAGTCTGAGGACTCAGAGCCTGGCTGGCCATCCCTAGACGTCGCACTGTTGGACTTTCCACTGGTGGACTTCCCACTGTTGGACGTCCCACTGTTGGAATTTCCACTGTTGGACTTCCCACTGTCAGACTTCCCACTGTCAGACGTCCCACTGTCGGACTGCCCACTGCCTGAATGCCCTGTGTCTGACTGCCCAGTGCCTGACTGCTCAGTGCTCATATCAACATCATCTAGTGCACCAGTAGACACAGCAGAAGTGAAGGACATATCATCATCAGAAGGGAGTGAATCCCTAGCTGTACGGGGAGAGGGAGGGGGAGAGGGAGTAGCCTGAAGAACGGAACCAGCAGGTAGTCGGCGGGAAGGGGTCCCCGTAAAGGCGCGTTTGTTTGAAGGAGTGTTAGCCAAGGGAGACCTTTTTCGCCTGGAAGCTGGCGGGGGGGGAGGCATGGTGGGGCGAGGATCGTCTGAATAGGCGTGGTGGCTTGGGCGCTGGTAGGCTGTCAGTGTTAACCTGTATGTATATATACAGATGGGTGTATTCTGGAAACAGGGTACAGCAGCAACAACAAGGGTAACCTTGGTCTGGACAAGGAAAAGGTCCCTGGGGATCCAAAAAATATGCTGGAGCACACCCACAAAAGTAACCGGGGAACTTGGAAATTTTTGCTAAAAAACAAGCAAAATTTGTCTCACACTTGGAGCCCAAAAACTCTGCGCGCGGAAGAGGAAGAACTCTGCAAAATGTGTAGGCTTGTACTCTAGGCTTGTACGCGTACTGTACTGTACTCGTAGCGTGAAAATTGTGCAAATTTGAACAATTTTGCAACTACTGCAAATCTGGTACTCGTACTGTACTGTACTCGTAGCGTGAAAATTGTGCAAATTTGAACAATTTTGCAACTACTGCAAATCGTGTAGGCTTGTAGGCTTGCAAATTCGAATCGTATACGATTTGAATTGAGATACAGCAGCCCCTTAGCTTGAAACCAGGGGCTTTAGTAGGAACACTTAGGGACCGGGGGATATCAATAGCAGGGCACACTTAAAAGGCTCAGGAGGGAACTTGAAGTTCAAACTCGCGAGTACTTATAAGTGGAAACAGTATCCAGGGGCAATTGGCTTGAAAACAGGTACCTTGAGCGAGACACTTAGGGACCAGGGAAGCTGCTTGCTTGAAAACAGGGGCTTTAGTAAAAAAAACCTAGGGACCGGGGGGAGGCTTGTGTCTTGAAAACAGTGTCGAACTTGAAGTTCAAGTTGGGGTTGCTTAATAGCGAAAATACTTAGGGATCAGGGAACCCGCGAACACTTAGGGACCAGAGAAACTGTAGTCTTGGAAACAAGGGGCGATAGTAGCTGTAGTCTTGGAAACAAGAGTGCACTAAGTAGGAGGTACTTAGGGATCGGTTGGTCTTGGCTTGAAAACAGTTGTAGTATGGGGAGCCTTAAGCGAAAACACTTATGGACTGGGGGGCTTGGCTAGGAATCAGGGGTACTTTTAAGTGATAAACACTTAAGGAGTAGTGGGCAATTGGCTTGAAAATAAAGGGGGAACTGGAAGATATGCTCGCGAGGGACCTTCTAGAGAGGGGGGTATGTATGTGTTCGACAACTTCAACTTGAAAAGACTTAGGGAACTCAGCAAGGAACCTTGAAGAATGTAGAACATTAAGTGGATATCACTTAAGGGGCTTGAAAGACTGTATAGCGTTAAATAATAAGGTAGCTTGAAAACAGATCGAAAAACAAACCGAGCTCGGTGGAGACTAACCGGAGAAGAGCTGCTGTAGAATTAGTACTGCAATTGCTGTAGAAAATTATGTGTCCTTGTTTTCGGTCGTGTAGCTTGTTGCTTGCCGACAGAGCTGCTGTAGAATTAGTACTGGAAGCGCTGTAGAAAATTATGTGTCCTTGTTTGCTTGTGTTGCTGCCGAATCGACCGACCGACAGGAAACAAGGAACCAAAGCAACCAAAGGAAGCAAGGAGCAGCCAAACAAACAGCAGAATCAGATAGGGGAGGTCGCTGTTAATAGGTGTAGTGCTTGGTTTTGTTGTAGGAGCTTTAGAAGTGAGTGAGATATCAAAGGGGAAAGTTGTGTAGAAATCTACGTGTTTTAAGTACTGGAACATCGGAACGTCGGACAAAATCGCGCGTTGCAAAATTGTGGCAACATGGGGAGGATCACCGCCAGGAGGAACAGCACCTGCAGGCGCTGAGGCCTGGACAGCAGTAAGATTGGAAGTGCCAGTCGCTAAAGTATCCATGGATTGAGAATCATCAAAGCCTCCACCACCACTGTCAGCACGGGCTTGGAGGTTAAAGTGCAAATCCAGATCAAAAGTGAGGTCTGGGGCAAGGTCAACGGACAAGTCATCATCAACAAGTTCCCAATCTCGTGCATCCCCATCACCAAAAAAGGGAAGAGAGTCATCCTGCATTGGATCTGCAGCAGGTGCAGTTTCCACAACACAATTGACTGCAGCATCCCAATGGTAAGCTTCCATTTCAGTCAAGCACTCAGAAGAGAACCATTGTCTAACACAAGAACCATACTGAGCTTCCAGAAAAATAGGCAGGAAAGACAACATGGCCATTGCTTCAGCCTTGGTAGTGATGTTGTACAAAGCAAGGATCTTGCCTCGGTATGAACTGGTATCAACAGAAAGAAAAAGAGGCCATGACCAATTGTCACGGGTTCTGATGCCCAGAAGCACACTGCGCAGTGTCTTCAAACCCAGCCCTTGGCCCAAGTCAACTGGAAGATCAAGATCAACTACCCCCAGAACAGGAGCAGTTTCATGGCTCTCAATAAATTTGGCTTGGCGGTGCTTAGCCTGGCGAACAGTCTTGAGCTTGGAGGGGGGAAGAGGTCTGTCAGAAGGATTGGTAGCTGTCTCAATAAACTTGTGGAATTTACCATCAGGTAAAGAGGCAATGTCTGAAGGTTTGCAACGGTTGAACTGGGCTTTGAGGAGCTTAACGGTTTGGGCGCGCTTTGTAGCATCACATAAAACATGAGCAGCCAGAACCGGATTGGGATCAGGAGTTCTGGAGTTGTCAAGGCTGATATTCTTCCTGATAACAGCAATAGGACATGCCTGAAACCTGGGATGAGTCTGAAGCAATTCGTTGCAGTGGTCAAGATCAAAACTCTGCATGTAAGATCCAAGGAGAAAGCCACAGGTGACAATAACTGGGGCCTGTATGTGGTCATATTTCAGGTCCATGTCACGGTCTCTGAGCCTCTGGAGCAATTGTGCTGAAAAGAGTTTCTCCAGGGAAGCACTGTGTCCCACAAAGAATCGTAGATGAGGAGCAGTTCTACTGCGAAGCCAGAGCTGAGCAACATACAATTCCAAGGTCTTCCTGTCAGGAAGTGTCGTCCAAAACTTGGTAACAGGCTTGGCCTTGGGGTTGAGCCTGGCTCTTGAGGGAAAAACATACAACACCAGGCGCTTGTCAACAGTCCATAGAAGATCCAAAGCTTCCTTGAGAGACTTGAGCAGTTCATCATACAGTTCCCCAGGGCGTTGTGACATCAACCTTGGAAGGGACAGAGTGACATAAGAACTATGAGAACACTTGGTGCCAGCAGTGACATCCACTGGAGCTCTAGAATCACTGGAGCAAACCCCTCGGCGTTGGAGGAAATGCCCAGCAGAGGAGGACAAGACAGTAGCATCACCACCACCAGGAAGAAAGGACACTGATTTGGAAGGGGAAGATTTGGAAGTGGAAGCATCATCAGCCACTGGTGGCGCAGGTGTAGGAGGTCGCTTCTTGAAATGCCAATGAGAACCAAGCACCTGATTGGCTGCCCACCATACTTTGCCTTCAGTGCTAGGCAAAAGGTTGCCCTCACAATACAGGTCATCAAAACACTCAGGAGACATCTTGACCAAACCAATAAGACATTTCTTCAGAGCCTGGCCAGGTGGTTGCTTGGTCCAGGCTGGGGCAGAGCCTTGAAAGCAAGCAGAGGCAATAGAAGCCAAGGAAGCTACAGAAGCATTGCGCCAGTCTGGAGTGTCCAGAAAAACCTGAGCATAAACAGGTGGGATGGCAGTCCGGCAAATATCATGGATGGATTTTTTGTCTTTACCCTCCTTCTTGCTGAAAAAGTGTGTAGGGCTTGGACACCCAGCCCATAACCGGTTACCAGTTGGAGATTTTCGAAAGGCATGAATTGCAGATGGTATAGGAGACTTGCCAGAACAGGGACCCTTACCATAAAAACACCAGAAGAAGGAAGCGGAATGAGCCCTGTTGGCAGCAGCCAGAGCCTCCTGGCATTGGGAGTGGCATGCTTGCTGCTGAGAGGGATCAGACTTCTGGGCAGAGGAAAAGGCAAGAGTAGATTGCTTGAGGATAGATGAAGCAGGGACCTTGCCTGAGGTCCCAGAACCCTTTGGTGTGTGTCTGGACGTCTGTTGGCCTGGCAGCTGGGAGCCTGCCTGGTTGGATCCTGGCTGCTGGGAGGCTGGGGGCCGGGGTCCTGACTGCTGGGAGCCCTGCTGCTGGGAGCCCTGCTGCTGGGAGCCTGAGGACTGGGAGCTTATCAGCTTGGGGTCTGACAGCAAAGTACCTGACGACTGAGAGCCTGACAGAGTACCTGACGGCGGAGGACCTGACTCCTGGGAGCCTAGCTGAGAAGCTGTTGACAGAGAAGAAGTTTGCAAGGAATCCCCTGGTGCAGAGTCCCCTGGTGCAGATTCCCCTGGTGCAGATTCAGTGCCAAGCATCTCAACATCAGAGAGCACTGTGTTGATATCCGCTCGTCAGCGGTCTTCGGGGAACTTAATCGTAGATATGAATTATCTCGTACTGGTCTAAAAATAGGGGAAAGCCCTAACAATAATAACACATAAAGTCCTGGCAAATCGTGAGTCTACAGTGGACTGTTCAAGGTCTATTGCATACGCTCAAGCAATACAAGGCACTTCCCTAGAGGTACATCGGAATTGGTCGTAAAGGAGGGCATGATAGGTGTGTTTATTTTAGAGTATAAAAGAAAGAGTGAATAAAAGGGGAGCTGAGCCAAAGCGCTCAGCTCTGTATCGTATCGTGACATCGATTCGCTAACTCGCTAACTCGTATAATAACAGCGCTCCTGTAGCTCTGGTACTGTATCCTACGAGTAGCATACCGTATCGGAGTATCGTAGGTATCTCCGATTAATTAGATCGAATCGTGTGCTAGCTCACTTATGCTAGCACGTTTGGTAACTGTTTGGGCCGGGTATCCGGTCATGGTATATATTATACACCAATGACCCGACCCCGGCGGTAGCATCATATCTTAGCATTGGTATCATGGTAGGTTAGCATCTTCCAGTATCTCGTAGCCTTAGCAACCCTAACCCTGTAGCATTTAGCTACACCATAACAGGTGCTTTACTCGGGGTACGTACGATTGGTACAAATCGTACGCGGCGGCCCTAGTAAACTCTGCTAGCATCCATACTAAACAGGATAGTAGGATATAGGTCTGCTGCTAAGCCTGTTGCTAAGCCTGTTGCTAAGCCTGTTGCTAAGCCTGCTGCTAAGCCTGTTGCTAAGCCTGTTGCTGAGCCTGTTGCTGAGCCTGTTGCTAGGCCTGTATGCTACCAATTAGCACACATCTTAGCACTCAGCTCAGCACCTGTTAGTCAGCTACTGGATGTTGCTGACTGTAGACCCAGTAGCCCTTCTACACAGGGCCTTAGCACAGATCATAGCACACTGGATATCTTCATAGCACACCTGCAGAAGAAGAAGGCTTCAAGGAATCCCCTGGAGCAGGTTCAGTGCCAAGCATATCAACATCAGAAAGCACACCTGCAGATGAGGACACAGAAGAAGATGAAGACATATCATCAACAGAAGACCCATGCATAGAGGATACAATTTTGCGACGCGCGATTTTGTCCGACGTTCCGATGTTCCAGTACTTAAAACACGTAGATTTCTACACAACTTTCCCCTTTGATATCTCACTCACTTCTAAAGCTCCTACAACAAAACCAAGCACTACACCTATTAACCGAGACCTCCCCTATCTGATTCTGCTGTTTGTTTGGCTGCTCCTTGCTTCCTTTGGTTGCTTTGGTTCCTTGTTTCCTGTCGGTCGGTCGGTCGGCAAGCAACACGACCGAAAACAAGGACACATAATTTTCTACAGCAATTGCAGTACTAATTTCTACAGCAGCTCTGCTTCAGTTCCGCTTTGTCTCCGAGCTCGGTTTGTTTTTTTGATCTGTTTTCAAGCCATATTTTTATTTAACGCTATACAGTCTTCCAAGCCCCATAAGTGATACCCACTTAACGTTCTACATTCTTCAAGGTTGAACCTACTTAACGTTCTACATTCTTCAAGATCGAACACATATACACCCCCCTTCTAGAAGGTTCCTACTCGCTGATCCCTAAGAATCTGCAAGTTCGCGCAAGCATATCTTCCAGTTCCCCTTTATTTTCAAGCCAATTGCCCCCTGCTCTTACTAGTGTCAATCACTTAAGAGCTACCCTGTTTCCTAGCCAAGCCCCCCAGTCCCTAAGAGTTTTCGCTTAAGGCTCCCCCTTTTCAAGCCAAGACCAACTGATCCCTAAGTACCTCCTACTTATTGCACTCTTGTTTCCAAGACTACAGCTACTACAGCCCCTTGTTTTCAAGACTACAATTTCCCTGGTCCCTAAGTGTTCACGAGTTCCCGGATCCCTAAGTGTTTTTGCTATTAAGCAACCCCAACTTGAACTTCAAGTGTGACCCTGTTTTCAAGACACAAGCCCTCCCCTGGTCCCTAGGTGTTTCGACTAAAGCCCCTGTTTTCAAGCAAGCAGCTTCCCTGGTCCCTAAGTGTCTCGCTCAAGGTCCCTGTTTTCAAGCCAATTGCCCCCGGATACTGTTTCCACTGCTTCCCTGATCCCTAAGTGCCTCGCTCAAGGTCCCTGTTTTCAAGCCAATTGCCCCTGGATACTGTTTCCACTTATAAGTACTTGCGAGTTTGAACTTCAAGTTCCCTCCTGAGCCTTTTAAGTGTGCCCTGCCATTGATCTCCCCTGGTCCCTAAGTTTTCCTACTAAAGCCCCTGTTTTCAAGCAAGCAGCTTCCCTGGTTTAATTGCCTCGCTCAAGGTCTTTGAATCAAGCCAGTTTGTTTCTACACGATTTGCAGTGGTCTACTGGAGTTTCTAAATTCTGTAACTCCAGAGCACCTCTGTGGGTTTCCAACGTGACTCTTCTGGTAGTGCTCCAGTCTTTTCTTTTGGTTCGAGTGGAATTTTTCCTTGTCCAGACCAACATTGGACCTGTTGTTGCTGCTGTACCCTGTTTCCCAGCATACAACCTGGTGCTTCTCCTGCCCTGGCCTTTGCCCTCAACCGGTGCTTCTCCTGCCCCGGCCTTTTTTCATTACCTGGCACTTGCATATCCAAGAGGCGTGTCTGCTGTTGGTCCATCACCCAACTGCTTGCTTTTCAGTTGTTGCTTTGCTCTCAACTGGTGCTTCTCCTGTCCCGGCCTTTGCCCTCACCCGGTGCTTCTCCTGCTCCGGCCTTTGTCTTCCATCGGAGCTTCTCCTGCCCCGGCCTTGGTCATCAACCGGTGATTCTCCTGCCCCGGCCTTTGTCATCACCTGGCACTTGCACATCCAAGAAGCGTGACTGCTGTTGGTTCAGCCCCCACTTGCTTGCTTCTCAGCTGTTGTTTGCACTCAACCGGTGCTTCTCCTGCCCCGTCCTTTGTCATCAACCGGTGCTTCCCTTGCCCCGGCCTTTGTCATCAACCGGTGCTTCTTCTGCCCCGGCCTTTGCCTTCAACCTGTGCTTCTCCTACCCCGGCCTTTGTCATCACCTGGCACGTGCACATCCAAGAGGCGTGTCTGCTGTTGGTCCAACTCCCAACTGCTTGCTTTTCAGTTGTTGCTTTGCTCTCAACTGGTGCTTCTCCTGCCCCGGCCTTTGTCATCAAACGGTGTTTCACCTGCTCCGGCCTTTGTCATCCACCGGTGCTTCTTCTGCCCCGGCCTTTGCATTCAACCGGTGCTTCTCCTGCCCCGGCCTTTGTCATCACCTGGCACTTGCACATCCAAGAGGCGTGTCTGCTGTTGGTCCAACACCTAATTGCCTGCTTTTCAGTTGTTGCTTTGCTCTCAACTGGTGCTTCTCCTGCCCCGGCCTTTGTCATCAAACGGTGCTTCTCCTGCCCCGGCCTTTGTCTTCAACCGGTGCTTTTTCTGCCCCGGCCTTTGCCTTCAACCGGTGCTTCTCCTGCCCCGGCCTTTGTCATCCCCTGGCACTTGCACATCCAAGAGGTGTGTCCGCTGTTGGTCCAGCACCCAATTGCTTGCTCTTCAGCTGTTGATTGCCCTCAACCGGTGCTTCTCCTGCCCCGGCCTTTGTCATCAACCGGTGCTTCTCCTGCCCCGGCCTTTGTCATCAACCGGTGCTTCCCCTGCTTCGGCCTTTGTCATCACCTGGCACTTGCACATCCAAGAGCTCCGGCCTTTGTCCTCACCTGGCACTTGCACATCCAAGAGGCGTGTCTGCTGTTGGTCCAACACCCAATTGCCTGCTTTTCAGTTGTTGCTTTGATCTCCACCAGTGCTTCTCCTGCCCCGACCTTTGCCCTCAACCGCAGCTGGTGTCTCTGCCCTCGGTGCAATGCCTCCCCCTCCCACTAAGGGGTGGCCCACCTCCCAAACAGCTTCCCGAAAGAAAAGATCCTCCACACCTCCTTCTTCTGCTAGGTCTGCCTCTGGGACTCGGTCTAACAAGCGCCCATTTGTGCAAAAGACCCCTCCACGACATTCTCGTGTCACCTCTGCTCTTACTACTCCCTCCCCTACTCTTGATACCAGATCATCCTCTTCCTCTGCCTCATCATCCTCTTCATCCTCTTTGCATGGGTCTTCTGTTGATGATATGTCTTCATCTTCTTCTGAGTCCTCATCTGCAGGTGTGCTTTCTGATGTTGATATGCTTGGCACTGAACCTGCTCCAGGGGATTCCTTGAAGACTTCTTCTTCTGCAGGTGTGCTCTCTGATGTTGAGATGCTTGGCACTGAATCTGCGCCAGGGGAATCTGCACCAGGGGAATCTGCACCAGGGGATTCCTTGCAAACTTCTTCTCTGTCAACAGCTTCTCAACTAGGCTCCCAGTCAGGTCCTCCGCAGTCGGGTACTCTGTCAGGATCTCAGTCGTCAGATCCTTTGTTGTCAGACCCCAAGCTGATCAGCTCCCAGTCCTCAGGCTCCCAGCAGCAGGGCTCCCAGCTGCCAGGCCAACAGATGTCCAGACACACACCAAAGGGCTCTGGGACCTCAGGCAAGGTCCCTGCTTCCTCCATCCTCAAGCAATCCACTCTTGCCTTTTCCTCTGCCCAGAAAGCTGATCCCTCTCAGCAGCAAGCACGACAATCCCAACGCCAGGAGGCTTTGGCTGCTGCCAACAGGGCTCATTCCGCTTCCTTCTTCTGGTGTTTTTATGGTAAGGGTCCCTGTTCTGGCAAGTCTCCTATACCATCTGCAATTCATGCCTTTCGACAATCTCCAACTGGTAAACGGTTATGGGCTGGGTGTCCAAGCCCTACACACTTTTTCAGCAAGAAGGAGGGTACAGACAAAAAATCCATCCATGATATTTGCAGGACTGCCATCCCTCCTGTTTATTCTCAGGTTTTTCCGGACACTCCAGACTGGCGCAATGCCACTGTAGATTCCTTGGCTTCTATTGCCTCTGCTTGCTTTCAAGGCTCTGCCCCAGCCTGGACCAAGCAACCACCTGGCCAGGCTCTGAAGAAATGTCTTATTGGTTTGGTCAAGATGTCTCCTGAGTGTTTTGATGACCTGTATTGTGAGGGCAACCTTTTGCCTAGCACTGAAGGCAAAGTATGGTGGGCAGCCAATCAGGTGCTTGGTTCTCATTGGCATTTCAAGAAGCGACCTCCTACACCTGCGCCACCAGTGGCTGATGATGCTTCCACTTCCAAATCTTCCCCTTCCAAATCAGTGTCCTTTCTTCCTGGTGGTGGTGATGCTACTGTCTTGTCCTCCTCTGCTGGGCATTTCCTCCAACGCCGAGGGGTTTGCTCCAGTGATTCTAGAGCTCCAGTGGATGTAACTGCTGGAACCAAGTGTTCTCATAGTTCTTATGTCACTCTGTCCCTTCCAAGGTTGATGTCACAACACCCTGGGGAACTATATGATGAGCTGCTCAAGTCTCTCAAGGAAGCTTTGGATCTTCTATGGACTGTTGACAAGCGCCTGGTGTTGTATGTTTTTCCCTCCAGAGCCAGGCTCAACCCCAAGGCCAAGCCTGTTACCAAGTTTTGGACGACACTTCCTGACAGGAAGACCTTGGAATTGTATGTTGCTCAGCTCTGGTCGTGATACAATTGACTTTTGGCGGCGTGTTGTTAAGCTGAGACAGGGTGTGTCCACCAGTCATACTGTTTTGAAAAGGCTGGCATGCAAGCTTTCTCTCTACAAAGGAGAACACTGTGATCTTTCCAGTGCTGTCCTCCACCTGAAACAAGCTTACAGGCAATACCGGGCAGTGAAAAAATTGGCCCCCTCTTGGAGAGACTCCTTCACTCAAGGCCTGGTGGATGCACTTCTTGCTGAAGGCAAACCTCACAACCAGAATGCTTCCCAGATTCGTGTCAGGATGCGCAGGGAACGTCTTCAAAGAGAGCTTGGCCTTGCTGCTAGGTCTATTCGGGGACGTGTCAACAAGTCAGCTGTCTTGAGAGCTATTGCAGTTGGCCCTGATGGTGCTGAACAGGTCTTGGAGTCCCAGTCCACTATGGTTCCAGCTATGGCTGAATCCAATGTCCGGCGTCAACAGCAGTGTATTGGCACTCCTTCCATGACTCCCTCCTTCATTGAGGATTTTGGCTACCTCGGCACAGCCCATGCTTCTGCTCAAGTTCTTGATGGCACATATAATCCTCCTCCTGCCACTGACAAATACCTGTCTGAATTTCTTTCTTGTCTCAAAGTCCCTGCCTCTATTCTGAGTTTGCCTCCCTTTGACTATTCAGTGTGTCCAGCTGACAATGCTGCTGCCTGGAAACACCAGAGGGAACGCACAGCAAGTGAACCTTCTTGTTTGAGTTTTGCCCACCACAAGGCTTTTGCCCTGGATCCCCAGTTGAACAAGTTTGACACTCTACTGAGATCAGTCCCATTGATTGTTGGCTTCTCTCCTTCTGCCTGGCAGGTCATCACGGATGTTGAGATATTCAAGAAACCTGGTGAATATAGAGTGGATAAGATGAGACTCATCCAGTTGATGTCTCCTGAGTTCCAAATCAACAACAAGATGATTGGCAGACGCATTCTTGCCCATGCTGAACGTGCCAATGCAGTGGCGGTTGATCAACATGGAAGCAGGAAACACCACAAGGCCATCAATACCTGCTTGAACAAGAAGCTCATCTGTGATGTGTTGAGGCAGAAGCGCAGATCTGGTGCTGTTGCTATGAATGATGCCAAGGGCTGTTATGATAGAATCTCTCATCCCATTGCAGGTCTCACTCTCCAGAGCTTTGGTGTTCCTGCACATGTGTGTGAAGTTCTTCTGTCTACTCTGCAACATGCTAAGCACCACATCAAAACTGGTTTTGGTCGGTCAGGTCCTGTGTATGGTGATGAACCTGTTCCTCTCAGTGGTTGTGGCCAAGGCAATGGTATTGGTCCAACTCTTTGGGCTTTGGTGTCAACAATTGTCTTCCGAATGATGCAACAGGCTGGGCATGGTGTCCATCTTATCACTTCTTTGTCACTGCAACTGGTTTCTCTTGTGGGTTTTGCCTTTGTGGATGACACAGATTTGTTTTGTGCTGGCTCTGATTCCTCCACATCTGGTGAGGAATTAGCTGTTGACTTTCAGGAAGCTCTTGACCGGTGGGCTGGTGGGATTATTGCCACTGGTGGTGCTATTGAACCTGCCAAATCCTTCTGTTATTTGATTGATTTCAAATGGAATGGATCCGGCTGGGACTATTGCTCCATTGCTGACATGCCCGGTGACTTCTCTGTTGCTGATAAGAATGGCAATCGCGCTACCCTGGATCGTTTTGAAGTTGACCATGCTGACAAGACCCTTGGGGTTTTTATCTCCATGGATGGCAATGAGGAAGCACAGATTGCTCACATGAAGTCACAGTCTCAGTCTTTTGGCTCTCAGCTCAAGGCTTCCAAGTGTGAGAAGAGGGCATCCCTCTACACATTCAAGTATTCTTTCATGAAGTCTGTTGAATACCCCATGCCTGTCACGCAACTTGATGAGGCCACTTGGACTAAGATAATTCACCCAGCTCTTGTTCCTGTGCTGAATAAAGCAGGGATGTCACGGACATTTCCCAGACATGTCTTCTATGGTCCTTCCCTCTATCAAGGCTTTGGTTTCATTCACCCCTACCTCCTCCAAGAGTTCAGTCATATTGCCACCCTCTTTCAGGAATCTGTCAGGTCCTCCCAAACTGGTAGGATTCTCAGGCTAACTGCTGAGTCTCTACGGCTCGAACTTGGCATTCCTCTCCATCTTGGTGTCACACCATATCCTCCTTTTGCTTCCTATGTCACTCCCTGCTGGTACAAACATGTGTGGAAGTTTTTCTCTGTTCACCCTGTGAGCTTGTTTGAAGACTTCCCAGATCTTCCCCTGCTACGTTCCAATGACTGCTATCTCATGCAAGCCTTTGTCAACGCTGGCTTCAGAGGTGCTGACTTGTCCCTCTTGAATCACATGCGCATGTCACTCAAGGCTATCTCCCTTGCTGACATTTGTACTCCAGATGGGAAGAGACTCTCTCCCATGGCTTTCCAGCTGATATCCTCCAATCACTTGAGGGATCATCTTGACTGGCCGAGATGTCCTCCATCTTGGCCTCCAGCAGCAAAGCGCTTATGGACTAAGGCACTTCAGACCTGTTTTCTTCCCCCTTGTCCACCCCCTGCAGCCAGGGCACTAGCTCCTTCTTTTCATCTTGGGCCTTGGCTCTCTCCCCAGACAGCTTCTCTTTGGCCTTGGTTTTTGTCTCCATCCACCAACAGAATATTCTTCAAAACTTCTACTGGCTGGACTGTGAGCACCTCCCAGGGCAGGGGCAGATACAGGGTCACTGCTGAAATCCTTTCTGACAAACCAGCCTGCGCTGATGTGCTTGTCTGCCCTGTTATTTGTGGCCAAGTTGTCCGCGTTGTCGGGTCTTCAGCCTTTGTTTCTGAACCTCCTGACAAGGATCCTCTGGAGTACAATCCATTTGATTCTCTTCCAGACTCCCCGGCAGATGCCTTTGACGCACTCTGTGCGTCTCCAAGGGTACTTCTCCACAAACATTCCCTACCACAGGCTGGCTGTCAGCACATTGTTGATGCTATCCAGAGTGGTTCTGCCAGTGCTGTCTGCGATGGTTCATTTGATCCGGAACTTCTCAGAGGAACTTCTGCTTTCATCCTGTCACCCAATACCTCCACCAAGTCTGCTTCATTGTTCCTCACTGGCTGTAATTTTGTCAGTGGATCCCCTGAGGATCAGTCATCCTATAGGAGTGAACTGGCAGGTATCATTGGGGTTCTCACCTGTTGCACTGCTCTGGTGAGTATCTTTGATATTGCTTCTGGCTCTATCACCATTGCTCTGGATGGTGACACAGCTCTCAAACAGGCTCAAGGATCTTGGCCATTGGTTATTTCCCAGAAGTCTTTTGATTATGTTTATGTCATCAGAAACATGATTTCTGCCCTGCCAATCTCTGTGAACTTTCAGTGGGTTCAGGGCCATCAATCTGGAATCTTTCTTGATTGGTGGGCACTTCGCAATCATCAGGCTGACAGCATGGCCAAGGCATTTCTCTCTGTCCATAGAGCTTCTGCCCATCACTATCCCAGACTTGTGTTTGAGCCCTGGGCATTTTCTCTCAATGGATGCAAGTGTTCAAGGTTTGATCAGAATGCTTTGCATGTTGCTATTTCTGGTCCTCCTCTTCTTAAATATTGGCAGACCCACCATGATATCCCCATTCCACAACCTGTTTTGGGTTCCATCCATTGGTGTGCCCATCTGTCTGCCTTCAAGCGACTCCCTCCTGGCATGCAAAGGTGGTTTGTCAAGTTTGCTTCTGGATGCATTGGTGTTGGCAACCAACTACTTCACTACCAGTATCAGGATCACTCCAGGTGCCCATTGTGTGATGCAGACAACGAGAAGGTTTCTCATGTGCTCTCCTGCAAGGATCCTGGGGCTGTCAGGCACAGTGTGTCGGCCTTCACGGGACCACTGCAGAAGAGGCTTGAAGTTGAACAAACTGATCCATCATTGGTTGCTGCCATTGTGGATCTTCTCACAAGAGTTCGGAAGGGCCAGAGAATTTATCCATCATCCTACTCCCTTGCAATTGCTTCTGCTGTCAGGGCACAGAGGACAATTGGTTGGCACAACTGGCTTCTTGGTAGGTGGTCTCCTCACTGGTATCAAATCCAGGCTGACTACTACTCCCACATTGGAAGCAAGCGCTCTCCCAAACGTTGGGCTACAGCTATCATCCATCAGTTCTTTCTTACCTCCTGGGATCTTTGGACTTATAGGAATGAACGACTCCATGGTCCTGGGGGTACCCTTGATGCTGAACAACACCAATCTCTTGATGCTTCCATCACCTCTGAATTGGCAATTGGTGCAGCTGGTGCACTTCCCCAGTCACACTCCCTTTTACAAACCCCTTTCCAAGTCCTACAAGGTTACACCCTGACTGCCAAGCGGCAGTGGCTTGCAACCATCCACCTTGCAAGGAAGCAGTATGCAGCGCCTGTCCCACCAGTGCAGCCATACCAACAAGAGGCTGCTCTTCTCAGAGCCTGGCTTACTGGACCTTAGGGTTGATTACACTTTTTACCTTGGTTTTGTCTTATGTTCCTGCTTCTTATCCTGTCCCATCCCTTTTGATACTGGACCTTATCCCAATATCTCCATTCCCATCTCACTTTCTCTCAAGTCCCTATTTTGTGGGACTTGTTTGTCTTTTTCCCTGCTTGATGTTCAAGGTTTGTTTGAAAATTTGTCGTTCTACCACTTGGGGTCCTGACTCTATGATGGAGGCGACGTTAAAGTCTGGTTACAGACTGAGTAATTTAGTTTCACCTTTGGTGATTAAAGTTATTTAAATACGTATATTATTATTCTTAAATATTGGCAGACCCACCATGACATCCCCATTCCACAACCTGTTCTGAGTTCCATCCATTGGTGTGCCCATCTGTCTGCCTTTAAGCGTCTACCTCCTGGCATGCAAAGGTGGTTTGTCAAATTTGCTTCTGGATGCATTGGTGTTGGCAACCAACTCCTTCACTACCAGTATCAGGATCACTCCAGGTGCCCATTGTGTGATGCAGACAACGAGAAGGTTTCTCATGTGCTCTCCTGCAAGGACACTGGGGCAATACAGCACAGTGTGTCAGCTTTCAAGGGACCACTGCAGAAGAGGCTTCCAGTATCTCGTAGCCTTAGCAACCCTAACCCTGTAGCATTTAGCTACACCATAACAGGTGCTTTACTCGGGGTACGTACGATTGGTACAAATCGTACGCGGCGGCCCTAGTAAACTCTGCTAGCATCCATACTAAACAGGATAGTAGGATATAGGTCTGCTGCTAAGCCTGTTGCTAAGCCTGCTGCTAAGCCTGCTGCTAAGCCTGTTGCTAAGCCTGTTGCTGAGCCTGTTGCTGAGCCTGTTGCTAGGCCTGTATGCTACCAATTAGCACACATCTTAGCACTCAGCTCAGCACCTGTTAGTCAGCTACTGGATGTTGCTGACTGTAGACCCAGTAGCCCTTCTACACAGGGCCTTAGCACAGATCATAGCACACTGGATATCTTCATAGCACACCTGCAGAAGAAGAAGGCTTCAAGGAATCCCCTGGAGCAGGTTCAGTGCCAAGCATATCAACATCAGAAAGCACACCTGCAGATGAGGACACAGAAGAAGATGAAGACATATCATCAACAGAAGACCCATGCATAGAGGATGAAGAGGCTGATGAGGCAGAGGAAGAGGATGATCTGGTATCAAGAGTAGGAGAGGGAGTAGTAAGAGCAGAGGTGACACTAGAATGTCTTGGAGGGGTCTTTTGCACAAATGGGCGCTTGTTAGACCGAGTCCCAGAGGCAGACCTAGCAGAAGAAGGAGGCGTGGAAGATCGTTTCTTCCGGGAAGCTGCTTGGGAGGTGGGCCACCCCTTAGTGGGAGGGGGAGGCATTGTACCAGAAGTGGAGCACTGAGGGCAGATGACAAATGCCGGGGCAGGAGAAGCACCGGTGGAGGGCAAATCAACAGCAGAAAACCTCCAGTGGAGTGCAGGAGCACCAACTGAAACGCCGCGCTTGAATGGAGAAGCACCGGTTGAGTACAAAGGCCGGGGCAGGAGGAGCACCGATTGAGGGCAAACAACAGCTGAAAAGCAAACAATTGGGTGCTGGACCAACAGCAGACACGCCTCTTGGATGTGCAAGTGCCAGGTGATGGCAAAGGCCGGGGCAGGAGAAACACCGGTTGATGACAAAGGCCGGGGCAGGAGAAGCACCGGTTGATGACAAAGACCGGGGCAGGAGAAGCGCCGGTTGAGGGCAAACAACAGCTGAAAAGCAAGCAATTGTGTGCTGGACCAACAGCAGACACGCCTCTTGGATGTGCAAGTGCCAGGTGATGACAAAGGCCGGGGCAGGAGAAGCACCGGTTGATGACAAAGGCCGGGGCAGGAGAAGCACCGGTTGAGGGCAAATCAACAGCAGAAAACCTCCAGTGGAGTGCAGGAGCACCAACTGAAACGCCGCGCTTGAATGGAGAAGCACCGGTTGAGTACAAAGGCCGGGGCAGGAGAAGCACCGGTTGATGACAAAGGCCGGGGCAGGAGAAGCACCGGTTGAGATCAAAGCAACAACGGAAAAGCAGGCAATTGGGTGTTGGACCAACAGCAGACACGCCTCTTGGATGTGCAAGTGCCAGGTGATGACAAAGGCCGGAGCAGGTGAAGCACCGGTTGAGGGCAAAGGCCGGGGCAGGAGAAGCACCGGTGGAGGGCAATCAACAGCAGAAAACCTCCAGTGGAGTGAGGGAGCACCAACTGAAACGCCGCGCTTGAATGGAGAAGTACCCGGTGTTAACAAAGGCCGGGGCAGGAGAAGCACCGGTTGAAGACAAAGGCCATGGCAGGAGAAGCACCAGCTGAAAAGCAAACAATTGGGTGTTGGACCAACAGCAGACACGCCTCTTGGATGTGCAAGTGCCAGGTGATGACAAAGGCCGGAGCAGGTGAAGCACCGGTTGAGGGCAAAGGCCGGGGCAGGAGAAGCACCGGTGGAGGGCAATCAACAGCTGAAAAGCAGGCAATTGGGAGTTGGACCAACAGCAGACACGCCGCTTGGATGTGCAAGTGCCCGGTGATGACAAAGGCCGGAGCAGGTGAAGCACAGGGTGAGGGCAAAGGCCGGGGCAGGAGAAGCACCGGTGGAGGGCAAAGCAACAGCAGAAAACCTCCAGTGGAGTGCAGGAGCAACAACTGAGATGCCGCGCTTGAAAGGAAAAGCACCGGTTGAGGGCAAAGGCCGGGGCAGGAGAAGCACCGGTTGAGAGCAAAGCAACAACTGAAAAGCAGGCAATTAGGTGTTGGACCAACAGCAGACACGCCTCTTGGATGTGCAAGTGCCAGGTGATGACAAAGGCCGGAGCAGGTGAAGCACCGGTTGAGGGCAAAGGCCGGGGCAGGAGAAGCACCGGTGGAGGGCAATCAACAGCAGAAAACCTCCAGTGGAGTGCAGGAGCACCAACTGAAACGCCGCGCTTGAATGGAGAAGTACCCGGTGTTGACAAAGGCCGGGGCAGGAGAAGCACTGGTTGAAGACAAAGGCCGGGGCAGGAGAAGCACCGGGTGAGGGCAAAGGCTGGGACAGGAGAAGCACCAGTTGAGAGCAAAGCAACAACTGAAAAGCAGGCAATTGGGTGTTGGACCAACAGCAGACACGCCTCTTGGATGTGCAAGTGCCAGGTGATGACAAAGGCCGAAGCAGGGGAAGCACCGGTTGAAGGCGAAGGCCGGGGCAGGAGAAGCACCAATGGAGGGCAGATCAACAGCAGAAAACCTCCAGTGGAGTGCAGGATCACCAACTGAAACGCCGCGCTTGAATGGGGAAGTACCCGGTGTTGACAAAGGCTGGGGCAGGAGAAGCACCGGTTGATGACAAAGGCCGGGGCAGGAGAAGCACCGGTTGAAGACAAAGGCCGGGGCAGGAGAAGCACCGGGTGAGGGCAAAGGCCGGGACAGGAGAAGCACCAGTTGAGAGCAAAGCAACAACTGAAAAGCAAGCAGTTGGGTGTTGGACCAACAGCAGACACGCCTCTTGGATGTGCAAGTGCCAGGTGATGAAAAAGGCCGGGGCAGGAGAAGCACCGGTTGAGGGCAAAGGCCGGGGCAGGAGAAGCACCAATGGAGGGCAGATCAACAGCTGAATAGCAACCTGTTGGGTGCTGAAGCAACAGCAGACACTGCACTGGGATGTAAAAGGGCCAGGTGATGACAAAGGCCGGGGCAGGAGAAGCACCGGTTGAGGGCAAATCAACAAACTGAAAAGCACCTGTTGGGAGACAAAAGCCGGGGCAGTATAAACACCAGTGTAGTGCAGAGGCCACAATAGAAACGCCGCTTGGGTGCAGAAATGCCAGGGTATAGGTTGTATGCTGGGAAACAGGGTACAGCAGCAACAACAGGTCCAACGTTGGTCTGGACAAGGAAAAATTCCAGGGGAACCAAAAGAAAAGACTGGAGCACTACCGGAAGAGTCACGTTGGAAACCCACAGAGGTGCTCTGGAGTTACAGAATTTAGAAACTCCAGTAGACCACTGCAAATCGTGTAGAAACAGACTGTAGAAACCGACAACTGGCTTGTATCAAAGGCCTGGTATTAGGGACGCTGCTTGCTTGAAAACAGGGGTTTTAGTAGGAACACTTAGGGACCGGGGGATATCAATGGCAGGGCACACTTAAAAGGCTCAGGAGGGAACTTGAAGTTCAAACTCGCAAGTACTTATAAGTGGAAACAGTATCCAGGGGCAATTGTTTTGAAAACAGGGACCTTGAGCGAGACACTTAGGGACCAGGGTTGCAGTGGAAACAGTATCCGGGGGCAATTGGCTTGAAAACAAGGACCTTGAGCGAGACGCTTAGGGACCAGGGAAGCTGCTTGCTTGAAAACAGGGGCTTTAGTAAAAACACCTAGGGACCAGGGGGAGGCTTGTGTCTTGAAAACAGTGTCGAACTTGAAGTTCAAGTTGGGGTTGCTTAATAGCAAAAACACTTAGGGATCAGGGAACTCGTGAACACTTAGGGACCAGGGAAATTGTAGTCTTGAAAACAAGGGGCGATAGTAGCTGTAGTCTTGGAAACAAGAATGCAATAAGTAGGAGGTACTTAGGGATCGGTTGGTCTTGGCTTGAAAACAGGTGTAGTAGGGGGAGCCTTAAGCAAAAACACTTAGGGACTGGGGGGCTTGGCTAGGAAACAGGGTAGCTCTTAAGTGATTGACACTAGTAAGAGCAGGGGGCAATTGGCTTGAAAATAAAGGGGAACTGGAAGATATGCTTGCGCGAACTTGCAGATACTTAGGGATCAGCGAGTAGGAACCTTCTAGAAGGGGGGTGTATATGTGTTCGATCTTGAAGAATGTAGAACGTTAAGTAGGTTCGACCTTGAAGAATGTACAATTTTGCGACGCGCGATTTTGTCCGACGTTCCGATGTTCCAGTACTTAAAACACGTAGATTTCTACACAACTTTCCCCTTTGATATCTCACTCACTTCTAAAGCTCCTACAACAAAACCAAGCACTACACCTATCAACAGAGACCTCCCCTGTCTGATTCTGCTGTTTGTTTGCCTGCTCCTTGCTCCCTTTGGTTGCTTTGGTTGCTTGTTTCCTGTCGGTCGGTCGATCGGCAACAACAAGCTTCGGCAGCAAAACAACACATAATTTTCTACAGCAATTGCAGTACTAATTCTACAGCAGCTCTGCTTCAGTTCCGCTTTGTCTCCGAGCTCGGTTTGGTTTTTTGATCTGTTTTCAAGCCATATTTTTATTTAACGCTATACAGTCTTCCAAGCCCCTTAAGTGATACCCACTTAACGTTTTACATTCTTCAAGGTCGAACCTACTTAACGTTCTACATTCTTCAAGATTGAACACATATACACCCCCCTTCTAGAAGGTTCCTACTTGCTGATCCCTAAGTATCTGCAAGTTCCCGCGAGCATATCTTCCAGTTCCCCTTTATTCTCAAGCCAATAGCCCACCTGCTCTTCTAAGTGCCTATCATTTAAGAGCTACCCTGTTTCCTAGTCAAGCCCCCCAGTCCATAAGTTTTCTCGCTTAAGGCTCCCCCTACTACACCTGTTTTCAAGCCAAGACCAACCGATCCCTAAGTACCTTATACTTATTGCACTCTTGTTTCCAAGACTACAGCTACTACCGCCCCTTGTTTTCAAGACTACAATTCCCCTGGTCCCTAAGTGTTCGCGAGTTCCCTGATCCCTAAGTGTTTTCGCTATTAAGCAACCCCAACTTGAACTTCAAGTTCGACACTGTTTTCACGATACAAGCCTCCCTCTGGTCCCTAGGTGTTTCTACTAAAGCCCCTGTTTTCAAGCAATCAGCTTCTCTGGTCCCTAAGTGTCTCGCTCAAGGTATTTGTTTTCAAGCCAATTGCCCCCGGATACTGTTTCCACTGCTTCCCTGGTCCCTAAGTGTCTCGCTCAAGGTCCCTGTTTTCAAGCCAATTGCCCCTGGATACTGTTTCCACTTATAAGTACTTGCGAGTTTGAACTTCAAGTTCCCTCCTGAGCCTTTTAAGTGTGCCCTGCCATTGATATCCCCCGGTCCCTAAGTGTTCCTACTAAAGCCCCTGTTTTCACGCAAGCAGCTTCCCTGGTTTAATTGCCTCGCTCAAGGTCACGCCAGTTTGTTTCTACACGATTTGCAGTCCCTACCAGGCCTTTGATACAAGCCAGTTGTCGGTTTCTACAGTCTGTTTCTACACGATTTGCAGGAGTCTACAGGAGTTTCTAAATTTAGTAACTCCAGAGCACCTCTGTGGGTTTCGAAAGTGCCTTTTCTGGTAGTGCTCCAGTTTTTTTTTTTTTGGATCCCCTGGAGTTTTTTTCCTGTTCAGACCAACGTTGGACCTGTTGTTGCTGCTGTACCTTGGTTCAAACCCAGCGTACAACCCCAAGCTATCCATCCCGCAGTCAGGCTCCCAGCAGTCAAGCTCTCAGCAGTCAGCCCACCAGCAGTCAGCCCACCGGCAGTCAGCCCACCAGCAGTCAGCCCACCAGCAGTCAGCTCACCAGCAGTCAGCTCACCAGCAGTCAGCCCACCAGCAGTCAGCCCACCAGCAGTCAGCACACCAGCAGTCAGCCCACCAGCAGTCAGCTCACCAGCAGTCAGCTCACCAACAGTCAGCCCACCAGCAGTCAGCCCACCAGCAGTCAGCCCACCAGCAGTCAGCCCACCAGCAGTCAGCTCACCAGCAGTCAGCCCACCAGCAGTCAGCCCACCAGCAGTCAGCTCACCAGCAGTCAGCCCATCAGCCGCCAGCTCACCAGCAGTCAGCCCACCAGCAGTCAGCCCACCAGCAGTCAGCTCACCAGCAGTCAGCTCACCAGCAGTCCGCTCACCAGCAGTCAGCCCACCAGCAGTCAGCCCACCAGCAGTCAGCTCACCAGCAGTCAGCCCACCAGCAGTCAGCCCACCAGCAGTCAGCTCACCAGCAGTCAGCCCATCAGCCGCCAGCTCACCAGCAGTCAGCCCACCAGCAGTCAGCCCACCAGCAGTCAGCTCACCAGCAGTCAGCTCACCAGCAGTCAGCCCACCAGCAGTCAGCCCACCAGCCGTCAGCCCATCAGCAGTCAGCTCACCAGCAGTCAGCTCACCAGCAGTCCGCTCACCAGCAGTCAGCCCACCAGCAGTCAGCCCATCAGCTGTCAGCCCACCAGCAGTCAGCCCACCAGCAGTCAGCTCCCCAGCAGTCAGCCCACCAGCAGTAAGCTCACCAGCAGTCAGCCCACCAGCAGTCAGCCCACCAGCAGTCAGCCCACCAGCAGTCAGCTCACCAGCAGTCAGCCCACCTGCAGTCAGCCCACCAGCAGTCAGCTCCCCAGCAGTCAGCCCACCAGCAGTCAGCCAACCAGCAGTCAGCCCACAAGCAGTCAGTTCACCAGCAGTCAGCCCACCAGCAGTCAGCCCACCAGCAGTCAGCCCACCAGCAGTTAGCTCACCAGCAGTCAGCCCACCAGCAGTCAGCCCACCAGCAGTCGGCCCCCCAGCAGTCAGCCCACCAGCAGTCAGCTCACCAGCAGTCAGCCCACCAGCAGTCAGCCCACCAGCAGTCAGCCCACCAGCAGTCAGCTCACCAGCAGTCAGCCCACCAGCAGTCGGCCCCCCAGCAGTCAGCTCACCAGCAGTCAGCCCATCAGCCGCCAGCTCACCAGCAGTCAGCCCACCAGCAGTCAGCCCACCAGCAGTCAGCTCACCAGCAGTCAGCTCACCAGCAGTCAGCCCACCAGCAGTCAGCCCACCAGCCGTCAGCTCATCAGCAGTCAGCTCACCAGCAGTCAGCTCACCAGCAGTCCGCTCACCAGCAGTCAGCCCACCAGCAGTCAGCCCATCAGCTGTCAGCCCACCAGCAGTCAGCCCACCAGCAGTCAGCTCCCCAGCAGTCAGCCCACCAGCAGTCAGCTCACCAGCAGTCAGCCCACCAGCCGTCAGCCCACCAGCAGTCAGCTCACCAGCAGTCAGCTCACCAGCAGTCAGCCCACCAGCAGTGAGCTCCCAACCAGTCAGCCCACCAGCAGTCAGCCCACCAGCAGTCAGCCCACCAGCAGTCAGCTCACCAGCAGTCAGCCCACCAGCAGTCCGCTCACCAGCAGTCCGCTCACCAGCAGTCAGCCCACCAGCAGTCAGCCCATCAGCAGTCAGCTCACCAGCAGTCAGCCCACCAGCAGTCAGCTCACCAGCAGTCAGCCCATCAGCAGTCAGCTCACCAGCAGTCAGCCCACCAGCAGTCAGCTCACCAGCAGTCAGCCCACCAGCAGTCAGCTCACCAGCAGTCAGCCCACCAGCAGTCAGCCCACCAGCGGTCAGCTCCACTTCTGGTACAATGCCTCCGCGGCCCACCTCCCAAACAGCTTCCCGGAAGAAAAGATCTTCCACAACTCCTTCTTCTGCTAGGTCTGCCTCTGGGACTCGGTCTAACAAGCGCCCATTTGTGCAAAAGACCCCTCCATGACATTCTAGTGTCACCTCTGCTCTTACTACTCCTTCTCCTACTCTTGATACCAGATCATCCTCTTCCTCTGCCTCATCAGCCTCTTCATCCTCTATGAATGGGTCTTCTGTTGATGATACGTCTTCATCTTCTTCTGTGTCCTCATCTGCAGGTGTGCTTTCTGATGTTGATATGCTTGGCACTGAACCTGCTCCAGGGGATTCCTTGAAGACTTCTTCTTCTGCAGGTGTGCTCTCTGATGTTGAGATGCTTGGCACTGAATCTGCACCAGGGGAATCTGCACCAGGGGACTCTGCACCAGGGGATTCCTTGCCAACTTCTTCTCTGTCAACAGCTTCTCAGCTAGGCTCCCAGGAGTCAGGTCCTCCGCAGTCAGGTACTCTGTCAGGCTCTCCGTCGTCCGGTGCTTTGCTGTCAGACCCCAAGCTGATAAGCTCCCAGACCTCAGGTTCCCAGCAGCAGGGCTCCCAGCAGCAGGGCTCCCAGCAGCAGGGCTCCCAGCAGCAGGGATCCCAGCAGTCAGGACCCCGGCCCCCAGGCTCCCAGCAGCCAGGATCCAACCAGGCAGGCTCCCTGCTGCCAGGCCAACAGACGTCCAGACACACACCAAAGGGCTCTGGGACCTCAGGCAAGGTCCCTGCTTCCTCCATCCTCAAGCAATCTACTCTTGCCTTTTCCTCTGCCCAGAAAGCTGATCCCTCTCAGCAGCAAGCACGCCAATCCCAACGCCAGGAGGCTTTGGCTGCTGCCAACAGGGCTCATTCCGCTTCCTTCTTCTGGTGTTTTTATGGTAAGGGTCCCTGTTCTGGCAAGTCTCCTATACCATCTGCAATTCATGCCTTCCGAAAATCCCCAACTGGTAAACGGTTATGGGCTGGGTGTCCAAGCCCTACACACTTTTTCAGCAAGAAGGAGGGTACAGACAAAAAATCCATCCATGATATTTGCCGGACTGCCATCCCTCCTGTTTATTGTCAGGTTTTTCCGGACACTCCAGACTGGCGCAATGCCACTGTAGATTCCTTGGCCTCTCTTGTCTCTGCTTGCTTTCAAGGCTCTGCCCCAGCCTGGACCAAGCAACCACCTGGCCAGGCTCTGAAGAAATGTCTTATTGGTTTGGTCAAGATGTCTCCTGAGTGTTTTGATGACCTATATTGTGAGGGCAACCTTTTGCCTAGCACTGAAGGCAAAGTATGGTGGGCAGCCAATCAGGTGCTTGGTTCTCATTGGCATTTCAAGAAGCGACCTCCTACACCTGCGCCACCAGTGGCTGATGATGCTTCCACTTCCAAATCTTCCCCTTCCAAATCAGTGTCCTTTCTTCCTGGTGGTGGTGATGCTACTGTCTTGTCCTCCTCTGCTGGGCATTTCCTCCAACGCCGAGGGGTTTGCTCCAGTGATTCTAGAGCTCCAGTGGATGTAACTGCTGGAACCAAGTGTTCTCATAGTTCTTATGTCACTCTGTCCCTTCCAAGGTTGATGTCACAACACCCTGGGGAACTTTATGATGAGCTGCTCAAGTCTCTCAAGGAAGCTTTGGATCTTCTATGGACTGTTGACAAGCGCCTGGTGTTGTATGTTTTTCCCTCCAGAGCCAGGCTCAACCCCAAGGCCAAGCCTGTTACCAAGTTTTGGACGACTCTTCCTGACAGGAAGACCTTGGAATTGTATGTTGCTCAGCTCTGGCTTCGCAGTAGAACTGCTCCTCATCTACGCTTCTTTTTGGGACACAGTGCTTCCCTGGAGAAACTCTTTTCAGCACAATTGCTCCAGAGGCTCAGAGACCGTGACATGGACCTGAAATATGACCACATACAGGCCCCAGTTATTATCACCTGTGGCTTTCTCCTTGGATCTTACATGCAGAGTTTTGATCTTGACCACTACAACGAATTGCTTCAGACTCATCCCAGGTTTCAGGCATGTCCTATTGCTGTTATCAGGAAGAATATCAGCCTTGACAACTCCAGAACTCCTGATCCCAATCCTGTTCTGGCTGCACATGTTTTATGTGATGCTACAAAGCGCGCCCAAACTGTTAAGCTCCTCAAAGCCCAGTTCAATCGGTGCAAACCTTCAGACATTGCCTCTCTCCCTGATGGTAAATTCTACAAGTTTATTGAGACAGCTACCAATCCTTCTGACAGACCTCTTCCCCCCTCCAAGCTCAAGACTGTTCGCCAGGCTAAGCACCGCCAAGCTAAATTTATTGAGAGCCATGAAACTGCTCCTGTTCTGGGGGTAGTTGATCTTGATCTTCCAGTTGCCCTGGGCCAAGGGCTGGGTTTGAAGACACTGCGCAGTGTGCTTCTGGGTATCAGAACCCGTGACAATTGGTCATGGCCTCTTTTTCTTTCTGTCGATACCAGTTCATACCGAGGCGAGATCCTTGCTTTGTACAATATCACTACCAAGGCTGAAGCAATGGCCATGTTGTCTTTCCTGCCTATTATACTGGAAGCTCATTATGGTTCTTGTGTTCGACAATGGTTCTCTTCTGAGTGCTTGACTGAAATGGAAGCTTACCATTGGGATGCTGCTGTCAATTGTGTTGTGGAAACTGAACCTGCTGCAGATCCGATGCAGGATGACTCTCTTCCCTTTTTTGGTGATGGGGATGCAAGAGATTGGGAACTTGTTGATGATGACTTGTCAGTTGACCTTGCCCCAGACCTCACCTTTGATCTAGATCTGCACTTTAACCTCCAAGCCCGTGATGACAGTGGTGGTGGAGGATTTGATGATTCTCAATCCATGGATACTTTAGCAACCGGTACTTCCAATCTCACTGATGTCCAGGCTTCAGCGCCTGCAGGTGGTGTTCCTCCTGGAGGTGATCCTTCCAATGTTGCCAAGGCTGATGCCTCTCCTGGTATTCCTCCTGAAGTTCCCCCTGCAGTTCCTGACCCTCCCCAGAATGCCATGGCTGGTGACCTCCCTGTGGCCTCTCCTGATTCCTCAACTGCAGTTCCTGCTGCCGGTGGTGGGGACGACGCAGCCTCTGCATTGAGGCTTGGAGTTGCTGCAATTGCATTCACCTCCAGCCATGATGCTAGTGTCAGTGATTTGAGCCATGCCAATGTTTCCACCAAATCAGCTCCGGCAACTCTTCCATCCTTGCGACAGACTAGGTTTCCTTCTGATCATGGTTAGATTTTCTGGTATGAGGTTTGATGGGATGCCTTCCACTCCAAATCCCATCAATGCTTCTACTGTTTCTCCCCTTTCCTCCTCCGACTCTTCCCCTGTCTCTCAGTTTGTCCAATTAACTCTTCATGGAGACTCTCTTGCTGCTAAGGATTCTGACAGTTTTGGTCACTCCTTCCCTCAAGCTCCATCCTCTAACTCCACCATCATCACTTTCCAAAACATTGGGCCACAGCGCAGAGCTGCCTTTATGTCCATGTCCAAGCACAACACCCGTCAATTTGTCAAGAGCAATGCCAGTGTGGCTCTTTTTGCTGAACATTGTTTGAATGAATCCAAACTCCTGCCATGTGATCTTTTCAATCGGCGCATGAAGAATATCAGTCCCTCAAGTTTTTCCTACCTTGCCAACAACAAGCATGAAGCTTCTGACTGTTCATGGCTTCAGCCTGGTGGCACAGGGTTTTCCATTGATCAACTGTTCAGTTCCCACAAGATTGCCCATGGGGCTGATCCTTCTGGTCTTGGAAGATGGTCCTTTGTCAAGTTTCAGGGCAGGGATGGTTACACTGTCACTATGTTTTCTGCTTACTGCCCTGTTGAAAATGACAGGGATCTTGGTTCCGTCTGGAATCAACAGTACCGATACTTTCAAGCAGCTGAAAATCTTTTCAGTCCCAATCCATGCATTCTCTTTCACAGGGATTTGACTGCTGCCCTTCAGGTCTGCCTGGGTGCAGGTGACCAGGTCATTCTTGGGATTGATCAAAATGCTGATGTTAGGACTGATGGCTTGTCTTTTGAGCTCAAGGCTCTGGGTTTCAGAGAGGCCATTCTTACCCTGCATAGTAAGTCTTCTCCTCCTGCCACTCACAACAGAAACACTACCAGAACACCAATTGATGCCATTTGGGTCTCTGAGAATGTTGATGTTCTCAGGGCTGGGTATTGTCCCTTTGGTGGTGCCTATGGTATGGAATCTGACCACAGAATGCTTTGGATTGAAGTCTGTAATTGCAGCCTCATGGGCAAACACCTGTCACCTCCCGTGAGCTTCTCTCATTCCAAACTCCAGTCCTCCCACCCTCATCTGCGCCAACGGTATTTCAAGCATGTCAGGCACAGCTTTCTCAAGGCTGGAGTGTTTTCTCTCCAAGCTAAGCTGGAACACCTCCTGGCTCAGTTTCAGTCTGGGGATATTTCTGTGCGCGCTGATCTCATCACCACATATGAAGTCCTCCATGAAACCTCCACCTCTCTCAGGCTCTCTGTTGAACAAAACCTTTGCCACACTAGAGCTGGTCTGGTTCCATGGTCCCCGAAGCTGCAAGTCTATCGTGATACAATTGAATTTTGGCGGCGTGTTGTTAAGCTGAGACAGGGTGTGTCCACCAGTCATACTGTTTTGAAAAGGCTGGCATGCAAGCTTTCTCTCTACAAAGGAGAACACAGTGATCTTTCCAGTGCTATCCTCCACCTGAAACAAGCTTACAGGCAATACCGGGCAGTGAAAAAATTGGCCCCCTCATGGAGAGACTCCTTCAATCAAGGCCTGGTGGATGCACTTCTTGCTGAAGGCAAACCTCACAACCAGAATGCTTCCCAGATTCGTGTCAGGATGCGCAGGGAACGTCTTCAAAGAGAGCTTGGCCTTGCTGCTAGGTCTATTCGGGGACGTGTCAACAAGTCAGCTGTCTTGAGAGCTATTGCAGTTGGCCCTGATGGTGTTGAACAGGTCTTGGAGTCCCAGTCCACTATGGTTCCAGCTATGGCTGAATCCAATGTCCGGCGTCAACAGCAGTGTCTTGGCACTCCCTCCATGACTCCCTCCTTCATTCAAGATTTTGGCTACCTCGGCACAGCCCATGCTTCTGCTCAAGTTCTTGATGGCACATATAATCCTCCTCCTGCCACTGACAAATACCTGTCTGAATTTCTTTCTTGTCTCAAAGTCCCTGACTCTATTCTGAGTTTGCCCCCCTTTGACTATTCAGTGTGTCCAGCTGACAATGCTGCTGCCTGGAAACGCCAGAGGGAACGCACAGCAAGTGAACCTTCTTGTTTGAGTTTTGCCCACCACAAGGCTTTTGCCCAGGATCCCCAGCTGAACAAGTTTGACACTCTACTGAGATCAGTCCCATTGATTGTTGGCTTCTCTCCTTCTGCCTGGCAGGTCATCACGGATGTTGAGATCTTCAAGAAACCTGGTGAATATAGAGTGGATAAGATGAGGCTCATCCAGTTGATGTCTCCTGAGTTCCAAATCAACAACAAAATGATTGGCAGACGCATTCTTGCCTACGCTGAACGTGCCAATGCAGTGGCTGTTGATCAACATGGAAGCAGGAAACACCACAAGGCCATCAACACCTGCCTGAACAAGAAGCTCATCTGTGATGTGTTGAGGCAGAAGCGCAGATCTGGTGCTGTTGCTATGAATGATGCCAAGGGCTGTTATGATAGAATCTCTCATCCCATTGCAGGTCTCACTCTCCAGAGCTTTGGTGTTCCTGCACATGTGTGTGAAGTTCTTCTGTCTACTCTGCAACATGCTAAGCACCACATCAAAACTGGCTTTGGTCGGTCAGGTCCTGTGTATGGTGATGAACCTGTTCCTCTCAGTGGTTGTGGCCAAGGCAATGGTATTGGTCCAACTCTTTGGGCTTTGGTGTCAACAATTGTCTTCCGAATGATGCAACAGGCTGGGCATGGTGTCCATCTTATCACTTCTTTGTCACTGCAACTGGTTTCTCTTGTGGGTTTTGCCTTTGTGGATGACACAGATTTGTTTTGTGCTGGCTCTGATTCCTCCACATCTGGTGAGGAATTAGCTGTTAACTTTCAGGAAGCTCTTGACCGGTGGGCTGGTGGGATTATTGCCACTGGTGGTGCTATTGAACCTGCCAAATCCTTCTGTTATTTGATTGATTTCAAATGGAATGGATCCGGTTGGGATTATCGTTCCATTGCTGACATGCCCGGTGACTTCTCCGTTGCCGACAAAAATGGCAATCGAGCTACCCTGGATCGATTTGAAGTTGACCATGCTGACAAGACTCTTGGGGTTTTTATCTCCATGGATGGCAATGAGGAAGCACAGATTGCTCACATGCAGTCCCAGTCTCAGTCTTTTGGCTCTCAACTCAGGGCTTCCAAGTGTGAGAAGCGCGCATCCCTCTACACATTCAAGTATTCTTTCATGAAGTCTGTTGAATACCCCATGCCTGTCACGCAACTTGATGAGGCCACTTGGACTAAGATAATTCACCCAGCTCTTGTTCCTGTGCTGAATAAAGCAGGGATGTCACGGACATTTCCCAGACATGTGTTCTATGGTCCTTCCCTCTATCAAGGCTTTGGTTTCATTCATCCCTACCTCCTCCAAGAGTTCAGTCATATTGCCACCCTCTTTCAGGAATCTGTCAGGTCCTCACAAACTGGTAGGATTCTCAGGCTCACTGCTGAGTCTCTCCGGCTGGAACTTGGCATTCCTCTCCATCTTGGTGTCACACCATATCATCCTTTTGCTTCCTATGTCACTCCTTGCTGGTACAAACATGTGTGGAAGTTTTTCTCTGTTCACCCTGTGAGCTTGTTTGAAGACTTCCCAGATCTTCCCCTGCTACGTTCCAATGACTGCTATCTCATGCAAGCCTTTGTCAACGCTGGCTTCAGAGGTGCTGACTTGTCCCTCTTGAATCACATGCGCATGTCACTCAAGGCTATCTCCCTTGCTGATATTTGTACTCCAGATGGGAAAAGACTCTCTCCCATGGCTTTCCAGCTGATATCCTCCAATCACTTGAGGGATCATCTTGACTGGCCTAGATGTCCTCCATCTTGGCCTCCAGCAGCACAGCGCTTATGGACTAAAGCTCTTCAGACCAGTTTTCTTCCCCCCTGTCCACCCCCTGCAGCCAGGGCACTAGCTCCTTCTTTTCATCTTGGGCATTGGCTCTCTCCCCAGACGGCTTCTCTTTGGCCTTGGTTTATGTCTCTATCCACCAATAGAATATTCTTCAAAAATTCTACTGGCTGGATGGTGAGCATCTCCCAAGGCAGGGGCAGATACAGGGTCACTGCTGAAATCCTTTCTGACAAACCAGCCTGCGCTGATGTGCTTGTCTGCCCTGTTATTTGTGGCCAAGTTGTCCGCGTTGTTGGGTCTTCAGCCTTTGTTTCTGAACCTCCTGATACGAATCCTCTGGAGTACAATCCATTTGATTCTCTTCCAGACTCTCCGGCAGATGCCTTTGATGCACTCTGTGAGTCTCCAAGGGTACTTCTCCACAAATATTCCCTACCACAGGCTGGCTGTCAGCACCTTGCTGATGCTATCCAGAGTGGTACTGCCAGTGCTGTTTGTGATGGTTCATTTGATCCGGACCTTCTCAGAGGAACTTCTGCATTCGTTCTGTCACCTAATACCTCCACCAAGTCTGCTTCTTTGTTCCTCACTGGCTGTAATTTTGTCAGTGGATCCCCTGAGGATCAATCATCCTACAGGAGCGAACTGGCCGGTATCATTGGGGTTCTCACCTGTTGCACTGCTCTGGTGAGTGTCTTTGATATTGCTTCTGGCTCTATCAACATTGCCCTTGACGGTGACACAGCTCTCAAACAGGCTAAAGGATCTTGGCCATTAGTTATTTCCCAGAAGTCTTTTGATTATGTTTATGTCATCCGCAACATGATTTCTGCCCTGCCAATCTCTGTGCACTTTCAGTGGGTTCAGGGCCATCAAGCTGGACTCTTTCTTGATTGGTGGGCACTTCGCAATCATCAGGTTGACAGCATGGCAAAGGCCTTTCTCTCTGTCCATAGAGTTTCTGCCCATCACTATCCCAGACTTGTGTTTGAGCCCTGGGCATTTTCTCTCAATGGATGCAAGTGTTCAAGGTTTGATCAAAATGCTTTGCATGTTGCCATTTCTGGTCCTCCCCTTCTTCAATATTGGCAGACCCACCATGATATCCCCATTCCACAACCTGTTTTGGGTTCCATCCATTGGTGTGCCCATCTGTCTGCCTTCAAGCGTCTACCTCCTGGCATGCAAAGGTGGTTTGTCAAATTTGCTTCTGGATGCATTGGTGTTGGCAACCAACTCCTCCACTACCAGTATCAGGATCACTCCCGGTGCCCATTGTGTGATGCAGACAACGAGAAGGTTTCTCATGTGCTCTCCTGCAAGGATCCTGGGGCTGTCAGGCACAGTGTGTCTGCCTTCAAGGGACCCCTGCAGAACAGGCTTGAAGTTGAACAAACTGATCCATCATTGGTGGCTGCCATTGTGGATCTTCTCACCAGAGTTCGGAAGGGCCAGAGGATTTATCCATCATCCTACTCACTTGCAATTGCTTCTGCTGTCAGGGCACAGAGGACTATTGGTTGGCACAACTGGCTCCTTGGTAGGTGGTCCCCTCGCTGGTACCAAATCCAGGCTGATTACTACTCCCACATTGGAAGCAAGCGATCTCCCAAACGCTGGGCTTCAGCTATCATCCATCAGTTCTTTCTTACCTCCTGGGATCTTTGGACCTACAGAAATGAACGACTCCACGGTCCTGGGGGAACCCTTGATGCTGAACAACACCAATCCCTTGATGCTTCCATCTCCTCTGAATTGGCAATTGGTGCAGCTGGTGCACTCCCCCAGTCACACTCCCTTTTACAAACCCCTTTCCAAGTCCTACAAGGTTACACCCTGACTGCCAAGAGGCAGTGGCTTGCAACCATCCACCTTGCCAGGAAGCAGTATGCAGCACCTGTCCAACCTGTGCAGCCATACCAACAAGAGGCTGCTCTTCTCAGATCCTGGCTTACTGGACCTCAGGGTTGATTACACTTTGTACCTTGGTTTTGTCTTCTGTTCCTGCTTCTTATCCTGTCCCATCCCTTTTGATACTGGATCTTATCCCAATATCTTCATTCCCATTTCACTTTATCTCAATTCCCTCTTTTGTGGGACTTGTTTGTCTTTTTCCCTGCTTGATGTTCAAGGTTTGTTTGAAAATTTGTCGTTCTGCCACTTGGGGTCCTGACTCTATGATGGAGGCGACGTTAAAGTCTGGTTACAGACTGAGTAATTTAGTTTCACCTTTGGTGATTAAAGTTATTTAAATACATATATTATTATTGATTCCACTTTGTACCTTGGTTTTGTTTTCTGTTCCTGCTTCTCATCCTGTCCCATCCCTTTTGATACTGGATCTTATCCCAATATCTTCATTCCCATTTCACTTTCTCTCAAGTCCCTATTTTGTGGGACTTGCATGTCTTTTTCCCTGCTTGATGTTCAAGGTTTGTTTGAAAATTTGTCGTTCTGCCACTTGGGGTCCTGACTCTATGATGGAGGCGACGTTAAAGTCTGGATACAGACTGAGTAATTTAGTTTCACCTTTGGTGATTAAAGTTATTTAAATACGTATATTAATTAATTAATCGACCTTGAAGAATGTAGATCGTTAAGTGGGTATCACTTATGCTTGGGCTTGGAAGACTGTATAGCGTTAAATAAAAATATGGCTTGAAAACAGATCAAAAAACAAACCGAGCTCAGAGACAAAGCGGAACTGAAGCAGAGCTGCTGTAGAATTAGTACTGCAATTGCTGTAGAAAATTATGTGTCCTTGTTTTCGGTCGTGTTGCTTGTTGCTTGCCGACCGGCCGACCGACAGGAAACAAGGAACCAAAGCAACCAAAGGAAGCAAGGAGCAGCCAAACAAACAGCAGAATCAGATAGGGGAGGTCTCTGTTAATAGGTGTAGTGCTTGGTGTTGTTGTAGGAGCTTTAGAAGTGAGTGAGATATCAAAGGGGAAAGTTGTGTAGAAATCTACGTGTTTTAAGTACTGGAACATCGGAACGTCGGACAAAATCGCGCGTCGCAAAATTGTAGGCTTCCAAGTGTGAGAAGCGCGCATCCCTCTACACCTTCAAGTATTCTTTCATGAAGTCTGTTGAATACCCCATGCCTGTCACGCAACTTGATGAGGCCACCTGGACAAAGATCATTCACCCAGCACTTGTTCCTGTGCTGAATAAAGCAGGGATGTCACGGACATTTCCCAGACATGTATTCTATGGTCCTTCCCTCTATCAAGGCTTTGGTTTCATTCATCCATACCTCCTCCAAGAGTTCAGTCATATTGCCACTCTCTTTCAGGAATCTGTCAGGTCCTCCCAAACTGGTCGGATTCTCAGGCTCACTGCTGAGTCTCTTCGGCTCGAACTTGGCATTCCTCTCCATCTTGGTGTCACACCATATCATCCTTTTGCTTCCTACGTCACTCCTTGTTGGTACAAACATGTGTGGAAGTTTTTCTCTGTTCACCCTGTGAGCTTGTTTGAAGACTTCCCAGATCTTCCTCTGTTACGTTCCAATGACTGTTATCTCATGCAAGCCTTTGTCAACGCTGGCTTCAGAGGTGCTGACTTGTCCCTCTTGAACCACATTCGCATGTCACTCAAGGCTGTGTCCCTTTCTGATATTTGTACTCCAGATGGGAAAAGACTCTCTCCCATGGCTTTCCAGCTGACATCCTCCAATCACTTGAGGGATCATCTTGACTGGCCTAGATGTCCTCCATCTTGGCCTCCAGCAGCACAGCGCTTATGGACTCAGGCTCTTCAGACCTGTTTTCTCCCCCCCTGTCCACCCCCTGCAGCCAGGGCATTGGCTCCTTCTTTTCACCTTGGGAATTGGCTCTCTCCCCAGACAGCTTCTCTTTGGCCTTGGTTTATGTCTCTATCCACCAACAGAATATTCTTCAAAACTTCTACTGGCTGGATTGTGAGCATCTCCCAAGGCAGAGGCAGATACAGGATCACTTCTGAAACCATCTCTGACAAACCAGCCTGTGCTGTTGTGCTTGTCTGCCCTGTTATTTGCGGGCAAGTTGCACGCGTGGTTGGGTCCTCAGCCTTTGTTTCTGAACCTCCTGACATGGATCCTCTGGAGTACAATCCATTTGATTCTCTTCCAGACTCCCCTGCAGATGCCTTTGATGCACTCTGTGAGTCTCCAAGGGTACTTCTCCACAAATATTCCCTACCACAGGCTGGCTGTCAGCACCTTGTTGATGCCATTCAGAGTGGTACTGCCAGTGCTGTCTGTGATGGTTCATTTGATCCGGACCTTCTCAGAGGAACTTCTGCTTTCATTCTGTCACCCAATACCTCCACCAAGACTGCTTCATTGTTCCTCACTGGCTGTAATTTTGTCAGTGGACCCCCTGAGGATCAGTCATCCTATAGGAGTGAACTGGCAGGTATCATTGGGGTTCTCACCTGTTGCACTGCTCTGGTGAGTCTTTATGATATTGCTTCTGGCTCTATCACCATTGCTCTTGATGGTGACACAGCTCTCAAACAGGCTCAGGGATCTTGGCCATTGGTTATTTCCCAAAAGTCTTTTGATTATGTTTATGTCATCCGAAACATGATTTCTGCCCTGCCAATTTCTGTGAACTTTCAATGGGTTCAGGGCCATCAAGCTGGAATCTTTCTTGATTGGTGGGCCCTTCGCAATCATCAGGTTGACAGCATGGCCAAGGCCTTTCTCTCTGTCCATAGAGCTTCTGCCCATCACCATCCCAGACTTGTGTTTGAGCCCTGGGCCTTTTCTCTAAATGGATGCAAGTGTTCAAGGTTTGATCAGAATGCTTTGCATGTTGCTATTTCTGGTCCTCCTCTTCTTAAATATTGGCAGACCCACCATGACATTCCCATTCCACAACCTGTTTTGAGTTCCATCCATTGGTGTGCCCATCTGTCTGCCTTTAAGCGTCTACCTCCTGGCATGCAAAGGTGGTTTGTCAAATTCGCTTCTGGATGCATTGGTGTTGGCAACCAACTCCTCCACTACCAGTATCAGGATCACTCCAGGTGCCCATTGTGTGATGCAGACAACAAGAAGGTTTCTCATGTGCTCTCCTGCAAGGACACTGGGGCAGTCCAGCATAGTGTGTCAGTTTTCAAGGGACCACTGCAGAAGAGGCTTGAAGTTGAACAAACTGATCCCTCATTGGTGGCTGCCATTGTGGATCTTCTCACCAGAGTTCGGAAGGGCCAGAACATTTATCCATCATCCTACTCACCTGCAATTGCTTCTGCTGTCAGGGCACAGAGGACTATTGGTTGGCACAACTGGCTTCTTAGTCGATCAGAATGTTTTGCATGTTGTCATTTCTGGTCCTCCTCTTCTCCAATACGGGCAGACCCACCATGATATCCCCATTCCACAACCTGTTTTGAATTCCATCCATTGGTGTGCCCATCAGTCTGCTTTCATGCGTCTTCCTCCTGGCATGCAACGGTGGTTTGTTAAGTTTGCTTCTGGCTGCATTGGTGTTGGCAACCAACTCCTTCACTACCAGTATCAGGATCACTCCAGGTGCCCATTGTGTGATGCAGACAACGAGAAGGTTTCTCATGTGCTCTCCTGCAAGGACACTGGGGCAATACAGCACAGTGTGTCTGCTTTCAAGGGACCACTGCAGAAGAGGCTTGAAGTTGAACAAACTGATCCATCATTGGTGGCTGCCATTGTGGATCTTCTCACCAGAGTTCGGAAGGGCCAGAACATTTATCCATCCTCCTACTCACTTGCAATTGCTTCTGCTGTCAGGGCACAGAGGACAATTGGTTGGCACAACTGGCTTCTTGGTAGGTGGTCTCCTCGCTGGTACCAAATCCAGGCTGACTACTACTCCCACATTGGAAGCAAGCGCTCTCCCAAACGTTGGGCTACAGCTATCATCCATCAGTTCTTTCTTACCTCCTGGGATCTTTGGACCTACAGAAATGAACGACTCCATGGTCCTGGGGGTACCCTGGATGCTGAACAACACCAATCTCTTGATGCTTCCATCACCTCTGAATTGGCAATTGGTGCAGCTGGTGCACTTCCCCAGTCACACTCCCTTTTGCAAACCCCTTTCCAAGTCCTACAAGGTTACACCCTGACTGCCAAGCGGCAGTGGCTTGCAACCATACACCTTGCCAGGAAGCAGTATGCAGCACCTGTCCAACCTGTGCAGCCATACCAACGAGAGGCTGCTCTCCTCAGAGCCTGGCTTACTGGACCCTAGGGTTGATTACACTTTGTACCTTGGTCTTGTCTTCTGTTCCTGCTTCTCATCCTGTCATATACCTTTTGATAATGGATCTTATCCCACTATCTTCCTTCCCATCTCACTTTCTCTCAAGTCCCTTTTTTGTGGGACTTGTTTGTCTTTTTCCCTGCTTGATGTTCAAGGTTTGTTTGAAAATTTGTCGTTCTGCCACTTGGGGTCCTGACTCTCTGATGGAGGCGACGTTAAAGTCTGGTTACAGACTGAGTAATTTAGTTTCACCTTTGGTAATTAAAGTTATTTAAATACGTATATTATTATTATCTCCTAACACTGATGCCAGTGTCAGTGATTTGAGCCATGCCAATGCATCTACCAAGTCAGCTCCGGCAACATTTTCTACCGTGTGACAGACTCGGTTTCCTTCTGATCATGGTTAGGTTTTCTGGTAATAATAATAATAATAATAGGAAACTGCACCGGCTGCAGACCCAATGCAGGATGCCTCTCTTCCATTCTTTGGAGATGGTGATGCCAGAGATTGGGAGCTTGTTGATGATGACTTGTCAGTTGACCTTGCTCCAGACCTCACCTTTGATCTGGATTTGCACTTCAACCTCCAAGCCCGTGCTGACAGTGGTGGTGGTGGATTTGATGATTCCCAATCCATGGATACCTTAGCTACTGGCACTTCAAACCTCACTGCTGTCCAGGCTGCACCGCCTGCAGGTGATGTTTCTCCCGGGGGTGACCCTCCCGATACTGCCATGACTGGTGCTTCCCCTGTGGCCTCTCCTGATGCCCCACCTGCAGTTCCTGCTGTCCCGCCTTCTGGTTTGCCTGGAGGTGAGGAAGATGCAGCCTCTGCTTTGAGGGTTGGAGTTGCTGCTATTGCATTCTCCTCCAGCCATGATGCTAGTGTCAGTGATTTGAGCCATGCCAATGTCTCCACCAAATCAGCTCCGGCAACTCTCTCTTCCGAGCGACAGACTCGGTTTCCTTCTGATCATGGTTAGCTCTTCTGGTATGAGGTCTGATGGGATGCCTTCCACTCCAAATCCCATCCATGCTTCTACTGTTTCTCCCTTTCCCCCCTCCAACTCTTCCCCTGTTTCTCATTTTGTCCAATTAACTCTTCATGGAGACTCTCTTGCTGCTAAGGATTCTGATAGTTTTGGACATCCTTTTCCCCAAGTTCCATCATCTAATTCCACCATCATCACCTTCCAAAACATTGGGCCTCAGCGTAGAGCTGCTTTTATGTCCAGGTCCAGGCACAACTCCCGTCAATTTGTCAAGAGCAACGCTAGTGTGGCGCTTTTTGCTGAGCATTGTTTGAATGAATCCAAACTCCTGCCCTGTGACCTTTTCAACCGGTGCATGAAGAATGTCTGTCCTTCAAGTTTTTCCTATCTTGCCAACAACAAGCATGAGGCTTCTGACTGCACATGGCTTCAGCCTGGAGGCACAGGTTTTACCATTGACCAATTGTTCAGTTCCCACAAGGTTGCTCATGGGGCTGATCCTTCTGGTCTTGGAAGGTGGTCCTTTGTCAAGCTCCAGGGCAGGGATGGATACACTGTCACCATGTTTTCTGCCTACTGTCCTGTTGAAAATGACAGGGATCTTGGCTCGGTTTGGAACCAACAGTACCGTTACTTTCAAGCAGCTGAGAATCTTTTCTGTCCCAATCCTTGCATCCTTTTTCACAGGGATTTGACTGCTGCCCTTCAGGTTTGCCTGGGGGCAGGTGACCAGGTCATCCTTGGGATTGATCAAAATGCTGACGTTCGGACTGATGGCTTGTCTTCTGAGCTCAAGGCTCTTAGTTTCAGAGAGGCTATTCTTACCCTTCATTCTCAGTCTTCCCCTCCAGCCACCCACAACAGAAACACTACCAGAACGCCAATTGATGCCATTTGGGTCTCTGAGAATGTTGATGTTCTCAGGGCAGGGTATTGCCCCTTTGGTGGTGCCCAGGGTATGGAGTCTGACCATCGCATGCTCTGGATTGAAGTCTGTAACGGCAGCATCATGGGCAAACATCTGCCACCTCCTGTGCGCCTCTCTCTGTCCAAACTCCAGTCCTCTCACCCTCATCTGCGTCAACGGTATTTCAAGCGTGTCAGGCACAGCTTTCTCAAGGCTGGAGTGTTTTCTCTCCAAGCTAAGCTGGAGCACCTACTGGCTCAGTTTCAGTCTGGGGATATTTCTGTGCGCGCCGATCTCATCACCACATATGAAGTCCTCCATGAAACCTCCACCTCTCTCAGGCTTTCTGTTGAACAAAACCTCTGCCACACTCGTGCTGGTTTGGTTCCATGGTCACCACAGCTCCAAGTCTATCGTGATACCATTGATTTCTGGCGGCGTGTTGTCAAGTTGAGGCAGGGTGTGTCCACCAGTCATACTGTTTTGAAAAGGTTGGCCTGCAAGCTTTCTCTCTACAAAGGAGAACACAGTGATCTTTCCAGTGCTCTCCTCCATCTGAAACAAGCTTACAAGCAATACCGGGCAGTGAAAAAGTTGGCTCCCTCATGGAGAGACTCCTTCAATCAAGGCCTGGTGGATGCACTTCTTGCTGAAGGCAAGCCCCACAACCAGAGTGCTTCCCAGATTCGTGCCAGGATGCGCAGGGAACGGCTTCAAAGAGAGCTTGGCCTTGTTGCTAGGTCTATTCGGGGTCATGTCAACAAGTCAGCAGTCTTGAGAGCTATTGCAGTTGGCCATGATGGTGTTGAACAGGTCTTGGAATCTCAGTCTACTATGGTACCAGCTATGGCTGAATCCAATGTCAGGCGTCAACAACAGTGTCTCGGCACTCCTTCCATGACTCCCTCCTTCATTCAAGCCTTTGGATACCTAGGCACAGCCCATGCTTCTGCTCAAGTTCTTGACGGCACATACATTACTCCGCCTTCCACTGACAAGTACCTTTCTGAATTTCTTTCCTGTCTCAAAGTCCCTGGCTCTATACTGAGTTTGCCCCCCTTTGACTATTCTGTGTGTCCAGCTGACAATGCTGCCGCCTGGAAACGTCAGAGGGAACGCACCGCCAGTGAGCCTTCTTGTTTGAGCTTTGCACACCACAAGGCATTTGCCCTTGATCCACAGTTGAACAAGTTTGACACTCTCCTGAGATCAGTCCCATTGATTGTTGGCTTCTCTCCTTCTGCTTGGCAGGTCATCACTGATGTTGAGATCTTCAAGAAACCTGGTGAATATAGAGTGGATAAGATGAGGTATGAAGATATCCAGTGTGCTATGATCTGTGCTAAGGCTCCTGTGTAGAAGGGCTACTGGGTCTACAGTCAGCAACATCCAGTAGCTGACTAACAGGTGCTGAGCTGAGTGCTGAGAGGTGTGCTAATCGGTAGCATACAGGCTTAGCAACAGGCTTAGCAGCAGGCTTAGCAGCAGGCTTAGCAGCAGACCTATATACTGTTTAGTATGGATGCTAGCAGAATTACTAGGGTCGCCGCGTACGATTTGTACCAATCGTACGTACCCCGAGTAAAGCACCTTTTCAGGGTGTAGCTAAATGCTACAGGGTTAGGGTTGCTAATGCTACGAGATACTGATGGTGCTACATACCATAATATCATGCTAAGATACGATGCTACCGCCGGGGTCGGGTCATTGGTGTATAATATATATCATGACCGCATACCCGGCCCAAACAGTTACCAAACGTGCTAGCACAAGTGAGCTAGCACACGATTGGATATAATTAAGCGAAGCTTAATTAAGCGAAGCTACGCTACGATACTCCGATACGCTACCCGTAGAATACAGTACCAGAGCTACGGAGCGCTGTTATTATACGAGTTAGCGAGTTAGCGGATCGATACAAGCTGAGCGAGCGCTCAGCTCCCTTTATTCACTCTTTCTTTTATACTCTAAAATAAACACACCTATCATGCCCTCCTTTTGATCGATTCCGATGTACCTCTAGGGAAGTGCCTTGTATTGCTTGAGCGTATGCAATAGACCTTGAACAGTCCACTGTAGACTCACGATTTGCCAGGACTTTATGTATTATTATTGTTAAGGCTTTCGCCTATTTCCAGCACGCAGTATAAGAGATTAAATTCTACGAATCGTTCCCCGAAGACCGCTGACGAGCGGATATCAACACAGTTTATCAGACCCACCGCTCGACCCACTTCTACGAACCGGGACGCCGGCTAGAGCGCGTGACGAAACCCAGCTGGCTGATCACCACTGGCATCCATGCCTACACTTGGATGTAAAACATCAGCTTATTGGACCTACAGCTGACATCGCGAGACCCCTGATGTTAATGGGGGGCCCTTCCCCAGCAGACGCGCAAACGACTGGAGTCCGCACATCCACCTCTGCGGACCTATTGATATTCAGTAGCTGAGCGTCATGGTGGCTCCATGGAGGCTCAGTCCGGTGGGGAAGGAGCAAGACGGACGTGGAGAAAAACAGCGTCCATGATTCCCTGTTATTTTTACAGGATTCAAGGGGACGCTTGTTTGCCATGGATGGATCCACACTGGAAAAAGGAACTTTCGTGGAAGACAGAACGCCACATACTTCCCAGTGAGGACAGTGTCCAGCGGAACAAGGACATGACGTCAGGACCATCCATAAATGAGGCGCAGACAACCTCAACGAGGCGCAGACAACCTCAAATCTGCCATACCATCGATTTTTGATTTTAGCCAAGGGAATTTGGAATCAGACAAGCCAAGAACCCTGAGATCAGTCATATCTCGAAATCAAATCGATTGGTCCAGAGCAGAAAGACCGATAGAATTCTCCTCTTTTGGTCGTAACCAACCATCGAATCGGAACCATCGATGTGGATACCTTTTTAACCAACCATCGACTCGGAACAATCGATGTGAATACCTTTTTTAGACGTCGGCACGAAACAGTTGACACAAAAATGCTGACGTGATACCTTTTTCTTTCGGAATTGTCGACACGGAACAACCGACAACCCACTGTCGATACGGAACAATTGACTCGGACCATTGATTCCATTGATTTGAATGTTCTTCTTTTCGAATGACGGCAACACGGAATCGACACGTAGCCTCCTTTCTTTAACCTTCGATCGACAACTTGGATGGAGACAGTCCCCACCACAAAAGAATTTGGTTTAGAAACTGAAACAAATTAGGTAATCAAAGCAAGACAACCATGGCCAAGCAAACCAGAAGACGAGCCAGAGCTGCTGGAGATGTCCCTGCCGCCGGAGGCGGCGCCCCCCCTGGAGATGGTGAAGGAGATGTCCCCGGAGCCGGAGCCAATGCTCCACCGCCTGGAGCTGTCCCTGAAGCCGGAGCCGACGCTTCCCCGCCTGGAGTTCCCCTTGTCGGAGCACCTGGAGTCCCTCCTGTCGGAGCGCCTGAAGTCCCTCCTTTTGCTCCTGCTGCGTATGCCCCTGCTGCGTTTGGAGCCTCCAGAGTCCAACAAGAACCAAACCTCGACATCCAACCCCGATCTGAGATGATCCTACTTGCTGCTGTTCAAGAACTCAGAGCAATGCGCAATGAGAACGCAGCCCGAGTGGCTGCTGAGAACGCAGCCCGCATGGCTGCTGAGAACGCAGCTCGAGTGGCTGCTGAAGCCGCTGCTGCTGCTGCTGCCGCCGCCGCTCGTGCTCCTGCTCCTGCTCCCGCTCCTGCTCCTGTCGCCGCTCCTACAGGAGCTAGCCCTGAAGTCCTCCAAGCCCATGCCACAGCCCAAGCTAATGGAGGCATCTCTGGGTACAAGAACGGAGCAAAGCTCAGCTCAAAGGAGTTAGACCTCCACAAGATCCTTTCTGGTTTCAGCAACAGTGATACGGCGGATGAACTATTCCGGAACGGCCTCAACAGCGTCGAGGCGATCCAACAGCTCTCTGCCAAGGAACTCCCCAAGTACCTCCGTGACTTCAATGGGGGTCGTCATCCGATGTGCCCCTACCATGAACGAGTATTCATTGGACTATCCTTCAGACAATCCTTTCAGCTTCTTTCGGAGTGGATCCGCTACCAACCTCTCATTGGTATCAAGCCTACAGCCCATACCTGGCTTAGTGATCCCCTCGCAGCCGACCGAACTCGCCAACGCCTACATGAAATGCAGACCACTGACAAGGAGGCCGTCTCAACGTCCATCACTCCGCCGAAGCTCACCAACCTTGACAACTTCCGTCAGTGGGAAGAAAGTTTCCGTCAGTTCCTCCGCTTCCAGTACAATGAACAAGGGTTCCCCCTATCATACGTCATTCGTCCGAAGGATCAAGAGACAGTAACTGCAGCAGAAAGGTCCGCCACTGTTGGGAAAGACGGGACATTTTCCAACTGGATGGATTACAATGTTCGATGCGCCACGCTTGAAGGCCCGCAATTTGTCACTGACAACCACGACGTTTGGGTGTTGCTCTGCAACGCAGTTCGTGATGGCCCTGCCTGGGCCTACACTCAAAGGTACAAAGACGCGAAGAATCCGACTGGGAACGCCCGAGCGGCTTTCCTAAATCTCTACGAGAATGCCTTCTCCGCAACCAACGTCGCGGCTATCCTTGACAAGGTCCGTACCGGCATGTACACCTCCCGCTACACAGGAGAATCTCGAACATACGACTTTGAGAAGCACTGCAGAACTTGGTTGAATTTCCAGACTACGCTCTCCAACCACGACAAGTTGCCCGACGAAGAGGACTTCACCATGCGTTTCATCCACAGCATCCAAGATGATCGGTTTGAGAACCCCAAGATCCAGATCTTTGAAACCGACAAGTACACCAAGGACTTCAATGAGTGCGTCTCGTACTTCAAGAGGTGCCTTGGCATACGAAAGATGGGTGCGATTTCAACCAAGCGAGCGCGAAGTATCTCCTCTGTACACCAAGGTGGTGGTGGCAACCAAGGAAGCAAGGGTGGATCGTACGGCGGCAAGATTGAGGACAAGCCTTATCCCTATGAAGTCTACAAGACCTTCTCCAAGGAACAACGAAAGCAGTTGTATGACCTCCGCCAGCAGAAGAAAGCTCGAACTATTCAGTCCACTAGTTCTACCACGCCTGCTGCCTCCGCGAATGCGAACGCGAACGCGACCCAAGGCGCAGGGAACAGTTTTGGGCCCAAGGGGCGCAGAAAGGGCAAGAAGAAGGGCAACAGCTTGAACCAAGGACAGACCCCCAAGAACTGAAACGACGGCCGGTGCCCGAAATTAAGTAAGGTTGGCCGGCTGTTGTACCAGATGGATCTCCCGCGCGCGCGCCCCCCACCCAGTCCTGAGGGGCAATGCGAGCTGGACAGCCACGCTGATACGACTGCCGCCGGTTCCAATATGATCTTGCTTGAAGACCAAGTCATCAGCCACGTCGATGTTCATCCTTTTTCGCCTGAGCTCAAGCCTATCAAGAACATTCCTATTGGGACCTGTGTTACGGCCTACACAGATACCGACGGGAAAGTTTGGTTGATTTATTTCCACGAAGCCCTGTATTTTGGCGACAAGTTGTCCCACAGCTTGATTTGTCCGAATCAGATACGGGACTGCCATCCCAATCGTGTCAGTGAAGCGCCCCGTCAGTATGATGAACATTCCAGTCACTCCATCCATATTGACAATACCGATCCTGAAGATCCCCATGCGGGCCACACCCTCGACATCAAGCTCATGCTTGATGGGGTCGTGTCCTATTTCCCTTCCCGCAAGCCAACCAAGCATGAGATGGCTACATGCGATCATGTCGTTGCTACCCGAGACTTCCCTTGGGATCCGAAGAGCAAGAAGTTCGAGCAAGCCGAAGAAGCCATCGACGGATCTCATCCGTTGAATCCTACGCTGTCTGTCCTTCGCGCGGCGCCGCCTATGGCGACGCCGACGCCCATCGCGCCTGCCGAGACGACCACGAAGCAGTCCACGAAGTCCAACAAGCGTAAGATGGAGCCTGTCGAAACACGGTCCAACTTCAGTTCCCATTTGTACGACAAGCCTCTTCAGAGCGACGAGCTGATCCTCCCCCAGCATGATTGCTATGAGAAGTACAAGCTGCGGAGCCTTCAGCAACTCTGTACCCGCCGTGATCTGACCCCATGTGCGATCGCATCCGACTCGCGTCTGGATGCGCGGCTATCTTCTCTCTTTTCGGGCGATTCCCTGAAGACTTGCGGGGACGATGTAGACGTGGATTCAGTACCAAGTCTTACAGTCAACGCCCTGCATACCCCGTTGTACGAGCGCGCCTACACCGATGGACGCGAGCACTTCGAATTGGATCCTCATTGCAGGGATTCCCCCATCTGCCTGTCTGCTGTTTACAAGCACGTTCGATGGGACGATGAGGTCGAACCAGTCGATCCAGAGCTCGACACTATCGCCAGACGAGCCAAGTGGGGTCCGACGATTGACACCGAACGCTACTGCAAGATCGACTCCGACCGCCTGTCCAAGATTTGGGATGTATCTCCGAGAAAGGCTGCGGATACCCTTCGAGTCACGACCCAGAAAGGCTTCCGCAACCCAATGCACCCCCTTGTCCGCCGATTGCCAACGCAGAGCTTCAGAAACAAGCGCATCGCGGCTGGCAAATGGTACACCGACACCTGGATGGCAAAGGTCCCGAGCATCATGCGACAAGATTCAGCCGCCCAAGTTTTCAGTAATGGTAAGGGCTACGACGAGTTCATACCTATACAGGGCAAGAAGCAAGCGTATGAAGGCCTGAAGATTTTCATCCACGACGTCGGCATCCCCGAGCATTTGATATCTGATGGCGCTCGAGAGCAAGGAGCCCCTGGTACCTACAAGACTCCATGGAATAAGGTCGTCAGCAAAAACCATATCCACCAGACCTTTATCCAGCCAAGATGCCCTTTCCAGAATCGCGCGGAGCTCAGCATCGGCCATATCAGCAGAAGCATCCGCAAAAAGACGGCTCGGAAGCGATCCCCCAAGCGCCTGTGGGCTTTCTGCGGAGAGCTTGTTACTGCCATCCGACAGCGCACGGCCTCCAGTGATCCTACGGTGATGGGTCGAACGCCGTTCGAAATTGTACATGGGTACATGCCTGATATATCTCTGTACCAAGCCCATGAATGGTATGATTTCGTCTATTGGGTTGATCTCTCTGATGGGACCGAAAAGCTGGGACGGTGGCTTGGCCCGTGCGGTGATAGATTCAGAGGCGGAGACTGCCACTGGATTTTGAACGAGGCGGCCATGCCGGTGAGCACTAATACAGTCCGCGCTGTCACTGAAGAAGAATGGCGTTCCCATGACGTCAAGCGCTATATGGACTCATTTGACCAAGCAGTTGAATCCAAGATCGGGGACAAAGTGGAGGATAACGACGCAAAGTTCCAAGATAAGTACCCTGATCCCCCTGCTGAGTTATTTGAAGGTCACCAAGAAAGGTGGGAGCTCGCCGAACCTGAAGCTTCCATTCCTGATATCGACGATCTCATACCTGATGGGGATGACTATGATGAGTATATTGGTAATAATGTGATGATCCAGAAGGGCGATGAACGACTACGGTGTGTTGTGAAGAATCGTTCTGCTGACCTTAATGACAATCCGATTGGTAAGAGGAATGATAACCCTATCCTTGATACCAGAATGTATGATCTGCAGTTTCCAGATGGTTCCGTCGAGCAGTACACCGCCAATATCGTTGCTGAGAGCATGTACAGCGAAATCGACGACGACGGACGCATGTTTTCTCTACTGGACGAGATTATCGATCACGAGAAGGACGGATCCGCCGTCAGGAAGCAAGACGCGACGATTACCAACAAGTATGGTCGTAAAGTCCCCAAGCCTACTACAAAGGGATGGCGATTGCTCGTCAGTTGGAAAGATGGAACCGAATCCTGGTGTAAGTTGAGCGATCTGAAAGAGTCCTTTCCTGTGCAAACTGCTGAATATGCCATATCCGCCAAGATTTCAGAGCAGCCAGCATTCCGATGGTGGATTCACCATGTACTACAAAGGAAGAAGCGAATCCTCAAGGCCACCAAACGAAACAAGTACTGGGATCGGACCCACAAGTTCGGAGTGGAGTTACCACATTCTATCCCTGAAGCTCTCGCCATCGACCGAAAGACGGGAACGGACTATTGGGAGAAGGCGATTGCGAAGGAGATGAGAAACAACGAGATGGCGTTCGAGTTTGACCCCAGCTACACCGTCAAAGGTCTCAAGGCCGAAGGATTCAGCAAGATCACGACGCACATGATCTTTGATGTGAAGTTGGGGTCCCTGACGCGAAAAGCACGGCTCGTCGCCGATGGCCACAAGGTACAAGCCACAGCTAAGGAACATACCTTCAGCAGTGTTCCAAGCAGAGATTCAGTCCGTATCTTCTTCCTGTTGGCAGCGCTGAACAATTTGGACGTACTGTCTGCGGACATCCAGAATGCTTACCTTACGGCGCCGATCAAGAAGAAGTATTATTTGGTTGCACGAGCTGAAGATGGTTTTCCCCCGCACTTGGTAGGACAAGTATGTAAGATCGTTCGAGCACTGTATGGACTCCCTGTTGCAGGCGCGTCGTTCCAATCCTATTTGACCAAGCACCTACGAACGCTAGGATATCAACCCTGTAAAGCTGATCCTGATGTTCATATGCGAGTGGAGACGCGAAAGGATGGTTCTAGGTACTGGGCATACCTGATTGCATACGTTGACGATATTATCTGTTGCAGTGAGGACCCTCGACGGCAGTTGGAAAGTATCGAGCAGCGCTTCACGCTGAAGGACGGGACTATAGAAGTTCCAACCCTGTATCTGGGCGCCAATGTCCATTCGCATGTGGTCGAAGACGACCCAATTCCCAAGTGGGCAATGTCCTCCGAGAAGTATGCTAAGAAAGCCATCGACGCAGTGGAAAAGGAGCTTGGCACCGAGCAATATGGTTACAAATATCTTCCGAACAAGGTGTCAACCCCGTTGACATCCGATTATCGACCTGAAGTTGATGTTACCACCGAACTAGATCCAAGCAAGCAAAATTACTACCAGGGATTGATTGGCGTCTTGAGATGGTTGTGTGAACTTGGAAGACTGGATTTGGTCATGCCTGTATCTCTCATGTCTAGATATCTAGCGCAAGCGCGAACAGGGCATTTGAATCAAGTATTGCACATGTTCGCTTATCTCAAGGCGCATGCACGATCCAAGTTAGTATTTGACGAGACGCGTCCTGATGTGGACGAGACTAGATTTTCCGATTGTGATTGGAGTGAGTTCTATCCAGACGCCAAGGAGGTGTTGCCACCAGATGCCCCTGAAGCGCTTGGAAAAGCAGTTATTATGAGTTGTTTTGTCGATGCGGATCATGCTGGATGCAAAGCAACAAGAAGATCCCATACCGGGATTATTATCTTTGTAAACAGGGCCCCCATCCTGTGGTTCAGCAAACGCCAGACCACTGTCGAGACGTCAACCTTTGGTTCTGAGATAGTTGCACTCCGAATTGCCATTGAACTGATTGAGGGCCTCAGGTACAAGCTCCGGATGATGGGCGTTCCTATTGAAGGCCCTACCAATGTGTACTGTGACAATGAGTCTGTTGTTAAGAACACCACCAGGCCGGAGAGTCCATGCAACAAGAAGCACAACAGCGTTGCTTACCACAAGGCGCGCGAGTCTATTGCTGCTGGAACAATTCGAATTGCCAAGGAGCCTGGCGAGACCAATATTGCTGACCTATTCACCAAGCTATTGAATGGTCCAGCTCTAAAAGACCACTGCGCTCGATGCATGTGGTAAAGAATGCTCCAGCTGCATTATTTGAGGTACTTCGACCCCCTGACAGGCAGCTCGGACGCAGAAGATTTTGGTTTCGATTTTTTGGAAGCAGACGATTTCGATTTCGGAAGCAGCAGATTTCGATTTCGATTTTCGGATGCAACGTTTTTCGGAAGCAATCGAACGCAGCTGATTTCGATACGAGCTCCCTGACCACTTCGATTTTCATTTCGATTACGAGTACGGATTTCCTTGTTGCAACGGACTTCGACCCGACCTGATCCTTATGTCCTATGTTATATGTTATATTGGGAGTCTCCGGTACACCGGTTCCGGGGACTATAAACTTGAAATACAATAGGCCGATTGATATGTCCTTATACGTGTTAAGGAATCGGACTAGGGGCAAAATGCCCTCCGGTCCAACCCCCTTTTTTTTACAATAAATCGGCCGGGCCTCTGATAGAAGAACTGCAATATTTGGTGCAGTTTGATCTCTGACAAGTTATATGGAAGCATCCCTGAATTCTGTTATGATCCATCCAAGTGTCCTGGTACAACAAGCAAGAGTATTGGTGTCCTCCTGGGAGTATCTGTTTCCGGGGACTGGTATAGTTGCTCAGTTGCTCATACAGGACCACTGGCATGAATCACGGGGACTATGAAGATATCCAGTGTGCTATGATCTGTGCTAAGGCTCCTGTGTAGAAGGGCTACTGGGTCTACAGTCAGCAACATCCAGTAGCTGACTAACAGGTGCTGAGCTGAGTGCTGAGAGGTGTGCTAATTGGTAGCATACAGGCTTAGCAACAGGCTTAGCAACAGGCTTAGCAGCAGGCTTAGCAGCAGGCTTAGCAGCAGGCTTAGCAGCAGACCTATATACTGTTTAGTATGGATGCTAGCAGAATTACTAGGGTCGCCGCGTACGATTTGTACCAATCGTACGTACCCCGAGTAAAGCACCTTTTCAGGGTGTAGCTAAATGCTACAGGGTTAGGGTTGCTAATGCTACGAGATACTGATGGTGCTACATACCATAATATCATGCTAAGATACGATGCTACCGCCGGGGTCGGGTCATTGGTGTATAATATATACCATGACCGCATACCCGGCCCAAACAGTTACCAAACGTGCTAGCATAAGTGAGCTAGCACACGATTGGATATAATTAAGCGAAGCTTAATTAAGCGAAGCTACGCTACGATACTCCGATACGCTACCCGTAGAATACAGTACCAGAGCTACGGAGCGCTGTTATTATACGAGTTAGCGAGTTAGCGGATCGATACGAGCTGAGCGAGCGCTCAGCTCCCTTTATTCACTCTTTCTTTTATACTCTAAAATAAACACACCTATCATGCCCTCCTTTTGATCGATTCCGATGTACCTCTAGGGAAGTGCCTTGTATTGCTTGAGCGTATGCAATAGACCTTGAACAGTCCACTGTAGACTCACGATTTGCCAGGACTTTATGTATTATTATTATTAAGGCTTTCGCCTATTTCCAGCACGCAGTATAAGAGATTAAATTCTACGAATCGTTCCCCGAAGACCGCTGACGAGCGGATATCAACACAGAGGCTTATCCAGTTGATGTCTCCTGAGTTCCAGATCAACAATGATAATATACATATTTAAATAACTTTAACCACCAAAGGTGAAACTAAATTACTCAGTCTGTAACCAGACTTTAACGTCACCTCCATCACAATTTGCGCATCGAGCATTTTGTCCGACGTTCCGATGTTCCAGTACTAAAAATACGTAGATTTCTACACAACCTACCATGCGATATCTCGCTTCCTTTTACACCCCCAATCACAACCCCAGGACCTACATATGAAGATATTCAAGGTGGTGCTATGATCTGTGCTAGCAAGGCTCCTGTGTAGAAGGGCTACTGGGTCTACAGTCAGCAACACCCAGTAACTGACTAACAGGTGCTGAGCTGAGTGCTAGAGCTGTGTGCTAATTGCTAGCATACAGGCTCAGCAACAGGCTTAGCAACAGGCTTAGCAACAGGCTTAGCAGCAGGCTTAGCAACAGGCTTAGCAGCAGGCTTAGCAGCAGACCTATCCTGTTTAGTATGGATGCTAGCAGAGTTTACTAGGGTCGCCGCGTACGATTTGTACCAATCGTACGTACCCCGAGTAAAGCACCTGTTATGGTGTAGCTAAATGCTACAGGGTTAGGGTTGCTAAGGCTACGAGATACTGGAAGATGCTAACCTACCATGATACCAATGCTAAGATATGATGCTACCGCCGGGGCCAGGTCATTGGTGTATAATATGTACCATGACTGGATACCCGGCCCAAACAGTTACCAAACGTGCTAGCATAAGTGAGCTAGCACACGATTCGATCTAATTAATCGGATACTCCGATACGGTACGCTACTCGTAGAATACAGTACCAGAGCTACAGGAGTTCTGTTATTATGCGAGTTAGCGAGTTAGCGAATCGATGTCACGATACAGAGCTGAGCGCTTTGGCTCAGCTCCCTTTTATTCACTCTTTCTTTTATGCTCTAAAATAAACACACCTATCATGCCCTCCTACCGATCGATTCCGATGTACCTCTAGGGAAGTGCTTTGTATTGCTTGAGTGTATGCAATAGGCCTTGAACAGTCCACTGTAGACTCACGATTTGCCAGGACTTTACGTCTTATTATTGTTAAGGCTTTCCCCTATTTTTCAGTACGCAGTACAAGATGTTTATCTACGATTAGACCCCGAAGACCGCTGACGAGCGGATATCAACACAGTTTATCAGACCCACCGCTCGACCCACTACGAACCGGGACGCCGGCTAGAGCGTGTGAAGAAACCCAGCTGGCTGATCACCACTGGCATCCATGCCTACACTTGGATGTAAAACCTCAGCTGAAACTGGACCAGCAGCTGACATCGTGAGATCCCTGATGTTAATGGGGAGCCCTTCCCCAGACCCGCGAACCGACCGGAGTCCGCACATCCACCTCTGCGGATCTATTGGTATTCATATTCAGTAGCTGAGCGTCATGGTGGCTCCATGGAGGCTCAGTCCGGAGGGGAAGGAGCATGATGGACGTGGAGAAAGCAGCGTCCATGATTCCCTGTTATTTCTTTACAGGATTCAAGGGGGACGCTTGCTTACTACGGATGGAACCACACTGGGAAAAGAATTTTCGTGGAAGACAGACCACCACGTACTTTCCAGTGAAGACAGTGTCCAGCAGACCAAGGACATGACGTCAGTCCCATCCGAAACTATGAGGCGCAGACAACCTCAAATCTGCCATACCATTGATTTTTTTGATTTTTAGCCAAGGGAACTTGGAATCAGACAAGCCAAGAACCCTGAGATCTGTCATATCTCAGAATCAAATCGATTGGTCCAGAGCAGAAAGACCGATAGAATTCTTCTCTTTCGGTCGTAACCAACCATCGAATCGGAATCGGAACAATCGATGTGAATACCTTTTTAGCTGTTGACACCAATGCTGACGTGATACGTGATACCTTTTCTTTCGGAATTGTCGAGTACGGAACAATCGACCCGGACCTTCGATCGACAACTTGGATGGAGACAGTCCCCACCACAAAAGAATTTGGTTTAGAAATCCGAAGCAAGTTAGTTACTCAAAGCAAGTCAAGCAAAGTCAACCATGGCCAAGCAAACTAGAAGCCAAGCCGCCGCCGCCGCAGCCGCCGCCGGAGACGGCGGCGCTGTCCCTGGAGGCGACGCTCCTCCGCCTGGAGTTGCCCCTGGAGCTGGAGCCGGCGCCACTGGAGCTGTCCCTGGAATCGCCGATGGAGCCGGTGTTCCCCCTGTCGAAGCACCTGGGTTCCCCCCTGTCGGAGCGCCTGGAGTCCCTCCTGTTGCTCCTGCTGTCCCTGCTGCTGGAGCCTCCAGAGTCCAACAGGAACCAAACCTTGACATCCAACCTCGTTCTGAAATGATCCTTCTTGCTGCTATTCAAGAACTGAGAGCCATGCGCAACGAGAACGCGGCTCGGATTGCTGCTGAGGCTGCTGCTGCTGCTACCGCCGCTCCTGCTCCTGCTCCTGCTCCCGCTCCTGCTCCTGCTCCTGTCGCCGCCCCTACAGGAGCTAGTCCTGAAATCCTCCAAGCCCATGCCACAGCCCAAGCTAATGGTGGAATCTCTGGATACAAGAATGGAGCAAAGCTCAGCTCAAGGGAGTTAGACCTCCACAAGATCCTCTCTGGCTTCAGTAACAATGATACGGCGGACGAACTATTCCGGAATGGCCTCAACAGTATCGAGGCGATCCAACAGCTCTCTGCCAAGGAACTCCCCAAGTACCTCCGTGACTTCAATGGGGGTCGTCATCCGATGTGCCCCTACCATGAACGAGTATTCATCGGACTATCCTTCCGACAATCCTTTCAGCTTCTTTCGGAATGGATCCACTACCAACCTCTCATTGGTATCAAGCCTACAGCCCATACTTGGCTTAGTGATCCCCTCGCAGCCGACCGAACTCGCCAACGCCTACATGAAATGCAGACCGCCGACAAGGAGGCCGTCTCCTCGTCCACTACTCCGCCGAAGCTCACCAACCTTGACAACTTCCGTCAATGGGAAGAAAGTTTCCGTCAGTTCCTCCGCTTCCAATACAATGAACAAGGGTTCCCCCTATCATACGTCATCCGTCCGAAGGAGCAAGAGACGGTGACTGCAGCAGAGAGATCCGCCACTGTTGGGAAGGACGGGACTTTTTCCAACTGGATGGATTACAATGTTCGATGCGCCACGCTTGAAGGCCCGCAATTTGTCACTGACAACCACGACGTTTGGGTGTTGCTCTGCAACGCAGTCCGCGATGGCCCTGCCTGGGCCTACACTCGAAGGTACAAAGACGCGAAGAATCCGACTGGGAACGCCCGAGCGGCTTTCCTACATCTCTACGAGAATGCCTTCTCCACAACCAACGTCGCGGCTATTCTTGACAAGGTCCGTACCGGCATGTACACCTCCCGCTACACAGGAGACTCTCGAACATACGACTTTGAGAAGCACTGCAGAACTTGGTTGAATTTCCAGACTACGCTCTCCAACCACAACAAGTTGCACGACGAAGAGGACTTCACCATGCGTTTCATCCACAGCATCCAAGACGATCGGTTTGAGAACCCCAAGATCCAGATCTTTGAGACCGACAAGTACACCAAGGACTTCAACGAGTGCGTCTCGTACTTCAAGAGGTGCCTTGGCATACGCAAGATGGGTGCGGTTGCAACCAAGCGAGCGCGAAGTATCTCCTCTGTCCACCAAGGTGGTGGCAACCAAGGAAGCAACAAGGGTGGATCGTACAGCGGCAAGATTGAGGACAAGCAGTATCCCTATGAAGTCTACAAGACCTTCTCCAAGGAACAACGAAAGCAGTTGTATGACCTCCGCCAGCAGAAGAAAGCTACGAACTATTCAGTCCACTAGTTCTACCACGTCTGCTGCCTCCGCGGACGCGAATGCGAACGCGAACGCGAATGCGACCCAAGGTGCAGGGAACAGTTTTGGGCCCAAGGGGCGCAAGAAGGGCAAGAAGAAGGGCAACGGCTCGAACCAAGGACAGACCCCCAAGAACTGAAACGACGGCCGGTGCCCGAAATTAAGTAAGGTTGGCCGGCTATTGTACCAGATGGATCTGCCGCGCGCGCGCCCGAGTCCTGAGGGACAGTGCGAGCTGGACAGCCACGCTGATACGACTGCCGCCGGTTCCAATATGATCTTGCTTGAAGACCACGTCGTCAGCCACGTCGATGTTCATCCTTTTTCGCCTGAGCTCGAGCCTATCAAGAACATTCCTATTGGGACCTGTGTTACGGCCTACACAGATACCGACGGGAAAGTTTGGTTGATTTATTTCCACGAAGCCCTGTATTTTGGCGACAAGTTGTCCCACAGCTTGATTTGTCCGAATCAGATACGGGATTGCCATCCCAATCGTGTCAGCGAAACGCCCCGTCAGTATGATGAACAGTCCAGTCACTCCATCCATATTGACAATACCGATCCTGAAGATCCCCATGCGGGACACACCCTCGACATCAAGCTCTTGCTTGATGGGGTCGTGTCCTATTTCCCTTCCCGCAAGCCAACCAAGCATGAAATGGCTACATGCGATCATGTCGTTGCTACCCGAGACTCTCCCTTGGGATCCGAAGAGCAAGAAGTTCGAGCAAGCCGAAGAAGCCATCGACGGATCTCATCCGTTGAATCCTACGCTGTCTGTCCTTCGCGCGGGGACGCCCCATGCGTCCGCGCCGACCACGAAGCAGTCCAAGAAGTCCAACAAGCGTAAGCTGGAGCCCGTCGAAACACGGTCCAACTTCAGTCCCCATTTGTACGACAAGCCTCTTCGAAGCGACGAGCCTGATCCTGCCACAGCATGATTGCTATGAGAAGTACAAGCTGCGGAGCCTTCAGCAACTCTGTACCCGCCGTGATCTGACCCCATGTGCGATCGCATCCGACTCGCGTCTGGATGCGCGGCTATCTTCTCTTTTTCATTCGGGCGATTCCCTGAAGACTTGCGGGGACGATGATGTAGACGATGGATTACATGTACCAAGTCTTACAGTCAACGCCCTGCATACCCCGTTGTACGAGCGCGCCTACACCGATGGACGCGAGCGCTTCGAATTGGATCCCCGTTGCAGGGATTCCCCCGTCTGCCTGTCTGCCGTTTACAAGCATGTTCGATGGGACGACGATGCAGTCGAACCAGTCGATCCCGAGCTCGACACTATCGCCAGACGAGCCAAGTGGGGTCCGACGATTGACACCGAACGATACTGCAAGATCGACTCCGACCGTCTGTCCAAGATATGGGATGTATCTCCGAGAAAGGCTGCGGATACCCTTCGAGTCACGACGCAGAAAGGGTTCCGCAACCCTATGCATCCCCTTGTCCGCCGATTGCCAACGCAGAGCTTCAGAAACAAGCGCATCGCGGCTGGCAAATGGTACACCGACACCTGGATGGCAAAGGTCCCGAGCATCATGCGACAAGATTCAGCCGCCCAAGTTTTCAGTAATGGTAAGGGCTACGACGAGTTCATACCTATACAGGGCAAGAAGCAAGCGTATGAAGGCCTGAAGATTTTCATCCACGACGTCGGTATCCCCGAGCATTTGATATCTGATGGCGCTCGAGAGCAAGGAGCCCCTGGTACTTACAAGACTCCATGGAATAAGGTTGTCAGCAAGAACCATATCCACCAGACCTTTATCCAGCCAAGATGTCCCTTCCAGAATCGCGCGGAGCTCAGCATCGGCCATATCAGCAGAAGTATACGTAAGAAGACGGCCCGGAAGCGATCCCCCAAGCGCCTGTGGGCTTTCTGCGGAGAGCTCGTTGCTGCCATCCGACAGCGCACGGCTTCCAGTGATCCTACGATGATGGGTCGAACGCCGTTCGAAATTGTACATGGGTACATGCCTGACATATCTCTGTACCAAGCCCATGAATGGTATGATTTCGTCTATTGGGTTGATCTCTCTGATGGGACCGAGAAGCTGGGACGATGGCTTGGCCCGTGCGGTGACCGATTCGGAGGCGGAGACTGCCACTGGATCCTGAACGAGGCGGCCATGCCGGTAAGCACTAACACAGTCCGTGCTGTTACTGAAGAAGAATGGCGTTCCCATGACGTCAAGCGCTATATGGACTCATTTGACCAAGCAGTGGAATCCAAGATCGGGGACAAGGTTGAGGATAACGACGCAAAGTTCCAAGCTACGTACCCTGATCCCCCTGCTGAGTTATTTGAGGGTCACCAAGAAAGGTGGGAGCTCGCCGAGCCTGAAGCCTCTATTCCAGATATCGACGACCTCATACCTGATGGGGATGACTATGATGAGTATATTGGTAATAATGTCATGATCCAGAAGGGCGATGAACGACTACGGTGTGTCGTGAAGAATCGTTCTGCTGATCTTAATGGCAATCCGATTGGTAAGAGGAATGATAACCCTATCCTTGATACCAGAATGTATGATCTGCAGTTTCCAGATGGTTCCGTCGAGCAGTACACCGCCAATATCGTTGCTGAGAGCATGTACAGCGAGATCGACGACGACGGACGCATGTTTCTCTCTACTGGACGAGATTATCGATCACGAGAAGGACGGATCTGCCGTTAGGAAGCAAGATGCGACGATCACCAACAAGTATGGTCGCAAAGTCCCCAAGCCTACAACGAAGGGATGGCGATTGCTCGTCAGTTGGAAAGACGGAACCGAATCCTGGTGTAAGTTGAGCGATCTGAAAGAGTCCTTTCCTGTACAGACCGCAGAGTATGCCATATCTGCCAAGATCTCGGATCAGCCAGCATTTCGATGGTGGATCCACCACGTACTACGAAGGAAGAAGCGAATCCTCAAGGCCACCAAGCGAAACAAGTACTGGGATAGAACGCACAAGTTCGGAGTGGAGCTACCACATTCTATCCCTGAAGCTCTTGCCATCGACCGAAAGACGGGAACGGACTATTGGGAGAAGGCGATTGCGAAGGAGATGAGAAACAACGAGATGGCGTTCGAGTTTGACTCCAGCTACACCGTCGAAGGTCTGAAGGCCGAAGGATTCAGCAAGATCACGACGCACATGATCTTTGACGTGAAGTTGGGGTCTCTCACAAGGAAAGCACGGCTTGTCGCCGATGGCCACAAGGTACAAGCCACAGCTAAGGAACATACCTTCAGCAGTGTTCCAAGCAGAGATTCAGTCCGTATCTTCTTCCTGTTGGCAGCGCTGAACAATTTGGATGTGCTGTCTGCGGACATACAGAACGCATATCTTACAGCGCCGATCAAGAAGAAGTACTATTTAGTTGCACGGGCTGAAGATGGTTTCCCCCAGCATTTGGTAGGTCAGGTATGTAAGATCGTTCGGAGCACTGTATGGACTTCCTGTTGCAGGCGCGTCGTTCCGATCCTATTTGACCAAGCACCTACGAACGCTAGGATATCAACCCTGTAAAGCTGATCCTGACGTTCATATGCGAGTGGAGACACGAAAGGACGGCTCTAGGTACTGGGCCTACCTGATTGCATACGTCGACGATATCATCTGTTGCAGTGAGGACCCCCGACGGCAGTTGGAAAGTATCGAGCAGCGCTTCACGCTGAAGGACGGGACTATAGAAGTTCCAACCCTGTATCTGGGCGCTGATGTCCATTCGCATGTGGTCGAAGACGATCCAATTCCCAAGTGGGCGATGTCCTCCGAGAAATATGCTAAGAAAGCCATCGACGCAGTAGAGAAGGAGCTTGGCACCGAGCAGTATGGTTACAAGCACCTTCCGAACAAGGTGTCTACCCCGTTGACATCCGATTATCGTCCAGAAGTTGATGTAACCGCCGAACTGGATCCAAGCAAGCAGAACTACTACCAAGGATTGATTGGCGTCTTGAGATGGTTGTGTGAACTTGGAAGACTTGATTTGGTCATGCCTGTATCCCTCATGTCCAGGTACCTAGCCCAAGCAAGAACAGGGCATTTGAACCAAGTATTGCACATGTTTGCCTATCTCAAGGCGCACGCTCGATCCAAGCTAGTATTTGACGAGACGCGTCCTGAAGTGGATGAAACCAGATTCCCCGACTGTGATTGGAGTGAGTTCTATCCAGATGCCAAGGAGGTATTGCCACCTGATGCTCCTGAACCCCTTGGGAAAGCAGTTATTATGAGCTGTTTTGTTGATGCGGATCATGCCGGATGCAAAGCAACAAGAAGGTCCCATACCGGAATTATCATCTTTGTAAACAGAGCCCCTATCCTGTGGTTCAGCAAACGCCAGACCACTGTCGAGACGTCAACCTTTGGTTCTGAGATAGTTGCACTCCGAATTGCCATTGAACTGATTGAGGGTCTCAGGTACAAGCTCCGGATGATGGGCGTTCCTATTGAAGGTCCTACGAATGTGTACTGTGACAACGAGTCTGTTGTTAAGAATACCACCAGACCGGAGAGCCCTTGCAACAAGAAGCACAACAGCGTCGCATACCACAAGGCGCGCGAGTCTATTGCTGCTGGAACAATTCGAATTGCAAAGGAGCCTGGTGAGACCAATATTGCCGACTTATTCACCAAGCTATTGAATGGTCCAGCTTTGAAAGAACACTGTGCCCGATGCATGTGGTAAAGGAAAATTGCTCTAGCTGCACTATTTGGGGTACCTTTGGTCCCTGACAAGCAGCTCGGACGCAGAAGATTTTGAAGTCGATTTTGGAACCAATCGATTCCGGATTTCGATTACGAGTTCTTCGATAGTTACGATTTTCGGAAGCAATCGATTTCGTTTTTTTTCGGAAGCAATCGAACGCAGCAGATTTCGGATTGTTCGAACGCAATGGATTTCGATACGAGCTTCCTGATCACTTCGATTTTCATTCCGGATTCGATATGATCTTATGTTATATGTTATGTATTTGGGAAGTCTCCGGTACACCGGTTCCGGGGACTATAAACTTGAACGACAATAGGCTGATTTATTGATCTCCTCGTACGTGTCGAGGAGTGGAACCAAAGGGCAAAATGTCCTATGGTCCCGCCCCCTTTTTTTTTGAACTACGAATCAGCCGGGCCTCTGATAGAAGAACTGCAATATTTGGATGCAGTTTGATCCTCTGACAAGTTACATGGATAGCATCCCTGAATTCTGTTATGATCCATCCAAGTGTCCTGGTACAGCAAGCAAGAGTATTGGTGTTCCCCTGGGAGTATCTGTTTCCGGGGACCTGGTATAGTTGCTTGCTCAGTACAGGAATACTAGCATGAATCACGGGGACTATGAAGATATTCAAGGTGGTGCTATGATCTGTGCTAGCAAGGCTCCTGTGTAGAAGGGCTACTGGGTCTACAGTCAGCAACACCCAGTAACTGACTAACAGGTGCTGAGCTGAGTGCTAGAGCTGTGTGCTAATTGCTAGCATACAGGCTCAGCAACAGGCTTAGCAACAGGCTTAGCAGCAGGCTTAGCAACAGGCTTAGCAGCAGGCTTAGCAGCAGACCTATCCTGTTTAGTATGGATGCTAGCAGAGTTTACTAGGGTCGCCGCGTACGATTTGTACCAATCGTACGTACCCCGAGTAAAGCACCTGTTATGGTGTAGCTAAATGCTACAGGGTTAGGGTTGCTAAGGCTACGAGATACTGGAAGATGCTAACCTACCATGATACCAATGCTAAGATATGATGCTACCGCCGGGGCCAGGTCATTGGTGTATAATATGTACCATGACTGGATACCCGGCCCAAACAGTTACCAAACGTGCTAGCATAAGTGAGCTAGCACACGATTCGATCTAATTAATCGGATACTCCGATACGGTACGCTACTCGTAGAATACAGTACCAGAGCTACAGGAGTTCTGTTATTATGCGAGTTAGCGAGTTAGCGAATCGATGTCACGATACAGAGCTGAGCGCTTTGGCTCAGCTCCCTTTTATTCACTCTTTCTTTTATGCTCTAAAATAAACACACCTATCATGCCCTCCTACCGATCGATTCCGATGTACCTCTAGGGAAGTGCTTTGTATTGCTTGAGTGTATGCAATAGGCCTTGAACAGTCCACTGTAGACTCACGATTTGCCAGGACTTTACGTCTTATTATTGTTAAGGCTTTCCCCTATTTTTCAGTACGCAGTACAAGATGTTTATCTACGATTAGACCCCGAAGACCGCTGACGAGCGGATATCAACACATACACATACTAACAGCGACCTCGCCTCTTTGATTCTGCTATTTGTTCAGTTGCTCGATGCTTTGTTTGGTTGAGTTGGTTGCCAAGTCACCACTCCACGCACGATCGATCAGCAACAGCAGCAGCAGCAGCACCAAAACCGACACATAATTTTCTACAGCACCTCCAGTACAGATTCTACCGTACAGCAAGTACAGCAAAACCGACAACGATCTGTTCTCCCAGCTCCATTGCAAGGCCCCTAAGTATATCTTATACTTAATGTTCTACACTGTTTCCAAGCTGCTTAAGTGATTCTCACTTAATGTTCTACATTCTTCGAAGTTCCTTGCTAAGTCCTCTTTTAAGTCTTTTCAAGTCGAAGTTCACCTGTTGCACTGCTCTGGTGAGTATCTTTGATATTGCTTCTGGCTCTATCACCATTGCTTTGGATGGTGACACAGCTCTCAAACAGGCTCAGGGATCTTGGCCATTGGTTATTTCCCAAAAGTCTTTTGATTATGTTTATGTCATCAGAAACATGATTTCTGCCCTGCCAATTTCTGTGAACTTTCAGTGGGTTCAGGGGCATCAAGCTGGAATCTTTCTTGATTGGTGGGCACTTCGCAATCATCAGGTTGACAGCATGGCAAAGGCCTTTCTCTCTGTCCATAGAGCTTCTGCCCATCACTATCCCAGACTTGTGTTTGAGCCCTGGGCCTTTTCTCTAAATGGATGCAAGTGTTCAAGGTTTGATCAGAATGCTTTGCATGTTGCTATTTCCGGTCCTCCTCTTCTTAAATATTGGCAGACCCACCATGATATCCCCATTCCACAACCTGTTCTGAGTTCCATCCATTGGTGTGCCCATCTGACTGCCTTCAAGCGCCTACCTCCTGGCATGCAAAGGTGGTTTGTCAAATTTGCTTCTGGATGCATTGGTGTTGGCAACCAACTCCTCCACTACCAGTATCAGGATCACTCCAGGTGCCCATTGTGTGATGCAGACAACGAGAAGGTTTCTCATGTGCTCTCCTGCAAGGACACTGGGGCAGTACAGCACAGTGTGTCAGCTTTCAAGGGACCACTGCAGAAGAGGCTTGAAGTTGAACAAACTGATCCATCATTGGTTGCTGCCATTGTGGATCTTCTCACCAGAGTTCGGAAGGGCCAGAACATTTATCCATCATCCTACTCACTTGCAATTGCGTCTGCTGTCAGGGCACAGAGGACTATTGGCTGGCACAACTGGCTTCTGGGTAGGTGGTCTCCTCGCTGGTATCAAATCCAGGCTGACTACTACTCCCACATTGGAAGCAAGCGCTCTCCCAAACGTTGGGCTACAGCTATCATCCATCAGTTCTTTCTTACCTCCTGGGATCTTTGGACCTATAGGAATGAACGACTCCATGGTCCTGGGGGTACCCTGGATGCTGAACAACACCAATCTCTTGATGCTTCCATCACCTCTGAATTGGCAATTGGTGCAGCTGGTGCACTTCCCCAGTCACACTCCCTGTTACAAACCCCTTTCCACGTCCTACAAGGTTACACCCTGACTGCCAAGCGGCAGTGGCTTGCAACCATCCACCTTGCAAGGAAGCAGTATGCAGCGCCTGTCCCACCAGTGCAGCCATACCAACAAGAGGCTGCTCTTCTCAGAGCCTGGCTTACTGGACCTCAGGGTTGATTACACTTTGTACCTTGGTTTTGTCTTCTGTTCCTGCTTCTTATCCTGTCCCATCCCTTTTGATACTGGATCTTATCCCAATATCTTCATTCCTATTTCACTTTCTCTCAAGTCCCTATTTTGTGGGACTTGTTTGTCTTTTTCCCTGCTTGATGTTCAAGGTTTGTTTGAAAATTTGTCGTTCTACCACTTGGGGTCCTGACTCTATGATGGAGGCGACGTTAAAGTCTGGTTACAGACTGAGTAATTTAGTTTCACCTTTGGTGATTAAAGTTATTTAAATACGTATATTATTATTATATTGGAAGCAAGCGCTCTCCCAAACGTTGGGCTACAGCTATCATCCATCAGTTCTTTCTTACCTCCTGGGATCTTTGGACCTACAGAAATGAACGACTCCATGGTCCTGGGGGTACCCTTGATGCTGAACAACATCAATCTCTTGATGCTTCCATCACCTCTGAATTGGCAATTGGTGCAGCTGGTGCACTCCCCCAGTCACACTCTCTTTTACAAACCCCTTTCCAAGTCCTACAAGGTTACACCCTGACTGCCAAGCGGCAGTGGCTTGCAAACATACACCTTGCAAGGAAGCAGTATGCAGCACCTGTTCAACCTGTGCAGCCATACCAACGAGAGGCTGCTCTCCTAAGAGCCTGGCTTACTGGACCTCAGGGTTGATTACACTTTGTACCTTGGTTTTGTCTTCTGTTCCTGCTTCTCATCCTGTCCCATCCCTTTTGATACTGGTTCGAATCCCAATATCATCCCTTCTCATTTTCTCTCAAGTCCCTTTTTTGTGGGACTTGTTTTGTTCATATCCCTGTCTGATGTTCAAGGTTTGTTTGAAAATTTGTCGTTCTACCACTTGGGGTCCTGACTCTCTGATGGAGGCGACGTTAAAGTCTGGTTACAGACTGAGTAATTTAGTGTCACCTTTGGTGATTAAAGTTATTTAAATACGTATATTATTATTATTTTTTTTATTATTTCAAGTCTACTGCCCTGCTGGACCATAATTGTTTTCAATTATGGACCTACTGTTTTTCTGACCCAAGCCCCAAAGCTGCTAAGTATATGTTACTTAACGTTCCACCAACAACAACATATACCCCTCCAGTTCACAGTACAGCTGAGACCTGTTTTCAAGCCTACAGCCCTGATGGTTCATAAGTGTTATCACTTAGAGCCCCTGTTTCCAAGCTACTACGGGAGAGCAAGTTCAAGTTCAAACAGAAGGCCAGCTGTTATGAATTTGAATTTGGTAGTAGGCTCCACTGCCTCTAAGTGTTGTGCAGTACACCGTACACGAGCATTACCTGGGAACTTTTGCTCGTGTTCTTTTGATGTACCTGTTCTTCTGATGTACCATACGGTATGGGAATGTGTTTGGGGATGACTACTCACATTACTGATGCTGCCATCCAGCATTCAGAGAGGAGTTTTGCTTTTGTCCGCTGACCACTAGCATTACTGATACTATGTATCTCGGGAAGGGTTTTGCTTGTGTCGACTGACCACTAGCATTACTGATGCTTTACAGCAGCATTCAAGGGACAGTTTTGCTTGTGTCTTTCCCTTTCACGTTCTTGTTACCCTGTCTCCTGTACGCTTTGCAACAGCAGTGTCTGTTGTGCTCTGGACTGGTTCGTTTTTTTCCTGTTTCTTACCAAGGTTCGTTTGCAAAATAGTCGTCTTTACAACCTGGGGCCTAAATCCCCCATGGTTGAGGCGACGCGTCATTCTACAACTTGGGGTCCTGACTCTTCGATTGAGGCGCCGATAAAGTCTGGTTACAGACTGAGTAGCTTTTAACCACCTTCGGTGGATTTTCCTACTTAAATAAGTATATTATTATTATTATTACCCCACGGTTGTAGCATCATTGCATAATATCGAGGTGAAATATCTTCATAGGGCTTGACTGCTGGGGACCTGACTGCTGGGGACCTGACTGCTGGGGGCCTGACTGCTGGGGTCTGGACTGCTGGGGCCTTGACTGCTGAGCACCAGAATGCTGAGCGTCTGACTGCTGGGGCCTTGGCTGTGGGAGGCCTGACTGCTGGGAGCCTGACTGCTGGGGGTCTGATGGCTGGGGGTCTGACGGCTGGGGGCCTGACAGCTGCTGGGGGGTCTGACTGCTGGGGGCCTGACAGCTGAGGGCAGACTGCTGGAATGCAAGCCGCTGAGAGGCTGCTGGCTTAGAAACAGACTGCATGGAATCCTCTGGAACAGACTCAGTGCCCAGCATGACAACACCAGAAAGCACACTTGCAGAGGAAGAAACAGAAGAAGAGGAAGACATCTCATTAACAGAAGGCTCATTCTGAGAGGAGGTGGATGAGGATGAGAATGAGGACAGAGCATGAGCAGGGGAAGGAGTGGCACGAGCAAATGAGGCAAGAGCATGTCTTGGAGGAGTTTTCCGCACAAAAGGACGCTTCGTGGACCGATACCCAGAGACAGACTGAGCAGAGGATGAGGGCGTTGAAGGTAGGGGGGGGCCTTTTCTTCCTGGAAGCAACTGAGGTGGTGGGCAACCCCTCACTGGAAGGGGGAGAAGGCATTGTACTGGAAGGGGACAGTGGGGCTTGGTACCAAAGGCTTCTGAAAAGAGTGAGGGATCAGGGGGGCTGTAGGCTGGGAAAAAGGGTACAGCAGCAACAAAAAGGCAAACCTTGGTCTGGACAAAGAAAAACACCTTGGGGAACCAAAAGAGTACTGGAGCAATCCCAGAAAAGTCACCTTTGAAACCCACAGAGGTGTGCTGGAGTTATAAAAGTAGGGAGCTGTACCAGTAGGCTTCAACGCGAGAGCAAGGAGAATAAAATTAATATGCAAGTTTGAAAAATTTTCAACCAGGGGAGCTGTACACCAGATAGGAGAATTTGAACCAGATATGATTCGAAATGGTACACTTAAGCACCAGGGAGCTGATAGCTTGAAAACAAGGGCTCTAGTAAGAGCACTTAGGGACAGGAGATATCAATGACAGGGCACACTTAAAAGGCTCAGGAGGAAACTTGAAGTTCAAACTCGCGAGTACTTATATAAGTGGAAACAGTATCCAGGGGAAATTGGCTTGAAAACAGGGACCTTGAGCAATACACTTAGGGACCAGGGAAGCTGCTTGCTGGAAAACAGTCACTTAGGGATCAGGGAACTCGCAAACACTTAGCGACCAGGGAAACTGTAGTCTTGAAAACAAGGGGCAATAGTAGCTGTAGTCTTGGAAACAAGAAAGCACTAAGTAGAAGGTACTTAGGGATCAGTTAGTCTTGGCTTGAAAACAGATGTAGTAAGGGGAGCCTTAAGCGGAAACACTTAGGGACTAAGGGGCTGGGCTAGGAAACAGGGGAGCTTATAATTAATTAATTAATATACTTATTTAAGTAGGAAAATCCACCGAAGGTGGTTAAAAGCTACTCAGTCTGTAACCAGACTTTATCGTCGCCTCAATCGAAGAGAGGTTAGGCCCCAAGTTGTAGAACGACGCGCCGCCTCAACCATGGGGAATAGGCCCCAGGTTGTAAGGACGACTATTTTGCAAACGAACCTTGGTAAGAGACAGGAAAAAAAAAACGAACCAGTCCAGAGCACAACAGACACTGCTGTTGCGAAGCGTACAAGAGACGGGTGACAAGAACGTGAAAGGGAAAGACACAAGCAAAACTGTCCCTCCAATGCTGGTGAGCAGCATCCGTAATGCTAGTGGTTAGCTGACACAAGCAAAACCCTTGCTTAGATAAATAGTATCTGTAATGCTAGTGGTCAGCGTACAAAAGCAAAACTCCTCTCTGAATGCTGGATTGCAGCATCAGTAATGCGAGTATTCATCCCCAAACACATTCCGGTACCGTAACCTCACCCTATGGTACATCAAAAGAACACGGGCAAAATTTCCCAGGTAATGCTCGTGTACCATGTACTGCACAACACTTAGAGGCAGTGGAGCCTACTACCAAATTCGTAACAGCTGCTGCTGAGGACATCTGCTGCTGTCCTCCTGTTAGAACGTCGTAGTAGCTTGGAAACAAGGGCTCTAAGTGATAACACTTGAATACCATAAGGGCTGTAGGCTTGAAAACAGATCACAGAACTGGCGGGGTATATGTAGGTGGTGAAGCGTTAAGTAACATGTACTTAGCAGCTTTGGGGCTTGGGTGAGAAAAACAGTAGGTCCATAAGCGAAAACACTTATGGTCCAGCAGGGCAGTAGACTTGAAAACAGATGACAGTTGAAGTGTGCACCTGACAGGGTTATGTAGGTAGGAGAGCCTTAAGCAAGCTGTACTTAGCGGCTTTGGGGCTTGGGTAAGAAAACAGTAGGACCTTAAGTGAGAACACTTATGGTCCAGCAGGGCAGTAGACTTGAAAACAGATGACAGTTGAAGAATGCATCTGAGAGGTATATGTAGGTAGGAGAGCCTTAAGCGAACTGTACTTAGTGGCTTTGGGGCTTGGGTCAGGAAACAGTAGGTCCATAAGCGAAAACAATTATGGTCCATCAGGGCAGTAGACTTGAAAACAGATGACATTTACACTGTACACCTCAGAGGGTTATGTAGGTGGTGGAGCCTTAAGCAAACTGTATTTAGTGGCTTTGGGGCTTGGGTCAGGAAACAGTAGGACCCTAAGCGAAAACACTTATGATCCAGAAGGGCAGTAGACTTGAAAACAGATGACATTTATACAGTACATCTGGGAGGTATATGTAGGTAGTCGAGCCATAAGCGAGCTGTACTTAGTGGCTTTGGGGCTTGGGTCCAGAAACAGTAGGACCATAAGTGAAAACACTTGTAGTCCAGCAGGGCAATGGACTTGAAAACAGATGACAGCTGGAATTTCTTGTAGAAATATTCCTACAGTGGAAGGGGCTGTTCGTGAACTTCGACTTGAAAAGACTTATGAGGACTCAGCAAGGAACTTCGAAGAATGTAGAACATTAAGTGAGAATCACTTAAGCAGCTTGGAAACAGTGTAGAACATTAAGTATAAGATATACTTAGGGGCCTTGCAATGGAGCTGGGAGAACAGATCGTTGTATGGTAGAATCTGTACTGGAAGTGCTGTAGAAAATTATGTGTCGGTTTTGGTGCTGCTGCTGCTGTTGCCGATGGATCGTCGGGGGTGGTGAATTGGCAACCAACTCAACCAAACAAAGCATCGAGCAACTGAACAAATAGCAGAATCAAAGAGGCGAGGTCGCTGTTAGTATATGTAGGTCCTGGGGTTGTGATTGGGGGTGTAAAAGGAAGCGAGATATCGCATGGTAAAGTTGTGTAGAAATCTACGTATTTTTAGTACTGGAACATCGGAACGTCGGACAAAATGCGCGATGCGCAAATTGTGGAAACAGGGGAGCTTATAAGTGATTAACACTTAAGGAGCAGGGGGGCTATTGGCTTGAAAACAGGGAGGGAACTAAAAGATATGCTCTCGCAAGCTTGAGACTACTTGCAAAGACTTAGGGATCAGCAAGTGGGAACCTTCTAGAAGGGAGGGGTATGTACTATGTGCTCGACAACTTTAACTTGAAAAGACTTACGGAACTCAGCAAGGGACCTTGAAGAATGTAGAACGTTAAGTGGATAGCACTTAGGGGGGCTTGGAAAGAATGTAGAGTATTACGTAATAGTGTACTTAAGCACCTTGGAGGGGGATTGTGAAAACAGATTGAAAACCGAGCTTGGAGACAAAGCAAAGCAAAGATCAGCTGTAGAAATTAGTACTTAAATTGCTGTAGAAATCATGTGCTGCCAAAACTTGTTGCTGCCGAAGCTTGTTGCTGCCAAATCGACTCTGATCGACAATGAAACAAGCAACCCAATGTTACCCTGTCTGCTGTACACTTTGAAACAGCAGTGTCTACTGTGCTCTGGACTGGTTCGTCTTTCCCTGCTGGTTACCAAGGTTTGTTTGAAAAATTGTCATTTTACAACTTAGGGCCTAAACTCTCTTTCATTGAGGCGACGATTAAGTCTGGTTACGGACTGACTAGCTTTTAACCCCCTTTGGTGGATTTTCCTACTATTATTAAGGTGAAAGCACACTTAAGATCCAAACCCTGAACAACAAGCAGGGAAATAAACAAACAAATCCCACATAGACACGATTAAAAGATTTCTGTGAAATAATCAAAGGCTTAGATCCCTGAGCCTGTTTGAGACCTGTGTCACAATCAAAGGCAATGGTTATAGAGCCAGAGGCAATAATACCAAATAGATCCACCAGAGTAGTACACTTGGTGAAAACCACAATGATGCCACCAGTTTACCAGTCAGAGCTCAACAACGAAGTGCTTGGCACAACTGGCTTCTTGGTCAGTGGTCTCCTCTCTAGCATCACATCCAAGCTGATTACTATTCCCAACTTGGCAGCAAGCGTTCTCCCAGACGACGGGCTACTGCTATCATCCATCAGTTCTTTCTCTGTTGCTGTGATATCTGGACAAATTGGAATAAACAACTCCATGATCCCCGGGGAACACTTGAGGCTGAACAACACTAATCTCTTGATGCTTCCATTTCCTCTGAATTGGTTATTGGTGCACCTGGTGATCTTCCACACTCTCACTCCCTTCTACACACTCCCCTCCACGCCCTTCAAGGTAAACCCTCACTGCAAAGTGGCAATGGCATGCAACCATCCATCTTGCCAGGAAACAATTTGCAGCCCTGTTCAACCAGTGCATTCATACCAACAGAAGACTGCTCTGCTGGACGTGACTTAATTGATCCTAAGGCCCTTTGTGCATTTTGGGAAAGTTTAGTTGTTACATTTCGGAAAAGTGCTCTTTTCATGAGTGACTCTTTCTTCCTACTCCTCTGCCTCCTTAAATACGTATGTCATTATTATCGTTAGTATTATTACTACCCCTCTGCCTCCTGACATAGTTATTTTCAGCCTTCCTGTCCAATACACTACAGTTTCTTTGAAACTTGACTCTTTCATTTATGTTACATTAAAGACTACTTACATGCTGAGTTATTGAGATCCAGCAGCTTCGATGCTTAAAGTCACTTACGGAATAAATAATTTTGATGCTCACTCTGTCATTTAGGCGACAACCCTAACAAAGCTTTCAGTACAGCGCTATGACATAAGAAACAAAAGTTCGCGGTGTGGATTCAGCCCAGCTCACCCTTCGAAATACTCTTACATTCCGAAATCAAATACGCATAATAATTGCTCCTTCTGTATCAGTGGGGAAGTGAAAAACATGCATCTCATTTCATGTCATATATCCTCCGAAGTAATTATGCAATGTCATTCCCTGCCAGGACTTCTTATACTATTGTTATTACTGCTGCCAATCTATCTATCCATGCATGAAACAAAGTTGAAACTCCAGTCAACAAACATCAAGCAAAGACTATTGAACGTCGGGTACGATGTAAGAGAATCGAAGAAAATAATTCGGTATGATTTGTCGCTCGAGACAATATCGACTGCAGATTTGAATCTGCAATTTCATGCAGTAAAGATTCGTACGAACTGTCGGTTATTGCGACGCTCAATAGTCTGAGACAAGCGACAACACGAGTTTTGATGTCCTGCAATGATTCCTTATGCCTGAATTGCCATGGAAACCAGGAGGTCAAGCACACATATAATTCGTAGTATTATGCACCGATAGAACTGATTCAGCTACTAATGCCGGTCAAGATGAATCCAACAATATTTAATGCGTCACTCATATTCACTGGATGACATCTCTAAGTGCCCAGTTGTCTCCATTTCGAATATCACATCACGCTCCAAACATCAAGATGCTTCCAAGTATGTTTTTCTGTTAACATCGACAATGTGAATTATTCAAAAATGCATATTTCAAGCGTGTAACTAAAATTGAATTGAACATTACATATACTTTCAATTAGCAGGAAAAAGAAACCATATTACGTGCAAAAAGAAGAGTTGAGATTTCTTTGTTTCAGGGAGCTGTAAAAGTTTTTGTGAAACCTCTGTTTCGTTGGCGGCCATTCAATTTACTTTGTTCAACAAATAAACTGTTACAATTTGCTCAATTACTGCTGTATTTTAAAATTAGTTTATTCTTTGGGACTCTAGTGCCCTAGACAATCTAAAAAATGAAGCAAAATAAACGTTTTATTTCTTTTATCCGTCAGCTGTTACTTCATGTATTCTGATTGTTTGCTGAATTTCCTGGTCATCACAATTCGTCATCTAATCAACACCAAAATTGGCTCCTGTGGTACACTGAATAATCAAATGCGGACGATCTCGCCGTTACGGTTTACAATTTTTCCGTATCCCATTTATTTTCTTGGCATTGAAATTAATATTTTATTCTAGTTCGTGAAGACGAAATCTGAGCTTGATCCAAATTGAGGCCATATAAAGCAAATTGTCGACATATAAGTAGTGAGTCAATGCCTTAACTTGCTATTGGATTTCAAAAATGACCATTATTGGATTCATTCTGAGATTTTCTCTCGTGCAATTGTCACACCTAATCATCTCGCAAAAGAATCCGAGAAGAGCAAATGAATTTCTGCTATTTGTATCGCGAAACATATCGTTAGTTTACTTTCATTTTCATAACTTCCTTATTGGACATCGTAACTCCAACTAAAAAGCATTGAGAACTTAGGTAGAGATCAGCGCTATTCGCCTGAATTTAACAAAGATTATGTATTCTTTACGTTGAAGCACTATTTCGGTCTTTGGTTCAACAATAGCTCTTTTGCAATTGCTTTCTCGTGGAAAGAATATTTCCATGGTTGCAGGGTCAGCATTCGAGCAAAGCTTATAGAAGCGCAATAAAGTTAGTGTTTGGATTTGAACGGAAAGACGAGTGGCGACCTGATGCGTGTGATTGTGTTCATTGGTCCCGCGAATTATACTGTCCTCTCCTTGACGTGAATCATTGACGCAAAGTAAGGTGAAACGCATTTAGTACTTTACTACATTATAAGGTTATTGAACGCATTTGCACGTGATAATACAATTTGAGCATGAATTTTGATTTGCAATGTTTCTTCGTAGAATTGCAAGTAGCGAGTTCCACTTGTAACTGTACAGTATTTTCGTGAACGATTTCGCCATAAACCGAGACTGTAAAGAACTGTGAGATCGGTAAAGACGTCCAAATAGAGCTTAAGAGGTCGATGTCATTAAATGCGATCTGGTGTTTACTTTTGGGAGGTTGTCTATTTAGGTCTTTGTCATAACCACAAAGGAGAACAGTTTGTGGCGTAATCCACATTTTAGTACCAAAGGATCAAACCAATGGCAGACTCATCTCACAATAGCAATTCTTTCCACATTAGATATTGAAAAACCAAACTTTCCTCGTGATCCCAGGTCTTTGTTACGTCAGTTTGTTTCTACAGTTTGTTTCTAGTTTCTACACGATTTGCAGTGGTCTACTGGAGTTCCTAAATTCTGTAACTCCATAGCACCTCTGTGGGTTTCGAACGTGACTCTTCCAGTAGTGCTCCAGTCTTTTCTTTTGGTTCCCCTGGAGTTTTTCCTTGTCCAGACCAACGTTGGACCTGTTGTTGCTGCTGTACCCTGTTTCCCAGTATCCAATCTATCACCTGGCATTTCTGCACTCAACTGGTGCTTCTAATAATAATAATATACGTATTTAAATAACTTTAATCACCAAAGGTGAAACTAAATTACTCAGTCTGTAACCAGACTTTAACGTCGCCTCCATCATAGAGTCAGGACCCCAAGTGGCAGAACGACAAATTTTCAAACAAACCTTGAACATCAAGCAGGGAAAAAGACAAACAAGTCCCACAAAATAGGGACTTGAGAGAAAGTGAAATGGGAATGAAGATATTGGGATAAGATCCAGTATCAAAAGGGATGGGACAGGATAAGAAGCAGGAACAGAAGACAAAACCAAGGTACAAAGTGTAATCAACCCTGAGGTCCAGTAAGCCAGGCTCTGAGAAGAGCAGCCTCTTGTTGGTATGGCTGCACTGGTGGGACAGGCGCTGCATATTGCTTCCTTGCAAGGTGGATGGTTGCAAGCCACTGCCGCTTGGCAGTCAGGGTGTAACCTTGTAGGACGTGGAAAGGGGTTTGTAACAGGGAGTGTGACTGGGGAAGTGCACCAGCTGCACCAATTGCCAATTCTGAGGTGATGGAAGCATCAAGAGATTGGTGTTGTTCAGCATCAAGGGTACCCCCAGGACCATGGAGTCGTTCATTCCTATAAGTCCAAAGATCCCAGGAGGTACAATTTGCGCGAAGCGCATTTTGTCCGACGTTCCGATGTTCCAGTACTAAAAATACGTAGATTTCTACACAACTTTACCATGCGATATCTCGCTCCCTTATACACCCCCAATCACAACCCCAGGACCTACATGTATTAACCAAGACCTGCGCTCTTCGTTTCTGCTATCGGTTCAGTTGCTGGATGCTTCGTTTGGTTGCTTTGGTTGCCAATTCACCACTCGGGGGCCGATCGAGCAGCAGCAGCAGCAGCAAACCGACACATAATTTTCTACAGCACTTCCAGTACAGATTCTACCGTACAGCAAAACCGACAACAACGTTGTATTTCTGCTTCGATCTGTTTCCCAGCTCCATTCCAAGGCCCTTAAGTATATCTTATACTTAATGTTCTACACTGTTTCCAAGCTGCTTAAGTGATTCTCACTTAATGTTCTACATTCTTCGAAGTTCCTTGCTGAGTCCTCTTAAGTCTTTTCAAGTCGAAGTTCACGAACAGCCCCTTCCACTGTAGGAATCTTTTTTTTTTTAAAAAAAAAAGAAATTCTGTCATCTGTTTTCAAGTCCATTGCCCTGCTGGACCCTAAGTGTTTTCACTTATGGTCCTACTGTTTCTTGACCCAAGCCCCAAAGCCGCTAAGTACAGTTTGCTTAAGGCTCCACCACCTACATAACCCTCTCAGGTGTACTGTATAAATGTCATCTGTTTCCAAGTCTACTGCCCTGATGGACCCTAAGTGTTTTCGCTTATGGTCCTACTGTTTCCTTACCCAAGCCCCAAAGCCGCTAAGTACAGCTTGCTTAAGGCTCTCCTACCTACATATACCTCTCAGATGCACACTTCAACTGTCATCTGTTTTCAAGTCTACTGCCCTGCTGGACCATAAGTGTTCTCACTTAAGGTCCTACTATTTCCTGACCCAAGCCCCAAAGCCGCTAAGTACAGCTTGCTTAAGGCTCTCCTACCTACATAACCCTCTCAGATGCACACTTCAACTGTCATCTGTTTTCAAGTCTACTGCCCTGATAGTCCATAATTGTTTTTGATTATGGACCTACTGTTTTTATGACCCAAGCCCCAAAGCTGCTAAGTACATGTTACTTAACGCACCACCACCTACATATACCCCTCCAGTTCACAGTACAGCAGAGACCTGTTTTCAAGCCTACAGCCCTGATGGTCCATAAGTGTTTTCACTTAAAGGCCCTGTTTCCAAGCTACTACAGGAGAGCAAGTTCAAGTTCGAACAGAAGGCCAGCTGTTACGAATTTGAATTTGGTAGTAGGCTCCACCGCCTCTACGTGTTTCCGGCTACTACTAAGTTCGAACAGGAGGACAGCTGTTCTGAATTTGGTAGTAGGCACTGTACTTTATGTACCATACAGTGGTAAGGAATGTGGTTCGGGATGTGTTTGGGGATGACTACTCGCATTACTGGTGATGCTGCAATCCAGCATTCAGAGAGGAGTTTTGCTTTTGTACGCTGACCACTAGCATTACAGATACCATGTATCTAGTCAGGGTTTTGCTTGTGTCAGCTGACCACTAGCATTACGGATGCTGCACACCAGCATTGGAGGGACAGTTTTGCTTGTGTCTTTCCCTTTCACGTTCTTGTTACCCCGTTTCCTGTACGCTTTGCAACAGCAGTGTCTGTTGTGCTCTGGACTGGTTCGTTTTATTTTTTCCTGTTTCTTACCAAGGTTCGTTTGCAAAATAGCCGTCCTTACAACCTGGGGCCTATTCCCCATGGTTGAGGCGGCGCGTCGTTCTACAACTTGGGGCCTAACCTCTCTTCGATTGAGGCGACGATAAAGTCTGGTTACAGACTGAGTAGCTTTTAACCACCTTCGGTGGATTTTCCTACTTAAATAAGTATATTATTATTATTATTATTATTACCAAAGATCCCAGGAGGTAAGAAAGAACTGATGGATGATAGCTGTAGCCCAACGTTTGGGAGAGCGCTTGCTTCCAATGTGGGAGTAGTAGTCAGCCTGGATTTGGTACCAGCGAGGAGACCACCTACCAAGAAGCCAGTTGTGCCAACCAATAGTCCTCTGTGCCCTGACAGCAGAAGCAATTGCAAGTGAGTAGGATGATGGATAAATGCTCTGGCCCGTCCGAACTCTTGTGAGAAGATCCACAATGGCAGCCACCAATGAGGGATCAGTTTGTTCAACTTCAAGCCTCTTCTGCAGTGGTCCCTTGAAAACTGACACACTATGCTGGACTGCCCCAGTGTCCTTGCAGGAGAGCACATGAGAAACCTTCTCGTTGTCTGCATCACACAATGGGCACCTGGAGTGATCCTGATACTGGTAGTGGAGGAGTTGGTTGCCAACACCAATGCATCCAGAAGCGAATTTGACAAACCACCTTTGCATGCCAGGAGGTAGACGCTTAAAGGCAGACAGATGGGCACACCAATGGATGGAACTCAAAACAGGTTGTGGAATGGGAATGTCATGGTGGGTCTGCCAATATTTAAGAAGAGGAGGACCAGAAATAGCAACATGCAAAGCATTCTGATCAAACCTTGAACACTTGCATCCATTTAGAGAAAAGGCCCAGGGCTCAAACACAAGTCTGGGATGGTGATGGGCAGAAGCTCTATGGACAGAGAGAAAGGCCTTGGCCATGCTGTCAACCTGATGATTGCGAAGGGCCCACCAATCAAGAAAGATTCCAGCTTGATGGCCCTGAACCCATTGAAAGTTCACAGAAATTGGCAGGGCAGAAATCATGTTTCGGATGACATAAACATAATCAAAAGACTTTTGGGAAATAACCAATGGCCAAGATCCCTGAGCCTGTTTGAGAGCTGTGTCACCATCAAGGGCAATGTTGATAGAGCCAGAAGCAATATCATAAAGACTCACCAGAGCAGTGCAACAGGTGAGAACCCCAATGATACCTGCCAGTTCACTCCTATAGGATGACTGATCCTCAGGGGGTCCACTGACAACATTACAGCCAGTGAGGAACAATGAAGCAGTCTTGGTGGAGGTATTGGGTGACAGAATGAAAGCAGAAGTTCCTCTGAGAAGGTCCGGATCAAATGAACCATCACAGACAGCACTGGCAGTACCACTCTGAATGGCATCAACAAGGTGCTGACAGCCAGCCTGTGGTAGGGAATATTTGTGGAGAAGTACCCTTGGAGACTCACAGAGTGCATCAAAGGCATCTGCAGGGGAGTCTGGAAGAGAATCAAATGGATTGTACTCCAGAGGATCCATGTCAGGAGGTTCAGAAACAAAGGCTGAGGACCCAACCACGCGTGCAACTTGTCCGCAAATAACAGGGCAGACAAGCACAACAGCACAGGCTGGTTTGTCAGAGATGGTTTCAGAAGTGATCCTGTATCTGCCTCTGCCTTGGGAGATGCTCACAATCCAGCCAGTAGAAGTTTTGAAGAATATTCTGTTGGTGGATAGAGACATAAACCAAGGCCAAAGAGAAGCTGTCTGGGGAGAGAGCCAATTCCCAAGGTGAAAAGAAGGAGCCAGTGCCCTGGCTGCAGGGGGTGGACAGGGGGGAAGAAAACAGGTCTGAAGTGCCTTAGTCCATAAGCGCTGTGCTGCTGGAGGCCAAGATGGAGGACATCTCGGCCAGTCAAGATGATCCCTCAAGTGATTGGAGGAGGTCAGCTGGAAAGCCATGGGAGAGAGTCTTTTCCCATCTGGAGTACAAATGTCAGCAAGGGAGATAGCCTTGAGGGACATGCGCATGTGATTCAATAGGGACAAGTCAGCACCTCTGAAGCCAGCGTTGACAAAGGCTTGCATGAGATAGCAGTCATTGGAACGTAGCAGGGGAAGATCTGGGAAGTCTTCAAACAAGCTCACAGGGTGAACAGAGAAAAACTTCCACACATGTTTGTACCAGCAAGGAGTGAGGTAGGAAGCAAAAGGATGATATGGGGTGACACCAAGATGGAGAGGAATGCCAAGTTCGAGCCGTAGAGACTCAGCAGTTAGCCTGAGAATCCGACCAGTTTGGGAGGACCTGACAGATTCCTGAAAGAGAGTGGCAATATGACTGAACTCTTGGAGGAGGTATGGATGAATGAAACCAAAGCCTTGATAGAGGGAAGGACCATAGAATACATGTCTGGGAAATGTCCGTGACATCCCTGCTTTATTCAGCACAGGAACAAGTGCTGGGTGAATGATCTTCGTCCAGGTGGCCTCATCAAGTTGCGTGACAGGCATGGGGTATTCAATAATAATAATATACGTATTTAAATAACTTTAATCACCAAAGGTGAAACTAAATTACTCAGTCTGTAACCAGACTTTAACGTCGCCTCCATCATAGAGTCAGGACCCCAAGTGGCAGAACGACAAATTTTCAAACAAACCTTGAACATCAAGCAGGGAAAAGGACAAACAAGTCCCACAAAAGAGGGACTTGAGAGAAAGTGAAATGGGAATGAAGATATTGGGATAAGATCCAGTATCAAAAGGGATGGGACAGGATAAGAAGCAGGAACAGAAGACAAAACCAAGGTACAAAGTGTAATCAACCCTGAGGTCCAGTAAGCCAGGCTCTGAGAAGAGCAGCCTCTTGTTGGTATGGCTGCACTGGTGGGACAGGCGCTGCATATTGCTTCCTTGCAAGGTGGATGGTTGCAAGCCACTGCCGCTTGGCAGTCAGGGTGTAACCTTGTAGGACGTGGAAAGGGGTTTGTAACAGGGAGTGTGACTGGGGAAGTGCACCAGCTGCACCAATTGCCAATTCAGAGGTGATGGAAGCATCAAGAGATTGGTGTTGTTCAGCATCCAGGGTACCCCCAGGACCATGGAGTCGTTCATTTCTGTAGGTCCAAAGATCCCAGGAGGTAAGAAAGAACTGATGGATGATAGCTGTAGCCCAACGTTTGGGAGAGCGCTTGCTTCCAATGTGGGAGTAGTAGTCAGCCTGAATTTGATACCAGCGAGGAGACCACCTACCCAGAAGCCAGTTGTGCCAACCAATAGTCCTCTGTGCCCTAACAGCAGACGCAATTGCAAGTGAGTAGGATGATGGATAAATGTTCTGGCCCTTCCGAACTCTGGTGAGAAGATCCACAATGGCAACAACCAATGATGGATCAGTTTGTTCAACTTCAAGCCTCTTCTGCAGTGGTCCCTTGAAAGCTGACACACTGTGCTGTACTGCCCCAGTGTCCTTGCAGGAGAGCACATGAGACACCTTCTCGTTGTCTGCATCACACAATGGGCACCTGGAGTGATCCTGATACTGGTAGTGAAGTAGTTGGTTGCCAACACCAATGCATCCAGAAGCAAACTTGACAAACCACCTTTGCATGCCAGGAGGTAATCGCTTGAAGGCAGACAGATGAGCACACCAATGGATGGAACCCAAAACAGGTTGTGGAATGGGAATATCATGGTGGGTCTGCCAATATTTAAGAAGGGGAGGACCAGAAATGGCAACATGCAAAGCATTTTGATCAAACCTTGAGCACTTGCTTCCATTGAGAGAAAAAGCCCAGGGCTCAAACACAAGTCTGGGATAGTGATGGGCAGAAGCTCTATGGACAGAGAGAAATGCCTTTGCCATGCTGTCAACCTGATGATTGCGAAGGGCCCACCAATCAAGAAGGATTCCAGCTTGATGGCCCTGAACCCACCGAAAGTGCACAGAGATTGGCAGGGCAGAAATCATGTTTCTGATGACATAAACATAATCAAAAGACTTCTGGGAAATAACCAATGGCCATGATCCCTCAGCCTGTTTGAGAGCTGTGTCACCATCCAGAGCAATAGTGATAGAGCCAGAAGCAATATCAAAAAGACTCACCAGAGCAGTGCAGCAGGTGAGAACCCCAATGATTCCTGCCAGTTCACTCCTGTAGGAAGATTGATCCTCAGGGGATCCACTGACAAAATTACAGCCAGTGAGGAACAATGAGGCAGTCTTGGTGGAGGTATTGGGGGACAAAATGAAAGCGGAAGTTCCTCTGAGAAAGTCCGGATCAAATGAACCATCACATACAGCACTGGCAGTACCACTCTGGATAGCATCAACAAGGGGCTGACAGCCAGCCTGTGGTAGGGAATATTTGTGGAGAAGTACTCTTGGAGACGCACAGAGTGCATCAAAGGCATCTACTGGGGAGTCTGGAAGAGAATCATATGGATTGTACTCCAGAGGATCCATGTCAGGAGGTTCGGAAACAAAGGCTGAGGACCCAACAACGCGTGCAACTTGTCCACAAATAACAGGGCAGACAAGCACATCAGCACAGGCTGGTTTGTCAGGAATGAGTTCAGAAGTGACCCTGTATCTGCCCCTGCCCTGGGAGGTGCTCACAATCCAGCCAGTAGAAGTTTTGAAGAATATTCTGTTGGTGGATGGAGACAAAAACCAAGGCCAGAGAGAAGCTGTCTGGGGAGAGAGCCAATGCCCAAGATGGAAAGAAGGAGCCAGTGCCCTGGCTGCAGGGGGTGGACAGGGGGGAAGAAAACAGGTCTGAAGTGCCTTAGTCCATAAGCGCTTTGCTGCTGGAGGCCAAGATGGAGGACATCTCGGCCAGTCAAGATGATCCCTCAAGTGATTGGAGGAGGTCAGCTGGAAAGCCATGGGAGAGAGTCTTTTTCCATCTGGAGTACAAATGTCAGCAAGGGAAATAGCCTTGAGGGACTTGCGCATGTGATTCAAGAGGGACAAGTCAGCACCTCTGAAGCCAGCGTTGACAAAGGCTTGCATGAGATAACAGTCATTGGAACGTAACAGAGGAAGATCTGGGAAGTCTTCAAACAAGCTCACAGGGTGAACAGAGAAAAACTTCCACACATGTTTGTACCAGCAAGGAGTGACGTAGGAAGCAAAAGGATGATATGGTGTGACACCAAGATGGAGAGGAATGCCAAGTTCGAGCCGTAGAGACTCAGCAGTTAGCCTGAGAATCCTACCAGTTTGTGAGGACCTGACAGATTCCTGAAAGAGGGTGGCAATATGACTGAACTCTTGGAGGAGGTATGGATGGATGAAACCAAAGCCTTGATAGAGGGAAGGACCATAGAACACATGTCTGGGAAATGTCCGTGACATCCCTGCTTTATTCAGCACAGGAACAAGAGCTGGGTGAATTATCTTAGTCCAAGTGGCCTCATCAAGTTGCGTGACAGGCATGGGGTATTCAACAGACTTCATGAAAGAATACTTGAAGGTGTAGAGGGATGCCCTCTTCTCACACTTGGAAGCCTTGAGCTGAGAGCCAAAAGACTGAGACTGTGACTTCATGTGAGCAATCTGTGCTTCCTCATTGCCATCCATGGAGATAAAAACCCCAAGAGTCTTGTCAGCATGGTCAACTTCAAAACGATCCAGGGTAGCTCGATTGCCATTCTTGTCAGCAACTGAGAAGTCACCAGGCATGTCAGCAATGGAGCGATAATCCCAACTGGATCCATTCCATTTGAAATCAATCAAATAACAGAAGGATTTGGCAGGTTCAATAGCACCACCAGTGGCAATAATCCCACCAGCCCATCGGTCAAGAGCTGCCTGAAAGTCAACAGCCAATTCCTCACCAGATGTGGAGGAATCAGAGCCAGCACAAAACAAATCTGTGTCATCCACAAAGGCAAAACCCACAAGAGAAACCAGTTGCAGTGACAGTGAAGTGAGAAGATGGACACCATGCCCAGCCTGTTGCATCATTCGGAAGACAATTGTTGACACCAAAGCCCAAAGAGTTGGACCAATACCATTGCCTTGGCCACAACCACTGAGAGGAACAGGTTCATCACCATACACAGGACCTGACCGACCAAAACCAGTTTTGATGTGGTGCTTGGCAAGTTGCAAAGTAGACAAAAGAACCTCACACACATGTGCAGGAACCCCAAAGCTCTGGAGAGTGAGACCTGCAATGGGATGAGAGATCCTATCATAGCAGCCCTTGGCATCATTCATAGCAACAGCACCAGATCTGCGCTTCTGCCTCAACACATCACAAATGAGCTTCTTGTTCAGGCAGGTGTTGATGGCCTTGTGGTGTTTCCTGCTTCCATGTTGATCAACAGCCACAGCATTGGCACGTTCAGCATGGGCAAGAATGCGTCTGCCAATCATCTTGTTGTTGATTTGGAACTCAGGAGACATCAGCTGAATAAGCCTCATCTTATCCACCCTATATTCCCCAGGTTTCTTGAAGATCTCAACATCAGTGATGACCTGCCAAGCAGAAGGAGAAAAGCCAACAATCAATGGGACAGATCTCAGGAGAGTGTCAAACTTGTTCAGCTGGGGATCCAGGGCAAATGCCTTGTGGTGGGCAAAACTCAAACAAGAAGGTTCACTTGCTGTGCGTTCCCTCTGGCGTTTCCAGGCAGCAGCATTGTCAGCTGGACACACTGAATAGTCAAAGGGGGGCAAACTCAGAATAGAGTCAGGGACTTTGAGACAGGCAAGAAATTCAGAAAGGTATTTGTCAGTGGCAGGAGGAGGAATGTATGTGCCATCAAGGACTTGGGGAGCAGCATGGGCAGTGCCTAGGTAGCCAAAATCTTGAATGAAGGAGGGAGTCATGGAAGGAGTGCCAAGACACTGCTGTTGACGCCGGACATTGGATTCAGCCATAGCTGGAACCATAGTAGACTGAGATTCCAAGACCTGTTCAACACCATCATGGCCAACTGCAATAGCGCGCAAGACTGCTGACTTGTTGACACGTCCCCGAATAGACCGAGCAGCAAGACCAAGCTCTCGTTGAAGACGTTCCCTGCGCATCCTGGCACGAATCTGAGAAGCATGCTGGTTGTGAGGCTTGCCTTCAGCAAGAAGTGCATCCACCAGGCCTTGATTGAAGGAGTCTCTCCATGAGGGGGCCAATTTCTTCACTGCCCGGTATTGCTTGTAAGCTTGTTTCAGATGGAGGAGAGCACTGGAAAGGTCACTGTGTTCTCCTTTGTAGAGAGAAAGCTTGCAGGCCAACCTTTTCAAAACAGTATGACTGGTGGACACACCCTGTCTCAACTTAACAACACGCCGCCAAAAGTCAATGGTATCACGATAGACTTGCAGCTTTGGTGACCATGGAACCAAACCAGCTCTAGTGTGGCAGAGGTTTTGTTCAACAGAGAGCCTGAGAGAGGTAGAGGTTTCATGGAGTACTTCATATGTGGTGATGAGATCAGTGCGCACAGAAATATCCCCAGACTGAAACTGAGCCAGTAGGTGCTCCAGCTTAGCTTGGAGAGAAAACACTCCAGCCTTGAGAAAGCAGTGCCTCACTCGCTTGAAATACCGTTGTCGCAGATGAGGATGGGAGGACTGGAGTTTGGACAGAGAGAATCTCACAGGAGGTGGCAAATGTTTGCCCATGATGCTGCCATTACAAACCTCAATCCAGAGCATGCGATGGTCAGATTCCATACCATGGGCACCTCCAAAGGGACAATACCCAGCCCTGAGAACATCAACATTCTCAGAGACCCAAATGGCATCAATTGGTGTTCTGGTAGTGTTTCGGTTGTGAGTGGCAGGAGGAGAAGACGTACTATGAAGGGTAAGAATGGCATCTCTGAAACCAAGAGCCTTGAGCTCAAAAGACAAGCCATCAGTCCTGACATCAGCATTCTGGTCAATCCCAACAATGACTTGATCACCTGCACCCAGACAGACTTGAAGGGCAGCAGTTAAATCCCTGTTAAAGAGAATGCATGGATTGGGACTGAAAAGATTTTCAGCGGCTTGAAAGTATCGGTACTGTTGATTCCAGACTGAGCCAAGATCCCTATCATTTTCAACTGGGCAGTAGGCAGAAAACATGGTGACATTGTAGCCATTCCTGCCCTGAAACTTGACAAAGGACCATCTGCCAAGACCAGATGGATCAGCTCCATGTGCAACCTTGTGTGAGCTGAACAGCTGGTCAATGGAAAAACCTGTGCCGCCAGGCTGAAGCCAAGAGCAGGCAGAAGCTTCATGCTTGTTGTTAGCAAGATAGGAAAAACTTGAGGGACTGACATTCTTCATGCGCCGATTGAAAAGATCACAGGGCAGGAGTTTGGATTCATTCAAACAATGTTCAGCAAAAAGAGCCACACTGGCATTGCTCTTGACAAATTGACGGGCGTTGTGCTTGGACATGGACATAAAGGCAGCTCTGCGCTGTGGTCCAATGTTTTGGAATGTGATGATGGTGGAGTTAGAGGATGGAGCTTGAGGGAAGGAATGACCAAAAGTGTCAGAATCCTTAGCAGCAAGAGATTCTCCATGAAGAGTTAATTGGACAAAATGAGGGACAGGGGAAGAGTCGGAGGGGGAAAAGGGAGAAACAGGAGAAGCATTGATGGGATTTGGATTGGAAGGCATCCCATCACACCTCATATCAGAAGAGCTAACCATGATCAGAAGGAAACCGAGTCTGTCGCACGGAAGGAAGAGTTGCCGGAGCTGATTTGGTGGAGACATTGGCATGGCTTAAATCACTGACACTAGCATCATGACTGGAAGAGAATGCAATTGCAGCAACTCCAAGCCTCAATGCAGAGGCTGCATCTTCCCCACCACCGGCAGCAGGAACTGCAGTTGAGGACTCAGGAGAGGCCACAGGGAGGTCACCTGCCATGGCATCATGGGGAGGGTCAGGAACTTCAGGGGGAACTACAGGAGAGATACCAGGGGAGGCATCAGTCTTGGCCACATGGGTAGGATCACCGCCAGGAGGAACAGCACCTGCAGGCGCTGAGGCCTGGACATCAGTGAGATTGGAAGTGCCGGTCGCTAAAGTATCCATGGATTGAGAATCATCAAAGCCTCCACCACCACTGTCAGCACGGGCTTGGAGGTTAAAGTGCAAATCCAGATCAAAAGTGAGATCAGGAGCAAGGTCAACTGACAAGTCATCATCAACAAGTTCCCAATCGCGTGCATCCCCATCACCAAAAAATGGAAGAGAGTTATCCTGCATTGGATCTGCAGCAGGTGCAGTTTCCACAACACAATTGACAGCAGCATCCCAATGGTAAGCTTCCATTTCAGTCAAGCACTCAGAAGAGAACCATTGTCGAACACAAGAACCATACTGAGCTTCCAGAAAAATAGGCAGGAAAGACAACATGGCCGTTGCTTCAGCCTTGGTAGTGATGTTGTACAAAGCAAGGATCTCGCCTCGGTATGAACTGGTATCAACAGAAAGAAAAAGAGGCCATGACCAATTGTCACGGGTTCTGATACCCAGAAGCACACTGCGCAGTGTCTTCAAACCCAGCCCTTGGCCCAAGTCAACTGGAAGATCAAGATCAACTACCCCCAGAACAGGAGCAGTTTCATGGCTCTCAATAAATTTAGCTTGGCGGTGCTTAGCCTGGCGAACAGTCTTGAGCTTGGAGGGGGGAAGAGGTCTGTCAGAAGGATTGGTAGCTGTCTCAATAAACTTGTAGAATTTACCATCAGGTAAAGAGGCAATGTCTGAAGGTTTGCAACGGTTGAACTGGGCTTTGAGGAGCTTAACAGTTTGGGCGCGCTTTGTTGCATCACATAAAACATGAGCAGCCAGAACCGGATTGGGATCAGGAGTTCTGGAGTTGTCAAGGCTGATATTCTTCCTGATAACAGCAATAGGACATGCCTGAAACCTGGGATGAGTCTGAAGCAATTCGTTGTAGTGGTCAAGATCAAAACTCTGCATGTAAGATCCAAGGAGAAAGCCACAGGTGACAATAACTGGGGCCTGTATGTGGTCATATTTCAGGTCCATATCAAGGTCTCTGAGCCTCTGGAGCAATTGTGCTGAAAAGAGTTTCTCCAGGGAAGCACTGTGGCCCACAAAGAATCGTAGATGAGGAGCAGTTCTACTGCGAAGCCAGAGCTGAGCAACATACAATTCCAAGGTCTTCCTGTCAGGAAGTGTCGTCCAAAACTTGGTAACAGGCTTGGCCTTGGGGTTGAGCCTGGCTCTGGAGGGAAAAACATACAACACCAGGCGCTTGTCAACAGTCCATAGAAGATCCAAAGCTTCCTTGAGAGACTTGAGCAGCTCATCATATAGTTCCCCAGGGCGTTGTGACATCAACCTTGGAAGGGACAGAGTGACATAAGAACTATGAGAACACTTGGTGCCAGCAGTGACATCCACTGGAGCTCTAGAATCACTGGAGCAAACCCCCCGGCGTTGGAGGAAATGCCCAGCAGAGGAGGACAAGACAGTAGCATCACCACCACCAGGAAGAAAGGACACTGATTTGGAAGTGGAAGATTTGGAAGTGGAAGTATCATCAGCCACTGGTGGCGCAGGTGTAGGAGGGCGCTTCCTGAAATGCCAATGAGAACCAAGCACCTGATTGGCTGCCCACCATACTTTGCCTTCAGTGCTAGGCAAAAGGTTGCCTTCACAATACAGGTCATCAAAACACTCAGGAGACATCTTGACCAAACCAATAAGACATTGCTTCAGAGCCTGGCCAGGTGGTTGCTTGGTCCAGGCTGGGGCAGAGTCTTGAAAGCAAGCAGAGGCAATAGAAGCCAAGGAAGCTACAGAGGCATTGCGCCAGTCTGGAGTGTCCGGAAAAACCTGAGCATAAACAGGAGGGATGGCAGTCCGGCAAATATCATGGATGGATTTTTTGTCTTTACCCTCCTTCTTGCTGAAGAAGTGTGTAGGGCTTGGACACCCAGCCCATAACCGGTTACCAGTTGGAGATTTTCGAAAGGCATGAATTGCAGATGGGATAGGAGCCTTGCCAGAACAGGGACCCTTACCATAAAAACACCAGAAGAAGGAAGCGGAATGAGCCCTGTTGGCAGCAGCCAGAGCCTTCTGGCGTTGGGATTGGCGTGCTTGCTGCTGAGAGGGATCAGCTTTCTGGGCAGAGGAAAAGGCAAGAGTAGATTGCTTGAGGATGGATGAAACAGGGACCTTGCCTGAGGTCCCAGAGCCCTTTGGTGTGTGTCTGGACGTCTGTTGGCCTGGTAGCTGGGAGCCTGCCTGGTTGGATCCTGGCTGCTGGGAGTCCGGGGGCCGGGGTCCTGACTGCTGGGATCCCTGCTGCTGGGAGCCCTGCTGCTGGGAGCCTGAGGTCTGGGAGCTTATCAGCTTGGGGTCCGACAGCAAAGCACCTGACGACTGAGAGCCTGACAGAGTACCTGACTGCGGAGGACCTGACTCCTGGGAGCCTAGCTGAGAAGCGGTTGACAGAGAAGAAGTTTGCAAGGAATCCCCTGGTGCAGAGTCCCCTGGTGCAGATTCCCCTGGTGCAGATTCAGTGCCAAGCATCTCAACATCAGAGAGCACACCTGCAGAAGAAGAAGTCTTCAAGGAATCCCCTGGAGTAGGTTCAGTGCCAAGCATATCAACATCAGAAAGCGCACCTGCAGATGAGGACACAGAAGAAGATGAAGACATATCATCAACAGAAGACCCAGGCATAGAGGAGGAAGAGGCTGATGAGGCAGAGGAAGAGGATGATCTGGTATCAAGAGTAGGAGAGGGAGTAGTAAGAGCAGAGGTGACACTAGAATGTCTTGGAGGGGTCTTTTGCACAAATGGGCGCTTGTTAGACCGGGTCCCAGAGGCAGACCTAGCAGAAGAAGGAGGTGTGGAAGATCTTTTCTTCCGGGAAGCTGTTTGAGAGGTGGGCCGCCCCTTAGTGGGAGAAGGAGGCATTGTACCAGAAGTGGAGCACTGAGGGCAAGGCCGGGGCAGGAGAAGCACCGGTTGAGATCAAAGCAACTGCTGAAAAGCAGGCAATTGGGTGTTGGACCAACAGCAGACACGCCTCTTGGATGTGCAAGTGCCAGGTGATGACAAAGGCCGGGGCAGGAGAAGCACTGGCTGATGACAAAGGCCGGGGCAGTAGAAGCACCGATTGAGGGCAAACAACAGCTGAAAAGCAAACAATTGGGTGCTAGACCAACAGCAGACACGCCTCTTGGAAGTGCAAGTGCCAGGTGGTGACAAAGGCCGGGGCAGGAGAAGCACCGGTTGAGGGCAAACAACAGCTGAAAAGCAAGCAATTAGGTGCTGGACCACCAGCAGACAAGCCTCTTGCATGTGCAAGTGCCAGGTGATGACAAAGGCTGGAGCAGGTGAAGCACCGGTTGAGGGCAAAGGCCGGGGCAGGAAAAGCACCGGTGGAGGGCAAATCAACAGCGGAAAAACTCCAGTGGAGTGCAGGAGCAACAACTGAAAACGCCGCGCTTGAAAGTGCCAGGTGATGAAAAGGCCGGAGCAGGTGAAGCACCGGTTGAGGGCAAATGCCAGTTGAAAGGTTGATAGGTTGTATGCTGGGAAACAGGGTACAACAGCAACAACAGGTCCAACGTTGGTCTGGACAAGGAAAAACTCCAGAGGAACCAAAAAGATAGGACTGGAGCACCACCAGAAAAGTCCCGTTCGAAACCCACAGAGGTACTCTGGAGTTACAGAATTTAGGAACTCCAATAGACCACTGCAAATCGTGTAGAAACAAACCGACAACTGGCTTGTAACAAAGACCTGGGACCAGGGAAGTTGCTTGCGTGGAAGGGGGCTTTAGTAGGAACACTTAGGGACCGGGGGAGATCAATGGCAGGGCACACTTAAAAGGCTCAGGAGGGAACTTGAAGTTCAAACTCGCAAGTACTTATAAGTGGAAACAGTATCCAGGGGCAATTGGCTTGAAAACAGGGACCTTGAGCGAGACACTTAGGGACCAGGGAAGCAGTGGAAACAGTATCCGGGGGCAATTGGCTTGAAAACAGGTACCTTGACCGAGACACTTAGGGACCAGGGAAGCTGCTTGCTTGAAAAACAGGGGCTTTAGTAGAAACACCTAGAGACCAGGGGGAGGCTTGTGGCTTGAAAACAGTGTCGAACTTGAAGTTCAAGTTGGGGTTGCTTAAAAGCAAAAACACTTAGGGATCAGGGAACTCGCGAGCACTTAGGGACCAGGGGAATTGTAGTCTTGAAAACAAGGGGCGATAGTAGATGTAGTCTTGGAAACAAGAGTGCAATAAGTAGGAGGTACTTAGGGATCGGTTGGTCTTGGCTTGAAAACAGGTGTAGTAGGGGGAGCCTTAAGCGAAAACACTTATGGACTGAAAGCTTGGCTAGGAATCAGGGGTACTCTTAAGTGATAAACACTTAAGGAGTAGTGGGCAATTGGCTTGAAAATAAAGGGGGGACTGGAAGATATGCTCGCGAGGGACCTTCTAGAGAGGGGGGTATGTAGGTGTTCGACAACTTCAACTTGAAAAGATTTAGGGAACTCAGCAAGGAACCTTGAAGAATGTAGAACGTTAAGTGGATATCACTTAAGGGGCTTGAAAGACTGTATAGCGTTAAATAAAAATATGGCTTGAAAACAGATCAAAAAAACAAACCGAGCTCGGAGACAAAGCGGAACTGAAGCAGAGCTGCTGTAGAATTAGTACTGCAATTGCTGTAGAAAATTATGTTTCGTGTTTTCGTGCTGCTTGTTGCTGTTGTTGCCGAATCGACCGACCGACCGACACTGAAACAAGCAACCACAGCAACCAAAGGAAGCAAGGAGCAGCCAAACAAACAGCAGAATCAGATAGGGGAGGTCGCTGTTAATAGGTGTAGTGCTTGGTTTTGTTGTAGGAGCTTTAGAAGTGAGTGAGATATCAAAGGGAAAGTTGAGTAGAAATCTACATGTTTTAAGTACTGGAACATCGGAACGTCGGACAAAATCGCGCGTCGCAAAATTGTAGCTTAGCTTGGAGAGAAAACACTCCAGCCTGGAGAATGCTGTGCCTGACACGCTTGAAATACCGTTGGCGCAGATGAGGGTGGGAGGACTGGAGTTTGGAATGAGAGAAGCTCACAGGAGGTGGCAGATGTTTGCCCATGAGGCTGCAATTACAGACTTCAATCCAAAGCAGTCTATGGTCAGATTCCATACCATGGGCACCTCCAAAGGGACAATACCCAGCCCTGAGAACATCAACATTCTCAGAGACCCAAATGGCATCAATTGGTGTTCTGGTAGTGTTGCGGTTGTGAGTGGCAGGAGGAGAAGACGTACTATGAAGGGTAAGAATGGCCTCTCTGAAACCCAGAGCCTGGAGCTCAAAAGACAAGCCATCAGTCCGGACATCAGCATTCTGGTCAATCCCAACAATGACTTGATCACCTGCACCCAGGCAGACCTGAAGGGCAGCAGTCAAATCCCTGTGAAAGAGAATACATGGATTGGGACTGAAAAGATTTTCAGCTGCTTGAAAGTAGCGGCACTGTTGATTCCAGACTGAACCAAGATCCCTATCATTTTCAACTGGGCAGTAAGCAGAAAACATGGTGACATTGTAGCCATCCCTGCCCTGAAACTTGACAAAGGACCATCTGCCAAGACCAGATGGATCAGCCCCATGGGCAATCTTGTGGGAACTGAACAGTTGATCAATGGAAAACCCTGTGCCACCAGGCTGAAGCCATGAGCAGTCAGAAGCTTCATGCTTGTTGTTGGCAAGATAGGAAAAACTTGAGGGACAGACATTCTTCATGCGCCGATTGAAAAGATCACAGGGCAGGAGTTTGGATTCATTCAAACAATGTTCAGCAAAAAGAGCCACACTGGCATTGCTCTTGACAAATTGACGGGCGTTGTGCTTGGACATGGACATAAAGGCAGCTCTACGCTGGGGTCCAATGTTTTGGAAGGTGATGATGGTGGAGTTAGAGGATGGAGCTTGAGGAAAGGAATGACCAAAACGGTCAGAATCCTTAGCAGCAAGAGAGTCTCCATGAAGAGTTAATTGGACAAAATGAGAGACAGGGGAAGAGGCGGAGGGGGAAAAGGGAGAAACAGGAGAAGCATTGATGGGATTTGGATTGGAAGGCATCCCATCACACCTCATACCAGAAGAGCTAACCATGATCAGAAGGAAACCGAGTCTGTCGCACGGAAGGAAGAGTTGCCGGAGCTGATTTGGTGGAGACATTGGCATGGCTCAAATCACTGACACTAGCATCATGGCTGGAAGAGAATGCAATTGCAGCAACTCGGCCCCGGCTTTTGCTATCACCTGGCACCTCTACATCCAACGCGGCGTTTCTGTTGTTGCTTCTGCACTCCACTGGAGGTTTCCTGCTGTTGATTTGCCCTTACCCGGTGCTTCCCCTGCCCCGGCTTTTGTCATCCCCTGGCACTTCTACATCCAAGCGACGTGTCTGTTGCTGCTCCTGCATCCGACTGGTTGCTCTTCTGCAGTTGATTTGCCCTCAACCGGTGCTTCTCCTGCCCTGACCTTTGTCATCACCTGGCACTTCCACATCCAAGCGGTGTGTCTGTCGCTGCTTCTGCTCTCAACTGGTGTTTCTACTGCCCCGGCCTTTGTTATCACATGGCGCCTCTACATCCAAAGCGGCGTTTCTGTTGTTGCTTCTGCACTCCACTGGAGGTTTCCTGCTGTTGATTTGCCCTCAACCGGTGCTTCTCCTGCCCCGGCCCTTGTCATCCCCTGGCGCTTCTACATCCAAGCGACGTGTCTGTTGCTGCTCCTGCATCCGACTGGTTGCTCTTCTGCAGTTGATTTGCCCTCAACCGGTGCTTCTCCTGCCCTGGCCTTTGTCATCACCTGGCACTTCCACATCCAAGCGGCGTGTCTGTCGCTGCTTCTGCTCTCAACTGGTGTTTCTACTGCCCCGGCCTTTGTTATCACCTGGCGCCTCTACATCCAAAGCGGCGTTACTTTTGTTGCTTCTGTACTCCCCTGGAGGTTTTCTGCTGTTGTTTGACCTCAACCGGTGCTTCCCCTGCCCCGGCTTTTGTCATCACCTGGCACTTCTACATCCAAGCGGCGTGTCTGTTGTTGCTCCTGCACCCAACAGGTTGCTTTTCAGCTGTTGATTTGCCCTCAACCGGTGCTTCTCCTACCCCGGCCTTTGCCCTCAACCGGTGCTTCTCCTGCTCCGGCCTTTGTCATCACCTGGCACTTTTACATCCAAGCGGCGTGTCTGCTGTTGCTCCAGCACCCAACAGGTTGCTTTTCAGCTGTTGATTTGCCCTCAACCAGTGCTTCTCCTACCCCGGCCTTTGCCCTCAACCGGTGCCTCTCCTGCCCCGGCCTTTGTCATTACCTGGCACTTTTACATCCAAGCGGCGTGTCTGCTGTTGCTCCAGCACCCAACAGGTTGCTTTTCAGCTGTTGTTTGCCCTCAACCAGTGCTTCTCCTGCCTCGGCCATTGTCAGCACCTGGCACTTATCCATTCAAGAGCGGCGTTTCAGTTGGTGCTCCTGCACTCCACTAGAGGTTTTCTGCTGTTGTTTGGCCTCAACCGGTGCTTCTCCTGCCCCGGCCATTGTCATCACCTGGCACTTCTCCATCCAAGCTTGGCGTTTCTGTTGGGGCCCCTGCACTCCACTTGAGGTTTTCTGCTGTTGACTTGCCCTTAACCGGTGCTTCTTCTGCCCCGGCCCTTGTCATTACCTGGCACTGTTATATCCAAGCGGCGTGTCTGTTGTTGCTCCTGCACCCAACTGGTTGTTTTCTGCTGTGGCTTTTCAGCATCCAAGTGGCATTTCTGTTGCTGCTTCTGCACTCAACTGGTGTTTCTTTTGCCCCGGCTATTGCTATCACCTGGCATCTTTACATCCAAAGCGGCGCTTCTGTTGTTCCTTCTGCCCTCAGCTGGTGTCTCTGCACTCAGCTGCTCCCATTCTGGTACAATGCCTCCCCCTCCTAATAAGGGGTGGCCCACCTCCCAAGCTGCTTCCCGGAAGAAAAGATCTTCCACGCCATCTTCTTCTGCTAGGTCTGCCTCTGGGTCTCGGTCTAGCAAGCGTCCCTTTGTGCAACAGACCCCTCCAAGACATTCTAGTGCCAACACTGCTTGCGCCACTCCTTCTCCTGCTCTTGCTCCCAGATCATCCTCTTCATCGGCCTCCTCAGCCTCTTCATCCTCTATGCATGGGTCTTCTGTTGATGATATGTCTTCCTCTTCTTCTGTGTCCTCATCTGCAAGTGTGCTTTCTGATGTTGATATGCTTGGCACTGAATCTGCTCCAGGGGATTCCTTGCAGCCTTCTTCTCTGTCAGCAGCTTCTCAATTAGGCTCCAAGCAGTCAGGCTCTCAGCCGTCAGGTACTCTGCCGTCAGACCCCCAGCTGACAGGATCCAAGCTGACAGGATCCAAGCTGACAGGATCCCAGCAGCCAGGCTCTCAGCAGCCAGGCTCCCAGCAGCCGTCTGGACATGCGTTGATATTCGCTCGTCAGCGATCTTCGGGGAACTTAATCGTAGAACTTAATCGACTTGTACTGCAAACTGAAAAAATAGGGGAAAGCCTTAACAATAACAACACGTATATCCCTGGCAAAGGGTGAGTCTACAGTGGACTGTTCAAGGTCTATTGCATACACTTAGGCAATACAAGGCACTTCCCTAGAGGTACATTGGAATCGGTCGTAAGGGGAGGGCATGATAGGCTTTTAATTTAGAGTGAAACATAAAGAGTGAATATAGCGTCGGAAGCTGAGCGCAGCTCAGCTCAGCTCTGTATCGTATCGTGACAGCGTTCCGCTAACTCGTATAATAACAGAGCTCTGTAGCTCTGGTACTGTATTCTACGGAGTAGCGTATCGCACGGAGTATCGTAGTAGCTATCGCTGAATATCGTAGCGTAGCTCCGCTTAATTATCCAAATGTATGCTATGCCATACCCCGGGTCTACTAGTGATTAGAATAGTAGTGATATGCAAATTGTGAGCTCTATTGGTTACTCTATTTGCTACAGCTCCAAGAGCTCTTTGAATCGGCGATTCTGTCGACTCGCTGATTTTTTTTATCCTTATCCTTAATCTAGTCCTGAGTGGACTCGTGACTGTATTCTGGTGCACGGCATGCTCCTCCATGGGACTGTTACAACTACTTCTCCATTCTAGTGCTATCCCTGCAATAATAGGGATGGACTCGCCTGATGTTAACCCGGTCGGTTACAAAGGGAGCAGTTTTAATAGTCACAGTTCCATTGTCATGGGCCTTGAGCACCTTGTAAGGTCCTTGTCGTGGGAAGGATAGTTTTGGAATAATGCCCTTCCTTTCCAGGGTGACATAGTCTCCTTCCTTATAGACATGGGGGATCCTCTTCCGGTTCTCCCTGATGTTACTCTTGTGGATACTCTTTTGTTTCCTTGCTTGGATTGCTTCCCAATCCACGGGGAAATTCACAGGCATGAACATGTCCCTTCCAAACACCAGTTGCGCTGGGGAGTACCCTAGGGTTGTATGGATGGCGCTTCTGATCGCGTATGCCGCCTTTGTGGTGAATTCCTCAAATGGGTCCTTCTCATGGAGGTCTCTTTGTTCAAGTTAAAGGATAATAGACAATCCTTCAGCACCTGGTGGATCTTCTCCAATACAGCATTGGATTGGGGGTTCCAGGCTCCACTGGGCTTCCTTTTCATTCCCATGTTCTCGGAGAGTTCCTGGAACTCTGCTTTGAACTCACTTCCACCATCGAATCCGATTTCTTTCGGTCGAGGATATCTTGCTAGCCAGGTACGATCCAACAATCGCTGAGTTTCGGCTGCATTTGGGGAGTCCTTCAGGTGCGCCAGTTCAAACCACCCGGTCACGGGGTCCACCATTGTGAGGACATGGATGTGGTAGTCTTTTCCATTTTTGTTGTGGACAGTTGCAGGTCCCCAGAGGTCCACATTGACCCTTTGCCATTTGGTGATTTCAACTGCTTTCTCCGGTAGTAGTCCATACTTCTTCCGGCCACTCTTTTTGAACATCTGGCACGTGTGGCAGTGTTTACAGAGGTCCTGAACGTCCTTTCGCAGGCCCTTCCAGGTGAACACTGAGCGGATGCTCTGTTCCATTCTCTTTTCTCCGGGATGGACCAGCATACTGTGGTACCATTCCATAACTCTATTTTTGAGTTTGTCCGGGATCAGAATTTTCCCTTCCTTGTGGATTAGACTGTAACCTTCCACCGTTTTGGTGGTCAGTCGATTGTCTTTTTCCAGAGCACTCATGATTCCGGTGTCCTTTTGTTGGTAGAACTGGATCATGTCCGGGGCAAGTGGGAATGCACTATTGCCCTGGAATTCTTCCGGCGCTTCTTCTCCAAGTGGGAATAGGAGTTGCCGGAGGTGCTCTTCCTCATCCGCGTAGGTGAGGGGCTTATTTGGTGGTAACCATTCCACTGTGTCCGCTGGGTCATCAGTGATATCCAGCCGAGACAGTGCGTCTGCTGCATCATTGTCTTTGCCGGCAACGTGCTTGACTACTGGATGAAACTCCTCCATAAGGAGTCTCCATCGTACCATTCGTTGGGTGGGCATCTGTTGGTACAGGAGGTTAAGGTGATCCGTGTGGATGATCACATCTTGGCCTTGAAGGATTCCTTCGAACGCCTTTAGGCCTTCTACTATGCCCAGGAGTTCTTTTTCTCTGACAGTGTAGTTGAGCTGCGCTGAGTTTAGTTTCCGGGTATAGAATCCAAGGGGTTTGCCATCTTGGCACACAGTTGCTCCCAGTTGCCTATCGCTGGCGTCTGAGTAGAGATGAAATGGTTTTGTAAAGTCTGGGAATGCGAGTTTCGCTTCATCTGCGAGCATTCTCTTCGCCTCCATGAAAGCTTTCTGCTCTGCTGGACCCCAGTACCAGTTCATTTTGCCCTTTTTCCCTGCTAGTTTGTTCAGAGGGGCTAGGATGTGGGAGCGACGCTTCAACATATCCCTGTAGAAATTCACCATTCCAAGGAACATCTTGAGCTGTTTGGTGTTCTTGGGGGCTTCGAGGCGCTTCATCGCCTCCAACTTCTTTGGCTGGGGCTGAATGCCCTCTGTTGTTAATAGAAACCCCAGATATTCCACTTCTTTTTGCATGAAGAAGGATTTTCGTAGGTTGGCTCGAAAGCCAGCATCATCCAGTCTCTGGAGGACTGTGTCGATCTTGTCGAGGTGATCCTGTTCAGATTCGCCTTCGCGCTGAATGATTAGGATGTCATCAATGTAGACCAGGACGTAGTCCAGGTCCCCTAGTAGGTTCATCATGACTGATTGGAAGATATCCGGAGCGCAAGCAATCCCTATTGCCAGTCTCTTGTAGGCATACTTTCCCCACGGCAGAATGGTAGAGCAGATCTTCTGGCTCTCCTTGCAGATTGGGATGGTGTAGTACCCTTGGGACAAGTCCAGCGCCGTAGCTGATTTGAACTTCTGTAGCCTTTGGATTGTTTCCCCTATTCGTGGTAGTGGGAATGGTTTTCTCTGGATTGCCGCATTCATCTTCCGGAAGTCTGTAAGGACTCGGATATCGCCTGTCTTCTTCGGTTGACAAAACGTGGGAGATGCCCATGGTGAATCATCATCATGAGGAAGTTTCTCCAGGACTCCGATATCACAGAGCCTGGTGATCTCCTTCCGGAGGGCTTGTTCAAAGGCATGGGGTACGGAATAGTACCTCTGCCTGACCGGTTTAACCCCAGGTTGGAGTTCGATCGATACCGGTTCTATATTTTTGAGTAGTCCCAGCCCTCCTCCAAAGAGCGTTGGGAATTTCTTCAGGGTTCTCTTTAAGGCTTCCTTGGACTCGTCTGTGATCTCCAGTTCGGCGACCATAGCGTCGATATCCACCTTGGAGTAATCTGCGTCCAGGATTTTGGATTGCCTCTCTTCCTCCTGTTGGAGGATTGGACTTTGTGTGTTGGCAAAGAATACTGCCTCACATTTGTCCGGGTCAGCAAGCTCCCCCATTCCCTTCATGGGGATGGAGTCACCCTGCCATTCAATTGTTCGGGAGCTGTATTTTATATCCAGTCCCAGTTGTGCCATTAGTTCGGATCCTATGATCATGTCATAGGGTACTTCCTCGTGGTGATGATATTCATCCACTTGGAAGGTCCACTTGATGGTCTTGGAATTTGAAAATTCTATCAACCTCAGTCCCACTGAAGCCGCAGACTTGGTTCTGAACTTGCCTCCATACGTGTTGTAGGTGACAGATCTTTGGTCTCGGTTCGTTAGTTGACTTCGGTCGACAAATTGCCTTAGTATGATGGATTTGGAGCAGCCCGAGTCTAGTAGACCCCGGAGCATCCTACCCCTTCCCTTGTGGTCCAGTACCTCCACACAGACGTCCGCAAATCTGTTGATAATGCGGGGTCCGGTGTGGATGGTATCGGCCATTCAGTTGTGGGATCCTTTCTTTTTAAAGGTCTTTCTGTACTTTCTTCTGTACTCTTTGAGTTCCCGTTCGGAGATATCGATCTCGTCATCAGACACGTCGTGGTCAGCTTGGGCCGTGGCCAGCACATAGGAGTACTCGTGGTTCGATAGGTTCCTTCCCCAGTGGGGTTTGGAGTACTGCTCAGAGTCTGAGTCTTCTTTTGTCACAAAATGCTCCTTGAGCAAGTTGATGGTTTCCCGGTCGAACTTTCCCTTCTTGGAGGGACCACCGGTTAGTTTCCAGCATTTGCCGGCATGGACCTTGCCACAGGTCTTGCATAGCTGCTTGTTGCTGCCTTCCACAGGTCGCTTCTTCTTGCCAGGGGACTTCCCGTGGTGGTTTCCTCCCCCAGAGGCGGCCTTGGGAGTCTTCTTGGTGACACCATTCTTCTTTTCGAGGTCGGTGATGCGCTGTTGGAGTATTGCCTCCTTTCGGATGGTGGTTTCCAAATTTTCGAGCTTGTCGATAGTGGTGTTAAAGGATTGGGTGTAGAGGTCCCATCCAATGTGTTCCAACTTTTCGCGTTGGGAGTGAGTCATGTTGGAATCCAATATTTCCTTCAACTCGCCTTGTGTGAAACTGGTTGGTGTTTCCACTTGGTCACTGCCACATTACCAGAGACATTCTGGGAGATAGCTTTGTAGTTCGGCCATGCGATTGGCCCAGGCTCTGATGCCGTATTTGAGTTCCACTCGCATTCCTCGCATGAATCTGCGGAGGACGATATACGAGCGTTTGCCGTTTTGGTCGTTGCCAAAGATTTTGAGTTTGAGGACATGCATGCATTCCTCCATGACATCCTTCCTGTACTCCTGGGATTGGTAGTACTGGGTGAGGGCGCTTGCTACCCTTTTCTTTGGGATTGGAGAGTCAAGGTTGTCGGCCTCCGGTTCTTTGTCCGATCCCGCCGTAGCTGTGTCGGTTTTGTCGGCGTTTGGAGATTTCTCCTTTGCCTTCTCCTTGGAGGCTCCCGTGGGAGTGTCGGTGGCGTCTTGCCCCATTGATAATAGGATGTTTGCTTGGTCCCGTTTCTCGATTTCCTGGATCTTTTTCTGTACGCGTCTGGTGTGGTGGACCTTGTGGGTCGGTTCGGCCAAGTAGGTCCGAGTGAGCGTCCGCTGGACGAGTGCTAGTGCTTCCCCAGCGAGGATTCTCTGTAGGACGTCCAGTTTCTGGTCTCCGTGGAGTTTGTCATTGCCAGCAATTTTCTGGTCAAAGTCTCTCTTCCAGATGAGGAAGAGTTCTGGTCTCTCAGTGCCACTGAGAACCTTCAGGTAGTCGCTGAATGCGATTCCGCCCTGCTCGCTGTCTACGTTCATCTTTACGGTGGTGGCGTCTTCTGGCCAGTCCTCCTGTGTGATGTTAAAGGGCTTCAGTTTGGTTCCCTTGGTCGCCATGGTGGGTTAATTGGTTTTCTTATTAGGTTTAATTTAGTTACACTATTTCTGTTATCTTTGCTGTTTGTGGTGCAATTGAGCAAAAAGTGATTGCTCAGCTCCTCCAGTTTTTCTTGCTGGATTTTCATTGCTCTTGCGATAGCTCGCGTTATAACTGATTTTCCCCCTGGTTTGTCCAGTGGTGGGAGTTGTTTCTCTCTTTGGTTCACGGGAATCCTGTGGTTCCCCGGAGTTGTTTCTGTTTCTATTTCGTGGGATTCGATTCCCGTGGTTCTCCGGCGTTGCTTCTCTATTAAGCCGTCACCGGGCCGGTCCCACTTCCCGTTTCCCGTGGAGTTAGTGGTGTTTAGGTATTTGTTATATACCTTTCCGGATATCCGTGTATTTCGGTTTTGGTTGGCATACCCCCTGCGGTCTGTCCATCCACTCAGTGTTGGTCCAATTAGTCCACTCACTGAATTATGTGTCACTTTTTCAGTCTGTATTTTTGAATTTTTCGATTCTTTCCTGTTGTCGACCATGGTCCTGTTTAGGTACTTAGGTGTCTCTGTTGCTGTTGTTGCTCCCTCTTTTGGGGGCTAACCACTGCTGGGGTCGGTCTTCCTGGTGCTGCAGACACTGGATATCCTTCTCCCTGTTTTGCTTCTCCGTGCCTCCATTTTCTGGCAGTCTTTCGATCTCGTCGGTCCCTTGACCGATCGATCTCTTTCTGCTCATGGTCATCAGCACTCAGCTTGATTTTAAAATCATGCCATACCCCGGGTCTACTAGTGATTAGAATAGTAGTGATATGCAAATTGTGAGCTCTATTGGTTAGTCTATTTGCTACAGCTCCAAGAGCTCTTTGAATCGGCGATTCTGTCGACTCGCTGATTGTTTTTATCCTTATCCTTAATCTAGTCCCGAGTGGACTCGTGACTGTATTCTGGTGCACGGCATGCTAGCTCGTTGGGTAACTGTCTGGGCCGGGTATCCGGTCATGGTACATATTATACACCAATGACCCGACCCCGGCGGTAGCATAGTATCTTAGCGTGGTATCATGGTAGGTTAGCATCTTTCAGTATCTCGTAGCATTAGCAACCCTAACCCTGTAGCATTTAGCTACACCATAATAATAATAATAATATACGTATTTAAATAACTTTAATCACCAAAGGTGAAACTAAATTACTCAGTCTGTAACCAGACTTTAACGTCGCCTCCATCATAGAGTCAGGACCCCAAGTGGCAGAACGACAAATTTTCAAACAAACCTTGAACATCAAGCAGGGAAAAAGACAAACAAGTCCCACAAAATAGGGACTTGAGAGAAAGTGAAATGGGAATGAAGATATTGGGATAAGATCCAGTATCAAAAGGGATGGGACAGGATAAGAAGCAGGAACAGAAGACAAAACCAAGGTACAAAGTGTAATCAACCCTGAGGTCCAGTAAGCCAGGCTCTGAGAAGAGCAGCCTCTTGTTGGTATGGCTGCACTGGTGGGACAGGCGCTGCATATTGCTTCCTTGCAAGGTGGATGGTTGCAAGCCACTGCCGCTTGGCAGTCAGGGTGTAACCTTGTAGGACGTGGAAAGGGGTTTGTAACAGGGAGTGTGACTGGGGAAGTGCACCAGCTGCACCAATTGCCAATTCTGAGGTGATGGAAGCATCAAGAGATTGGTGTTGTTCAGCATCAAGGGTACCCCCAGGACCATGGAGTCGTTCATTCCTATAAGTCCAAAGATCCCAGGAGGTAAGAAAGAACTGATGGATGATAGCTGTAGCCCAACGTTTGGGAGAGCGCTTGCTTCCAATGTGGGAGTAGTAGTCAGCCTGGATTTGGTACCAGCGAGGAGACCACCTACCAAGAAGCCAGTTGTGCCAGCCAATAGTCCTCTGTGCCCTGACAGCAGACGCAATTGCAAGTGAGTAGGATGATGGATAAATTCTCTGGCCCTTCCGAACTCTGGTGAGGAGATCCACAATGGCAACAGCCAATGATGGAGCAGTTTGTTCAGCTTCAAGCCTCTTCTGCAGTGGTCCCGTGAAGGCAGACACACTATGCGTGACAGCCCCAGTATCCTTGCAGGAGAGCACATGAGAAACCTTCTCGTTGTCTGCATCACACAAGGGACACCTGGAGTGATCCTGATACTGGTAGTGAAGTAGTTGGTTGCCAACACCAATGCATCCAGAAGCAAACTTGACAAACCACCTTTGCATGCCAGGAGGTAGACGCTTGAAGGCAGACAGATGGGCACACCAATGGATGGAACTCAGAACAGGTTGTGGAATGGGGATGTCATGGTGGGTCTGCCAATATTTAAGAAGAGGAGGACCAGAAATGGCAACATGCAGAGCATTCTGATCAAACCTTGAACACTTGCATCCATTGAGAGAAAATGCCCAAGGCTCAAACACAAGTCTGGGATAGTGATGGGCAGAAGCTCTATGGACAGAGAGAAAGGCCTTTGCCATGCTGTCAACCTGATGATTGCGAAGGGCCCACCAATCAAGAAAGATTCCAGTTTGATGGCCCTGAACCCACTGAAAATGCACAGAGATTGGCAGGGCAGAAATCATGTTTCTGATGACATAAACATAATCAAAAGACTTCTGGGAAATAACCAATGGCCATGATCCCTCAGCCTGTTTGAGAGCTGTGTCACCATCCAGAGCAATGGTGATAGAGCCAGAAGCAATATCAAAAAGACTCACCAGAGCAGTGCAACAGGTGAGAACCCCAAGGATGCCTGCCAGCTCACTCCTATAGGATGATAATAATATACTTATTTAAGTAGGAAAATCCACCGAAGGTGGTTAAAAGCTACTCAGTCTGTAACCAGACTTTATCGTCGCCTCAATCGAAGAGAGGTTAGGCCCCAAGTTGTAGAACGACGCGCCGCCTCAACCATGGGGAATAGGCCCCAGGTTGTAAGGACGGCTATTTTGCAAACGAACCTTGGTAAGAAACAGGAAAAAAAAAAAACGAACCAGTCCAGAGCACAACAGACACTGCTGTTGCAAAGCGTACAGGAAACGGGGTAACAAGAACGTGAAAGGGAAAGACACAAGCAAAACTGTCCCTCCAATGCTGGTGTGCAGCATCCGTAATGCTAGTGGTCAGCTGACACAAGCAAAACCCTGACTAGATACATGGTATCTGTAATGCTAGTGGTCAGCGTACAAAAGCAAAACTCCTCTCTGAATGCTGGATTGCAGCATCACCAGTAATGCGAGTAGTCATCCCCAAACACATCCCGAACCACATTCCTTACCACTGTATGGTACATAAAGTACAGTGCCTACTACCAAATTCAGAACAGCTGTCCTCCTGTTCGAACTTAGTAGTAGCTGGAAACACGTAGAGGCGGTGGAGCCTACTACCAAATTCAAATTCGTAACAGCTGGCCTTCTGTTCGAACTTGAACTTGCTCTCCTGTAGTAGCTTGGAAACAGGGCCTTTAAGTGAAAACACTTATGGACCATCAGGGCTGTAGGCTTGAAAACAGGTCTCTGCTGTACTGTGAACTGGAGGGGTATATGTAGGTGGTGGTGCGTTAAGTAACATGTACTTAGCAGCTTTGGGGCTTGGGTCATAAAAACAGTAGGTCCATAATCAAAAACAATTATGGACTATCAGGGCAGTAGACTTGAAAACAGATGACAGTTGAAGTGTGCATCTGAGAGGGTTATGTAGGTAGGAGAGCCTTAAGCAAGCTGTACTTAGCGGCTTTGGGGCTTGGGTCAGGAAATAGTAGGACCTTAAGTGAGAACACTTATGGTCCAGCAGGGCAGTAGACTTGAAAACAGATGACAGTTGAAGTGTGCATCTGAGAGGTATATGTAGGTAGGAGAGCCTTAAGCGAGCTGTACTTAGCGGCTTTGGGGCTTGGGTAAGGAAACAGTAGGACCATAAGCGAAAACACTTAGGGTCCATCAGGGCAGTAGACTTGAAAACAGATGACAGTTGAAGAATGCATCTGAGAGGTATATGTAGGTAGGGGAGCCTTAAGCAAACTGTACTTAGTGGCTTTAGGGCTTGGGTCAGGAAACAGTAGGACCATAAGCGAAAACACTTAGGGTCCATCAGGGCAGTAGACTGGAAAACAGATGACAGTTGAAGAATGCATCTGAGAGGTATATGTAGGTAGGGGAGCCTTAAGCAAACTGTACTTAGTGGCTTTAGGGCTTGGGTCAGGAAACAGTAGGACCATAAGCGAAAACACTTAGGGTCCATCAGGGCAGTAGACTTGGAAACAGATGACATTTATACAGTACACCTGAGAGGGTTATGTAGGTGGTGGAGCCTTAAGCAAACTGTACTTAGCGGCTTTGGGGCTTGGGTCAAGAAACAGTAGGACCATAAGTGAAAACACTTAGGGTCCAGCAGGGCAATGGACTTGAAAACAGATGACAGAATTTCTTTTTTTTTTTAAAAAAAAAAGATTCCTACAGTGGAAGGGGCTGTTCGTGAACTTCGACTTGAAAAGACTTAAGAGGACTCAGCAAGGAACTTCGAAGAATGTAGAACATTAAGTGAGAATCACTTAAGCAGCTTGGAAACAGTGTAGAACATTAAGTATAAGATATACTTAAGGGCCTTGGAATGGAGCTGGGAAACAGATCGAAGCAGAAATACAACGTTGTTGTTGTCGGTTTTGCTGTACGGTAGAATCTGTACTGGAAGTGCTGTAGAAAATTATGTGTCGGTTTGCTGCTGCTGCTGCTGCTCGATCGGCCGAGTGGTGAGTTGGCAACCAAAGCAACCAAACGAAGCATCCAGCAACTGAACCGATAGCAGAAACGAAGAGCGCAGGTCTTGGTTAATACATGTAGGTCCTGGGGTTGTGATTGGGGGTGTATAAGGGAGCGAGATATCGCATGGTAAAGTTGTGTAGAAATCTACGTATTTTTAGTCCTGGAACATCGGAACGTCGGACAAAATGCGCTTCGCGCAAATTGTAGCTCACTCCTATAGGATGATTGGTCCTCAGGGGATCCGCTGACAAAATTACAGCCAGTGAGAAACAATGAAGCATTCTTGGTGGAGGTATTGGGTGATAGAATGAAAGCAGAAGTTCCTCTGAGAAGGTCCGGATCAAATGAACCATCACATACAGCACTGGCAGTACCACTCTCAATAGCATCAACAAGGTGCTGACAGCCAGCCTGTGGTAGGGAATATTTGTGGAGAAGTACTCTTGGAGACTCACAGAGTGCATCAAAGGCATCTACTGGGGAGTCTGGAAGAGAATCAAATGGATTGTACACCAGAGGATCCATGTCAGGAGGCTCAGAAACAAAGGCTGAGGACCCAACAACGCGGACAACTTGTCCACAAATAACAGGGCAGACAAGCACATCAGCACAGGCTGGTTTGTCAGAAATGAGTTCAGAAGTGACCCTGTATCTGCCCCTGCCCTGGGAGGTGCTCACAATCCAGCCAGTAGAAGTTTTGAAGAATATTCTGTTGGTGGATAGAGACATAAACCAAGGCCAAAGAGAAGCTGTCTGGGGAGAGAGCCAATGCCCAAGATGAAAAGAAGGAGCCAGTGCCCTGGCTGCAGGGGGTGGACAGGGGGGAAGAAAACAGGTCTGAAGAGCCTTAGTCCATAAGCGCTGTGCTGCTGGAGGCCAAGATGGAGGACATCTAGGCCAGTCAAGATGATCCCTCAAGTGATTGGAGGATGTCAGCTGGAAGGCCATGGGAGAGAGTCTTTTCCCATCTGGAGTACAAATGTCAGCAAGGGAGATAGCCTTGAGGGACATGCGCATGTGATTCAATAGGGACAAGTCAGCACCTCTGAAGCCAGCGTTGACAAAGGCTTGCATGAGATAGCAGTCATTGGAACGTAGCAGGGGAAGATCTGGGAAGTCTTCAAACAAGCTCACAGGGTGAACAGAGAAAAACTTCCACACATGTTTGTACCAGCAAGGAGTGACGTAGGAAGCAAAAGGATGATATGGGGTGACACCAAGATGGAGAGGAATGCCAAGTTCGAGCCGTAGAGACTCAGCAGTTAGCCTGAGAATCCGACCAGTTTGGGAGGACCTGACAGATTCCTGAAAGAGAGTGGCAATATGACTGAACTCTTGGAGGAGGTAGGGATGAACGAAACCAAAGCCTTGATAGAGGGAAGGACCATAGAATACATGTCTGGGAAATGTCCGTGACATCCCTGCTTTATTCAGCACAGGAACAAGTGCTGGGTGAATGATCTTCGTCCAGGTGGCCTCATCAAGTTGCGTGACAGGCATGGGGTATTCAACAGACTTCATGAAAGAATACTTGAATGTGTAGAGGGATGCCCTCTTCTCACACTTGGAAGCCTTGAGTTGAGAGCCAAAAGACTGAGACTGGGACTTCATGTGAGCAATCTGTGCTTCCTCATTGCCATCCATGGAGATAAAAACCCCAAGGGTCTTGTCAGCATGGTCAACTTCAAAACGATCCAGGGTAGCTCGATTGCCATTCTTGTCAGCAACAGAGAAGTCACCGGGCATGTCAGCAATGGAGCGATAGTCCCAACCGGATCCATTCCATTTGAAATCAATCAAATAACAGAAGGATTTGGCAGGTTCAATCGCACCACCAGTGGCAATAATCCCTCCAGCCCATCGGTCAAGAGCTGCCTGAAAATCAACAGCCAATTCCTCACCAGATGTTGAGGAATCACAGCCAGCACAAAACAAATCTGTGTCATCCACAAAGGCAAAACCCACAAGAGAAACCAGTTGCAGTGACAAAGAAGTGATAAGATGGACACCATGCCCAGCCTGTTGCATCATTCGGAAGACAATTGTTGACACCAAGGCCCAAAGAGTTGGACCAATACCATTGCCTTGGCCACAACCACTGAGAGGAACAGGTTCATCACCATACACAGGGCCGGACCGACCAAAACCAGTTTTGATGTGATGCTTAGCATGTTGCAGAGTAGACAGGAGAACCTCACACACATGGGCAGGAACCCCAAAGCTCTGGAGAGTGAGACCTGCAATAGGATGAGAGATTCTATCATAACAGCCCTTGGCATCATTCATAGCAACAGCACCGGATCTGCGCTTCTGCCGCAACACATCACAGATGAGCTTCTTGTTCAGGCAGGTGTTGATGGCCTTGTGGTGTTTCCTGCTTCCATGTTGATCAACAGCCACGGCATTGGCACGTTCAGCATAGGCAAGAATGCGTCTACCAATCATCTTGTTGTTGATTTGGAACTCAGGAGACATCAGCTGAATAAGCCTCATCTTATCCACTCTATATTCACCAGGTTTCTTGAAGATCTCAACATCAGTGATGACCTGCCAAGCAGAAGGAGAGAAGCCAACAATCAATGGGACGGATCTCAGGAGAGTGTCAAACTTGTTCAGCTGGGGATCCATGGCAAATGCCTTGTGGTGGGCAAAACTCAAACAAGAAGGTTCACTTGCTGTGCGTTCCCTCTGGCGTTTCCAGGCAGCAGCATTGTCAGCTGGACACACTGAATAGTCAAAGGGGGGCAAACTCAGTATAGAGTCAGGGACTTTGAGACAGGAAAGAAATTCAGAAAGGTATTTGTCAGTGGCAGGAGGAGGATTATATGTGCCATCAAGAACATGAGTCGCAGCCTGGGCAGTGCCTAGGTAGCCGAAATCTTGAATGAAGGAGGGAGTCATGGAAGGAGTGCCAAGACACTGCTGTTGACGCCGGACATTGGATTCAGCCATAGCTGGTACCATAGTAGACTGAGACTCCAAGACCTGTTCAACACCATCATGGCCAACTGCAATAGCTCGCAAGACTGCTGACTTGTTGACACGTCCCCGAATAGACCGAGCAGCAAGACCAAGCTCTCTTTGAAGACGTTCCCTGCGCATCCTGGCACGAATCTGGGAAGCAGTCTGGTTGTGAGGCTTGCCTTCAGCAAGAAGTGCATCCACCAGGCCTTGATTGAAGGAGTCTCTCCATGAGGGGGCCAATTTCTTCACTGCCCGGTATTGCTTGTAAGCTTGTTTCAGATGGAGGAGAGCACTGGAAAGGTCACTGTGTTCTCCTTTGTAGAGAGAAAGCTTGCATGCCAGCCGTTTCAAAACAGTATGACTGGTGGACACACCCTGTCTCAACTTAACAACACGCCTCCAAAAGTCAATTGTATCACGATAGACTTGCAGCTGCGGGGACCATGGAACCAGACCAGCTCTAGTGTGGCAGAGGTTTTGTTCAACAGAGAGCCTGAGAGAGGTGGAAGTTTCATGGAGTACTTCATAGGTGGTGATGAGATCAGCGCGCACAGAAATATCCCCAGACTGAAACTGAGCCAGTAGGTGCTCCAGCTTAGCTTGGAGAGAAAACACTCCAGCCTTGAGAAAGCTGTGCCTCACTTGCTTGAAATACCGTTGGCGCAGATGAGGGTGGGAGGACTGGAGTTTGGAAAGAGAGAATCTCACAGGAGGTGGCAGATGTTTGCCCATGAGGCTGCAATTACAGACTTCAATCCAAAGCATTCTATGGTCAGATTCCATACCCTGGGCACCACCAAAGGGACAATACCCAGCCCTGAGAACATCAACATTCTCAGAGACCCAAATGGCATCAATTGGTGTTCTGGTAGTGTTTCTGTTGTGAGTGGCAGGAGGAGAAGACTTACTATGCATGGTAAGAATGGCCTCTCTGAAACCCAGAGCCTGGAGCTCAAAAGACAAGCCATCAGTCCGGACATCAGCATTCTGGTCAATCCCAACAATGACCTGGTCACCTGCACCCAGGCAGACCTGAAGGGCAGCAGTCAAATCCCTGTGAAAAAGAATGCATGGATTGGGACTGAAAAGATTTTCAGCTGCTTGAAAGTAGCGGCACTGTTGATTCCAGACTGAACCAAGATCCCTATCATTTTCAACTGGGCAGTAAGCAGAAAACATGGTGACATTGTAGCCATCCCTGCCTTGAAACTTGACAAAGGACCATCTGCCAAGACCAGATGGATCAGCCCCATGGGCAATCTTGTGGGAACTGAACAGTTGATCAATGGAAAACCCTGTGCCACCAGGCTGAAGCCATGAGCAGTCAGAAGCTTCATGCTTGTTGTTGGCAAGATAGGAAAAACTTGAGGGACAGACATTCTTCATGCGCCGATTGAAAAGATCACAGGGCAGGAGTTTGGATTCATTCAAACAATGTTCAGCAAAAAGAGCCACACTGGCATTGCTCTTGACAAATTGACGGGCGTTGTGCTTGGACATGGACATAAAGGCAGCTCTACGCTGGGGTCCAATGTTTTGGAAGGTGATGATGGTGGAATTAGATGATGGAGCTTGAGGAAAGGAATGACCAAAACTGTCAGAATCCTTAGCAGCAAGAGAGTCTCCATGAAGAGTTAATTGGACAAAATGAGAGACAGGGGAAGAGGCGGAGGGGGAAAAGGGAGAAACAGGAGAAGCATTGATGGGATTTGGATTGGAAGGCATCCCATCACACCTCATACCAGAAGAGCTAACCATGATCAGAAGGAAACCGAGTCTGTCGCACGGAAGGAAGAGTTGCCGGAGCTGATTTGGTGGAGACATTGGCATGGCTCAAATCACTGACACTAGCATCATGACTGGAAGAGAATGCAATTGCAGCAACTCCAAGCCTCAATGCAGAGGCTGCATCTTCCCCACCACCGGCAGCAGGAACTGCAGTTGAGGACTCAGGAGAGACCACAGTGAGGTCACCAGCCATGGCATTATGGGGAGGGTCAGGAACTTCAGGGGGAACTTCAGGAGAGATACCAGGGGAGGCATCAGCCTTGGCCACATGGGTAGGATCACCGCCAGGAGGAACAGCACCTGCAGGCGCTGAGGCCTGGACAGCAGTAAGATTGGAAGTGCCAGTCGCTAAAGTATCCATGGATTGAGAATCATCAAAGCCTCCACCACCACTGTCAGCACGGGCTTGGAGGTTAAAGTGCAAATCCAGATCAAAAGTGAGGTCTGGGGCAAGGTCAACGGACAAGTCATCATCAACAAGTTCCCAATCTCTTGCATCCCCATCACCAAAAAAGGGAAGAGAGTTATCCTGCATTGGATCTGCAGCAGGTGCAGTTTCCACAACACAATTGACTGCATCATCCCAATGGTAAGCTTCCATTTCAGTCAAGCACTCAGAAGAGAACCATTGTCTAACACAAGAACCATACTGAGCTTCCAGAAAAATAGGCAGGAAAGACAACATGGCCATTGCTTCAGCCTTGGTAGTGATGTTGTACAAAGCAAGGATCTCGCCTCGGTATGAACTGGTATCGACAGAAAGAAAAAGAGGCCATGACCAATTGTCACGGGTTCTGATACCCAGAAGCACACTGCGCAGTGTCTTCAAACCCAGCCCTTGGCCCAAGTCAACTGGAAGATCAAGATCAACTACCCCCAGAACAGGAGCAGTTTCATGGCTCTCAATAAATTTGGCTTGGCGGTGCTTAGCCTGGCGGACAGTCTTGAGCTTGGAGGGGGGAAGAGGTCTGTCAGAAGGATTGGTAGCTGTCTCAATAAACTTGTAGAATTTACCATCAGGTAAAGAGGCAATGTCTGAAGGTTTGCAACGGTTGAACTGGGCTTTGAGGAGCTTAACAGTTTGGGCGCGCTTTGTTGCATCACATAAAACATGAGCAGCCAGAACCGGATTGGGATCAGGAGTTCTGGAGTTGTCAAGGCTGATATTCTTCCTGATAACAGCAATAGGACATGCCTGAAACCTGGGATGAGTCTGAAGCAATTCGTTGTAGTGGTCAAGATCAAAACTCTGCATGTAAGATCCAAGGAGAAAGCCACAGGTGACAATAACTGGGGCCTGTATGTGGTCATATTTCAGGTCCATGTCACGGTCTCTGAGCCTCTGGAGCAATTGTGCTGAAAAGAGTTTCTCCAGGGAAGCACTGTGTCCCAAAAAGAAGCGTAGATGAGGAGCAGTTCTACTGCGAAGCCAGAGCTGAGCAACATACAATTCCAAGGTCTTCCTGTCAGGAAGTGTCGTCCAAAACTTGGTAACAGGCTTGGCCTTGGGGTGGAGCCTGGCTCTTGAGGGAAAAACATACAACACCAGGCGCTTGTCAACAGTCCATAGAAGATCCAAAGCTTCCTTGAGAGACTTGAGCAGCTCATCATACAGTTCCCCAGGGCGTTGTGACATCAACCTTGGAAGGGACAGAGTGACATAAGAACTATGAGAACACTTGGTGCCAGCAGTGACATCCACTGGAGCTCTAGAATCACTGGAGCAAACCCCTCGGCGTTGGAGGAAATGCCCAGCAGAAGAGGACAAGACAGTAGCATCACCACCACCAGGAAGAAAGGACACTGATTTGGAAGTGGAAGCATCATCAACTGCAGTTGGCGCAGGTGTAGGAGGTCTCTTCTTGAAATGCCAGTGGGAGCCAAGCACCTGGTTAGCTGCCAACCAAACTTTTCCTTCAGTGCTGGGCAAAAGGTTCCCTTCACAGTACATGGTGTCAAAACACTCAGGTGACATCTTGGCCAAACCAATAAGACATCTCCTCAGAGCATGGCCGGAAGGTTGCTTGGTCCAGTCTGCAGAGGCTTGAAAGCAGAGAGTAGCAAGGGAAACCAGGGACTCCACAGAAGCAGTTCTCCAATCAGGGTTGTCAGGAAAAGCTTGAGCATATGCTGGAGGGATGGCAGACTGACAGACATCATGGATGGATTTCTTGTCATTCCCATCTTTCTTGCTGAAGAAGTGAGTGGGACTAGGACACCCAGTCCATAGCCGGGATCCTGCTGGAGTTTTACGAAGAGTTTGGATAGGGGTGGGAATGGAAGCACGACCAGTAAAAGGCCCCTTACCGTAGAAACACCAGAGGAAGGAATCTGAGTGAGCTTTGTTGGCAGCAGCCAGGGCTTTCTGGCGCAGGGCATGTCGCTCTGCAGACGGTGTGTTAGAAAGAAATGCAAGAGTAGCTTGTTTCAGACTAGACTTGGAAGGAGAGACCTTGGAAGGAGGGTGCTTAGAGTCTGAGTGCTCAGAGCCTGGCTGGCCATCCCTAGACGTCTCACTGTTGGACTTTCCACTGGTGGACTTCCCACTGTTGGACGTCCCACTGTTGGAATTTCCACTGTTGGACTTCCCACTGTTGGACTTCCCACTGTCAGACGTCCCACTGTCGGACTGCCCACTGCCTGAATGCCCTGTGTCTGAATGCCCAGTGCCTGACTGCTCAGTGCTCATATCAACATCATCTAGTGCACCAGTAGACACAGCAGAAGTGAAGGACATATCATCATCAGAAGGGAGTGAATCCCTAGCTGTACGGGGAGAGGGAGGGGGAGAGGGAGTAGCCTGAAGAACGGAACCAGCAGGTGGTCGGCGGGAAGGAGTCCCCGTAAAGGCACGTTTGTTTGAAGGAGTGGCAGCCAAGGGAGGCCTTTTTCGCCTGGAAGCTGGCGGGGGGGGAGGCATGGTGGGGCTAGTATCGTCTGAATAGGCGTGTTGGCTCGGGCGCTAGTAGGCTGTCAGTGGGAACCTTTATGCAGATGTACAGATGGGGGTATCCTGGAAACAGGGTACAGCAGCAACAACAAGGGGAACCTTGGTCTGGACAAGGAAAAGGTCCCTGGGGATCCAAAAAATATACTGGAGCACACCCACAAAAGTCACCGGGGAACTCAGAAATTTTTGCTAAAAAACGAGCAAAATTTGTCTCACACTTGGAGCACAAAAACTCTGCGCGCGGAAGAACTCTGCGGAAGAACTCTGCAAATCGTGTAGGCTTGTACTCGTACTGTACTTGTAGCTTGAAAATTGTGCAAGGAAAAGTGCCAGGTGATGACAAAGGCCGGGGCAGGAGAAGCACCGGTTGCGGGCAAATGCCAGTTGATAGATTGATAGATTGGATGCTGGGAAACAGGGTACAGCAGCAACAACAGGTCCAAGGTTGGTCTGGACAAGGGAAAACTCCAGGGGAACCAAAAGAAAAGACTGGAGCACTACCAGAAGAGTCACGTTCGAAACCCACAGAGGTGCTCTGGAGTTACAGAATTTAGAAACTCCAGTAGACCACTGCAAATCGTGTAGAAACTGCAGCAGATAGGCTTGTAGACTTATAGGGACCAAAAGGGGACAGGGCAGCTGCTTGCGTAGAAACCAGGGGCTTTAGTAGGAACACTAAGGGACCGGGGGAGATCAATGGCAGGGCACACTTAAAAGGCTCAGGAGGGAACTTGAAGTTCAAACTCGCGAGTACTTATAAGTGGAAACAGTATCCAGGGGCAATTGTCTTGAAAACAGGGACCTTGAGCTAGACACTTAGGGACCAGGGAAACAGTGGAAACAGTATCCGGGGGCAAGTGGCTTGAAAACAGGTGCCTTGAGCGAGACACTTAGGGACCGGGGAAGCTGCTTGCTTGAAAACAGGGGCTTTAGTAGAAAAACCTAGGGACCAGGGAGAGGCTTGTGTCTTGAAAACAGTGTCGAACTTGAAGTTCAAGTTGGGGTTGCTTAATAGCGAAAACACTTAGGGATCAGGGAACTCGCGAACACTTAGGGACCAGGGAAATTGTAGTCTTGAAAACAAGGGGCTGTAGTAGCTGTAGTCTTGGAAACAAGAGTGCAATAAGTATAAGGTACTTAGGGATCGGTTGGTCTTGGCTTGAAAACAGGTGTAGTAGGGGGAGCCTTAAGCGAGAACACTTATGGACTGGGGGGCTTGACTAGGAAACAGGGTAGCTCTTAAATGATAGGCACTTAGAAGAGCAGGTGGGCTATTGGCTTGAGAATAAAGGGGAACTGGAAGATATGCTCGCGCGAACTTGCAGATACTTAGGGATCAGCAAGTAGGAACCTTCTAGAAGGGGGGTGTATATGTGTTCAATCTTGAAGAATGTAGAACGTTAAGTAGGTTCGACCTTGAAGAATGTAGAACGGTAAGTGGGTATCACTTAAGGGGCTTGGAAGACTGTATAGCGTTAAATAAGAATATGGCTTGAAAACAGATCAAAAAAACAAACCGAGCTCGGAGACAAAGCGGAACTGAAGCAGAGCTGCTGTAGAATTAGTACTGCAATTGCTGTAGAAAATTATGTGTCCGTTTGCTTGTGTTGCTGCCGAAGCGATCGACCGACCGGCAAAGGAAACAAGCAACCACAGCAGCCAAAGGGAGCAAGGAGCAGGCAAACAAACAGCAGAATCAGACAGGGGAGGTCTCTGTTGATAGGTGTAGTGCTTGGTTTTGTTGTAGGAGCTTTAGAAGTGAGTGAGATATCAAAGGGGAAAGTTGTGTAGAAATCTACGTGTTTTAAGTACTGGAACATCGGAACGTCGGACAAAATCGCGCGTCGCAAAATTGTAGCATTTAGCTACACCATAACAGGTGCTTTACTCGGGGTACGTACGATTGGTACAAATCGTACGCGACGGCCCTAGTAAATTCTGCTAGCATCCATACTAAGCAGGATAGGTCTGTTGCTAAGCCTGTTGCTAAGCCTGTTGCTAAGCCTGTTGCTAAGCCTGTATGCTACCAATTAGCACACATCTCAGCACTCAGCTCAGCACCTGTTAGTCAGCTACTGGAGGCTGCTGCCTGTAGCCCCAGTACACTCTCCTACACAGGAACCTTAGCACAGATCCTAGCACCTACTTCTGCTAGGTCTGCCTCTGGGTCTCGGTCTAGCAAGCGTCCCTTTGTGCAACAGACCCCTCCAAGGCATGCTAGTGCCAACACTGCTCGCGCCACTCCTTCTCCTGCTCTTGCTCCCAGATCATCCTCTTCATCAGCCTCCTCAGCCTCTTCATCCTCTATGCATGGGTCTTCTGTTGATGATATGTCTTCCTCTTCTTCTGTGTCCTCATCTGCAAGTGTGCTTTCTGATATTGTTATGCTGGGCACTGAATCTGATCCAGGGGATTCCTTGCAGTCTTCTTCCATGCCAGCAGCTTCTCGGTTAGGCTCCCAGCAGTCAGGCTCTCAGCAGTCAGGATCTCAGCTGTCAGGCTCTCAGCAGTCAGGCTCCCAGCAGTCAGGCTCCCAGCAGGCAGGCTCCCAGCAGTCAGGATCCCAGCAGTCCGGATCCCAGCAGTCAGGCTCCCAGCCGCCAGGCTCTCAGCCGTCAGACTCCCAGCAGTCAGGCTCCCAGCAGTCAGGCTCCCAGCAGTCTGGCTCCCAGCTGACAGGCTCCCAGCAGTCTGGCTCCCAGCTGACAGGCTCCCAGCAGTCTGGCTCCCAGCTGACAGGCCACCAGCCGTCTAGACACACACCAATGGGTTCTGTGACCTCAGGCAAGGTCCCTGCTTCTTCTATCCTCAAGCAATCTTGGACCCTAAGTGTTTTCGCTTATGGTCCTACTGTTTCCTGACCCAAGCCCTAAAGCCACTAAGTACAGTTTGCTTAAGGCTCCCCTACCTACATATACCTCTCAGATGCATTCTTCAACTGTCATCTGTTTTCAAGTCTACTGCCCTGATGGACCATAAGTGTTTTCGCTTATGGTCCTACTGTTTCCTTACCCAAGCCCCAAAGCCGCTAAGTACAGCTTGCTTAAGGCTCTCCTACCTACATATACCTCTCAGATGCACACTTCAACTGTCATCTGTTTTCAAGTCTACTGCCCTGCTGGACCATAAGTGTTCTCACTTAAGGTCCTACTATTTCCTGACCCAAGCCCCAAAGCCGCTAAGTACAGCTTGCTTAAGGCTCTCCTACCTACATAACCCTCTCAGATGCACACTTCAACTGTCATCTGTTTTCAAGTCTACTGCCCTGATAGTCCATAATTGTTTTTGATTATGGACCTACTGTTTTTATGACCCAAGCCCCAAAGCTGCTAAGTACATGTTACTTAACGCACCACCACCTACATATACCCCTCCAGTTCACAGTACAGCAGAGACCTGTTTTCAAGCCTACAGCCCTGATGGTCCATAAGTGTTTTCACTTAAAGGCCCTGTTTCCAAGCTACTACAGGAGAGCAAGTTCAAGTTCGAACAGAAGGCCAGCTGTTACGAATTTGAATTTGGTAGTAGGCTCCACCGCCTCTACGTGTTTCCGGCTACTACTAAGTTCGAACAGAAGGACAGCTGTTACGAATTTGGTAGTAGGCTCCGTACTATATGTACCATACAGTGGTAAGGAATGTGGTTCGGGATGTGTTTGGGGATGACTACTCGCATTACTGGTGATGCTGCAATCCAGCATTCAGAGAGGAGTTTTGCTTTTGTACGCTGACCACTAGCATTACAGATACCATGTATCTAGTCAGGGTTTTGCTTGTGTCAGCTGACCACTAGCATTACGGATGCTGCACACCAGCATTGGAGGGACAGTTTTGCTTGTGTCTTTCCCTTTCACGTTCTTGTTACCCCGTTTCCTGTACGCTTTGCAACAGCAGTGTCTGTTGTGCTCTGGACTGGTTCGTTTTATTTTTTCCTGTTTCTTACCAAGGTTCGTTTGCAAAATAGCCGTCCTTACAACCTGGGGCCTATTCCCCATGGTTGAGGCGGCGCGTCGTTCTACAACTTGGGGCCTAACCTCTCTTCGATTGAGGCGACGATAAAGTCTGGTTACAGACTGAGTAGCTTTTAACCACCTTCGGTGGATTTTCCTACTTAAATAGGTATATTATTATTATTCTATCCTCAAGCAATCTACTCTTGCCTTTTCCTCTGCCCAGAAGTCTGTTTCCTCTCAGCAGAAAGCGCGCCATTCCCAACGCAAGGAGGCTCTGGCTGCTGCAAACAGGGCTCATTCTGATTCCTTCTTCTGGTGTTTTTATGGTCAGGGTCCCTGTTCTGGCAGGTCTCCCACACCTCCTGCAATTCAAGCCTTTCGCAAATGTCCAACAGATTCCCGCTTATGGGCTGGGTGCCCAAGCCCTACACACTTTTTCAGCAAGAAGGAGGATCAAGACAAGAAATCCATCCATGATATTTGCCAGACTGCCATCCCTCCTGTTTATGCTCAGGCTTTTCCAGACAATCCTGATTGGCGCACTGCCTCTGTAGATTCCTTGGCCTCTCTTGCCTCTGCTTGCTTTCAAGGCTCTGCCCCAGCCTGGACCAAGCAACCCTCTGGCCAGGCTCTGAAGAAATGTCTTATTGGTTTGGTCAAGATGTCTCCTGAGTGTTTTGATGACTTGTATTGTGAAGGCAACCTTCTGCCAAGCACTGAAGGCAAAGTTTGGTTGGCAGCTAACCGGGTGCTTGGCTCCCACTGGCATTTCAAGAAGAGACCTCCTACACCTGCGCCATCTGCGGTTGATGATGCTTCCACTTCCAAATCAGTGTCCTTTCTTCCTGGTGGTGGTGGTGCTACTGTCTTGTCCTCTTCTGCTGGGCATTTCCTCCAACGCCGAGGGGTTTGCTCAAGTGATTCCCGGGCTCCTGTGGATGTCACTGCAGGTACCAAGTGTTCCCATAGTTCTTTTGCCACTCTTTCCCTTCCCCGGTTGATGTCTCAACGCCCTGGGGAACTGTATGATGAACTGCTCAAGTCTCTCAAGGAAGCTTTGGATCTCCTTTGGACTGTTGACAAGCGCCTGGTGCTGTATGTTTTTCCCTCAAGAGCCCGGCTCAACCCCAAGGCCAAGCCTGTTACCAAGCTTTGGACAACACTTCCTGACAGGAAAACCTTGGAATTGTATGTTGCCCAGCTCTGGCTTCGCAGCAGAACTGCTCCTCAGTTACGGTTCTTTGTGGGGCATAGTGTTTCCCTGGAGACTCTATTGTCTGTACCCTTGCTCCAGAGGCTCAGGGATCGTGACATGGACTTGAAGTTTGACCACATTCAGGCCCCAGTTATTGTCACCTGTGGTTTTCTCCTTGGATCCTACATGCAGAGTTTTGATCTTGACCACTACAACGAATTGCTTCAGACTCATCCCAGGTTTCAGGCATGTCCTATTGCTGTTATCAGGAAGAATATTAGCCTGGACAACTCCAGAACTCCTGATCCCAATCTGATTCTGGCTGCTCATGTTTTATGTGATGCTACCAAGCGAGCCCAAACTGTTCAGCTTCTCAAAGCCCAGTTCAATCGTTGCAAGCCTTCGGACATTGCCTCTCTCCCTGATGGTAAATTCTACAAGTTCATTGAGACAGCTACCAATTCTTCTGACAGGCCCCTCCCCCCTTCCAAGCTCAAGACTGTTCGCCAAGCCAAGCACCACCAAGCCAAATTTATTGAGAGTCATGAAACTGCTCCTGTTCTGGGAGTAGTGGATCTTGATCTTCCTGTTGATTTGGGCCAAGGGCTGGGTTTGAAGACCCTGCGTAGTGTGCTCATGGGCATCAGAACTCGTGACAATTGGTCATGGCCTCTCTTTCTTTCTGTTGATACTAGTCCATACCGGGGCGAGATCCTTGCTTTGTACAACATCACTACCAAGGCTGAAGCCATGGCCATGTTGTCTTTCCTGCCTATTTTTCTGGAGGCTCAGTATGGTTCCTGTGTTTGCCAGTGGTTCTCTTCTGAGTGTTTGACTGAAATGGAGGCTTACCATTGGGATGCTGCTGCCAACTGTGTTGTGGAAACTGCACCGGCTGCAGACCCAATGCAGGATGCCTCTCTTCCATTCTTTGGAGATGGTGATGCCAGAGATTGGGAGCTTGTTGATGATGACTTGTCAGTTGACCTTGCTCCAGACCTCACCTTTGATCTGGATTTGCACTTCAACCTCCAAGCCCGTGCTGACAGTGGTGGTGGTGGATTTGATGATTCCCAATCCATGGATACCTTAGCTACTGGCACTTCAAACCTCACTGCTGTCCAGGCTGCACCGCCTGCAGGTGATGTTTCTCCCGGGGGTGACCCTCCCGATACTGCCATGACTGGTGCTTCCCCTGTGGCCTCTCCTGATGCCCCACCTGCAGTTCCTGCTGTCCCGCCTTCTGGTTTGCCTGGAGGTGAGGAAGATGCAGCCTCTGCTTTGAGGGTTGGAGTTGCTGCTATTGCATTCTCCACAATTTTGCGACGCGCCCGATGTTCCGATGTTCCAGTACTTAAAACACGTATATTTCTACACACCATTCCCCTTTGATATCTCCCTCACTTCTAAAGCTCCTACAACAACACCAAGCACTACACCTATTAACAGAGACCTCCCCTAGCTGATTCTGCTGTTTGTTTGGTTGCTCCTTGCTTCCTTTGGTTGCTTTGGTTGCTTGTTTCCGTGTCGGTTGGTCGATCGGCAAGCAACAAGCAACACGACCGAAAACACGGACACATAATTTTCTACAGCAACACCAGTACTAATTTCTACAGCTGATTCTGTTTCGGTTTCGCTTTGTCTCCGAGCTCGGTTTGTTTTTCGATCTGTTTTCAAGCTACCTTATTATTTAACGCTATACAGTCTTTCAAGCCCCTTAAGTGATATCCACTTAACGTTCTACATTCTTCAAGGTCCCTTGCTGAGTTCCCTAAGTCTTTTCAAGTTGAAGTTGTCGAACACATACATACCCCCCCTTCTAGAAGGTTCCTCGCGAGCATATCTTCTAGTTCCCTCCCTGTTTTCAAGTCAATAGCCTCTCTGCTCCCTAAGTGGTAATCACTTAAGAGCTACCCTGTTTCCTAGCCAAGCCCCCTAGTCCCTAAGTGTTTTCGCTTAAGGCTTCCCCTACTACATCTGTTTTCAAGCCAAGACCACCTGATTCCTAAGTACCTCCTACTTAGTGCACTCTTGTTTCCAAGATTAGAACTACTATCGCCCCTTGTTTTCAAGACTACAGTTCCCCTGGTCCCTAAGTGTTCGCGAGTTCCTTGATCCCTAAGTGTTTTCGCTATTAAGCAACCCCAACTTGAACTTCAAGTTCGACACTGTTTTCAAGACACAAGCCTCCCCCTGGTTTTTAGGTGTTTCTACAAAAGCCCCTGTTTTCAAGCAAGCAGCTTCCCTGGTCCCTAAGTGTCTCGCTCAAGGTCCCTGTTTTCAAGCCAATTGCCCCTGGATACTGTTTCCACTTATAAGTACTCGCGAGTTTGAACTTCAAGTTCCCTCCTGAGCCTTTTAAGTGTGCACTGACATTGATATCCCCTGGTCCCTAAGTGTTCCTACTAAAGCCCCTGTTTTCAAGATACCAACTTCCCTGGTGGGCTGCTGTATTTCAATTCAAATCGTTTACGATTCGAATTTGCAAGCCTATTTACGATTCGAATTTGCAAGCCTACGAATTTGCAGTCTACACGGTTTGCAGTAGTTGAAAAATTGTTCAAACCTGCACAATTTTAAGCTACGAGTACCGTACCGTACCGGACACCGGACACGAGTGTGAGACGAATTTTGCTTGTTTTTTAGCAAAAATCCCTACACGAGTTGCTGTACAAGTTTAGCGCTCCAAGTGTGAGACAATTTTTGCTCGTTTTTTAGCAAAAATTCCTACACGAATTGCAGTACTACCGTGCTACCGTACGTACGAGCAAAAATTGTTCAAATTTGCACAATTTTCAAGTCACTAGCTTCCCATTTCGTGCAGAGTTTCACGATATTGCTACCCTCAGTTGTCCCTCTACATACAGTACAACAACTACCAAACCCACCATGCCTCCCCCCCCGCCAGCTTCCAGGCGAAAACGGCCTCCCTTGCCTGCCACTCCTTCAAACAAACGCGCCTTTGTGGGGACTCCTTCTCGCCGCCCACCTGCTGGCTCCGTTCAGGCTACTCCCTCCCCCCCTCCCTCTCGGGATTCTCTCCCTTCTGATGATGATATGTCCTTCACTTCTGCTGTATCTACTGGTGCACTAGATGATGTTGATATGAGCACTGAGCAGTCAGGCACTGGTGGGCATTCCGACACTGGGCATTCAGGCAGTGGGCAGTCCGACAGTGGGACGTCTGACAGTGGACAGTCCGGCAGTGGGAAGTCCAACAGTGGGAAGTCCACCAGTGAGACGCCTGGGGATGGTCAGCCAGGCTCTGAGCACTCAGACCCTAAGCCCCCTCCTTCCAAGGTCTCTCCTTCCAAGTCTAGTCTGAAACAAGCTACTCTTGCATTCCTTTCTGACACACCATCTGCAGAGCGAAATGCTCTGCGCCAGACAGCCCTGGCTGCTGCCAACAAAGCTCACTCAGATTCTTTCCTCTGGTGCTTCTACGGTAAGGGGCCTTTTGCTGGTTGTGCTTCCATTCCCACCCCTATCCAAGCTCTTCGCAAAACTCCAACAGGATCCCGGCTATGGACTGGGTGTCCAAGTCCCACTCACTTTTTCAGCAAGAAGGATGGGAATGACAAGAAATCCATTCACGATGTCTGTCAGTCCGCCATTCCTCCAGTTTATTCGCAAGCTTATCCCGACCACCCTGATTGGAGAACTGCTTCCTTAGAGTCCCTGGTTTCCCTTGCATCTATATGCTTTCAAGATTCTGCAGACTGGACCAAGCAACCTTCCGGCCATGCTCTAAAGAGATGTCTTATTGGTTTGGCCAAGATGTCTCCTGAATGTTTTGACAACTTGTACTGTGAAGGCAACCTTTTGCCCAGCACTGAAGGAAACGTTTGGTTGGCAGCTAACCAAGCACTTGGATCCCACTGGCATTTCAAGCAGAAGCCGCCTGCTCCTGCTCCTGCAGCAGGGGGTGTTGCTTCCAGCTCCAGATCAGTGTCCTTTCTTCCTGGTCTAGGTGGTGCCACTGTGTTGTCCTCTTCTGATGGGCATTTTCTACAGCGCCGAGGGGTTTGCTCTAGTGATTCCAGGTCTCCAGTAGATGTCACTGAAGGTTCCAAGTGTTCTCACAGTTCATATGTAACACTCTCCCTTCCCCGGCTCATGTCTCAACACCCTGGGGAGCTGTATGATGAACTGCTTCAGTCTCTCAAGGAAGCCCTGGAATTGCTCTGGAAAGTTGACAAGCGCCTGGTGCTCTATGTTTTTCCTTCCAGAGCTAGGCTCAACCCCAAAGCCAAGCCTGTCACCAAGTTGTGGTCTACCCTCCCAGACAGAAAAACCTTGGAGTTGTATGTCGCTCAGCTGTGGCTTCGCAGCAGAACTGCCCCCCATTTAAGGTTCTTTGTTGGGCACAGTGTTTCTTTGAAGACTCTCCTATCTACATCTTTGCTTCAGAGACTCAGGGATCGTGACATGGACTTGAAGTATGATCATATCCAGGCTCCAGTTATTGTCACCTGTGGTTTCCTCCTTGGATCTTACATGCAGAGTTTTGATCTTGATCACTACAATGCATTACTTCAGACCCATCCCAGGTTTCAAGCCTTTCCAATTTCTGTTATCCGGAAGAACATCAGCCTGGACAACTCCAGATCCCCTGATCCCAATCCTGTCTCAGCTGCTCATGTCCTTTGTGATGCTACCAAGCGAGCCCAAACTGTCAAGCTGCTCAAAGGTCAGTTCAACAGGTGCAAGCCTTCTGACATTGCATCCCTCCCTGATGGTAAATTCTACAAGTTTATTGAGACAGCCACCAACCCCTCTGACAGGCCCCTCCCTCCCTCCAAGCTCAAGACTGTGAAACAAGCCAAGTACGGACAGTCCAAGTTTATTGCAAGCCATGAGACTGCTCCTGTTCTGGGTGTTGTTGATCTTGATCTTCCTATTGATTTGGGACAGGGCTTGGGTTTGAAGACTCTGCGCCGAGTGTTAATGGGTATACGAACGCGTGACAATTGGTCCTGGCCTCTGTTCCTTTCAGTTGATACTAGCTCCTACCGGGGTGAAATTCTCGCTTTGTACAACACCACCACCAAGGCTGAAGCCACGGCCATGTTGTCTTTCCTGCCTATTTTTTTGGAAGCACAGTATGGTTCCTGTGTTTGCCAGTGGTTCTCTTCTGAGTGCTTGACTGAAATGGAAGCCTTTCACTGGGATGAAACTGCCAAATGTGTTGTGGAAACTGCTCCTGCTGCTGACCAGATACAGGATGACTCTCTTCCCTTTTTTGGTGATGGTGATGCAAGGGATTGGGAATTTGTTGATGATGATTTGTCAGTTGACCTTGCTCCAGACCTAACTTTTGATCTGGATTTGCACTTCAACCTCCAAGCACGTGCTGACAGTGGAGGTGGTGGATTTGATGATTCCCAATCCATGGATACTCTGGCAACTGGGACCTCTAACCTCACTGCCGCTCAGGCTCCAACTACTGCTGCTCCAGCTGCAACTACTCAGGGTTCTGCAGATGGTGCATCTCCCTCTCCCTCTTTGCATGGTGCTTCCCCTACTGAGGGTCATGCTGACCAGCCTGTAGACAAACCTGGTGTTGGGGATGAAGTGGCCTCTTCTTTGCGGGTTGGTTTGGCTGCCATTGCCTTTTCTCCTAACACTGATGCTAGTGTCAGTGATTTGAGCCATGCCAATGCATCTACCAAGTCCGCTCCGGCAACATTTTCTACCGTGCGACAGACTCGGTTTCCTTCTGATCATGGTTAGGTTTTCTGGTATGGGGTCTGATGGGATGCCTTCCACTCCAAATCCCATCAATGCTTCTCCTGTTTCTCCCTTTTCCCCCTCCGACTCTTCACCTGTTTCTCATTTTGTCCAATTAAATCTTCATGGAGACTCTCTTGCTGCTAAGGATTCTGATAGTTTTGGCCATCCTTTTCCTCGAGCTCCATCATCTAATTCCACCATCATCACCTTCCAAAACATAGGGCCTCAGCGTAGAGCTGCTTTTATGTCCAGGTCCAGGCATAACTCCCGTCAATTTGTCAAGAGCAACGCCAGTGTGGCGCTTTTTGCTGAGCATTGTTTGAATGAATCCAAACTCCTGCCCTGTGATCTTTTCAATCGGCGCATGAAGAATGTCTGTCCTTCAAGTTTTTCCTATCTTGCCAACAACAAGCATGAGGCTTCTGACTGCACATGGCTTCAGCCTGGAGGCACAGGTTTTACCATTGACCAATTGTTCAGTTCCCACAAGGTTGCCCATGGGGCTGATCCTACGGGCCTTGGAAGATGGTCCTTTGTCAAGTTTCAGGGCAGGAATGGCTACACTGTCACCATGTTTTCTGCTTACTGCCCAGTTGAAAATGATAGGGATCTTGGCTCAGTCTGGAATCAACAGTACCGCTACTTTCAAGCAGCTGAAAATCTTTTCAGTCCCAATCCATGCATTCTTTTTCACAGGGATTTGACTGCTATCCTTTGGGCTTGTCTGGTGGCAGGTGACCAGGTCATTGTTGGGATTGATCAAAATGCTGATGTTAGGACTGATGGCTTGTCTTTTGAGCTCCAGGCTCTTGGTTTCAGAGAGGCCATTCTTACCCTTCATCGTCAGTCTTCTCCCCCTGCCACCCACAACAGAAACACTACCAGAACGCCAATTGATGCCATTTGGGTCTCTGAGAATGTTGATGTTCTCAGGGCTGGGTATTGTCCCTTTGGTGGTGCCCATGGTATGGAATCTGACCACAGACTGCTTTGGATTGAAGTCTGTAATGGCAGCCTCATGGGCAAACATCTGCCACCTCCTGTGAGCTTCTCTCATTCCAAACTCCAGTCCTCCCACCCTCATCTGCGCCAACGGTATTTCAAGCGTGTGAGGCACAGCTTTCTCAAGGCTGGAGTGTTCTCTCTCCAGGCTAAGCTGGAGCACCTATTGGCTCAGTTTCAGTCTGGGGATATTTCTGTGCGCGCTGATCTCATCACCACATATGAAGTACTCCATGAAACCTCCACCTCCCTCAGGCTCTCTGTTGAACAAAACCTCTGCCACACTAGAGCTGGTCTGGTTCCATGGTCCCCAAAGCTGCAAGTCTATCGTGATACAATTGACTTTTGGAGGCGTGTTGTTAAGCTGAGACAGGGTGTGTCCACCAGTCATACTGTTTTGAAAAGGCTGGCATGCAAGCTTTCTCTTTACAAAGGGGAACACAGTGATCTTTCCAGTGCTATCCTCCATCTGCAACAAGCTTACAAGCAATACCGGGCAGTGAAGAAATTGGCCCCCTCATGGAGAGACTCCTTCAATCAAGGCCTGGTGGATGCACTTCTTGCTGAAGGCAAGCCTCACAACCAGAATGCTTCCCAGATTCGTGCCAGGATGCGCAGGGAACGTCTTCAAAGAGAGCTTGGTCTCGCTGCTAGGTCTATTCGGGGACGTGTTCACAAGTCAGCAGTCTTGCGAGCTATTGCAGTTGGCCATGATGGTGTTGAATAATAATATACGTATTTAAATAACTTTAATCACCAAAGGTGAAACTAAATTACTCAGTCTGTAACCAGACTTTAACGTCGCCTCCATCGAAGAGTCAGGACCCCAAGTGGCAGAACGACAAATTTTCAAACAAACCTTGAACATCAAGCAGGGAAAAAGACATACAAGTCCCACAAAATAGGGACTTGAGAGAAAGTGAGATGGGAATGTGGATATTGGGATAAGATCCAGTATCAAAAGTTATATGACAGGATGAGAAACAGGAACAGAAGACAAAACCAAAGTACAAAGTGGAAGCACCCTAAGGTCCAGTAAGCCAGGCTCTTAAGAGAGCAGCCTCTCGTTGGTATGGCTGCACAGGTTGGACAGGTGCTGCATACTGCTGCCTGGCAAGGTGGATGGTTGCAAGCCACTGCCTCTTGGCAGTCAGGGTGTAACCTTGTAGGACTTGGAAAGGGGTTTGCAAAAGGGAGTGTGACTGGGGAAGTGCACCAGCTGCACCAATGGCCAATTCAGAGGAGATGGAAGCATCAAGAGATTGGTGTTGTTCAGCATCAAGGGTACCCCCAGGACCATGGAGTCGTTCATTCCTATAGGTCCAAAGATCCCAGGAGGTAAGAAAGAACTGATGGATGATAGCTGTAGCCCAAGATACATTGGTGTTGGCAACCAACTACTTCACTACCAGTATCAGGATCACTCCAGGTGCCCATTGTGTGATGCAGACAACGAGAAGGTTTCTCATGTGCTCTCCTGCAAGGATACTGGGGCTGTCAGGCATAGTGTGTCTGCCTTCACGGGACCACTGCAGAAGAGGCTTGAAGTTGAACAAACTGATCCATCATTGGTTGTTGCCATTGTGGATCTCCTCACCAGAGTTCGGAAGGGCCAGAGAATTTATCCATCATCCTACTCACTTGCAATTGGCCATGATGGTGTTGAACAGGTCTTGGAGTCTCAGTCTACTATGGTACCAGCTATGGCTGAATCCAATGTCCGGCGTCAACAGCTGACACAGATTTGTTTTGTGCTGGCTCTGCTTCCTCAACCTCTGGTGAGGAATTGGCTGTTGATTTTCAGGAAGCTCTTGACCGATGGGCTGGAGGGATTATTGCCACTGGTGGTGCTATTGAACCTGCCAAATCCTTCTGTTATTTGATTGATTTTAAATGGAATGGATCCGGTTGGGACTATCGCTCAATTGCTGTCATGCCCGGTGCCTTCTCTGTTGCTGACAAGAATGGCAATCGAGCTACCCTGGATCGGTTTCAAGTTGACCATGCTGACAAGACCCTTGGGGTTTTTATCTCCATGGATGGCAATGAGGAAGCACAGATTGCTCACATGAAGTCCCAGTCTCAGTCTTTTGGCTCTCAACTCAAGGCTTCCAAGTGTGAGAAGAGGGCTTCCCTCTACACCTTCAAGTATTCTTTCATGAAGTCTGTTGAATACCCCATGCCTGTCACGCAACTTGATGAGGCCACCTGGACAAAGATCATTCACCCAGCACTTGTTCCTGTGCTGAATAAAGCAGGGATGTCACGGACATTTCCCAGACATGTATTCTATGGTCCTTCCCTCTATCAAGGCTTTGGTTTCGTTCATCCCTACCTCCTCCAAGAGTTCAGTCATATTGCCACCCTCTTTCAGGAATCTGTCAGGTCCTCACAAACTGGTAGGATTCTCAGGCTAACTGCTGAGTCTCTACGGCTCGAACTTGGACTTCCTCTCCATCTTGGTGTCACACCATATCATCCTTTTGCTTCCTACGTCACTCCCTGCTGGTACAAACATGTGTGGAAGTTTTTCTCTGTTCACCCTGTGAGCTTGTTTGAAGACTTCCCAGATCTTCCTCTGTTACGTTCCAATGACTGTTATCTCATGCAAGCTTTTGTCAACTCTGGATTCAGAGGTGCTGACTTGTCCCTCTTGAATCACATGCGCATGTCCCTCAAGGCTATTTCCCTTGCTGACATTTGTACTCCAGATGGGAAAAGACTCTCTCCCATGGCTTTCCAGCTGACCTCCTCCAATCACTTGAGGGATCATCTTGACTGGCCGAGATGTCCTCCATCTTGGCCTCCAACAGCACAGCGCTTATGGACTAAGGCTCTTCAGACCTGTTTTCTTCCCCCCTGTCCACCCCCAGCAGCCAGGGCACTGGCTCCTTCTTTTCACCTTGGGCATTGGCTCTCTGCCCAGACAGCTTCTCTTTGGCCTTGGTTTTTGTCTCCATCCACCAACAGAATATTCTCCAAAACTTCTGCTGGTTGGAATGTGGGCACTTCCCTGCGCAGGGGCCGATACAGAATCACTTCTGAAATCATTTCTGATAAACCAGCCTGTGCTGATGTGCTTGTCTGCCCTGTTATCTGTGGCCAAGTTGTACGTGTGGTTGGGTCCTCTGCCTTTGTTTCTGAACCTCCTGACATGGATCCTCTGGAGTACAATCCATTTGATTCTCTTCCAGACTCCCCTGCAGATGCCTTTGATTCACTCTGTGAGTCTCCCAGAGTACTTCTCCACAAATATTCCCTACCACAGGCTGGCTGTCAGCACCTTGTTGATGCTATCCAGAGTGGTACTGCCAGTGCTGTATGTGATGGTTCATTTGATCCGGACCTTCTCAGAGGCACTTCTGCTTTCATTCTATCACTCAATACCTCCACCAAGACTGCTTCATTGTTCCTCACTGGCTGTAATTTTGTCAGTGGACCCCCTGAGGACCAATCATCCTACAGGAGTGAACTGGCAGGTATCATTGGAGTTCTCACCTGTTGCACTGCTCTGGTGAGTATCTTTGATATTGCTTCTGGCTCTATCACCATTGCTCTGGATGGTGACACAGCTCTCAAACAGGCTCAGGGATCTTGGCCATTGGTTATTTCCCAGAAGTCTTTTGATTATGTTTATGTCATCAGAAACATGATTTCTGCCCTGCCAATTTCTGTGAACTTTCAGTGGGTTCAGGGACATCAAGCTGGAATCTTTCTTGATTGGTGGGCCCTTCGCAATCATCAGGTTGACAGCATGGCCAAGGCTTTTCTCTCTGCCCATAGAGCTTCTGCCCATCACTATCCCAGACTTGTGTTTGAGCCCTGGGCCTTTTCTCTCAATGGATGCAAGTGTTCAAGGTTTGATCAGAATGCTTTGCATGTTGCCATTTCGGGTCCTCCTCTTCTTAAATATTGGCAGACCCACCATGACATCCCCATTCCACAACCTGTTCTGCATTCCATCCATTGGTGTGCCCATCTGACTGCCTTCAAGCGTCTACCTCCTGGCATGCAAAGGTGGTTTGTCAAATTTGCTTCTGGCAGTATTGGTGTTGGCAACCAACTACTTCACTACCAGTATCAGGATCACTCCAGGTGCCCATTGTGTGATGCAGACAATGAGAAGGTTTCTCATGTGCTCTCCTGCAAGGATCCTGGGGCTGTCAGGCACAGTGTGTCTGCCTTCACGGGACCACTGCAGAAGAGGCTTGAAGTTGAACAAACTGATCCATCATTGGTGGCTGCCATTTTGGATCTCATCACCAGAGTTCGGAAGGGCCAGAGACTTTATCCATCATCCTACTCACTTGCAATTGCTTCTGCTGTCAGGGCACAGAGGACTATTGGTTGGCACAACTGGCTTCTTGGTAGGTGGTCTCCTCGCTGGTATCAAATCCAGGCTGACTACTACTCCCACATTGGAAGCAAGCGCTCTCCCAAACGTTGGGCTACAGCTATCATCCATCAGTTCTTTCTTACCTCCTGGGATCTTTGGACATATAGGAATGAACGACTCCATGGTCCTGGGGGTACCCTTGATGCTGAACAACACCAATCTCTTGATGCTTCCATCACCTCTGAACTGGCAATTGGTGCAGCTGGTGCACTTCCCCAGTCACACTCCCTGTTACAAACCCCTTTCCAAGTCCTACAAGGTTACACCCTGACTGCCAAGAGGCAGTGGCTTGCAACCATCCACCTTGCCAGGAAGCAGTATGCAGCGCCTGTCCAACCTGTGCAGCCATACCAACGAGAGGCTGCTCTCCTCAGAGCCTGGCTTACTGGACCTCCGGGTTGATTACACTTTGTACCTTGGTTTTGTCTTCTGTTCCTGCTTCTCATCCTGTCATTTACCTTTTGATACTGGATCTTATCCCAATATCTACATTCCCATCTTACTTTCTCTCAAGTCCCTATTTTGTGGGACTTGTTTGTCTTTGTCCCTGCTTGATGTTCAAGGTTTGTTTGAAAATTTGTCGTTCTACCACTTGGGGTCCTGACTCTTTGATGGAGGCGACGTTAAAGTCTGGTTACAGACTGAGTAATTTAGTTTCACCTTTGGTGATTCAAGTTATTTAAATACGTATATTATTATTATTGCTGCTATTGCATTCTCCTCCAGCCATGATGCTAGTGTCAGTGATTTGAGCCATGCCAATGTCTCTACCAAGTCAGCTCCGGCAACATTTTCTACCGTGCGACAGACTCAGTTTCCTTCTGATCATGGTTAGGTTTTCTGGTATGGGGTCTGATGGGATGCCTTCCACTCCAAATCCCATCCATGCTTCTCCTGTTTCTCCCTTTTCCCCCTCCGACTCTTCCCCTGTTTCTCATTTTGTCCAATTAAATCTTCATGGAGACTCTCTTGCTGCTAAGGATTCTGATAGTTTTGGCCATCCTTTTCCCCAAGCTCCATCATCTAATTCCACCATCATCACCTTCCAAAACATTGGGCCTCAGCGTCGAGCTGCTTTTATGTCCAGGTCCCGGAACAACTCCCGTCAATTTGTCAAGAGCAAAGCTGGTGTGGCGCTTTTTGCTGAGCATTGTTTGAATGAATCCAAACTCCTGCCCTGTGATCTTTTCAACCGGCGCATGAAGAATGTCTGTCCTTCAAGTTTTTCCTATCTTGCCAACAACAAGCATGAGGCTTCTGACTGCACATGGCTTCAGCCTGGAGGCACAGGTTTTACCATTGACCAATTGTTCAGTTCCCACAAGGTTGCTCATGGGGCTGATCCTACGGGCCTTGGAAGATGGTCCTTTGTCAAGTTTCAGGGCAGGGATGGCTACACTGTCACCATGTTTTCTGCCTACTGTCCTGTTGAAAATGACAGGGATCTTGGCTCAGTTTGGAACCAACAGTACCGTTACTTTCAAGCAGCCGAGAATCTTTTCAGTCCCAATCCATGCATCCTTTTTCACAGGGATTTGACGGCTGCCCTTCAGGTTTGCCTGGGGGCAGGTGACCAGGTCATTCTTGGGATAGATCACAATGCTGATGTTAGGACTGATGGCTTGTCTTTTGAGCTCCAGGCCCTTGGTTTCAGAGAGGCCATTCTTACCCTTCATAGTCAGTCTTCTCCTCCTGCCACCCACAACAGAAACACTACCAGAACGCCAATTGATGCCATTTGGGTCTCTGAGAATGTTGATGTTCTCAGGGCTGGGTATTGTCCCTTTGGTGCGTCTAATAACTGATTTTCGACCATTTTGACCCGTTTCGACCACCCCCCTCTTATTTTTTAGATGTTTTTAGCTCCAATATTTCTATTATTTGGAGCGAAAGTGCCTTTCTTAAGCTCGAATTATTATTTTTTGGCTCCAAAAATTAATTTTTTGCTCCAAACTCGAATATTTGGGTCGAAAAATTAAGAGCCGGGGTCAAAATTCGTTGTACAACCACCATTAGGGTTAATGTTTGTAGCGCTGCAGCGCTGTATCCCTGTATTGCTGTATATCTGTAGCGCTGTATTGTAGCGCTGTATCCCCTGTAGCGCTGTATCCCCTGTATCCCTGTAGCGAACGTGTTGTACTACCGGTATGGGGTGCTAACTCCAGAGATACCAGGCTTTTCGCGTACGATTTGTACCAGTTGTACGTACCCCGGATATAGTAGCATCCGTACTACTACAGTGCAGCTGAGTGCTACAAGGTTAGGGTTGCTAATGCTACGAAATACTGGAGATGCTAACCTACCATGATATCATGCTAAGATACTATGCTACCGCCGGGGTCGGGTCATTGGTGTATAATATGTACTTTGACAGGATACCTGACCCAGACAGTTACCCAACGCGCTAGCACACCTTTGAATCTAATTAAGCGGAGCTACGCTACGGTACTCCGCACACACTACTACGCTACCCGTAGAATACAGTACTGGAGCTACAGAGCTCTGTTATTTTACGAGTTAGCGGAGCGCTGTCACGATACGATACAGAGCTGAGCTGCGCTCATCCCCTGTAGCGCTGTAGCGCTGCAGCGCTGTATCCCTGTAGCGCTGTATCCCTGTATCCCTGTATCCCTGTAGTGCTGTATCCCTGTAGTGCTGTATCCCTGTAGCGCTGTATCCCCTGTAGCGCTGTAGCAGCAACGCGTCGATAATACAGGGGGGGGGGGGACAGCAAGCAGCAAGCAGCAGCAACGCGTCGATAATACAGGGGGGGGGGGACAGCAAGCAGCAAGCAGCAGCAACGCGTCGATAATACAGGGGGGGGGGACTGCAAGCAGCAAGCAGCAGCAACGCGTCGATAATACAGGGGGGGGGACTGTTTGGGCCGGGTATCCCGTCATGGTACATGTTATACACCAATGACCCGACCCCGGCGGTAGCATAGTATCTTAGCATGGTATCATGGTAGGTTAGCATCTTTCAGTATCTCGTAGCCTTAGCAACCCTAACCCTGTATCGTAGCGCAGTGCTGTAGCGCTGTATCCCCTGCTTAGTATGGATGCTACCAGAAGTTACTAGGGCCGTCGCGTACGATTTGTACCAATCGTACGTACCCCGAGTAAAGCACCTATTATGGTGTAGCTAAATGCTACAGGGTTAGGGTTGCTAATGCTACGAGATACTGAAAGATGCTAACCTACCCTGCTACCATGCTAAGATACTATGCTACCGCTGGGGTCGGGTCATTAGTGTGTAATATGTACTATGACGGGATACCCGGCCCAAACAGTTATCAAACGTGCTAGCATAAGTGAGCTAGCATACAATTGGATCGCTAATAATTAAGCGAAGCTACGCTACTCCGTGCGATACGCTACTCCGTAGAATACAGTACCGGAGCTACGGAGCTCTGTTATTATACGAGTTATCGGAACGCTCTGTTATTATACGAGTTATCGGAACGCTGTTACGATACGATACAGAGCTGAGCTGCGCTCAGCTCCCTTATATTCACTCTTTATGTTTCACTCTAAATTAAAAGCCTATCATGCCCTCCCCTTTCGATCGATTCTGATGTACCTCTAGGGAAGTGCCTTGTATTGCCTAAGTGTATGCAATAGACCTTGAACAGTCCACTGTAAACTCACCCTTTGCCAGGGATATACGTGTTATTATTGTTAAGGCTTTCCCCTTATTTTTTAGTACGCAGTAAAAGACGATTTATCTACGAGTCGGTCGGGTCATCAGGTGTCGCATGATCATAGTACAATAAAGCGTGTACAATAAAGCCAGTACATTAAAGTTAAGGGTTGTAGACGCTCGGTCATTACGACAATATGTCCCCTTATCTGCACCTTTTTCGGGGCCTTCCCGTAAGGTTACTGGTATTTTCTCCGGTATTTTCTCCTCTGACACATTCGCACTCCACACAAATCATCGACTTAAAACGGTCCATTTGAAACGAATGGATAACGACTCCACGTTCAATAATCAACCTCACTTCCTCAGGCAGGTAATTCTCGATACGGATCTCACGGACGATTTCTTTTCCCATGTAGCACCTGATAATGTAATTTGCATCCCGGTGATCCATAGGATTAGTAACATCCTTCTTCAACTCAAACGTGAAGGTAATCCTGTATGTCGGTACAAAATATCCTATATCATCCCTTTTGGGGTATTTGACCACAACCTCGAACCCATCATCCCTGTGCTCTACATTGCGAATAATCATACCTGTCTCCAGACCCCTGTCAATACCCTCGATCTCGCAATAATTTTTGTGATCAAAATGAATATCCAAAGTACCGAAAACTCCCTCTCCGAAATGGAAGCTGAATGGGGTGGTGCGGGTGGTTTGTGCGCTGTACCTATGAGGTTTATTTATGAATATGACCTTCATCTCATCTTGTTGGCCTGCAGTTCCCGTTGTCGCGTCCGTCGCGTCCGCGTCGCACATAATGGTCAATCAGGTTGTCTTCTCTTCGGGAACACCGTTTTTGAATAATCACGTTGTCTTGTCGTCGGGAACACCCTTTTCCAATAATCACGTTGTTGGAACACCCTTTTTTGAATAATCACGTTGTCTTGACTTCGGGAACACCGTTTTCGAATAATCACCTTTTTCAATAATCACGTTGTCGGAACACCCTTTTTGAATTCTTTGGGAACATCCTTTTCGAATAATCACGTTGTCGGAACACCCTTTTTGAATTCTTTGGGAACACCCTTTTCGAATAATCACGTTCTATTGTCTTCGGGAACACCCTTTTTGAATAATCACCTTGTCTTGTCGACGGCAATTTGAATAATCACGTTGTCTTTTCTTCGGGAACACCCTTTTTGAATAATCACGTTGTCTTTTCTTCGGGAACACCCTTTTTGAATAATCACGTTGTCTTTTCTTCGGGAACACCCTTTTTCAATAATCACGTTGTCTACCGTATGTTGTATGTTTACAAATATCTTTCTCTGCCGGTACATATCCCTGTACAAATTGTTGTACCCGAATCTTTGATTGGCTACTACTGTCGATTCCATGATTCTATGTTCCTCAGCCAATGAAAAAATACGTTCCTAAACCAATGAAAGAATTTTATTTCTCATTACAAACTGTACAGGAAAACTAGTACCTTACCGGTAGAAACACAAATTACTTCCTACCTTATTACTCCATTACTCCACCATTCAATTTCGATCGATTTCGATTTTGATTTTGATTTCGATTTCGATTTCGATTTCGATTTCGATTTTTGTGCTTAATCACTTGTTTGCATCACAACCCACTTTGTACACAAATTTTCGATTCGGATTCCGACTTATTTTGAGCAGAGTTGCTTCATTGCACTCCGTCTTGTGAACGAAGAGAACCCCTACGGTAGGCTCTTGGCTCATTGTACTTTAGTCCTAAAATATCCTTGTCTGAAAAACGGAGAAGCACCTCTATGGCATGGACGAGAGATTGTTCGCTTGAAAGACATAGTTTGACTTGGCCCCCAAACGTCTTGAAATCAATCAATCTGCATCCATCGCCGGTTGGACTTCAACAGGCGCAAGTTCTTGTTTTCGTGACATAGGAGGAAGAATTGAATACGACCAGGGAAGACGACGACGGAAGACAACGACGGCGGAAGACGACGGCGGAAGACAACGACGATTTGGACAAAGGTACGCTAACACGATGATGTTTTCACCCAGGAAGATTTAATTGTAATTATTACTAACCCACTATTTAACCTTTCAAGAAGACGAGGGAGGTGCGGTACGACCCAAACAGTACAAGCGAAACTACGGAAGAGAAAAAAGACGACGACGCGACGCAAAAAAGACGACGACGCGACGCAACAAAGACGACGCAACGACGATTAGCGGAGGGCACGATGAAGAAAGGCAGGACAACAATCACCGGGAACGAAATTTCCAAAAGAGGCCTCTACAAAAAAGCCAAAAGGAAAGCTGCTAAGGAAGCGAGAAGAAGAATGACATCAAATTTTATCAAAAATACACCACCCAAGTCGAAAACCCACACCACCTATAAACACGTGGCTAGGATAAGACCAAGAATCGATGAACCTACTCATTCACCAACATCCAATAACGTCGTCAAAACACAGCTGAAGAGGGTAAGCAACAACGATCTATTTTACAAAGGTAAATTTTTTGTAACGAAATGGGATAAAGAGAAAGTTGAATCCAACAAATACGAATGGAATGACGTTGTGTCTATTGATCCGCAACCGAAGATGAAACCTTTCGAGACCATGGATAGTACAGAGGATAACCACCTAATTGCAGTGGATCAATCGCAACCATCACTGCAAATATTTGCCAAAGCATCCAGAACAGAAGCGAGAAAACATCTGGCTGGAACCAATAATATCCGATATACAAGAACGTTTGCAGAAGATGTTGTTGCAGCGAAACCAACAGTTGAAAGAGGATGCGAGTGTGGTAGCGTCGATGATGGGTATGCCATTGTTGGTATTCGACCCAACCGTGCAAGTCGTGGCATAGGTCAGTATGCGTTCAAAAAGAATGTGGGGGAACGGAAACAGGCAGATTTGAACATGGTTGCATCTCATATTGTCAACAAATTGGAGGATACTATACGTCCGGTTCAGAATTATTTTGGTCATGAAATTTCGGTGATACGTCAGGTGGTGAGGCAAACAACACTTGAAACGGTCGGCGGCGATAGTCACTATCTTGCCTTTTCAACGGGTAAGAATTACCACTCCAAATGCCATACCGATCGTGACTATTACTACAGTCTTTTGACTGTGGTAGGTCCCCAGGGGGTAGAGGACGATGAAGTTATATATTATTTTATATTCCCTACGTACGGAATCAAAATTCCACTACGTTCTGGGGAAGCACTGTTGTTTAACTCTACCATCTTGCACAGCTGTTCGAATCCCAAATACGACGGTTGTTATATTATGAGCGCCTTCGTCCCATGTAGAACTGTACTCAGGGCCGATCCAATATAATAATATTAATTTACAATTTAAAGTTGATTTAGATAGTAGCGTTTTCAAAACGCCGCCGTTGTTGTTCGAAACGCCGCCTTTGTTATTCGAAACGCAACGCCGCCGTTGTTGTTTGTGGGAATCGCTTCCGTTGTAAACAGCGTCATGTTTGGTGTTTGTTTTGGTTGACAGTAGAAATATCGTGACTGTAGAAATATCTCGTTCAGAAACACAAGAATTTCGAAAAACTCTTTGTGATTGCGATTTCGATAGATTCCGATACTTCTTCGATTGCGATTCCGATACTTCTTCGATTGCGATTCCGATACTTCTTCGATTGCGATTCCGATACTTCTTCGATTGCGATTCCGATACTTCTTCGATTGCGATTCCGATACTTCTTCGATTCCGATTCCGATACTTCTTCGATTCCGATTCCGATACTTCTTCGATTGCGATTCCAATAGATTTCGATTCCGATAGATTTCGATACTTCTTCGATTGCGATTCCGATAGATATGGTTGATTGTTGAAGTGGGGGCGCGAGGAGATTGCGCTTTGCAATACTCCCCACTTGACTTTTAAGGCAAGCCCGAACCTAGCGCGAGGAGATTGCGCGAAGCAATACTCCCCACTTGACTTTTAAGGCAAGCCCGAACCTATCAGTTTCTTCTCCAAACGGGCTGCCAGAGGCACTTTGTATATGGAGATGAGGCACCGATGACACCTGGACTGATACGGTCAATTATCCAAACCGTCGCTGTGTACGGAGGTTATCCAATGAACAAAGGTAGTAACAACTGAAAGCAGTCGAAACCACCGCGGGGCCACCGCAAGTTCAATCAGAATCACTCCTTTAAAGACACCAGCAGCCTTGTTGAAAAGACCTCAATCACAGCAAAATTATGCAAGGTTCACCACCCTGTCCCACCAGGGCCACTGCATTTTGCTATGTAAAAGATCCTTCCCTTGTGGTTACACCCAAAGATGACTCCGACTTGAGGAACCCAACGAAGACTCTGACTTGAGGAAACCAACGAAGACTCTGACATGAGGAAACCACCATCTCCAGTCTAGAGAGACATTTAGCAACCAGGCATACCTTGATCCAGAGTCATAGTGGAGGTATTAGGTTGTTGTCCCTCTCCATGGTATCTCAACAGTGCGCTCGTACAGCTAGTGGTATGATCTCAGGGAGCTACCCCACCACTAGGCTAGCCCTGTACATTGAGTTAGCCCTGAAGAGAATCCCATGGTGACCTTCGATCCGACGTTGTTGTGTGAATCCGAAGTATGAATTCAGTTTTGCCAGGATGCAAAACTAGAATTGTGATCTTATACTGTTGTTGGAAAATGGAGAAATGAAAATTCTAATTCCACTATTGCAACTGCTGGTGGTGATACTTCCACTATTCTGAGTGTTACTTTCATTACTGATCTAGTAGCGTGTTGATTCTGAAACAACTCAGGTTTAATTTGGATACTTCTATATGTACACTTCATTAGAATCACAGAGTACAATTTACAGGAAATATGAAAAATCCAAAATTGATTCACGCTATCACAGAGTACAATTTACAGGAAATATAAAAAAACCAAAATTCATTCACAAAAGTTTAGGTTTTAACTGGTTACTTCTACATGTACACTTCATTAGAGATACAAAGTACATTTGAAACCATTAAAATTTATTCACAGAAATGTTTATCATCCAACAGACACCACTTAAACTACCAACAGACAAAACTAAATTTAATCTTGATCATGTTAATTTACCAACATACAACAAATTTAATCGCCTTAACATTGGTTTGCTCACAACAGACAACACTTAACCATTAAAATTTATTCACACAAATGTTTATCAGCCAACAAACACCACTTAAACTACCAACAGACAAAACTAAATTTAATAGCCATTTTTCTTCCAGATCTTCTAACAGCACTGTTTTTGTATCTTATGAACTTGGATTTGATACAGATTTTCTATTCTGTTAGGGGGCCCAACCAGGAAGTAACACCCCAAAGTAAATTAAATAAATGTGGTATCATAGATATCCCATTCATTCGACTGCTGTATATTTTCTAGTAGAAAGTGCTGACACTACTGGAGGAAATATCCATGAAACATATGGGATGCCCACACAATAGGATCTTTTGAGTTTAATTTTTTTCATAGTCAGAAGCATACATATGGTGAGGAATATGGTTACTTGAATGCTGGAAATATTCCAAAAAGTATTCATGAAGATGCAAAATAATACACAGGTAACGCAAGCACTAAATAAGACAAAAGAGGAGAGACATTGGAATGGCTTGAACTGTCAGCAGCACAAGATAGCACATGCGCGTGCGTCACCACTAATTCACGATTAGCTTTACAACATGAAGAGTTTTTTCCTTCTTCACTTCATTTTGAATGCAAGTAATGTACTAACGCTGAAGGAGCATCTTGCAAAACGACGATTTTGGTTCTTGCTTCCTTTCTTGAAACGACAAGGTATTGGTGAAATTAATGATAACAAGGTAATGAATATTACTGTCCTTTGACACCCAGAAATCATTATCTTCTTATTGACGTGATGCCAAAGAAAAGAAAGTATTCCGATGGTGTTAAAATCTTGGCAGACTTCTACTGTCTGGCATGTTTTAAGAACACGAACACACTCAAAAAATTTCGTGGGTACAAAAGAGTCTCTAAAAACGATCAGTCGTCTTTCAAATATGTTTGCAGCGGGCTTACAAGCCACTTGAGCAGATCAGGCGAATGCGGCAGATACTACTATCATAATGTAGTAGATAAAACAGCCGCGTCCCTATTCGAATTCCACCACACGGGTGGAGGTGCGGGCCGACACAACCCATCCAGTTTTTCCTTGACGATGACAGCAAATGGTCCACAGGGAGAAGCGGCATCTGATATAATTTCGACCGGGGACCAGAATCAGGATTTAAATAGGCAAGTGGTAGCAGACGTTCTGGTACCACCTATACAGCGCAATGTTATACAGTCCTATTTAGCAGCTCCGGAGGTAGATGAAGAGGAAGACAATGAAGAGGAAGACAACGACGGAGGTACACTGATGGATGACGCAAATGAACAAAAAAATACAGAACCAGATGCGCTCAATAACATGGAACAGATGTTCCGTTCCCACCCTATACCTCATACAACTCAGCAGGTACACGCTGAAATCAAGCTTATGAATCTGATGTCAAGGCATCGCTTACAATTAGGTACATTTCAATCCATAATGAATTGGGCAAAGGAATGTCAAAACCTCCCTGGTTTTGATTTCCGTACAGCAAAAATCAGAAAACGTGAAGTTGTTTTCCAAGAAATACAGAAGCATGTCAAAATACCCAACACAAGATTTGAACCAAAGCTAGTTACTTGGCTACCAGACAAGAAACCAGCTCAGATCTACGTTCGCAATTTTAAAGATGCACTGTATTCTCTTCTATCCAATACTGAGCTGATGTATGACGAAAATCTCTCCTTTCCAAGTATAACAACTCCTCTGCAGCCAGACAGTGATCCTGCTGTAACGGAAGACACATACATTTCAGAGCTTCATCATGGAACTTGGTGGAAGGACTCATGGAGGTTAATGTGCCAGCAAAACGCAGATCCTTCTGAAATTTTGGTACCACTGATTTTTTACATGGACGGGATCAGCCTGGATGCGCATGGCAGATTGTCTCTTACTCCTCTCAATATGACTCTGGGTATTTTCAGTGTAGAGACAAGAAAACGCCCAGAGGCTTGGACTACTATTTACTTCCATCCAGACAGCGAATGGGAAAACACCCATCATTCAAGGAAAGCTACGCCGACAGAAGGGGTACAGAACATTCATAATGCGATTGCCGTTGCACTAGAATCGTTGAGGGAAATTGATGCCGGAGGGGATGGAATTCTGTGGGATTACCTTCCGTATGCAGGGAAAGTGTGGAGCGTTAGAATGAAATTTGCGATTGCATATGTTGTAGGAGATACCGAACTCCATGACAAGCTTTGTGGAAAATATGGATCCCGATCGGCCAGGGTTAAAAAACTATGCAGGCACTGTGATTGTGCAACAACTGAAATCAATAGGCCAGCAGCACAACAACATGTAAAACTGTGGAAACCAGACGACTTCGAAATACCAGACGGAGAAGATGCAACGGATTATTTCAAAGAACAATCACACCACCGTATCGAGAACGCATTCCACAGTTTAAATTTCGGGTCAAATCTCAATAATATACACCTGGCAACACCAGGTGAAACACTACATATGCATCAATTAGGGGTAGCCAGGCGATGTGTGGAAGCAATAGAACAACAGTTGGTAAACACTAGTGTTGAGTGTAAATACGCCACGAACGTAAAGAAAGGGAGGGCGACGGTGGAAGCACTTGGCTATATTGCTCAAAGATATGGTGCGCTATTATCAAGACAATCCGACAGGGATTTTCCTAGAACCAAATTTGGAACAAGCATTATGTCCATTGCGAAAAAAGAAGGAAAAGATTATAGCGGTATGCTATTGTGCATCCTTGTAGCACTGGCGTCGGAAGCTGGCCAAGAGATAGTGGGTGATCTGAGATTTGCAACTACACAAATTGACGTCATTGAACAAATCATATCAATGGAAGAGTTTCTCAAACACGGAAGAATTACTCCAAAAGGTCTCCGAAATCTACCAAAAACAATAATTCATTTTATTAACACAATCAATACTGCATGTATTCAGAAAGGAATGGGGACGAGACTCATCAAGAACCATCTATATTTTCACATCCCAGAGTACATAAAGTTGTGGGGACATCCACTGGGGTGGGATAGTAGCTTCAGTGAGAGTCATCACAAGACAGAGGTGAAGGCTCCAGCAAAGAACACACAACAAAACGCAGCTACATTGATTAGCCAAACAACAAAACGACAAACGGAAAAGTTGCTGTTGCGTACTGCCAATATGTGTTACGGGTTGGAGGAAAAGCATGAAGACCCGACAGCGAAACCCAGACCGAAGAAAGCCGGCTCACTATTCAAAATACACCGTGACGCCAAACAAAGTAAGGGAAGCATGACATGGCATAGAACTTCAAATAAGGACAAACCGTTTTTGCCATCGGTAATTCTGGATTTTGTCTGCGATTCGGTGTTGCCGTTACTAGTCGATGGCACATCGGTAGAAGCATTCACAGAACACAATCGATGGGATTCAACAAACAAGGTCGGATATTTGTTTCGATGCCATCCCTCCTACAGATCGACATCTGGGCAAGTGAATGCCGTTTGGATGGATTGGGTAGTGGTCAGTGTTGATTCGGAAGCAATCCCGTGTCAGATTCTATGTTTTCTTGAACTAGATAACCTCAAACGTCCCACTGGTAGAGTGAATAATTACCCGGTTGAAAATGAAGGTCTTTATGCCGTCGTTAGAAAATTCAAGAAAGAGCCCACAAGGTCGAAGTCAAGATTTGTTTCCAAGGGTACTTTGGAAGAAGGTTTCTTTGTATTCAACACAGACGCAATTTTATCAGATATTGCTGTTGTGCCAGAGTTGAATAAAGATGGAAGTATCTCGGCTGAAAACAGGTGGCTAGTAGTGGCCAATCGTGGTGCTTGGTTGGACAGTTTTGAAGAAAGGAATGAGAGCCTGGCTTCTACATCATATGCAACACTTTACAGTCAATGTCAATTGGCAAAAGACATGGACAAAACAGAGGAAGAGTGAGTAAGAAATAGTAGTTACTTTTTTTTTATGTAAAAACTAAGATAGTTCCTACTTCCCAATTTTTTTTTGGGTAATACGAAGTAGCTAAGATAGTCACTAATTCGCAAATTCGTCGCAAAAAAAAGTTACTATGTCAGGTACAGAAATTATAAGAGAGCAAAATTGGCGCGGGCGAGTACGCTTCCACCTTGAGAGGATGCAAAGCTAACAGAGAATATCATGTAGAGGATAAGTACGTTTTTTGGAAACAATAAAATGGCGCGGCATGATGGCTTGCATTGATAGAGGAAGCCGTCCAGTAATTATTGGATGTGGACGTGTGGACGTGATTTTTGTTGTAATTCTTCGATCGTGATTTTTGCCCAAAATCTTCATAATTGAGTAACACAACTGATTGAAAACAACTTTTCAGAAATTCAACTAAATTACAACATTATTCACCATGAATAGAGAAGCATTGCAACTGACTAAAGATATTGCAGAAATTAGTCCAGTCTCAGCTAATGTGAACAGTCCAAGAAAGAATCGCAGTGGATTATCCCTACCCGATCCCAATGTGATAACACCAACTGTGGCATCGGCACGGAAGCAGCAGCAGCCGTCGACGAAGAAGCAGCATCAGCCGTCGAAGAAGCAGCAGCCGTCGAAGAAGCAGCAGCCGTCGAAGAAGCAGCAGCATCGGAAAACAAAGCACACAAACAAACCCCAACCCACCAAAACTCCGACAGACAATGTGACCTTCAGCACAAGAGGGAATGTGAACTTCAACGCAAACGGGAACGTTATTGTCGCAGAGAATGCAAATATGACAGACCCGAGGTGTGTGAGGAACAGTGAATGGGACGACAGAGTCGCAGCAACAGAGAGACGATTAGCTGAAATGGAGAAACGACTTGAAGAAAAGGAGAAACGACTTGACGAAAGGGAGAGAAAACTGGTTGAAAAAGAGACAGAAGGACAACGAACGGAAAAGGAAAAAGGCAACGTCGATAAGGAAGAAATCGAGCGGAAACTTAGGATCCATCAAGCGACGGTGTTGAGCCAAAGGGTGAATCAGTATGTAAAGCTAAATATTTTTCAGAGTCATAAATTTGTGGATAAGAAAGAGTCGATCCAAATTCTGAAAACAATGATGAAGGAGGAAAATCTTCCACTACCGGAAGGCGTTGCCAAAAACGAATTCTATGAATACAACTGGGTGATGATCAGAAGGGCGGTAAATGACTTGAGAACTGCGGTGCAGTCTTTAGTTAGGAAGCATTGGATTGGTGAGTGCTAATGCTACTAATCTGAAATGATGTGGGAATGATTGTTATAATGAGGAAGTGGATGCCAATACTAACAAGCACACCGTTACCCTCGAGGAGAAACGAATGGGTCCTGCCCGAAGGATTTCCTGGCACGCTACAGCTTGTAGAGACGGAGGATGATGATGCTCCCGTCCTGCATCCGAGCTATAGGAAGAAGGAAGGGGAGGATGACTTCTATTATTTTGCGACCCGCATCTTGGCTGCATTCATGCCGTCGGTTTTTTCCCCAACATGGCAAAAAACAAAATTGATTGGTAAATTATATTCTGTGAGTGACGAGGCATTTGCATTGGTCATAATTCATAACGAATATAAAAGATGGGTGAATTACTTGGAAAGAGTTGATGACAAAAGTATTCCTGAGGTTAGCAAAAAATATTGTGACCCGAGAAGTGGAAACGAGGACGGGTGGTCGGAAGATGGAATAGAAATGTATGAAAGAGTGTGTGAAGAACTGATGGATATCCGCTTCCCTGACTACAACCTAGGGGGAGGAAAAGACGAGGAAGAAGACGAGGAAGAAGACGAGGAAAAAAAGAGGGCAAAGGAAAAAGCGAAAAAACAAAAAGAAAAAGTAGAAGATTTTGAAATCGCCTTGATGAGACGAATCAACATGGCTTCGAAACGCAAAGGTGGAGGTGGAGGTGTGGCATTAGAATCGGATTCTGCTAGTAGCAAGACGAAGCGAAAGAAGAGGAGAAAGCATATTGATCCAATAATGAGTAATGAGAGAAGGAAGTGGTTGGAGGAATTGTAAATGGATGGTAATATTGAGGTTCATTAGTGATAGTTTAAATTAAAAGCAATTTGTGGTTGGAAATTGTTTCGCTCCATAATACCATAGGGTAGACAAAACTATCGTTCCGTCTCGGAAAATTGATGGGCGTTGCCTCATAAATTGATGGGCGTTGCCTCGACAATTGATGGGCAGTTGCCTCAAAAATTCATGGGCGTGGCCTGGAAAATTAATGGACGTTGCCTCATAAATTAATGGGCGTGGCCTCGAAAAGTAATGGGGCTTGCCTCGAAAATTAATGGGCGTTGCCTGGAAAATTAATGGGCGTTGCCTCGAAAAGTAATGGGGCTTGCCTCGAAAATTTATGGGCGTTGCCTCGAAAATTTATGGGCATTGCCTGGAAAATTAATGGGCATTGCCTGGAAAATTAATGGGCATTGCCTCGAAAATTAATGGGCATTGCCTTGAAAAGTAATGGGGCTTGCCTCGAAAATTTATGGGCGTTGCCTCGAAAATTTATGGGCGTTGCCTCGAAAATTTATGGGCGTTGCCTCGAAAATTTATGGGCGTTGCCTTGAAAATTTATGGGCGTTGCCTCGAAAATTTATGGACGTTGCCTCGAAAAATAATTGGCATTGGCTCGAAAAATAATTGGCATTGCCTGGAAAATTTTTGGGCGTTGCCTCGAAAAATAATGGGCGTTGGCTCTAAAATATATATGGTACGGGACTGAAAAAATGGAGGGGGGGACAAGCCTGTGGTCAAATATTTGACCCCAAAAGGACCCGGCACGAAAATTTTTGACCCACGTCTAAAATCAGTTATCAGACGTGGTGCCCAGGGTATGGAGTCTGACCATCGCATGCTCTGGATTGAAGTCTGTAATGGCAGCATCATGGGCAAACATCTGCCACCTCCTGTGCGCCTCTCTCTGTCCAAACTCCAGTCCTCTCACCCTCATCTGCGTCAACGGTATTTCAAGCGTGTGAGGCACAGCTTTCTCAAGGCTGGAGTGTTCTCTCTCCAGGCTAAGCTGGAGCACCTATTGGCTCAGTTTCAGTCTGGGGATATTTCTGTGCGCGCTGATCTCATCACCACATATGAAGTCCTCCATGAAACTTCCACCTCTCTCAGGCTTTCTGTTGAACAAAACCTCTGCCACACTAGAGCTGGTTTGGTTCCATGGTCACCACAGCTGCAAGTCTATCGTGATACAATTGACTTTTGGAGGCGTGTTGTCAAGTTGAGGCAGGGTGTGTCCACCAGTCATACTGTTTTGAAAAGGTTGGCTTGCAAGCTTTCTCTATACAAAGGAGAACACAGTAATCTTTCCAGTGCTCTCCTCCATCTGAAACAAGCTTACAGGCAATACCGGGCAGTGAAAAAGTTGGTCCCCTCATGGAGAGACTCCTTCAATCAAGGCCTGGTGGATGCACTTCTTGCTGAAGGCAAGCCTCACAACCAGAGTGCTTCCCAGATTTGTGCCAGGATGCGCAGGGAATGGCTTCAACGAGAGCTTGGCCTTGTTGCTAGGACTATTTGGGAACGTGTCAACAAGTCAGCAGTCTTGAGAGCTATTGCAGTTGGCCATGATGGTGTTGAACAGGTCTTGGAGTCCCAGTCTACTATGGTTCCAGCTATGGCTGAATCCAATGTCAGGCGTCAGCAACAGTGTCTTAGCACTCCTTCCATGACTCCCTCCTTCATTCAAGATTTTGGCTACCTAGGCACAGCCCATGCTTCTGCTCAAGTTCTTGATGGCACATACATTCCTCCTCCTGCCACTGACAAGTACCTTTCTGAATTTCTTTCCTGTCTCAAAGTCCCTGACTCTATACTGAGTTTGCCCCCCTTTGACTATTCAGTGTGTCCAGCTGACAATGCTGCTGCCTGGAAACGCCAGAGGGAACGCACAGCCAGTGAACCTTCTTGTTTGAGTTTTGCGCACCACAAGGCTTTTGCCCTTGATCCACAGTTGAACAAGTTTGACACTCTCCTGAGATCCGTCCCATTGATTGTTGGCTTCTCTCCTTCTGCTTGGCAGGTCATCACTGATGTTGAGATCTTCAAGAAACCTGGGGAATATAGAGTGGATAAGATGAGGCTTATCCAGTTGATGTCTCCTGAGTTCCAAATCAACAACAAGATGATTGGCAGACGCATTCTTGCCCATGCTGAACTTGCCAATGCAGTGGCTGCTGATCAACATGGTAGCAGGAAACACCACAAGGCCATCAACACCTGCCTGAACAAGAAGCTCATCTGTGATGTGTTGTGGCAGAAGCGCAGATCCGGTGCTGTTGCTATGAATGATGCCAAGGGCTCTTATGATAGGATATCTCATCCCATTGCAGGTCTCACTCTCCAGAGCTTTGGGGTTCCTGCACATGTGTGTGAGGTTCTCCTGTCTACTCTGCAACATGCCAAGCACCACATCAAAACTGGATTTGGTCGGTCTGGCCCTGTGTATGGTGATGAACCTGTTCCTCTCAGTGGTTGTGGCCAAGGCAATGGTATTGGTCCAACTCTTTGGGCTTTGGTGTCAACAATTGTCTTCCGAATGATGCAACAGGCTGGGCATGGTGTCCATCTTCTCACTTCACTGTCACTGCAACTGGTTTCTCTTGTGGGTTTTGCCTTTGTGGATGACACAGATTTGTTTTGTGCTGGCTCTGATTCCTCCACATCTGGTGAGGAATTGGCTGTTGACTTTCAGGCAGCTCTTGACCGATGGGCTGGTGGGATTATTGCCACTGGAGGTGCTATTGAACCTGCCAAATCTTTCTGTTATTTGATTGATTTCAAATGGACTGGCTCCGGTTGGGACTATCTGCCGTGCACCAGAATACAGTCACGAGTACACACGGGACTGGATTAAGGATAGGGATAAAAACAATTAGTGAGTCGACGGAATCGCCGATTGTTCTGGAGAGCTCTTAGAATTGTAACAGATAGACATACCACTAGAGCTCACAATTTGCATATCACTACTACTTTCTAATCACTAGTAGACCTGGGGTATGGCATGATTTTAAAATCAAGCTGAGTGCTGATGACCATGAGCAGAAAGAGACCGATCGGCCAAGGGACCGACGAGATCGAAAGACTGCCAAAAAATGGAGGCACAGAGAAGCAAAACAGGGAGAAGGATATCCAGTGTCTGCAGCACTAAGGAAAACTGACCCCAGCAGTAGCTAGCTCCATTAGATGGAACAGCAGCAGCAACAGAGACACCTAAGGACCTAAACAGGACCATGGTCGACAACAGAAATAATCGAAAAATACGAAAATATGTGCCGAAAAAGTGACACATAATCCAGTGAGTGGACTAATTGGACCAACAATGAGTGGATGGACAGACCGAAGAGGGTATGCCAACCAAAACCGTAATATACGGATATCCGGAAAGGTATATAATAAATACCCGAACACCACTAATCCCACGGGACAACGGGAAGTGGGACCGGCCCGGTGACGGCTTAACAGAGAAGCAACGCCAGAGAACCACGGGAATCAAATCCCACGAAACAAAAACAGAAACAACTCCGGGGAACCACAGGATTCCCGTGAACTAAAGAGAGAGACAACTCCCACCACTGAACAGACCAGGGGGAAAATCAGTTATAACACGAGTTATCGCGAGAGCAACTTAATCTAGAACTAAAAACTGGAAGAACTGGAGCAATCATTCTTGCCCAGTTCAGCTCAAAGCAACAAGATAACAGAAATAGTGTAACTAAACTAAACTTAATAGAAAACCAATTAACCCACCATGGCAACCAAAGGAACCAAACTGAAACCCTTCAACATCACTCGGGAGGACTGGCCAGAAGATGCCACCGCCGTGAAGATGAGTGTAGACAGCGAGAAGGGCGGGATCGCATTCAGCGACTACCTGAAAGTTCTCAATGGCACTGAGAGACCAGAACTCTTCCTCATCTGGAAGAGAGACTTTGACCAGAAAATTGATGGCAATGACAAACTCCACGGAGACCAGAAACTGGACGTCCTACAGAGAATCCTCGCTGGCGAGGCACTGTCCCTCGTCCATAGAACACTCGCTCGGACCTACCTTGCCGAACCGAACCACAAGATCCACAATAACAAACTGGTGCAGAAAAAGATCCAGGAAATTGAAAAACGCGATCAAGCCAGCAACATACTCTTATCAATGGTGCAGGACACCATGGACACTCCCACGGGAGTCTCCAAGGAAACGGCAAAGGAGACATCTCCTAATGCCGACAAAACCAAACCGAATGCCACGGCAAAATCGGATGAGGAAACAGAGACCGAAGACATCGGTTCTCCAATCCCAAAGAAAAGGGTAGCAAACGCCCTCACCCAGTACTACCAATCCGCGGAGTACAGGAAGGATGTCATGGAAGAATGCATGCACGTTCTCAAGCTCAAAATCTTCGGCAATGACACCAATGGGAAGCACTCGTATATTCTCCTCCGCAGATTCATGCAAGGGATGCGAGTGGACCTCAAATTTGGCATCCGAGCCTGGGCAAACCGAATGGCCGAACTACAGAGCTACCTACCAGAATGTCTCTGGGAATATGGCAGTGAACAGGCGGAAACCCCGACCAGTTTCACCTCAGCAGAAATGAAGGAAATATTGGATTCCAACATGACCCACTCCCAAAGGGAGAAGCTGGAACACATCGGATGGGACCTCTACACCCACTCCTTTAACACCACCATCGACAAGCTTGAAAATCTGGAAACCACCATCCGGAAGGAGGAACACCTCCAGAAGCGCATCGATAACCTCGAAAAGACAAACGGCGGCGCCAAGAAGACTCCCAAGGCCGCTTCTGGGGGAGGACACGCCAAGTCCCCTGGCAAAAAGAAGCGCCCTATGGACAACAGCAACAAACAGCTATGCAAGACCTGTGGCAAGGTCCATGCCGGCAAATGCTGGAAACTAACCGGTGGTCCCCCCAAGAAGGGAAAGTTTGACCGGGAGACCATCAACTTGCTCAAGGAGCATTTTGTGGCAAAAGAAGACTCAGACTCTGAGCAGTACTCCAAACCCCACTGGGGAAGGAACCTATCAAACCACGAATACTCTTATGTACTGGCCACGGCCCAAGCTGACCACGAGGTTTCCGACAATGAGATAAATATCTCCGAACGCGAACTCAAAGAGTACAGAAGAAAGTACAGAAAGACCTTCAAAAAGAAAGGATCCCACAACTGAATGGCTCCTGATACCATCCACACTGGACCCCGCATAATCAACCGGTTTGCAGACGTCTGTGTGGAGGTATTGGACCACAAGGAAAGGGGTAGGATGCTCTGGGGTCTACTAGACTCAGGCTGCTCCAAATCCATCGTATTAAGGCAATTTGTCAACCAAAGTCAACTAACGAACCGAGACTAAAGATCTGTCACCTACAACACGTACGGAGGCAAGTTCAGAACCAAGTCTGCGGCTTCAGTGGGACTAAGGCTGATAGAATTTTCCAACTCCAAGACCATCAAATGGACCTTCCAAGTGGACGAATATCACCACCATGAGGAAGTACCCTACGACATGATCATAGGATCCGATCTAATGGCACAACTGGGACTGGATATGAAATACAGCTCCCGAACAATCGAATGGCAGGGTGACTCCATCCCCATGAAGGGAATGGGGGAGCTTACTGACCCGGACAAATGTGAGGCAGTATTCTTTGCCAACACACAAAGTCCAATCCTCCAACAGGAGGAAGAGAGGCAATCCAAAATCCTGGACGCAGATTACTCCAAGGTAGATATCGACGCTATGGTCAACGACCTGGAGATCACAGACGAGTCCAAGGAAGCCTTAAAGAGAACCCTGAAAAAGTTCCCCACCCTCTTTGGAGGAGGACTGGGACTACTCAAAAATATAGAACCGGTCTCAATCGAACTCCAACCAGGAGTCAAACCGGTCAGGCAGAGGTACTATTCGGTACCCCATGCCTTTGAACAAGCCCTCCGAAAGGAGATCACTAGGCTCTGTGACATTGGAGTCCTGGAGAAACTCCCCCATGATGATGATTCACCAAGGGCATCGCCCACCTTCTGTCAACCCAAGAAGACAGGGGATATTCGGGTCCTTACGGACTTCCGGAAAATGAACGCTGCCATCCAGAGGAAACCATTCCCACTACCAGGAATAGGGGAAACAATCCAACGGCTGCAGAAGTTCAAGTCAGCTACGGCACTGTACCTATCCCAAGGATATTATACCATTCCCATCTGCAAGGAGAGCCAAAAGATTTGCTCTACCATTTTGCCATGGGGAAAATATGCCTACAAGAGATTGGCAATGGGAATTGCATGTGCACCGGATATCTTCCAGTCCGTCATGATGAACCTACTCAGTGATCTGGACTATGTCCTGGTCTATATTGATGATATTCTCATCATCCAGAGAGAAGGCGAATCTGAACAGGATCACCTCAACAAAATTGATACAGTCCTACAGCAACTGGATGATGCAGGCTTCAGAGTCAACCTAAGAAAATCTTTTTTCATGCAAAAAGAAGTAGAATATCTGGGATTTCTATTAACAACAGAGGGCATTCAACCCCAGCCAAAGAAGCTGGAGGCGATGAAACGTCTGGAAGCCCTCAAGAACACCAAGCAACTCAAGATGTTTCTTGGGATGGTGAATTTCTACAGGGATATGTGGAAGCGGCGCTCCCACATCCTAGCCCCCCTCAACAAACTGGCAGGGAAGAAGGGCAAAATGAACTGGTACTGGGGTCCGGCAGAGCAGAAAGCTTTCATGGAGGCGAAGAGGATGCTCGCAGATGAAGCCAAGCTTGCATTCCCGGACTTTACGAAACCTTTTCACCTCTACTCAGACGCCAGTGATAGACAACTGGGAGCAACTGTATGCCAAGATGGCAAACCCCTTGGATTCTACACACGGAAACTGAATTCGGCGCAGCTCAATTACACTGTAGGGGAAAAAGAACTCCTTGGAATAGTGGAAGGACTCAAAGCGTTCGAAGGAATCTTACGAGGACAAGATGTGATTATTCACACGGATCATCTCAACCTACTGTACCAGCAGATGCCCACCCAGAGAATGGTACGGTGGAGACTCCTCATGGAGGAGTTCCATCCAGTAGTCAAGCATGTTGCTGGCAAAGACAATGATGCAGCAGATGCACTATCACGGCTGGACATCACTGATGATCCAGCAGATACGGTGGAATGGCTACCACCAAATAAGCCCCTCACCTACGCGGATGAGGAAGAGCACCTCCGGCAACTACTATTCCCACTTGGAGAATCACCGGAAGAATTCCAGGGCAATAGTGCATTCCCACTTGCCCCGGACATGATTCAGTTCTACCAACAAAAGGACACGGGAATCATGAGTGCTCTGGAAAAAGACAATCGACTGACCACCAAAATGGTGGAAGGTCACAGCCTAATCCACAAGGAAGGGAAGATCCTGATCCCAGACAAACTCAAGGATAGAGTTATGGAATGGTACCACAGCATGCTGGTCCATCCCGGAGAAAAGAGAATGGAACAGAGCATTCGCTCGGTGTTCACCTGGAAAGGCCTCCGGAAGGACGTCCAGGACCTCTGCAAACACTGTCACACATGCCAGATGTTTAAGAAAAGTGGCCGGAAGAAGTATGGCCTACTACCGGAGAAGGCAGTTGAGGTTACCAAATGGCAGAGGGTCAATGTGGACCTCTGGGGACCTGCAACTGTCCACAACAAAAACGGTAAGGACTACCATATCCATGTTCTCAGCATGGTGGACCCAGTGACCGGATGGTTTGAACTGGCTCTGCCGTACACCAAAATACAGTCACGAGTACACACGGGACTGGATTAAGGATAAGGATAAATGCAATCAGCGAGTCGACAGAATCGCTGATTCGGAGGGCTCTTAGAACTATAGCAAATAGACTAACCAATAGGGCTCACAATTTGCATATCACTACTATTCTAATCACTAGTAGACCCGGGGTATGGCATGATTTTAAAATCAAGCTGAGTGCTGATGACCATGAGCAGAAAGAAATCGATCAACCGAAAAGAGTCAACGAATTCGAAAGACTGCCGAAAATGGAGGCGCAGCGAAGCAAGAACAGGGAGAAGGATATCCAGTGTCTGCAGCACCAGGAATACCAACCCCAGCAACTGTTAGCCCCAACACAGGGAGCAGCAGCAGCAACAAAGACACCTAAGGACCTAAACAGGACCATGGTCGACAGCAGAAATAATCGAAAAATTCGAAAATACACACTGAAAAAGTGACACGTAATCCAGCGAGTGGACCAATTGGACCAACACTGAGTGGATGGACAGACCGCAGGGGGTATGCCAACCAAAACCGAAATATACGGATATCCGGAAAGGTATATAACAAATACCTAAACACCACTAACCCCACGGGAAACGGGAAGTGGGACCGGCCCGGTGACGGCTTAATAGAGAAGCAACGCCGGAGAACCACGGGAATCAAATCCCACGAAATAAAAACAGAAACAACTCCAGGGAACCACAGGATTCCCGGGAACTAAAGAGAGAAACAACTCCCACCACTGGACAAGCCAGGGGAAAATCAGAGGAAAATCAGTTATAACATGAGTTATCACGAGAACAGCGCAGAAATCCAGCAAGAGAACTGGAGGAGCTGAGCAATCACTTTTTGCTCAATTTCGACACAAGCAGCAAAGATAACAGAAATAGTGTAACTAGATTAAATAGAATAACCGATTAACCCAACCATGGCGTCTAAAGGAACCAAACAGAAACCCTTTACCTTTGCACGAGAGGACTGGCCGGAGGATGCCACTGCTGTAAAGATGAGCATAGACTCAGAAAAGGGGGGAGTGGCCTTCAGTGACTACTTGAAGGTGCTCACCGGCACGGAAAGACCGGAACTCTTTATCATCTGGAAGAGAGACTTTGACCAGAAAATTGCTGGCAATGACAAACTCCAAGGAGACCAGAAACTGGATGTTCTCCAGAGGATCCTCTCCCACGAGGCACTCTCCATTGTCCAGATGGTTCTAGGCCGGACCTATTATGCCGAGCCAGGACACAAGGTCCACAATAACCAACTGATCCAACAAAAACTCGAAATGATTGCCATGAGGGAACCTAAGGAACCACCTAAGGAACCCCCGCTGACAAATCCAAAGAGGCGGTGGAGGGCGCCAGCGCCCCAACCGCCGCCAACGCGACTGCTACGGCGGCGTCCGAGACAGAACCGGAGTCCGCCACAATCGACGACCCGGTCCCCAAGAAAAGGGTCTCGTCTGCTCTCACCCAGTACTACCGATCCCAGGAGTACAGAAAGGATGTCATTGAGGAATGCATGCATGCCCTCAAGCTCAAAATCTTTGGCAATGACATGAATGGCAAAAGATCCTACATTGTGCTCCGAAGATTCATTCGGAATACGAAAATCGACATGAAACACGGTATTCGCTCCTGGGCGAACCGTATGGCCGAACTACAGAGCTATCTACCAGACTGCCTCTGGGAGAGTGGCGCCACAAACGGCACTGCTCCATCCAGCTATTCGGAAGAGGACATGAAGGAAATCCTAGATTCCAACATGACCCACTCCCAACGAGAGAAACTAGACCATATCGGATGGGACGTCTACACCCAATCCTTTCACACCACCATCGACAAGCTCGAAAACCTGGAAATCACCATCCGGAGCGAGGATGAACTCCGCAAACGCATCTCTGACCTCGAAAAACAAACCGGTGGTACCAAGAAGAACCCCAAGGCCGCATCTGGGGGAGGAACCCACCACAGGAAATCCCCTGGCAAAAAGAAGCGCCCTATGGACAACAGCAACAAACAGCTCTGCAAAACCTGTGGCAAGGTCCATGCCGGCAAATGCTGGAAACTAACCGGTGGACCCTCCAAGAAGGGGAAATTTGACCGGGAGACCATCAACTTGCTCAAGGAGCATTTTGTGGCAAAAGAAGACTCAGACACTGAGCAGTACTCCAAACCCCACTGGGGAAGGAACCTATCAAACCACGAGTACTCTTATGTACTGGCCACGGCCCAAGCTGACCACGAGGTTTCCGACAATGAGATAAATATCTCCAAACGCGACCTCAAAGAGTACAGAAGAAAGTACAGGAAAACCTTTAAAAAGAAAGGTTCCCACAACTGAATGGCTCCTGATACCATCCACACGGGACCCCGCATCATCAACCGGTTTGCAGACGTCTGTGTGGAGGTATTGGACCACAAGGGAAGGGGGAGGATGCTCCGGGGCCTACTAGACTCTGGCTGCTCCAAATCCATTGTACTAAAACGATTCGTCGACCGAAGTCAACTAACGAACCGAGACCAAAGATCTGTCACCTACAACACGTATGGAGGCAAGTTCAGAACCAAGTCTGCGGCTTCAGTGGGACTAAGGCTGATAGAATTTTCCAACTCCAAGACCATCAAATGGACCTTCCAAGTGGATGAATATCACCACCATGAGGAAGTGCCCTATGACATGATCATAGGATCTGATCTGATGGCACAACTGGGACTGGATATAAAATACAGCTCCCGTACGATTGAATGGCAGGGTGACTCCATTCCCATGAAGGGGATGGGGGAGCTCTCGAACCCGGACAAATGTGAGGCAGTATTCTTTGCCAACACACAGAGTCCAATCCTCCAACAAGAGGAAGAAAGGCAAGCCAAAATCTTGGACGCAGACTACTCCAAAGTCGACATAGACGCTATGGTCAATGACCTGGAGATTACTGCGGACTCCAAGGAAGCCTTGAAGAAAACACTGAAGAAATTCCCGACACTCTTTGGAGGAGGTCTGGGACTACTGAAGAATATAGAACCGGTGTCCATTGAACTCCAACCAGGGGTCAAACCGGTCCGACAGAGGTACTATTCTGTACCCCATGCCTTTGAACAGGCACTACGAAAGGAGATCACCAGGCTCTGTGATATCGGGGTCCTGGAAAAACTCCCCCATGATGATGATTCACCATGGGCGTCCCCTACCTTCTGTCAACCCAAAAAGACAGGGGATATTCGGGTCCTTATGGACTTCCGGAAAATGAATGCAGCCATCCAAAGGAAGCCATTCCCACTACCAGGAATAGGGGAAACAATCCAAAGGCTCCAGAAGTTCAAGTCAGCTACGGCACTGGACCTATCCCAAGGATATTATACCATTCCCATCTGCAAGGAGAGCCAAAAGATTTGCTCTACCATTCTACCGTGGGGAAAGTATGCCTACAAGAGATTGGCAATGGGAATTGCATGTGCACCGGATATCTTCCAATCAGTCATGATGAACCTACTCGGCGATCTGGACTACGTCCTTGTCTATATTGATGATATCCTAATCATACAGAGAGAAGGGGAATCTGAACAGGATCACCTCCACAAAATTGATACAGTCCTACAAAGACTGGATGACGCCGGCTTTCGAGCCAACCTCAGAAAATCCTTCTTCATGCAAAAAGAAGTGGAATATCTGGGTTTTCTGTTAACAACAGAGGGCATCCAACCCCAGCCAAAGAAGCTGGAGGCAATGAAGCGCCTGGAAGCCCCCAAGAACACCAAGCAACTCAAGATGTTCCTTGGGATGGTGAATTTCTACAGGGACATGTGGAAGCGGCGCTCCCACATCCTCGCCCCCCTCAATAAACTTGCAGGCAAGAAGGGCAAAATGAATTGGTACTGGGGTCCAGCAGAGCAGAAAGCTTTCATGGAGGCGAAGAGGATGCTCGCAGACGAAGCCAAGCTTGCATTCCCAGACTTTACAAAACCATTTCATCTCTACTCAGACGCCAGTGACAGGCAACTGGGAGCAACTGTATGCCAAGATGGCAAGCCCCTTGGATTCTACACAAGGAAATTGAATTCAGCGCAACTCAACTATACTGTTGGGGAGAAAGAACTCCTTGGAATAGTAGAGGGACTCAAAGCGTTTGAAGGAATCCTACGAGGCCAAGATGTGATTATTCACACAGACCACCTTAATCTACTGTACCAGCAGATGCCCACCCAAAGGATGGTCCGGTGGAGACTCCTTATGGAGGAGTTCCGCCCAGTAGTCAAGCACGTTGCCGGCAAAGACAACGATGCAGCAGACGCGCTGTCACGCCTGGATATTACGGATGATCCAGCGGACACAGTGGAATGGCTACCACCAAATAAGCCCCTCACCTACGCGGATGAGGAAGAGCACCTCCGGCAACTCCTATTCCCACTTGGAGAATCACCGGAAGAATTCCAGGGCAATAGTGCATTCCCACTTGCCCCGGACATGATTCAGTTCTACCAACAAAAGGACACGGGAATCATGCGTGCTCTGGAAAAAGACAATCGGCTGACCACCAAAAATGTGGAAGGTCACAGCCTAATCCACAAGGAAGGGAAGATTCTGATCCCGGACAAACTCAAGGATAGAGTTATGGAATGGTACCACAGCATGCTGGTCCATCCCGGAGAAAAGAGAATGGAACAGAGCATTTGCTCGGTGTTCACCTGGAAAGGCCTCCGGAAGGACGTCCAGGACCTCTGCAAACACTGTCACACATGCCAGATGTTTAAGAAAAGTGGCCGGAAGAAGTATGGACTACTACCGGAGAAAGCAGTTGAAGTCACCAAATGGCAAAGGGTCAACGTCGACCTCTGGGGACCTGCAACTGTCCACAACAAAAACGGAAAGGATTATCATATTCATGTCCTCACCATGGTGGATCCAATGACCGGATGGTTCGAATTGGCCCACCTGAAGGACTCCCCAAATGCATCAGAAACTCAACGTTTGCTGGACAGTACCTGGCTAGCAAGATATCCGCGCCCAAAGGAAATTGGCTTTGATGGCGGGAGTGAGTTCAAAGCAGAGTTCCAAGAGCTCTGCGACAACATGGGGATGAAAAGAAAGCCCAGTGGCGCCTGGAACCCACAATCCAACTCAGTGTTGGAAAGAATCCACCAGGTCCTGAAGGACTGCCTACTGTCCTTTAACCTGGAACAAAGAGACCTCCACGAGAGGGACCCTTTTGAGGAGTTCACTACCAAGGCAGCATATGCCATCCGTAGTGCCATCCACACCACCCTGGGGTACTCCCCAGCACAATTGGTGTTCGGAAGAGACATGTTCATGCCTGTAAATTTCCCAGCGGATTGGGAAGCAATCCAGGCAAGGAAACAAAAGAGTATCCACAAGAGCAACATCAGGGAGAACCGGAAGAGGATCCCCCATGTCTATAAGGAAGGAGACTATGTCACCCTGGAAAGGAAGGGCATTATTCCAAAACTATCCTTCCCCCGGCAGGGACCTTACAAAGTGCTCAAGGCCCATGACAATGGAACTGTAACTATCGAAACTGCTCCCTTTGTAACCGACCGGGTTAATATTAGGAGAGTCCATCCCTATTATTGCAGGGATCCTATTAAGTCGTAACAGTCCCATGGAGGAGTATGTCGTACACCAAAATACAGTCACGAGTATACACGGGACTGGATTAAGGATAAGGATAAATACAATCAGCGAGTCGACAGAATCGCTGATTCGGAGGGCTCTTAGAACTATAGCAAATAGACTAACCAATAGGGCTCACAATTTGCATATCACTACTATTCTAATCACTAGTAGACCCGGGGTATGGCAGGCTCACCTGAAGGACTCCCCAAATGCAGCAGAAACTCAACAATTGCTGGACAGTACCTGGCTAGCGAGATACCCGCGCCCAAAGGAAATTGGCTTTGATGGCGGGAGTGAGTTCAAAGCAGAGTTCCAGGAGCTCTGTGATAACATGGGGATGAAAAGAAAGCCCAGTGGCGCCTGGAACCCACAATCCAACTCAGTGTTGGAAAGAATCCACCAGGTTCTGAAGGACTGCCTACTGTCCTTTAACCTGGAACAAAGGGACCTCCACGAGAAGGATCCTTTTGAAGAGTTCACTACCAAGGCAGCATATGCCATCCGTAGTGCCATCCACACCACCCTTGGATACTCCCCGGCACAATTGGTGTTTGGAAGGGACATGTTCATGCCTGTAAATTTCCCAGTGGATTGGGAAGCAATCCAGGCAAGGAAACAAAAGAGTATCCACAAGAGCAACATCAGGGAGAACCGGAAGAGGATCCCCCATGTCTATAAGGAAGGAGACTATGTCACCCTGGAAAGGAAGGGCATTATTCCGAAACTATCCTTCCCCTGACAAGGACCTTACAAGGTGCTCAAGGCCCATGATAATGGAACTGTAACTATTGAAACTGCTCCCTTTGTAACCGACCGGGTTAATATCAGGAGAGTGCACCCCTATTATTGCAAGAATAGCCCCGAAACGGATAAGTGACCACTCATGGCAATCAAAAGCATAACAGTACCATGGAGGAGCATGCCGTGCACCAGAATACAGTCACGAGTACACATGGGACTGGATTAAGGATAGGGATAAAAACAATCGGCGAGTCGACAGAATCGCCGATCCAAAGAGCTCTTAGAACTGTAGCAGATAGACTAACCACTAGAGCTCACAATTTGCATATCACTACTACTTTCTAATCACTAGTAGACCCGGGGTATGGCACTATCGCTCTATTGCTGACATGCCTGGTGACTTCTCTGTTGCTGACAAGCTTGGCAATTGCGCTACCCTGGATCGCTTTGAGGTTGACCATGCTGACAAGACCCTTGGGGTTTTTATCTCCATGGATGGCAATGAGGAAGCCCAGATTGCTCACATGAAGGCCCAGTCTCAGTCTTTTGGGTCTCAACTCAAGGCTTCCAAGTGTGAGAAGAGGGCTTCCCTCTACACCTTCAAGTATTCTTTCATGAAGTCTGTTGAATATCCCATGCCTGTCACTCAACTTGATGAAGCTACCTGGACTCAGATTCTTCACCCAGCTCTTGTTCCTGTGCTGAATAAAGCAGGGATGTCCCGGACATTTCCTCGACATGTATTCTTTGGTCCCTCCCTGTATCAAGGCTTTGGATTCATTCATCCCTATCTTCTCCAAGAGTTCAGCCATATTGCCACTCTCTTTCAGGAATCTGTCAGGTCCTCACAAACTGGTAGGATTCTCAGGCTAACTGCTGAAGCTCTCAGGCTTGAACTTGGGTTCCCTCTTCTTCTTGGTGTCACACCCTATCATCCCTTTGCTTCATACATTACTCCCTGCTGGTACAAGCAGGTGTGGAAGTTCTTTTCTGATCACCCTGTGAGCTTGGTTGAAGACTTCCCAGATCTTCCTCTGCTCCGTTCCAATGACTGTTATCTCATGCAAGCCTTTGTCAACGCTGGCTTCAGAGGTGCTGACCTGTCCCTCTTGAATCTCATCCGGATGTCCCTCAAGGCTGTTTCCCTTGCTGATATCTGTACTCCAGATGGGACACGGCTCACTCCCATGGCTTTCCAGTTGACATCCTCCAACCACTTGAGAGATCATCTTGACTGGCCCAGATGTCCTCCCCCTTGGCCTCCAGCAGCACAGCGCCTATGGACGAAGGCTCTTCAGACCTGTTTTCTTCCCCCCTGTCCACCCCCTGCAGCCAGGACCCTGGCTCCTTCTTTTCACCTTGGGCATTGGCTCTCTGCCTAGACAGCTTCTCTTTGGCCTTGGTTCTTGTCTCCATCTACCAACAGATTATTCTCCAAATCTGCTACTGGTTGGATTGTGGGTACCTCCCAAGGCAGGGGCCAATGCAGGTTCAACTCTGAAGTACTTCCTGATAAACCAGCCTGTGCAGATGTGCTTGTCTCTCTTGTAACCCGTGGCCAAGTTGTTCAAGTGGTTGGGTCCTCTGCTTTTGTCTCTGAACCTCCTGACATGGATCCTCTGACATACAATCCCTTTGAGTTTCTTCCAGCTTCTCCTGAGGATGCCTTTGATGCCCTCTGTGAGTCTTCCAGAGTACTTCTCCACCAATATTCCGTACCACAGGCTGGCTGTCAGGCCCTTGTTGATGCTATTCAGAGTGGTACTGCCAGTGCTGTCTGTGATGGTTCATTTGATCCAGATCTTCTCCGAGGAACTTCTGCCTTCATCATGTCACCCAATACCTCCACCAAGACCACCTCATTGTTCCTCACTGGCTGTAATTTTGTTAGTGGATCCCCTGAGGATCAGTCATCCTACAGGAGTGAACTGGCAGGCATCATTGGGGTTCTCACCTGTTGCACTGCTCTGGTGAGTCTTTTTGATATTGCCTCTGGCTCTATCACCATTGCCCTTGATGGTGACAATGCTCTGAGACAGGCTCAGGGATCTTGGCCATTGGTTATTTCCCAGAAATCTTTTGATTATGTCTATGTCATCAGAAACATGATTTCTGCCCTGCCAATCTCTGTGCAATTTAGGTGGGTTCAGGGCCACCAAGCTGGATTATTTCTTGATTGGTGGGCCTTTCGCAATCATCAGGTTAACACCATGGCCAAGGCCTTTCTCTCTGTCCATAGAGCTTCTCCCTTTCACTATCCCAGACTTGTGTTTGAGCCCTGGGCATTTTCTCTCAATGGATGCAAGTGCTCAAGGTTTGATCAGAATGCTTTGCATGATGCCATTTCTGGCCCTCCTCTCTTCCAATATTGGCAGACCCACCATGATATTCCCATTCCCCAACCTGTTTTGAGTTCCATCCATTGGTGTGTCCCACAATTTGCGCAAAGTGCATTTTGTCCGACGTTCCAATGTTCCAGTACTAAAAATACGTAGATTTCTACACACATACCATGCGATATCTCGCTCCCTTCTACACCCTCAATCACAATACCAGGACCTACACATACTAACAGCGACCTTGCCTCTTTGATTCTGCTATTTGTTCAGTTGCTCGATGATTTGTTTGGTTGAGTTGGTTACCTATTCACCACTCCACGATCGATCGGCACCAGCAGCAGCAGCACCAAAACCGACACATAATTTTCTACAGCACCTCCAGTACAGATTCTACAGCAATTCGATCTGCGATCTGTTCCCAATTTGATCTGCAATCTGTTCCCAAGCTCCCCTGAAGGCCCTTTGATATATCTTACTATACTCAAGGTTCTACATTGTTCCCAAGCTGCTTAACGTTCTACATTCTTCGAAGTTCCTTGCTGAGTCCTCTTAAGTCTTTTCAAGTCAAAGTTCACGAACAGCCCCTTCCACTGTAGAAATCTTTCTACAAGAAATTCCAGCTGTCATCTGTTTTCAAGTCCATTGCCCTGCTGGACTATAAGTGTTTTCGCTTATGGTCCTACTGTTTCTTGACCCAAGCCCCAAAGCCGCTAAGTACAGCTCGCTTACGGCTTGACTACCTACATATACCTCCCAGATGTACTGTATAAATGTCATCTGTTTCTAAGTCTACTGCCCTGCTGGACCATAAGTGTTTTCGCTTATGGTCCTACTGTTTCCTGACCCAAGCCCCAAAGCCGCTAAGTACAGCTCGCTCAAGGCTCCACCACCTACATATACTTCTCAGGTGTACCGTATAAATGTCATCTGTTTTCAAGTCTACTGCCCTGCTGGACCATAAGTGTTTTCGATTAAGGACCTACTATTTTTCTGACCCAAGCCCCCAATTCGCTAAGTACATGTTACTTAACGCTTCACCACCTACATATACCCCTCCAGCTCACAGTACAGCTACCACCTGTTTTCAAGCCTACAGCCCTGATGGTTCATAAGTGTTATCACTTAAAGGCCTTGTTTCCAAGCTACTACGGAAGATCAAGTTCCTTCTATGAATTTGGTAATAGGCTCCACTGCCTCGAAGTGTTTTCGATACGAGCATGTGCTACTACAAAGTTCTAACAGGGGGACAGCAGCTCGTGTTACAAATTTGGTAGTAGGCTCCACTGCCTCTATGTGTACAGTGTACGTGATTGGGACTGACTGCTCGCATTACTGATGCTGCCATCAAGCATTCAGAGAGCAGTTTTGCTTTTGTATGCTGACCACTCGCATTACTGATACTACGTATCTCGGGAAGGGTTTTGCTTCTGTCGGCTGACCACTAGCATTACTGATGCTTTACAGCAGCATTCAAGGGACAGTTTTGCTTGTGTCTTTCCCTTTCACGTTCTTGTTACCCTGTCTCCTGTACGCTTTGCAACAGCAGTGTCTGTTGTGCTCTGGACTGGTTCATTTTTTCCTGTTTCTTACCAAGGTTTGTTTGCAAAATAGTCGTCTTTACAACCTGGGGCCTAAATCCTCCATGGTTGAGGTGACGCGTCGTTCTACAACTTGGGGTCCTGACTCTTTGATTGAGGCGACGATAAAGTTTGGTTACAGACTGAGTAGCTTTTAACCACCTTCGGTGGATTTTCCTACTTAAATAAGTATATTATTATTATTACCATCCATTGGTGTGTCCATCAGTCTGCTTTCCAGCATCTCCCTCCTGGCATGCAAAGGTGGTTTGTCAAGTTTGCTTCTGGCTGCATTGGTGTTGGCAACCAGCTCTTTCACTACCAGCATCAGGATCACTCCAGGTGCCCTTTGTGTGATGCAGACAACGAGAAGGTCTCTCATGTGCTCTCCTGCAAGGACCCTGGGGCTGTCAAGCATAGTATGTCTGCCTTCAATAACTTTGTATCAGTAATAGATGACTTTAGACTCATTCAAAACCTCATTATTATTGTATATTCTTGTCTAAAATAGTTTAAAGTATAATGCAGGTAATTGAAATAAAGATTAGGATTGATTTTTGATTGAGTTATCACTATCTGAAGTCAAGATATTTTAACTAGTGTTTGTTAGTAAAAAACAAATTTAAAAAAAATTCTTGGGGGCAGGTTTTGTTAGTTGTGCCACGTACTGGAGCGCGCATCGTGTCGCACCCCCTATTATTATGACCCCTGACCTTAAGACCGGTAAATTGGGCGTAGCAGATTCCTCCGACTTCGATTGTCGTATCTGCGGTCGGAGTAAGGTTTACCATTGCTCGTCACGGCCGCATCCTGCACTTGGAGTGTCCAGTGTCTTATCTTAGTGTCCAAATCTCCATCCCCACAACGAGTACAGTGCCATCTTGGGTGTAAACAGAAACTTATCGGAACGTGATTAACAATGAAGAGAGATTGTGGACTATTGCAATGGAGGTAACATGGTCAACAATGGTGCCTTCGACAGAGAATTAGTTTCTCAATCTTCCCAAATCAACCCTGTGATTCCTGGGTCGCCCGGGGCGTTACTCGCAGAAGAATGGACGATCAATCCGAGATCAACGCTTCCTTCGTTTGTGGAACAAATGATGATGGAAGAAGCTCGGACGTCCGTTTGGCAAACTTTACAATCACTGTTCTCGGTCATTGAACAGCATTTATCCAGAGTCGTAGCAGCAGACCAAGGACTGGACGCAAGAGACCCTGGCAACGTTGATGTCGTCGATGGAACAAGGAGACTATATGATGTATTCCTCCGACGGTGGGCTCGTCGGGTTGCGAGACTCTTTCTTCAAAAATCAATCCGTCCGTTTGGCGCCGAAATCCGATTTTTTATTCTGTATTTTCTGGAACGAAGCTCTTTGGCCATTTCAAACGCAACCATTTCAGAGTCATTATATGGTGGAATGCGAGTGAAATTAGGCGCGCCAAGCTATATCGACAAAAACGAGAAGAGAAATCTTCAACCTATTCAAAAGTGCGATAGGATACGCCTTGCTTTCTTCATGGCGTTTGGACCATATTTTGAAGAAAGATCCACATTTTTTTTTGATCGAATTGTCCGATTGTGCCAATCCTTTTCAACTAATGAACTATCCACAACTGCCACAAGGACGTTACGAAAGAAGAACACAGTGCTGCTCGTTCTCAACATTTTACGGCCCTTTTTGCGGTTGACGACGAAGGGTATACTTTTATGGTACCGATGGCGATACTTACTGGGAAAGACGTTTTTCTTCGATCCTTATTCGAGCTGGATGGATTTAGTCGTGAGAAGGGTGACAATCGAAGATAGAAAGCAAAACGCAAACCGAATGGACAACGCTGCCAACAAAAAGGGTGTTGATTCCAGTAATACCGGGATTGATCACATCCGAAAACATTTTTCTGAGCTATTCAAATCAAGAGGATTTGGGTTCATCGCTTGCGGTTTTTTATCGTGTTACGCTGCATTGGCATGGATTGCGCGCATCCGTTTGATACGACAGGAACGGTTACGAGAACAACAATTGCATGATCTCCTCCAGAGGGAAATGCAAGGACAAGAACAGAACCAAGAACGGAGCTCAAATAGTTTTGACAGCAATGGCTACGTTCTTGCGACTGAAAAGAAACCGATACCTTTGCCACCTCTCCCAGCGTCGTTTCGGCCTACCAGTAGAATTACGTTGGCGAACTTCGAAAGAAGATTCGTCAATTGCAGACCAGGAGTTTGCTCACTATGCAACGAGCCACGAATCCACCCCACGGCCACCACCGGGGGCTACATATTCTGCTTCAAGTGTCTTATTAGTTTTGTTCGACGAAATGGCTCGTCGTGCCCTGTGACAGGGAAGCCCTGCCATGAGTCGACCTTCGTTCGGCTTTACGAACCCACTAACTACATGTGAAACGACTTTTATGAAGACAAGTACTGTACAACAAAATTTCTATTGCAACATAGAATACACATAGCCTGCCGTTCCAAGCCTTTAAGAAGCGCCTGGTTCACTCCCCTCTTCAGCAATTGCGAGTTGCTTGATTGGTTCTGATGATGTCTGTCTCAACCGTGAGGTTTCCACAATCCTGAAAGAATCCCTTCAGATTTCGAAGTAGTACAGCCAACACTTCTTCGCAATGTTTATGCCATTTGTGTTTTTCAGTGGTCACACACCCCTTTTTTTTACAGCCTGTTTCTGCTCTGGTCCACCTTCTGACGACTTGTCTGGTTCTTCAGGTCCCTCTTCGTCAATCGAGGCAATAGCGCTGCGTATCAGTGGCGTCTCGACATCATTGGATCGAGACGAAGTTTTGGAAATGCCCATGATGTTGCTGTTGTGCAAAACATTCTGGGAAGATGAACAAATTGAAACTGCTTGTGTGATGTCAGGCGTCCCAGGTGGCGTTGTGAGGTTCGTTGAAACAGTGACATCTTCGCTGTGAAAACGACCTCTAGGTTCTTCAATTCGTGCGTCAGTTTCCCCCTTTTGTTGTGACGATATCGGATTGCCAGATTCTGAGAGGACATCTTCCTTGTTACCATGCGGACTGTGCGTGTATTTGGGAATGAAACATCTTTGCCACCAATTGAGATTTTCCACAACTTGTGGGTCAAACTCGACCATTTGATCATCATCTTGGGCATCCGAATCGTGCACCTCGTACGTCCTGATCATTACGACGCATAACTATTCGTAGCCGAAACCGACAAAGGACAAGTGTGAATGATTGAACGGGCCATGAGCAAAATTCGAGAAATAAAGCGTGTTTTTTTCCAATATGAGAATGATGACAATTTTTTGCAGAAACTCATACAGCACAGATACCAACCTTTTCATCTGCTGGGGCTTTCGTCCAGCCCGATTTCCACGCCCATATGCAGTAAAGAGATATCATGACTGCTTCAACCATTCCATACACTAGTGGGACACTGACGGCCTGTGCTTGTTCGTTCGGATCACTGAACATTGTAACGGCAACACTTGTCCCAATTGCAGTATTTTGGTAACAGCATTCGATGGAAATAGCAACAACTTCGGGGAATGAGAGTCTAAAACTTCGGGAAATCAAGTTAGCAAGGGTCATCCCTATTACGCAAGGAAAGGCCGTCCCGACATAAAATGACCAAGGTAAGCTCCAGAAATTTGTCTCGGCACCACTCGCTCCTCCCGACCCCAGGAAGGCTGAAAATAGGATCAGGGTGATCCCGCAAATGCTACCGAAGTAGTTTGCTCGTTTGTGAAATTGGTTGCTGTTGAATTCATATCCCACAAAGAGACCACCAACGATCGCTGCCATCACCACCCCAAGTGTAATGAAAATAGCCCCATAGTCCAGCGACGAAACAATATTTATTCCTTCCCGATTGCCTTCTTCTACGAAAAGTAAACCGTAGGCCAAGTATCCGTAAAGAAAGAGATTGGCAGGCAGTAAGCCGATCGATAGCAACGAAGAAATAGAGGTCATAGCCACCGACAGCGCAAGTTCTGCATTGAACAGACTGCACCACCAATTAGAATAGGATCCTCCCGGACTGGCTGTGACTACTAATAATGAAACACCCATTGCTTGGCTGAATCCGAACTTGTTGAAAATGCAAATAGATGTGAACCCCAGCAGCGGCATGACAAAAAATTGCATCGTAATTCCGGATAAAATAGCAAACTTATTTGTCAGTTGGTGCTTGAGATCTCGCAAGTTGACGGTTGCCGATAAACCAAATATGAGGAAGAAGAGAAGGATGTTGGAGATGATGGAAGAAATCAAAACCCCGGTAGAATCTTCTTGGAAAAATTCATCATCGATCACAATCATTTCGTTTTCAGTGTCGAGAGATCTGCGCCGAAAGGTCACTCCTTCTGTTAACAACGACGCCTTCATCAGAGATTGAGTCATAATCATGAGTATACTCGCACCGCAACTTATTGTTTACGATGATGTTGAAGGATACGGTGTATTTGGAACGATGGCTTGATGCTAAACTGATAATTTGTTTGTGAAGTATACAGAGATACAGCGATTGTTTTCGTGGTTTGCGTTTTCCTCCACATTCACCGATCCAGTAAACAATATAGGACTGCTTCGTAGAAATGAAGAGAAGTCAGCGTTCTTTCAGGTTTTGGAAAAGGTAGATTTCACAAACCGTGTTGATCTTTTATCGTGGCACCAATCTCTTACTGTGATATTGTCGATGCAGCGCGTGCACGAGCCCCAGAGTACCGTACACTCCTGGCCGTAGTGCAAGTCTTTCGGTGTAGTTTGGCGATGGGAAACACAACTTCAGTCGTACAATTTTTTGGACGTTCTAAAGGCCGACCAAATAGTAAAAGGCAACCTGACGATGCAGGAAGTCCTAGGCTCAAAGGTATGGAAGAGATCGGTTGATTCAATATCTCAGTGGAATGGAATAACATACAGTCCGGGCCCAGGTGCGGGTGAAACAGAAAAAACCTAATCGGGAGGAATAACTCTGTTATGTCAAACTGGGTTTTGTACAAAATATTCGTACGAGAATACCAAGAATAATACAAGCACAAAATCTCCTACTGTATGACTTGTACGAGGTAAGTACATATTCGGCAGTGTACCTTACCAAAATATGCGGGGCACTTTGAATAATGGATAATTACGAGTAATTGTACTTGTTCTGGTAAAAAATACTAAGATTACTTCGTACTTCGTACAAAACAGTAGGTTTCTTATTCGTATCGTACGACTACACGTAACAGTTCTCCAGACGCCAGTATCCACGGCAAAACTCTTACGAAGTACCTTAATTACTACTTCGTACTAGTAAGGTTACTTACTGTGTAATTTACCCGTAAGTCTTACTTCGTAGTCTTTTTGAGAGTGTTTCCTGTAAGGGTAACCTTACTGGCACCAGTCACGCGCCAAATAATGCGAAAGCAAAAAAACAATGGTTTTTATGAATAATGTTTTTTTCGCAGATTTTTTATTTTTATTGGACTCATTGATATCTTCAGAAACGAATAAAAGTAATTGAAAACCCTCATGACTTTTCTGTCAAAAAAGAAAAATTGAACATCAAAAACGCGTGCACGGCACTCTACACAGGCCTGACGTATGAAAATACTAGTACCCGTATTAGCAGGTTATTATTTTTCTACCCGTTGCAAGCTGGGCTTCGAAAATAATGTTACCCGGGTACATTGTACATTGAGATTTTGAGATGACAGAATCATACGAGTAAGGTTACGTACATACGTAATTACTTGTACCGTGAAAACGAACATTCGTACAGTCTGCCACCGAGTCTGCGGGAATTTATCATTTTTCACGAAACTAGTTGTAGGGGAGCCGCGAACGCAGATACGACAATCGAAATCCGAGTGAACGCAGATCTGGTATTTCGAGTCGGAATTCTTTCACGCAAATCTGGTAATAAAAACAGATGATAACCCTTTCTTCCCACTACTACGGAATTCCTATCAGCTGATCCCCCCGCCTTTTTAAGAAGAAAAAAAGCTTTTTTAGGTCGATTTGAACAAAAAACTGTAAAACTCTCTAGTACTCAATTTGAACGTAATTTAGTGTAGGTTAGGTTCCGGTCTTCTTCTTTTTTGACACCAACACACCACTCCTTCTCATTTCGACCGGGACCATGGTGGTTACCCAAATCCTGTTGCAACAGCTCCTTTGAACCTAATTTTCTTGTCCAGAGCATTCCTTGAATCGAGAGTGTGTTTGAGCCCTTTTTTCTGTGAAAATTGACCTTGGAGAGTGATTTTTCGAACTGCTTCTGATTTTGCCGACAACAACAGCCGACAAGAATCCAACAATCCAACAATTCCACCATGGTGAATGGCAATCCCCTGAAGAGCGACACAATCTGGCCTGCTCTCCAAATGCCTAGATATGTGACTAATACTGACATTCCTATCCCTAGAAATGGAGGGAATTGCCATACCCCGGGTCTACTAGTGGTTAGAATAGTAGTGATATGCAAATTGTGAGCTCTATTGGTTAGTCTATCTGTTACAATTCTAAGAGCTCTCCAGAACAATCGGCGATTCCATCGACTCACTAATTGTTTTTATCCTTATCCTTAATCCAGTCCCGAGTAGACTCGTGACTGTCTTCCGGTGCACGGCATGCTCCTCCATGGTACTGTTGCATTTGGTTACTCTTCCATTTTAGTGCTATCCCTGCAATAATAGGGATGGACTCGCCTGATGTTAACCCGGTCGGTTACAAAGGGAGCAGTTTTAATAGTCACAGTTCCATTGTCATGGGCCTTGAGCACCTTGTAAGGTCCTTGTCGTGGGAAGGATAGTTTTGGAATAATGCCCTTCCTTTCCAGGGTGACATAGTCTCCTTCCTTATAGACATGGGGGATCCTCTTCCGGTTCTCCCTGATGTTACTCTTGTGGATACTCTTTTGTTTCCTTGCTTGGATTGCTTCCCAATCCACTGGGAAATTCACAGGCATAAACATGTCCCTTCCAAACACCAATTGTGCTGGGGAATACCCCAAGGTTGTATGGATGGCGCTTCTGATAGCATACGCCACTTTGGTGGTGAATTCCTCAAAAGGATCCTTCTCGTGGAGGTCCCTTTGTTCCAGGTTAAAGGACAATAGGCAGTCTTTCAGAACCTGGTGGATTCTTTCCAACACTGAGTTGGATTGTGGGTTCCAAGCGCCACTGGGCTTTCTTTTCATCCCCATGTTGTCGCAGAGCTCTTGGAACTCTGCTTTGAACTCACTTCCGCCATCAAAGCCAATTTCCTTTGGGCGCGGATATCTTGCTAGCCAGGTACTGTCCAACAATCGTTGAGTTTCTGCTGCATTTGGGGAGTCCTTCAGGTGAGCCAGTTCAAACCATCCGGTCACTGGGTCCACCATGGTGAGAACATGAATATGGTAATCCTTACCATTTTTGTTGTGGACAGTTGCAGGTCCCCAGAGGTCGACGTTGACCCTTTGCCATTTGGTGACTTCAACTGCTTTCTCCGGTAGTAGTCCGTACTTCTTCCAGCCACTCTTCTTGAACATCTGACACGTGTGGCAGTGTTTACAGAGGTCCTGGACGTCTTTCCGTAGGCCTTTCCAGGTGAATACTGAGCGGATGCTCTGTTCCATTCTCTTTTCTCCGGGATGGACCAGCATGCTGTGGTACCATTCCATAACTCTATTTTTGAGTTTATCCGGGATCAGAATCTTCCCTTCTTTGTGGATTAGACTGTAACCTTCCACCATTTTGGTGGTCAGTCGATTGTCTTTTTCCAGAGCACTCGTGATTCCCGTGTCCTTTTGTTGGTAGAACTGGATCATATCCGGAGCAAGTGGGAATGCACTATTGCCCTGGAATTCTTCCGGTGATTCCCCAAGTGGGAATAGTAGTTGTCGGAGGTGCTCTTCCTCATCCGCGTAGGTGAGGGGCTTATTTGGTGGTAGCCATTCCACTGTGTCCGCTGGGTCGTCAGTGATATCCAGTCGGGACAGTGCATCTGCTGCGTCATTGTCTTTGCCAGCAACATGCTTGACAACCGGGTGGAACTCCTCCATAAGGAGTCTCCACCGGACCATCCTTTGGGTGGGCATCTGTTGGTAGAGCAAGTTAAGGTGGTCTGTGTGAATAATCACATCTTGTCCTCGTAGGATTCCTTCAAACGCTTTGAGCCCTTCCACTATTCCAAGGAGTTCTTTTTCTCCTACAGTGTAATTGAGCTGCGCTGAGTTCAGTTTCCGTGTGTAGAATCCAAGGGGTTTGCCATCTTGGCACACAGTGGCTCCCAGCTGTCGGTCACTGGCGTCTGAGTAGAGGTGAAAAGGTTTCGTAAAGTCCGGGAATGCGAGTTTCGCTTCATCTGCGAGCATCCGTTTCGCCTCCATGAAAGCTTTCTGCTCTGCTGGACCCCAGTACCAGTTCATTTTGCCCTTCTTTCCTGCTAGTTTATTGAGGGGGGCCAGGATGTGGGAGCGCCGCTTCCACATGTCCCTGTAGAAATTGACCATTCCAAGGAATATCTTGAGTTGCTTGGTGTTCTTGGGGGTGTTACGGGGTGACGTAGGTACCCCTACGAGAGGCTCTAAATGATTATTGAATCCCGCATATACTCCAATATGTATGATATTCATGTACATATACTGAATATTCAACGTACAGGAATATACATACAATTCAAACAAAGATTCCCATGACTCACCAATTATTGATATTATGCCCGACGAACAATTATATCATTGTTCGATTGTTCATCGATACTCAAGGAATCATTCCCATCTCGTAAAGTATTCAACCATTCTCTTTCATAACACAATTTATTAACCTTTCATCTTTAAAATACCTCTATCCCATATTACGCCATCTAATTCTACCTTAGACCGTAACACAGTAATTACTGTTTGTGCTTTAAAGTAGAAACAGGAACTCAGTACTGAACTCAAAACATCCTTTATCCTAAACAACAGGGATACAACGATACCCTGACAAGCAAGAAGCAACAAGCGATCGAACGCCGATCGACATCTACGAATTGATCGAACAAAACAATCGATATCTACGAAACAACCGAATCGATCGAACACCGAATCGATCGAACACCGAATCGATCGAACACCGAATCGATCGAACGCTTCGAATCAAGAAACAATGGCAGGACTATACAGAGATCCACCAATTAATTATACTCCTTCATTCAACAGGAGTAAGCCCAAGAGAACCAAGCTCTCCATTACACATCCGAATGGAAAACAAGACAGCATGAAGATCCCCTTATTCACCGACAAAGGAGGTCTAGAAGAATTCCTATTTGTCGAAGAAGCCTTCAGGAACGCCGCAAAGCTCCTAGGACTACCAACTACCAACTACATCACCCACTTCAGCAGATGCCTAAATACAGACACTCAATCCAAGTGGAATGAAATGCTACAGGACCCCCTGGATCCAGATGAATTCCAATATGAAGAGAGCGCCGAAGGACATGATGCAGCAATCATTGACTTTATCAAGCAATTCTGCAATGCTTCAGATGCGAAAGACATCATGCACACTTATCTCCGAAGCTCCGAATGCAAGAAACCAAGCGACATCTCATGCAAAGACCACGCGAACCGAATGCAAATCCTCTTCAAGTACACTAAAAGACTCCAAGGCCATGCTGCTGACCTCTCAGCAACAGCAGCAAAGACCATCCTGCTACATAGCTTCCCAAGCAAATGGATCAACAGCTATGGTCTAATCCACCAAGGAATACAAGAAGATACCACTGTGCAATTCATCGTCGACCACATGAGCTGCTTAGAACGCCAAAGCAAAAGACGAACGTCAAACGCTGATTCGGACTCTGACAGCATCGACAGCAACAGCTCTAATTCAAACAGTGACAGCGACGCTGAATCTGAAGATGAGCAAGAGCAAGAGCCACCCAGTGGCAAAAGAAACTACAGCAATCCATGCAGAATTCCGGGACATAACCACGATTGGTCCGTATGTCCAAAGAACAGATATTCCAAAAGAAATAAGAGCAATGGCAGCAACAACAGCACTGCTACGGCTCCTAGCAATGACACTGGAAGCACTGCTTCCAATGAATCCTTCCAAGCCCACATGAAACGCGCCATGGAATCATACTGCGCCCAACATGATGGAACACTTGAAAGAACTATCGAAGGTACCATATCTTCAAACCCAAAACGCCTCGCTTTCGACGGCAACCTATCACTGGACCGGCTACACAAGCCCGGTAACCAAATATACAAATCACAAATGCACTGTGCCTCCAGCTCCCCTGGACCTGGATGCCAGCTCAGCCCTGCTGACTGGGAAGACGCATGGAGGAGAACCCCCAGAAAGGAGGGAAGGAACCTACAGAGATGAGCCCTGTTGCAAATAACACAAACTAATTCAAAGCGCTCAGTCCGATCCACAAGTGACGGCAACAATCAACCAATAAAATAAAGATTCAATTATGGCAAAAGAAAGAATCAAATAGCAATAAAAGATCTGGACGCAGATCGGTTCGGACGCGAACCAGTTGCAAGGGTACAGACGCTAAAAGCCATGAATCAATCAATCGAATCGAATCATCGATATCGATAAGGGTACAGACGCAAAACAAAATAAAGGGTACAGCAGCAACAACAAGGCCAACCTTGTTCCGGACAAGCAAATAGTCCACAGGGAGCTCCAGAAATAACCGGAGCAATCCCACGAAACCCATATTCAAAACCCACAGAGGTGCTCTGGAGTTACAAAATTCAAAACTCCAGTCGACTGCTGCAAAGAACACCCAAAACAAAAGACCGGACGAAGTATACGGCAAATCGCGAGCGCATTGAAATATAATTCAATACAACACTAACAATGCGTCCCCCTCTCTGCCTTAAACATACCCCCGGTACGATCGCAAATACGGCAAGAATAACACATCCAACGCTCGGCTTTTCACCTACCTAACACCAGGAGGTGTTTTTATGCCTACCAAGAGCAATCACTTTCAAATCCATCGATTTTCAAATCAGCTCCACTACCCCGAGAGGTACATCACAGTTGGGGGAGGAAAAGAATTTTCTTCGACTCTTTTTCTATTTTTACCATGTCTTTATGACCCTTCTCAAGAACAAGAAACAAATCTTCGATTTTCAGTATCACGAAAAACCTTCTTTAATCCCAATTCGATCTACACTACAATATATCTTCAGAATGTTCCGAATGGCATATATCATCATCTTCAACCGGTTCTCCGAACAAGCATATCTCTTTTTCATCGATACTACTCAACTCCGAACCTTATTGTATTGAACCACATGCAAAATTCACCTAATCATTGGGGAACTATGTTACGGGCTGACGTAGGTACCCCTACGAGAGGCTCTAAATGATTATTGAATCCCGCATATACTCCAATATGTATGATATTCATGTACATATACTGAATATTCAACGTACAGGAATATACATACAATTCAAACAAAGATTCCCATGACTCACCAATTATTGATATTATGCCCGACGAACAATTATATCATTGTTCGATCGTTCATCGATACTCAAGGAATCATTCCCATCTCGTAAAGTATTCAACCATTCTCTTTCATAACACAATTTATTAACCTTTCATCTTTAAAATACCTCTATCCCGTATTACGCCATCTAATTCTACCTTAGACCGTAACAGGGGGCTTCCAGGCACTTCATCACCTCCAGCTTCTTTGGCTGGGGTTGAATACCCTCGGTTGTTAATAGAAATCCCAGATATTCCACTTCTTTTTGCATGAAGAAGGATTTCCGGAGGTTGGCCCTGAAGCCAGCATCATCCAGTCGCTGTAGGACTGTGTCGATTTTGTCGAGGTGATCCTGTTCCGATTCACCTTCTCTCTGTATGATTAGGATATCATAAATATAGACCAGGACATAGTCCAGGTTGCCAAGTAGGTTCATCATGACGGACTGGAAGATGTCAGGTGCACATGCAATTCCCATTGCCAATCTCTTGTAGGCATATTTTCCCCATGACAAAATGGTAGAGCAAATCTTTTGGCTCTCCTTGCAAATGGGAATGGTATAATATCCTTGGGACAAGTCCAGCGCCGTGGCTGATTTGAACTTTTGCAGTCTTTGGATTGTCTCCCCTATTCGTGGTAGTGGGAATGGTTTTCGCTGTATCGCTGCATTCATCTTCTGAAAGTCGGTGAGAACGAGAATGTCCCCTGTCTTTTTGGGTTGACAGAAGGTCGGGGATGCCCATGGTGAGTCATCATCATGGGGGAGTTTTTCCAGGACTCCAATATCAAAGAGCCTGGTGATCTCCTTTTGAAGTGCTTGTTCAAAGGCATGGGGCACTGAATAGTACCTCTGCCGGACCGGTTTGACCCCTGGTTGGAGTTCGATTGATACCGGTTCTATATTTTTGAGCAGTCCCAGCCCTCCTCCAAAGAGGGTAGGGAACTTCTTCAGGGTTTTCTTTAAGGCTTCCTTGGACGCGTCTGTGATCTCCAGGTCATTGACCATGGCATCTATATCGACTTTGGAGTAGTCCGCATCCAGAATTTTGGATTGCCTCTCTTCCTCCTGTTGGAGGATTGGACTTTGTGTGTTGGCAAAGAATACTGCCTCACATTTGTCCGGGTCAGCGAGCTCCCCCATTCCCTTCATGGGGATGGAGTCACCCTGCCATTCAATTGTTCGGGAGCTGTATTTGATATCCAGTCCGAGCTGTGCCATCAGGTCTGATCCTATGATCATGTCATAGGGTACTTCCTCATGGTGATGGTATTCATCCACTTGGAAGGTCCATCTGATGGTCTTGGAGTTGGAAAATTCTATCAGCCTTAGTCCCACTGAAGCCGCAGACTTGGTTCTGAACTTGCCTCCGTACGTGTTGTAGGTGACAGATCTTTAGTCTCGGTTCGTTAGTTGACTTCGGTTGACAAAGTGCCTTAGTACGATGGATTTGGAGCATCCGGAATCCAGTAGGCCCCGGAGCATCCTCCCCCTTTCCTTGTGGTCCAATACCTCCACACAGACGTCTGCAAACCGGTTGATTATGCGGGGTCCAGTGTGGATGGTATCAGGAGCCATTCAGTTGTGGGATCCTTTCTTTTTGAAGGTCTTTCTGTACTTTCTTCTGTACTCTTTGAGTTCGCGTTCGGAGATATTTATCTCATTGTCGGAAACCTCGTGGTCAGCTTGGGCCGTGGCCAGTACATAAGAGTACTCGTGGTTTGATAGGTTCCTTCCCCAGTGGGGTTTGGAGTACTGCTCAGAGTCTGAGTCTTCTTTTGCCACAAAATGCTCCTTGAGCAAGTTGATGGTCTCCCGGTCAAACTTTCCCTTCTTGGGGGGACCACCGGTTAGTTTCCAGCATTTGCCGGCATGGACCTTGCCACAGGTCTTGCATAGCTGTTTGTTGCTGTTGTCCATAGGGCGCTTCTTTTTGCCAGGGGACTTGGCGTGTCCTCCCCCAGAAGCGGCCTTGGGAGTCTTCTTGGCGCCGCCGTTCGTCTTTTCAAGGTTATCGATGCGCTTCTGGAGGTGTTCCTCCTTCCGGATGGTGGTTTCCAGATTTTCGAGCTTGTCGATGGTGGTGTTAAAGGAGTGGGTGTAGAGGTCCCATCCGATGTGTTCCAGCTTCTCCCTTTGGGAGTGGGTCATGTTGGAATCCAATATTTCCTTCATTTCTGCTCAGGTGAAACTGGTCGGGGTTTCCGCCTGTTCACTGCCATATTCCCAGAGACATTCTGGTAGGTAGCTCTGTAGTTCGGCCATTCGGTTTGCCCAGGCTCGGATGCCAAATTTGAGGTCCACTCGCATCCCTTGCATGAATCTGCGGAGGAGAATATACGAGTGCTTCCCATTGGTGTCATTGCCGAAGATTTTGAGCTTGAGAACGTGCATGCATTCTTCCATGACATCCTTCCTGTACTCCGCGGATTGGTAGTACTGGGTGAGGGCGTTTGCTACCCTTTTCTTTGGGATTGGAGAACCGATGTCTTCGGTCTCTGTTTCCTCATCCGATTTTGCCGTGGCATTTGGTTTGGTTTTGTCAGCGTTAGGAGATGTCTCCTTTGCCGTTTCCTTGGAGACTCCCGTGGGAGTTTCCGTGGTGTCTTGCACCATTGATAAGAGTATGTTGCTGGCTTGATTGCGCTTTTCGATTTCCTGGATCTTTTTCTGCACCAGTTTGTTATTGTGGATCTTGTGGTTCGGTTTGGCGTAGTAGGTCCGAGTGAGTGTCCTCTGGACGAGGGACAGTGCCTCGCCAGAGAGGATCCTTTGTAGGACGTCCAGTTTCTGGTCTCCTTGGAGTTTGTCATTGCCAGCAATTTTCTGGTCAAAGTCTCTCTTCCAGATGATGAAGAGTTCTGGTCTCTCAGTACCATTGAGGACTTTCAGGTAGTCGCTGAAGGCGACGCCGCCCTTCTCACTGTCTACACTCATCTTCACGGCGGTGGCATCTTCTGGCCAGTCCTCTCGAGTGTAGTTAAAGGGTTTCAATTTGGTTCCTTTAGATGCCATGGTGGGTTAATCGGTTATTCTATTTAATTTAGTTACACTATTTCTGTTATCTTTGTCGCTTGTGTTGAAATTGAGCAAGAATGATTGCTCAGCTCCTCCAGTTCCTTTTGCTGGATTTTGCACTGCTCTCGCGATAACTCGTGTTATAACTGATTTCTCCCCCTGGTTTGCCCAGTGGTGGGAGTTGTTTCTCTCTTTAGCTCCCGGGAATCCTGTGGTTCCCCAGAGTTGTTTCTGTTTTTATTTTGTGGGATTCGATTCCCGTGGTTCTCCGGCGTTGCTTCTCTGTTAAGCAGTCACCGGGCCGGTCCCACTTCCTGTTTCCCGTGGGATTAGTGGTGTTCGGGTATTTATTATATACCTTTCCGGATATCCGTATATTTCGGTTTTGGTTGGCATACCCTCTTCGGTCTGTCCATCCACTCAGTATGGGTCCAATTAGTCCACCACTCACTGCATTATGTGTCACTTTTTTGGTGTGTATTTTCGAATTTTTCGATTATTCCTGTTGTCGACCATGGTCCTGTTTAGGTCCTTAGGTGTCTCTGTTGCTGCTGCTGCTGCTGCTGCTCCCTTCTACTGGAGCTAACAGTTGCTGGGGTCGGTCTTCCTTAGTGCTGCAGACACTGGATATCCTTCTCCCTGTTTTGCTTCTCTGTGCCTCCATTTTTTGGCAGTCTTTCGATCTCGTCGGTCCCTTGGCCGATTGGTTTCTTTCTGCTCATGGTCATCAGCACTCAGCTTGATTTTAAAATCATGCCATACCCCGGGTCTACTAGTGGTTAGAATAGTAGTGATATGCAAATTGTGAGCTCTATTGGTTAGTCTATCTGTTACAATTCTAAGAGCTCTCCAGAACAATCGGCGATTCCGTCGACTCACTAATTGTTTTTATCCTTATCCTTAATCCAGTCCCGAGTAGACTCGTGACTGTCTTCCGGTGCACGGCAGGAATGGCTATTCCGAAGACATGAGGAGACATACTGTCGCGAGATACGAGAAAATTGGAAAGAATATCAACGATACCGAGACGCTAAACTTGCTCACTTATTAACTGCAGGGGCTAGGTATCTGGTTATAGTACATATTGTACACAATGACCATACCCCGACGGTTAGCATAATATTGAGGTGAAATATCTTCATAGCAACCAGCTCCTTCACTACCACCAGCATCAGGATCACTCTAGATGCTCCTTGTGTGATGCAGACAACAAGAAGGTTTCTCATGTGCTCTCCTGCAAGGACCCTGGGGCTGTTCAGCACAGTGTGTCTGCGGCCTTCAAGGGTCCCCTGCAGCAGCGGCTTGAGGCTGAGCAGACTGATCCATCCTTGGTTGCTGCCACAATGGATCTCCTCGCCAGGGTTCGGAAGGGCCAGAGCATTTATCCCTCATCCCATTCCTCCCCTGCAATTGCTTCTGCTGTCAGGGCACAGAGGACAATTGGTTGGCACAACTGGCTCCTTGGTAGGTGGTCTCCTCGCTGGTACCAAATCCAGGCTGACTACTACTCCCTGATTGGCAGCAAGCGTTCTCCCAGACACTGCTGGGCCACAGCTACTATTATCCATCAGTTCTTTCTCACCTGCTGGGATCTTTGGACATATTGGAATGAATGACTCCATGGTCCTGGGGGAACACTTGAGGCTGAACAACACCAATCTCTTGATGCTTCCATTTCCTCTGAATTGGTCATTGGTGCAGCTGGTGCACTCTCCCAGTCACACTCCCTTTTACAAACCCCTTTCCAAGTCCTGACTGCCAAGCGGCAGTTGCTTGCAACCATTCACCTTGCCAGAACCCAATTTGCAGCACCTGTCCAACCAGTGCAGCCCTACCAACAGGAGGCTGATCTCCTGCGAGCTTGGCTTACTGGATCTTAGGGTTGCTTCCCCCTCTTAACTTGGTGTTTTCTACTCTGTTCCTGCTTCTCGTCCTTTCCCATCCCTTTTGATACTGGGGATTCTCCAACTATCTTCATTTCCACATCACTTTCTCTCAAGTCCCTATTTTGTGGGATTTGTTTGTTTATTTCCCTGCTTGTTGTTCATGGTTTGTTTGAAAAATTGTCGTTCTACCACTTGGGGTCCTGACTTAAATAAGTACATTATATTTTATCACCATGGTTGTGTCATTTTCTATCATACTGGGCAGATTTTTCAATGAAAAGGCCATGAAAACTACGTGTCTCATGTTTTCGCAAAAGTGATCAAGGTTCACTCTACTTTTGCAAGGGATAAGCTTTCAATCAATAAAGTTGACTTATTACAACTCAACATGAATATCTTTAGTATCCCCATAGTGTCCACGAATGGAGTATGTTTCAAAGCGGTCGGGGTCATATGCATGATAGACCCTAAAAGTGTGACCAGGATGTGTAGATTCTTCGTAGGAACTTCCTTTTTCTATAAAGGCTACCTGTCTCTCGGTATCTCCTTCATCAGGGACCCAATACAAAAACATATCAGACTCTTTCGCGTGAAATCTTACCTGAACCAGGATGTCATCCTCCAAATCTTGGTTATTTATCAGCGCACCAATGGATCTGCCCGCGATCCCCATCTGTTCGTGACTCATGTCGGGAACTTTTGAAAGCGAGACTGCTGAGTTAATGGTCAAACGTTTGTAGCTGGAAGTCCGCGGAATGACAGATATATCAAACTGGACAAACCATTTGAGAATGACTTGCACAAGAAAGACTTTCTCTAAAATGTCATCGTTTCCGGCTTCCGTAGTGGCAGAAGAGATACTTTTCATGGCTTTTTGTTTTAGTTGGGCGGCAACCATTAACAGGTGGTGATGTGCTTTCGGATTGTCGTATACTTGTCCTATTATACCATTCATCACATTGTAAACTTGGATATGAATATTGTGTTTGTTCATTAGTTCGATCAATGGCGTGTCGTTCATGAGAGACCAAACATTGATTTGTGATATGTGTGGTGGCGTTCGGGATATCTCCAGAAGCGTTTCCAAAGTACCACGATCGAAATTGCTCACACCTATGCTTGCAACGACCGAAGAGAAGCTGTCGTTCTTGTTGCTGTCAACGGAATTGTGAGATTCGTAAATATCTTCCAGTGCCCTCCATGATCCCTTCCATGCATCTTTGTCAAGATGGGGTGGGGGTCCAGCATTCCTAATCCGATCTGGTAACTGCTCCTCTTCTTCCTCGCAATTCATCCAAGGGATTGCATCGAAGCATTGAGGCCAATGGATCAAAAGTGTTAACTTTAAATCGACATTCGGGTCATTGATTGCTTCCTCAAAGCTTTGAATAATTTCATCAACCGCAAGTTTCGTCCGTTCGTATCCCAAGTACGTGTACCAAATTTTTGTCACGACGTGGACTTGTATTCGTTGATCTCTACCCGATTCTCTTTTGAGAGTTTTCTTCGCCAGATCTTCTTTCAAGTCTTTGACTCCAGTAGTGATGCCTCTGGAAACTTCTCTTTCATTTCCAGATGCGTGAGACGTATCAAGTAGTCGTAGTCGGTGATTGTCTTTCAAGCCGTGATGAATCATCGTCTCAACCAAGTTTTGTTGGAGGTTTCCGACCCCTAGTCCTGCCAGGGGCATGACAACACCATTTGACAGCGTTGTTGTAAGTGGGACGTCGTCAATTGTTCCATCGATGTTGACATTATTACCTGTGTTGTACCCACGAAACAAGTTTGTTTGGGCTTCCACAACGATTGCGAGATGGACGGAACAAAACGCCCAGAAAGAGAAAAAAAGAAGCAGTCCATCGTCTTTCCCGATTCTTGAACTCGTCATGGTATAGAATAGAATCGTAATAATTTGTTTAATCCCAACAAAAGAATACCTAACGTAAGTGCTTGATCTGGATAAATCTACGCACTAAGCTGCCCGAATTGTATTGGCATGCTTGTAGTTAAGATGAACATGGTAAGAATGGCGTTGACATCATGCATGGTGACGGTAATACAAGCAGTATCTTGCTCTGTTCCTAGTTCTTCCCGTTGTGTATCCGCACCAGGTAATTTAGAGTAGATACCGTAGATTCCAAACGAATGACCGTCACTGCAACACAAGAAGGTTTGCTGTAGCCGTTCGTACGTACAAGGTATCGTACAAGCACTGGTACACGTACCGTAAGGTTAGCCAAAGATGTTTGGAATGGATTTTAAAATAATAATACTACGTACGAAGTACTACCGTAAACCTTACGTACTACAAAGTACTTCTAATACAGTAAGAGATTGAAGATAGAAGTAAAAAAAAATACAGTAAGGTTACTACAAAGTTCTTATCAGCTGTCCCCCGGTTCTACGTCCCCGACTACTAATTTCTACTGAAACCCGGGGACAGCTGATAGGAATTCTGTAGTACAGTAACAAAAGTGATTTTGATTATTCATTCGTGTATGTTGTAGTGTTCATTTTGCCACACATCGAATGAATGAGATTCTGCATTTCAAAAAGTATTCTTATTAATTTTGACATGACATGTCAAATTCACCCATGGACACTACCAATCATCGACATGCTTCTTTGAGTAGCACAACAGCAAAATGGCATCTCCCTCCGGAAATGGGAATCGCCCCAAGATTCCGGGTCGGTGTGACATTTGCGAAATGAAAGATGGGAAACGGTCGATGACTTTTGTCCAGTGCTCCAAATGTAAGGTGTGCGTCCACAAGGAATGCTACATGGTTTTCCCGGAAGGCGATGGCAAAGATTTCGTCTGCTTTGGTTGTGCGTAAGTGACGACCAACTTTTTTAAAAAAAAATTTCTTGCGTCGTGGTCGACGCTGTGTCAAAATAAAAGAAGTGTTTTGTTCCTCACACTCCTTCAATCTATTCCATTGTTCCTTACGAAGAGCCGTTGGAAAGACTTTTCAAGCCGTAGACTCGCATAGGAGTAGTAGATTTTACGAAATCGAACAGAAGGAACGACCTACAGAATGCGTTCTGTGTAGCGTTTCGGACGGCGTTCACGCCATGTACCCTTTGTTCGATTATCATGGGTCTGGTGGCCGTCAGATTTGCTACTTTAAAAAAGCCATTAACAGAGACGGCAGTGGTCATGAAAAGGGCAAGATGGTGTTGGCCTGGGGTCATGCGTTGTGTTGTTTGTACCTTTCCGTTCTCAATTTTATGTATGCTTGCTACAAAGACGGAGATTACATTGGGATAGAAGAAGATGAAGACAATGATCCTGACACACGCCCACCAAATCCGGAACTCAAGATCACGGACGAATTTCGGCGGATGTACGGCGATGCTATGCCTCATTTTCGGTATTACATGATTCCCCCAAGCGGTAAGCTAGATCCTTGGACCAAAGCCGTTATTGTAAATAAGAAAGAACTCAAATGCATCGAATGTGGTTTGGTAGATGATAAGCATTCCATGCGAATCCCGGTACAGTGCGTCGCAAACGATCCGGATGAGTATTTTGAACACAAAGACAAGCATAGGTTGAGAAACAACGATGTTCAACCCTGTACCCAAGCTCTGCATGTGGGTTGCGCTCGCTGGAAGGATGGTTCGTCGACGGTTCGGAAATGTTACTATTTTCCTGGCATCACTAATAATGATGGTACTATTAAAGAAAGTCAAGACACGGTCCATTGCCTGTACTGTAAAAACCACGCCGAAAATGTGGACGAAAATTATCAGAAACAACTGAAAAGGGAAAAAGTATTAAAACTAAAACAGAGACAGCAACAACGTGCCCAACCTCTAAAAGGATACCCCAAGGCCATTGGTGTTGCTGATCGTTCAGTTCGAACACGGGCGTCACCTGCTGATGAATTACTACAACAATCGATGACAAACAGGCCCACTTCAATGATGTCAGGAACAAACTGTTCATCAAAGAATAAGGGCGGCAATCAACTACTTGGTCCATCGAAGGGGAGTAGAAGCTGGGGAAAGTACAAGGACATAGATAAAGAACGTCACAAGGAACTAGACCCATCCATGGCAGTCGCAATCAATTCTGGCCAACAGCCCACGCTGGCGAAACGTCGTCGGGAATTAGCAAACGAGATGTCGGTAGTCTCAAAGGGGGATCTGGAAAAAATATTTGATGATCTAATAAAGCACCAGCATGAAATTGCAAGGCATGCTGTGTTAGGTATTAACGGGAGAAAACGCTTCTGGAAACACAAATTTTCAAGACTCTCAACAAATGATTTCGATAGCATTTGGAACGCTGCTCTGGACAAATTCCAAAACACGAAAAGAAAAGTAGACGGAAAAAAATCGAATGCCTACATTGATAGAATCGAACTTGGATCAGATCGATCAACTCCTGTTCATGTCGACTTGACTAGTTCAAATTCTGACGTCGAAGAGGATGCGGAATGTTCCAAGCATGGGATAATGGATGAGATTGAAAGAGGCAAGCAGAATACCAACAATGACGACAATTGCGATTTTGAAATGGCAACGGAAGTCAAGAACCGTAGTGATCTTGAATTGCCGAATGACGAAGGAATCGGAAACGTCGACGATGGCAGAAATGATGAAAAATTCTTGCATGGAAAAGGAAAGCAGCGAAAAACTGCAGAACGATCACCTGATCGGTGGTCAAAATTATTCGTTGGGCAAAGATTCAAAATGGGAGTTGAATTCACTCTGGACGAATTCGAGGAGAAATTCTAGTATCCGAACAGAATGCTGCAATCCGCCTTTCTGTTGCTATCAGGATGGTTCAACCCAACAAAGAGTGAGGTGTGCAATCTCTCAAGATAAAATTGTAGAAGCGAGTGCCCGAAATTAAAGTGAATACCCAGTCCGACACAATAACTTGACTCGTTTCGGGTACAACATACAGCAGTTGAAATTGTTTCGTTGCAAAAGCATTAAACGCATTTATGTGGATAAAGGATGTAACTAATATATTGTTCGAATATCTCCCCATGTTGCGAACTAAAGGAATCTGGCATTGCACAACAACGCCATATGAAGTGCAGTTCAGTTTGATTTCAGTCCTTTGTAATGACTGCCGTTGACTTATTGTTAGCCACGATACCAGCTCCTGTTGGTTCTGCTTGAACTATGGTCCGGGGGTTGTGCAAGAACTTCGAAAAAAATTCGACTGGCAACCCCAACAACCCCAACATGACTATACAGCAATAAACAGGAGTTTTCAGCGGAAGAATGCTAGTTTTCATTACAAAATGCGAGTTTTCATTACAAAATGCAAGTTTTCGTTACAAAATGCGAGTTTTCTTCGGAAAATGAGTGTTTTCAACAAAATTTTCAACAAAAAACTTGTTGTTGAGCCTCTCTTTGCAAATCAACTCCCTCATCGTTGCGCCTCTATTAACAAATTGACTCCTTCGTTGCGCTGATTTGTTAATAAGGCGCAACATTGGAGTCACCTTGTTAATACGTCCGAAAACTGGTTCGTGACCGTTGCGACCTAATGGCGACCCTATCGACCCTATCGTGACCTTCTTCAGAGAAACGGGACCTAATTTTTTATTTCCCAACCTTTTTTCCATTATTCTCAACCATTTTAGCTCGCATTTCTCAACCCCCCTCCCCACGTTTCGAAAAAATTGTTTCGAGCCCGACCCTGATATCCACTCACTCATCACATTTTCACTCCATTTGACACATTTGACTCAATAAACCATGTAATTTCCAATCAAATTTTTTTCAAATCACAAAAAAGTTCCACTTCTTATTACTTCTTACGGTAGTAAAATCACTCACGTCGGATTCGCATCACATAAAAAAATTTATCAAACACATGTTTGATATTGACCATGCCGAAAGCTTCCTCGAACCCAAGGCACTTCGCCAATGCTCCCAGAATACCCAAAACATTCCATTGTCGCAACTGCATTGCCTCCGGACGAAGAAGAAAATCAAAATCATTCAAGGGATACAAACAAGAATCGAGCTACAATCTCACCTATTGATATGTCTGCAGAGGACTTTCATTTCATCTCAAGTCCAACAGTGATTGCCGGACCTATTATCTTGAGAACGATCTTATGAATTTCATTTCTTCCGTGAAAGAAGAAGTCACCCTTCCTTCCATTCAACACACACCACACACCATCACAGCAAGCAGCAGCAACGCATCGGCAGCAACAACACGTCGATGATACAGGGGGGCAGGACAGCAAGCAGTGACCAACACGTCGATAATACAGGGGGGGGACAGCAAGCAGCAAGCAGCAAACAGCAGCAACACGTCAATAATACAGGGGAGACAGCAAGCAGCAAGCAGATAGAGATGCTGAGTGAATGAGCCAATCAAAAAATTTGATTTTCCAGTACAAACGTACAGGGATTTATGTAGAAAAAAAATTTAAAACAGGGTGGATGACAGCAAACAGCAACGCGTCGATAATACAAGGGGGGAGAGCAAGCAGCAAGCAGCAAGCAGCAAACAGCAAACAGCAGCAACGCGTCGATAATACAAGGGGGGGACAACAAGCAGCAACCACACGTCGACAATACAGGGGGGGGACAGCAAGCAGCAAACACGCGTCGATAATATACGGGGGGGAACGCAAGCAGCAACTACGCGTCGATAATACAGGGGGGGACAGCAAGCTGCAACCACGCATCAATAATACAGGGGGGGACAGGAAGCAGCAGCAACGCATCGATAATACAGGGGGGGGGGACAGGAACATTATGGAAAAAAAAACTTTTCTGGAAAATTTCCATTTTCATGCGCATTGTGCGCGCGACTACTCTCAAAAAATCTTAGGGCAATAACGGCTCTTCTATATTTAAAGAAGAGCGACCATAATTTAACGGTCTTCAACCGTCATCTTTGTCCTCAAAAAACGATTGTCCTCAAAAAGTGTCCTCAACGATTTTGTCCTCAACAGACTGTCCTCAACCATTATGTCCTCAAAAATTATGTCCTCAACGTTTTGTCCTCAACCTCAACGTTGAAGTCATAGAGGTTGAGGACAAAACGTTGAGGACATAATTTTTGAGGACATAATGGTTGAGGACAGTCTGTTGAGGACAAAATTGTTGAGGACACTTTTTGAGGACACGTTTTGAGGACAGTTTTGAGGACACTCTGCGTACTCGTACAGCCGTTAAAGTGGATATTCAACAAAAAACAGCCGTTAAAAAATACATCAATTTTATTGCGCGCAACGCGCATGAATATGGAAATTTTCTCAAAAAAACTTTTTTCCATAATGTTCCAGGAAGCAGCAAGCAGCGCGTCAGTTGTTTGAATAACAACCATACACCTACATTGTAAAAGCAGAAAATACGAGCATAGTTTTAAAGTCCCTCCTTGCTCCAATCGCATTCGTTGTCTTTCCTTGTTGTGATGGCCTTCCTTGTCGTTCCTTCTTGTTCTGATCTGTATTCGTCGGTCCTCCTTGCTCTGATTGACTCCGTCATCTTTCCCTGTTGCATTTGACCTCCTTGTTCCAATTGTCTTCATCGTTCCTCCTTGCTGTGATGGTACAAAATAAACAACAGACTGTTAGTTCCTTTTGTCTTCGTCGTCCTTCTTTGTTCCGATCGGTATTCAATTACAGTACCTTTTAGTGTCATCGTTCCTCCTTCTTATTCCAATTGTTGTCGTCGTCCTCTGCAGGTTCGAATGCATACTCGTAGATATCTGGGTAAGCCAGGTGACCCAAGGTCTGCAGCCCACCCTATCTTGATAGCAAAAGATAACAATAATAATAATATACTTATTTAAGTAGGAAAATCCACCGAAAGTGGTTAAAAGCTACTCAGTCTGTAACCAGACTTTATCGTCGCCTCAATCGAAGAGTCAGGACCCCAAGTTGTAGAACAACGCGTTGCCTCAACCATGGAGGATTTAGGCCCCAGGTTGTAAAGACGACTATTTTGCAAACGAACCTTGGTAAGAAACAGGAAAAAATGAACCAGTCCAGAGCACAACAGACACTGCTGTTGCAAAGCGTACAAGAGACCGGGTAACAAGAACGTGAAAGGGAAAGACACAAGCAAAACTGTCCCTTGAATGCTGCTGTAAAGCATCAGTAATGCTAGTGGTCAGCTGACACAAGCAAAACCCTTCCTCAGATACATAGTATCAGTAATGCTAGTGGTCCGCGTACAAAAGCAAAACTCCTCTCTAAATGCTGGAGTGCAGCATCAGTAATGCGAGTAGTCAGCCCCAAACACATTCCTTACCACGCACTCCAGTGCATGATACATATAGTACGGAGCCTACTACCAAATTTGTAACAGCTGTCCTCCTGTTCGAACTTCGTAGTAGCACAAGGAAAATTTTCGGAGTATTCCGATTCAGAATCAGAAACACATAGAGGCAGTGGAGCCTACTACCAAATTCAAATTCGTAACAGCTGGCCTTCTGTTCAAACTTGAACTTGCTCTCCCGTAGTAGCTTGGAAACAGGTGCTCTAAGTGATAACACTTATGGACCATCAGGGCTGTAGGCTTGAAAACAGGTGGTAGCTGTACTGTGAACTGGAGGGGTATATGTTGGTGGTGAAGCGTTAAGTAACATTTACTTAGCAAATTGGGGGCTTGGATAAGAAAAATAGTAGGTCCATAATCGAAAACAATTATGGTCCAGCAGGGCAGTAGACTTGAAAACAGATGACAGTTGAAGACTGCATCTGAGAGGTATATGTAGGTAGGAGAGCCTTAAGCAAACTGTACTTAGCGGCTGTGGGGCTTGGGTCAGGAAATAGTAGGACCTTAAATGAAAACACTTATGGTCCATCAGGGCAGTAGACTTGAAAACAGATGACAATTATACTGTACACCTGAGAGGGTTATGTAGGAGTGGAGCCTTAAGCAAACTGTACTTAGCGGCTTTGGGGCTTGGGTAAGAAAACAGTAGGACCATAAGCGAAAACACATATGGTCCAGCATGGCAGTAGACTTGAAAACAGATGACAATTATACTGTACACCTGAGAAGTATATGTAGGTGGTGGAGCCTTAACCAAACTGTACTTAGCGGCTGTGGGTATGAAGATATCCAGGGTGCTATGATCTGTGCTAAGGCTCCTGTGTAGGAGAGTGTACTGGGGCTACACCAGGCAGCAGCATCCAGTAGCTGACTAACAGGTGCTGAGCTGAGTGCTGAGCTGTGTGCTAAATGGTTAGCAACAGGCTTAGCAACAGGCTTAGCAACAGGCTTAGCAACAGGCTTAGCAACAGGCTTAGCAACAGGCTTAGCAACAGACCTATCCTGCTTAGTATGGGTGCTAACAGAAGTTACTAGGGTCATCGCGTACGATTTGTACCAATCGTACGTACCCCGAGTATAGCACCTGTAATGGTGTAGCTTAATGCTACAGGGTTAGGGTTGCTAAGCTACTAGATACCGGTGATGCTAACCTACCATGATACCATGCTAAGATACTATGCTACCGCCGGGGTCGGGTCATTGGTGTATAATATGTACTATGACCGGATACCCGGCCCAAATAGTTACCCAACGCGCTAGCGTAAGTGAGCTAGCACACGATTTGATCTAATAATTAATCGGAGATACGATACTCCGTACGCTACCCGTAGAATACAGTACTGGAGCTACAGAGCTCCGTTATTCTACGAGTTATCGGAACGCTGTCACGATACGATACAGACTTCCGACGCTATATTCACTCTTTCTTTTCCACTCTAAAATAAACACACCTATCATGCCCTCCCCTTTCGATTGATTCCGATGTACCTCTAGGGAAGTACCTTGTAGTAAATAAGTGTATGCAATAGAGCTTGAACAGTGTCACTGTAGTCTCACTATTTGCCAGGGATATACGTGTTATTACTGTTAAGGCTTTCCCTATTTTTCAGTACGCAGTACGAGACGATTTATCTACTGATCGATTAAATCTACGAAGGTTGCTGACGAGCAATATCAACGCATGGGGCTTGGGTCAAAAAACAGTAGGACCATAAGCGAAAACACATATGGTCCAGCAGGGCAATGGACTTGAAAACAGATGACAGCTGGAATTGCTTGTAGAAATATTCCTACAGTGGGAGGGGCTGTTCGTGAACTACACCTTGAAAGACTTAGGGGACTTGGCAAGGAACCTTGAAGAATGTAGAACGTTAAGTGGGAATCACTTAGGAAGCTTGGAAACAATGTAGAACATTAAGTATAAGATATACTTAAGGGCCTTGAGGGTGGAGCTTGGAAACAGATCGAAGCAATAGACATGTACGTTGTTGTTGTCATGTTTTGCTGTACAGTAGAATCTGACGGCAACAGTATTATTTTTGAATTGCTGTAGAATCGGTACTGGAGATGCTGTAGAAAATTATGTGTCGGTTTTGTTTTGGTTGTTGCTGCTGCTCAATCGGCCGCCGAGTGGTGAATTGGCAACCAAAGCAACCAAACGAAGCAGCTAGCAATGGAACTGATAGCAGAAATGAAGAGCGCAGGTCTTGGTTAATACATGTAGGTCCTGGGGTTGTGATTGGGGGTGTAAAAGGGAGCGAGATATCGCATGGTAAAGTTGTGTAGAAATCTACGTATTTTTAGTACTGGAACATCAGAACGTTGGACAAAATGCGCAATGCGCAAATTGTATCTTGATAGCAAAAGATAACAGCAAGGATAGCAAGAGTGATCAGTTCTGTACTTTCTTTGCCATTTGTCTCTCCAAGACGGTACCAGGCGCCTTGATCCCACTTTCAACTGGACCGGCCAGAAAATTCCAACGCCGAAATGAAAATGAAAATGAAAATAATGACACATCCTGTAGGAGGAAGATGTGGGGCGGAAAATCAATATCAAAATTTACCACGATCATGATGTACTTTACAGTACCGGGTGTACAGGCTGACTGGAAAAAATGACAGTAATAATAATAATAATATACTTATTTAAGTAGGAAAATCCACCGAAGGTGGTTAAAAGCTACTCAGTCTGTAACCAGACTTTATCGTCGCCTCAATCGAAGAGAGGTTAGGCCCCAAGTTGTAGAACGACGCGCCGCCTCAACCATGGGGAATAGGCCCCAGGTTGTAAGGACGGCTATTTTGCAAACGAACCTTGGTAAGAAACAGGAAAAAAACGAACCAGTCCAGAGCACAACAGACACTGCTGTTGCAAAGCGTACAGGAAACGGGGTAACAAGAACGTGAAAGGGAAAGACACAAGCAAAACTGTCCCTCCAATGCTGGTGTGCAGCATCCGTAATGCTAGTGGTCAGCTGACACAAGCAAAACCCTGACTAGATACATGGTATCTGTAATGCTAGTGGTCAGCGTACAAAAGCAAAACTCCTCTCTGAATGCTGGATTGCAGCATCACCAGTAATGCGAGTAGTCATCCCCAAACACATTCCCGTAACCACTGTATGGTACATATAGTACGGAGCCTACTACCAAATTCGTAACAGCTGTCCTTCTGTTCGAACTTCGTAGTAGGAGACACGTAGAGGAAACACGTAGAGGCGGTGGAGCCTACTACCAAATTCAAATTCGTAACAGCTGGCCTTCTGTTCGAACTTGAACTTGCTCTCCTGTAGTAGCTTGGAAACAGAGCCTTTAAGGGAAAACACTTATGGACCATCAGGGCTGTAGGCTTAAAAACAGGTCTCTGCTGTACTGTGAACTGGAGGGGTATATGTTGGTGGTGGTGCGTTAAGTAACATGTACTTAGCAGCTTTGGGGCTTGGGTCATAAAAACAGTAGGTCCATAATCAAAAACAATTATGGACTATCAGGGCAGTAGACTTGAAAACAGATGACAGTTGAAGTGTGCATCTGAGAGGGTTATGTAGGTAGGAGAGCCTTAAGCAAGCTGTACTTAGCGGCTTTGGGGCTTGGGTCAGGAAATAGTAGGACCTTAAGTGAGAACACTTATAGTCCAGCAGGGCAGTAGACTTGAAAACAGATGACAGTTGAAGTGTGCATCTGAGAGGTATATGTAGGTAGGAGAGCCTTAAGCAAGCTGTACTTAGCGGCTTTGGGGCTTGGGTAAGGAAACAGTAGGACCATAAGCGAAAACACTTATGGTCCATCAGGGCAGTAGACTTGAAAACAGATAACAGTTGAAGAATGCATCTGAGAGGTATATGTAGGTAGGGGAGCCTTAAGCAAACTGTACTTAGTGGCTTTAGGGCTTGGGTCAGGAAACAGTAGGACCATAAGCGAAAACACTTAGGGTCCATCAGGGCAGTAGACTTGGAAACAGATGACATTTATACAGTACACCTGAGAGGGTTATGTAGGTGGTGGAGCCTTAAGCAAACTGTACTTAGCGGCTTTGGGGCTTGGGTCAAGAAACAGTAGGACCATAAGTGAAAACACTTAGGGTCCAGCAGGGCAGTAGACTTGGAAACAGATGACATTTATACTGTACACCTGAGAGGTATATGTAGATGGTAGAGCCTTAAGTGAACTGTACTTAGCGGCTTTTGGGCTTGGGTCAGAAAACATTAGGACCATAAGCGAAAACACTTATGTACCAGCAGGGCATTAGACTTGGAAACAGATGACATCTGGAATTTCGTGTAGAAATATTCCTACAGTGGAAGAACTTTAAGTGAGAATCACTTAAGCAGCTTGGAAACAGTGTAGAACATTAAGTATAGCAAGATATACGTAAGGGCCTTGGTTGGAGCTTGGGAACAGATCGAAGCAGTACCGTACATCGAAAAAGAGTGGTGAATTGCTGTAGAATCTGTACTGGAAGTGCTGTAGAAAATTATGTGTCGATCTTGGTTTTGGTGCTGCTGCTGTTGCTGATCCCTCGGTCGAGCAGTGAATTGGCAACAAACTCAACGAAAGGAAGCATCCAGCAACTGAACCGATAGCAGAAACGAAGAGCGCAGGTCTTGGTTAATACATGTAGGTCCTGGGGTTGTGATTGGGGGTGTATAAGGGAGCGAGATATCGCATGGTAAAGTTGTGTAGAAATCTACGTATTTTTAGTACTGGAACATCGGAACGTCGGACAAAATGCGCGTCGCGCAAATTGACTGGAAAAAATGACAGCAATGTACGTAGATCACAGTACTAAGTCTACAGGCTGAGTAAAAGAAAAAATGACATGTCTGCATACATACCTAGTAGTATGTATGTATGTATAGGCAGGGGATGTGTAGGTTTCCAGTACTGTTTATACTGTACCTAAGGTACTGGTACAAATCTTTTGGCGCCAAGTGGTGGAGGTACGGTAACTTACTGTTGGTACATATTATACAGGATGAGCCTTCCCCGAGATGGTAGTAGCATTATAAGATAGAGAGAAACACCTTTCAGCAGTAGTAGACAGTAATAGTGGCACCACTGGATGCAAGGAATGTGTTGTTGTTGGTTCAAGTCCCATCGCAGGAATACCTTTTGCTACATCAGGATGCAATACTAGCAATATTTTTGCTGCACAGCACATGTCGCTAAGTGATCTATTCAGTTATTCAATGGTGACATCCATACCATCCGTGATTTTGGAATACTTCTTTTTGAATACTCTTGCCCATGCATAGGATGAGAAATATTCACACTGGAATCATACAAATATTGGCCAGATTCATTCCGATATGTGATTTGGTACTTTTTTCTAGTAAATTCCGCAGTAGTGGAACAAATATTAATTATTCAGTGGTGACACCCATACCATTGGTGATTTTTGAATACTTCTTTTTGAATAATCTTGACCATGGATAGGAGGAGCAATATTCACACTGGAATCACACAAAGATTGGCCAGATTCATTCAGATATGTGATTTGGTACTTTTTTCCAGTAAATTCTGCAGCAGTAGTGGAACAAATATTAATTATTCAGTGGTGACACCCAAACTATTGGTGATTTTTGAATACTTCTTTTTGAATACTCTTGCCAATGGATAGGATGAGAAAAATTCACACTGGAATCATACAAATATTGGCCGGATTCATTCAGATATTTGATTTTACAGTATTTTCTAGTACATTCCGCAGTACTGGGCCAAATATCAATTATTCAGTGGTGACACCCAAATTATAGGTGATTTTTGAATACTACAATTTGCGCGAAGAGCATTTTGTCCGACGTTCCGATGTTCCAGTATTAAAAATACGTAGATTTCTACACACATTTACCATGCGATATCTCGCTCCCTTTTACACCCCCAATCACAATACCAGGACCTACATGTATTAACCAAGACCTCTGCTCTTCGTTTCTGCTATCAGTTCAGTTGCTTGCTGCTTTGTTTTGGCTGCTTTGGTGCCTATTCACCATTGCCGTTGTCGATCGGATTCGGCAACAGCAGCAGCAGCAGCACCAAAACCGACACATAATTTTCTACAGCACTTCCAGTACAGATTCTACCATACAGCAAAACCGAACGTACATGTCTATTACTTCGATCTGTTTCCCAGCTCCATTCCAAGGCCCTTAAGTATATCTTATACTTAATGTTCTACACTGTTTCCAAGCTGCTTAAGTGATTCTCACTTAATGTTCTACATTCTTCGAAGTTCCTTGCTGAGTCCTCATAAGTCTTTTCAAGTCGAAGTTTGCGAACAGTCCCTTCCACTGTAGGAATATTTCTACAAGAAATTCCAGCTGTCATCTGTTTTCAAGTCCATTGCCCTGCTGGACCATAAGTGTTTTCGCTTATGGTCCTACTGTTTTCTGACCCAAGCCCCAAAGCCACTAAGTACAGCTCACTTAAGGCTCCACCACCTACATAACCCTCTCAGGTGTACAGTATAAATGTCATCTGTTTTCAAGTCTACTGCCCTGATAGACCATAAGTGTTTCGCATATGGTCCTACTATTTTTTTACCCAAGCCCCAAAGTCGCTAAGTACAGTTTGCTTAAGGCTCCCCTACCTACATATACCTCTCAGATGCATTCTTCAACTATCATCTGTTTTCAAGTCTACTGCCCTGATGGACCATAAGTGTTTTCGCTGATGGTCCTACTGTTTTCTGACCCAAGCCCCAAAGCCACTAAGTACAGTTCGCTTAAGGCTCTCCTACCTACATATACCTCTCAGATGCATTCTTCAACTGTCATCTGTTTTCAAGTCTACTGCCCTGCTGGACTTTAAGTGTTTTCGCTAAAGGTCCTACTGTTTTCTTACCCAAGCCCCAAAGCCGCTAAGTACAGCTTGCTTAAGGCTCTCCTACCTACATAACCCTCTCAGATGCACACTTCAACTGTCATCTGTTTTCAAGTCTACTGCCCTGATAGTCCATAAGTGTTTTCGATTATGGACCTACTGTTTTTCTGACCCAAGCCCCAAAGCTGCTAAGTACATGTTACTTAACGCTTCACCACCAACACATACCCCTCCAGTTCACAGTATAGCCGAGACCTGTTTTCAAGCCTACAGCCCTGATGGTCCATAAGTGTTATCACTTAGAGCCCCTGTTTCCAAGCTACTACAGGAGAGCAAGTTCAAGTTCGAACAGAAGGCCAGCTGTTACGAACTTGAATTTGGTAGTAGGCTCCACTGCCTCTACGTGTTTCTGGCTACTACTAAGTTCGAACAGGAGGACAGCTGTTCCGAATTTGGTAGTAGGCTCTGTACTTTATGTACCATACAGTGGTAAGGAATGTGTTTGGGGATGACTACTCGCATTACTGATGCTGCACTCCAGCATTAAGAGAGGAGTTTTGCTTTTGTACGCTGACCACTAGCATTACAGATACTATGTATCTAGTCAGGGTTTTGCTTGTGTCAGCTGACCACTAGCATTACTGATGCTTTACAGCAGCATTCAAGGGACAGTTTTGCTTGCGTCTTTCCCTTTCACGTTCTTGTCACCCGTCTCTTGTACGCTTCGCAACAGCAGTGTCTGTTGTGCTCTGGACTGGTTCATTTTTCCCCTGTTTCTTACCAAGGTTCGTTTGCAAAATAGTCGTCCTTACAACCTGGGGCATAATCCCCCATGGTTGAGGCGACGCGTCGTTCTACAACTTGGGGCCTAACCTCTCTTCGATTGAGGCGACGATAAAGTCTGGTTACAGACTGAGTAGCTTTTAACCACCTTCGGTGGATTTTCCTACTTAAATAAGTATATTAATATTAATAGGTGATTTTTGAATACTACTTTTTGAATAGTCTTGTCCATGCATAGAATGAGGAATATTCACACTGGAATCATACAAATATTGACCAGATTCATTCTGATATGTGATTTGGTACTTTTTTCTAGTAAATTCCGCAGTAGTGGAACAAATATTAATTATTCAGTGGTGACACCAAAATTATAGGTGATTTTTCAATACTTCTTTTTGCATACTCTTGCCCATGCACAGTATGAGAAATATTCACACTGGAATCACACAAATATTGGTCAGATTCATTCCGATATGGTACTTTTTTCTAGTAAATTCTGCAGCAGTAGTGGACCAAATATTAATTAGTGTGCATCCAAACTATTTGTGATTTTTCAATACTTCTTTTTGAATAGTCTTGCCCATGGATAGGATGAGGAATATTCACACTGGAATCACACAAAGATTGGCCAGATTCATTCAGATATGTGACTTGATGGTACATTCACTGAGGTAGTACTATTCTTGCTGCTTGTAGTAATAATAATAATATAAGTATTTAAATAACTTTAATCACCAAAGGTGATACTAAATTACTCAGTCTGTAACCAGACTTTAATGTCGCCTCCATCAGAGAGTCAGGACCCCAAGTGGTAGAACGACAAATTTTTAAACAAACCTTGAACATCAGACAGGGAAAGGAACAAAACCAAGGCCGACAAAATAGGGACTGGAGAGAAAGTGAGATGGGAAGGAAGATAGTGTGAAAAGACCCAGTATCAAAGGGGATGGGACATGATGAGAAGCAGGAACAGAAGACAAAACCAAGGTACAAAGTGGAATCAACCCTAAGGTCCAGTAAGCCAGGCTCTTAAGAGAGCAGCCTCTCATTGGTATGGCTGCACCGGGGGTGCAGGTGCTGCATACTGCTTCCTGGCAAGGTGGATGGTTGCAAGCCACTGCCTCTTGGCAGTCAGGGTGTAACCTTGTAGGACTTGGAAAGGGGTTTGTAAAAGGGAGTGTGACTGGGGGAGTGCACCGATAACACTATTTATTTTTGTTTGTGTTTGTTTTGCGTGTGTTTTTTGCACGATGCGCACCTATTTTACTTCTGTAGTACAACTTTTACATACTTTCTACACAAACAAACAGTTAATTGGGAACGCACACATTTGGGTCATTGCACAGTTATTTCGGAACGGAGGAAGTACTTGAATATCCAATCAGTATCGAACTGTATGTGTATATATACCAAACATACATACATGAATACCATATATGTTGGAGTACATGCGGGATTCAATAATCATCTAAAAGACTTTCGTAGGATCGTAACATTAACATGTTACATAGTGCCCCAATGATTAGGTGAAGTTTGCATGTGGTTCAATACAATAGGTTTGGTGTTAAGTAGTATCAATGGAAAAGAGATATGCTTTGTTCGGAGAACCGGTTGAAGATGATATTTGCCATTTGAAATGTTCTGAAGATATATTGTAATGTAGATCGAAATGGGATTGAAGAAGGTTCTTTGTGATACTCAAAAAATCAAAGATTTGTTTCTTGTTCTTTAATTTGTTTCTTGTTCTTTGAAATGGTTGGAGTTTCAGAACAACGTGTTGTTAAAAATAGAAAAAGAGTCAAAGAAAATTCTTTTCCTCCCCCAACTGTGATGTACCTCCCTTAAGTAGTGGAGCTGATTTGAAAGTTGATTGATTTGAAAGCGAGTGCTTTATTGCTCTTGGTAGGCATAAAAACACCTCCTGTTGTAATCAGAGTGTAGGTAGGTGAAAAGCCGAGCTTGCATGTGCTGCTTGCCGTATCTGCAATTGTATGTGTTCAAGTAGAGAGGGGACGCATTGTTAGTGACGGTTTGAGCTGCGTTTGCAATTTATGCAATTCACCGTATACTTTGTCCGGTCTTTTGTTTGCGTCTATGTGTATTTGCAGCAGTAAACTGAAATTCCAAATTCTGTAATTCCAGAGCACCTCTGTGGGTTTTGAATATGGATTTTGTGGGATTGCTCTGGTGTGTTAAGGAGCTCCCTGTGGACTGTTTGTTTGTCCAGAACAAGGTTGGCCTTGTTATTGCTTTGTACCCTTTTTGTTTTGCGTCTGTACCCTTATCGATATCAATACTATATGATTCGATTCGATTCCATTCGATTGATTCATGGCTTTAGCATCTGTACCCTTGCAATTGGTTCGCGTCCGAACCGATCTGCGTCCAGATCATTATTGCGATTTGATTCTTCAGTAGTTGAATTGCCATAACTGAATCGTTTATTTTATTTGGTTGATTGTTGCCATCACTTTGGATCGGACTGAGCGCTTTGTATTTACTAGTTCGAACATTTTGTTTGCAACAGGGCTCATCTCTGTAGGTTCCTTCCTCTCTTTGGGGAGTTCTCCTCCATGTGTCTGCCCAGTCAGCAGGGCTGAGCTGGCATTCAGCTCCAGGGGAGCTGGAGGCACGGTGCTGGATACTGTGATCCGTGTATTGTTGTTTCCATTACCGGGCTTGTGTAGCCGGTACAGTGATAGGTCTCTTTTGAAAGCGAGGTCATTTGGGCTTGAAGATAATGGTGCCTTCAATAGTTCTTTCAAGCGTCCCATCATGTTGGGCGCAGTATGATTCCATGGCACGTTTCATGTGGGCTTGGAAGGATTCATTGGAAGCAGTGCTTCCAGTTTCATTGCTAGGGGCCGAAGTAGTACTGTTGTTGCTGCTTTTGCTCCTTTTGGAATATCTGTTCTTTGGACATTCGGACCAATCGTGATCATGTCCGGGGATCCTGCAAGGATTGTTGTATTTTCTTTTGCCACTGGATGGCTCAAGGTCTTGCTCTTCTTCTTCAGATTCAGCGTCGCTGTCACTGTCTGAATTAGAGCTGTTGCTGTCGGCGTCCGAATCAGAGCTGTTGCAGTCATCATGATCAGAGTCGTACGAGCGTTGATTTCGTTTGGCTTGGCGTTCTAAGCAGCTCATGTGATCCACTATAAACTGTACAGTGGTGTCCTCTTGGATTCCTTGGTGGATTAGACCATAGCTGTTGATCCATTTGCTTGGGAAGCTGTGTTGTTTCTGTTGGCAATAGATCAGTTCCATGGCCTTGGAGCCTTTTGGTATATTTGAAGAGAATTTGCATTCGGTCTGCATGGTCTTTGCATGAGACGTTGCTTGGCTTCTTTACCATTTGGAGGTATGTATGCATGATGTCTTTTGCATCTGTTGCATTGCATTAGTCTTGCTTGATACAATCGCCGATTGCTTGCTGGTATCCATTGAGCATTAGTGGGTATCGACGTTGGTTGCTTGTTAAGTCTCTCCATTTTGTTTGGGAGTCAACAGAGAGACATTGATTGAAGTGAGTAATGTAGTTGGTGGTTGGTAGTCCTAGAAGCTTTGCGGCGTTTCTGAAGGCTTCTTCAACAAATAGGAATTCCTCTAGTCCTCCCTTGTTGGTGAATAGAGGGATCTTCATGCTGTCTTGTTTTCCATTTGGATTTGTAATGGAGCGCTTGGTTCTCTTGGGCTTACTCCTGTTGAACGAGGGAGTATAGTTGATTGGAGGATCTCTGTAAAGTCCTGCCATGGTTCTTGATTTGATTCAGAGCGTTCAATCGTATCGATGTGCGTTCGATCGATTTGTTCGGAGATTGCGATCGATCGTTGTTTCTTTTTGCTTGTCAAGGTATTGATGTATACCTGTTGTTTAGGATAAAGGATGTTTTGGATTCAGTACTGAGTTCTTGTCTTTGTCTTCTACTTTCAAGCGGACAGTAATTACTGTGTAACACTCTAGGGTAGAATTAGATGGAGTGGTACACAATAGAGGTATTTTAAAGAATAATTATAAAATTGTGAATGGTTGAATACTTTACGAGATGGGAATGATTTCTTGAGTATGGAATGAATGAGCGATCGAAGATTATCAGCGAGTCATAAGACTCTTGATATTTCTCTTGATACTTGAATATCCAATCAGTATCAAACTGTATGTGTATATCTACCAAACATACATACATGAATACCACATATATTGGAGTACATGCGGGATTCAATAATCATTTAGAGACTTTCGTAGGATCGTAACATTAACATATTACAACAAGAAGGTCCCATACAGGGATTATCATATTCCTGAACAGGGCCCCTATCCTGTGGTTCAGCAAAAGGCAAACCACTGTGGAGACGTCAACCTTTGGATCTGAGATAGTGGCGTTAAGAATTGCCATTGAACTGATCGAAGGACTCCGATACAAGCTCAGGATGATGGACGTTCCCATTGAAGGCCCTACCAATGTGTACTGTGACAACGAGTCTGTTGTTAAGAACACCACCAGGCCCAAGAGCCCTTGCAATAAGAAGCATAACAGTGTTGCCTACCACAAAGCACGAGAGTCTATTGTTGCTGGCACAATCCGGATTGCAAAGGAGCCTGGCGAGACCAATATTGCTGACCTATTCACCAAGCTGCTGAATGGTCCAGCATTGAAGGCCCACTGCGCTTGATGCATGTGGTAAATTTGCTCCAGCTGCACTATTTGAGGTACTTTGATCTCTGGCAACCAGTGTGGATTCAATCTGTTATTTTCGGATGTCCCGGAGACAATGTTCCCAGGGACTATAAAGTATGTTTTATGTTTTATGTGAGAGTCTTCGGAACACCGGTTCCGGGGACTATAAATTGTTGTTGGGAGTCTTCAGGACACTGGTTCCGGGGACTATAAATTTTGAACCTACAATAGGCTGATCAATTCCCCTTGTACATGGCAAGGGATGCAACTACAGGGCAAAACGTCCTCCGGTTGCCGGACACAGTGTCCGAATCCCCCCCCCCTTTTTCTTCTTTTTATTTACAAGATCAGCTGGGCCTCTGATATGTGTACAAGTTTTCAAGTTTATGTTTTTCAAATGGCACAGCTGCACTATCTGTTGTACTTTGTCTCCTGGCAAGCAGCATGTACCATATCCATGTTACAGTGAATCCTATTATCCATTCAAGTCCTGCAATAAATGTGTTTCGACCAACAGGTGTTCCCCTAGGAGTATCAGTTTCCGGGGACAAGTCCAGTGGCTCAAAGTTATTTTGTTTTTTGGAGCTTAAATGAATCACGGGGACTATGTTGATTATTCACCTTCCTCCAAGATGCTAAGGCTACTGTGTAGGGATCTGTACCAGAGCTACAGGTAGCAACGAGAGCTATCTACAAGGTCCAAGGCTTAGCATTAGGCTTAGCAACAGGCTTAGCAACAGCGCTTAGCAAAACGCTATGGGGTGCTACAGCCAAGTGACCTGGGTCATCGTGTAGGATTTGTACCAGTTACAAAACCCCGGGTACAGCATCCGCTGCTAGCATACGCTTGTAGCTCAGTGCTACAAGGTTAGGGTTGCTAATGCTAACTGATTACAAGATACAAAATATTTGGTATGCTACCATACCATGCTTCCCTATTATGCTACCATCGGGGTATGGTCAGTACTGTATGATCTGTACTATAACCGGATGCCCGACCCAGACAGTTGCAAGCAAGCGCTAACTCCTTATTACGATTGTATGCTACGCTCATACGCTAAGCGCTAACGCCCGTATGCTAGCGCTAACCCTACTCCGTATGCTATGATACTCCGCTACGTTACTCCGTACGCTACGCTACTCTGTACAATTCTACTTGGTTACAGTACTGATAAGATACTGTACGATACAGCGAGTCCTTTTCATCCAGAGCTCAGCGCTTGAGCGCTTTGCTCACTCTTCTCTTTTTTATCTAAAATAAAACACCGTCATGCCTGCCATACCCCGGGCCTACTAGTGATTAGAATAGTAGTGATATGCAAATTGTGAGCTCTATTGGTTAGTCTAGTATTTGCTACAGCTCTAAGAGCCCTCTGAATCGGCGATTCTGCCAACTCGCTGATTCTTTTATCCTTATCCTTAATCCAGTTCCGAGTGGACTCGTGACTGTTCTGGTGCACGGCATGCTCCTCCATGGTACTGTTACAATTAGTTACTCCTCCAGTTTAGTGCTATCCCTGCAATAATAGGGATGGACTCTACGGATGTTAACCCGGTCGGTTACATAGGGAGCAGTTTCAATAGTTACAGTTCCATTATCATGGGCCTGGAAAGGATAGTTTTGGAATAATACCCTTCCTTTCCAGGGTGACATAGTCTCCTTCATTATAGACATGGGGGATCCTCTTCTGGTTCTCCCTGACGTTGCTCTTATGGATACTCTTCTGTTTCCGCGCTTGGATTGCTTCCCAATCCACTGGGAAATTCACAGGCATAAACATGTCCCTCCCAAACACCAACTGTGCTGGGGAATACCCCAAAGTGGTGTGGATGGCACTTCTGATAGCGTATGCTGCCTTGGTGGTGAATTCCTCAAAGGGGTCCTTCTCATGGAGGTCCCTGTTCTCCAGGTTGAAGGACAATAGGCAGTCCTTTAGAACCTGGTGGATCCTCTCCAATACTGAATTGGATTGCGGATTCCAAGCCCCACTGGGCTTTCTTTTCATCCCCATGTTCTTGCAGAGCTCTTGGAACTCTGCTTTGAACTCACTCCCGCCATCGAATCCGATTTCTTTTGTTCGGGGGTATCTTGCTAGCCAGGTACTATCCAACAAACGTTGAGTTTCTGCTGCATTTGGTGAGTCCTTCAGGTGAGCCAATTCAAACCATCCGGTTACTGGGTCCACCATGGTGAGAACATGGATGTGGTAGTCTTTACCATTCTTGTTGTGGACAGTTGCAGGTCCCCAGAGGTCCACATTGACCCTCTGCCATTTGGTGACTTCGGCTGCTTTTTCCGGTAGTAGTCCATACTTCTTCCGGCCACTCTTTTTGAACATCTGGCATGTGTGGCAGTGTTTACAGAGGTCCTGGATGTCCTTCCTGAGGCCTTTCCAGGTGAACACTGAGCGTATGCTCTGTTCCATTCTCCTTTCTCCAGGGTGGACCAACATGGTGTGGTACCACTCCATAACTCTTTCCTTGAGTTTGTCAGGAATTAGGATCTTCCCTTCTTTGTGGATGAGACTGTAACCTTCCACATTTTTGGTGGTTAGTCGGTTGTCTTTTTCCAGAGCATCCGTGATCTTTGTGTCCTTTTGTTGGTAGAACTGGATCATGTCCGGGGCAAGTGGGAATGCACTATTGCCCTGGAATTCTTCCGGTGATTCTCCAAGTGGGAATAGGAGTTGCCGGAGGTGCTCTTCCTCATCCACGTAGGTGAGGGGCTTATTTGGTGGTAGCCATTCAACTGTATCTGCTGGATCATCAGTGATGTCCAGTCGGGACAGCGCGTCTGCTGCATCATTGTCCTTGCCGGCAACATGCTTGACTACTGGGTGGAACTCCTCCATAAGGAGCCTCCATCGTACCATTCTTTGGGTCGGCATCTGCTGGTAGAGCAGGTTGAGGTGATCTGTATGGATAATCACATCTTGTCCTTGTAGGATTCCTTCGAACGCTTTTAGTCCCTCCACTATGCCGAGGAGTTCTTTTTCTCTGAAAGTGTAGTAAAGCTGTGCTGAGTTCAGTTTCCGAGTATAAAAGCCAAGGGGCTTGCCGTCTTGGCATACAGTTGCTCCCAGTTGCCTGTCGCTGGCGTCTGAGTAGAGATGAAATGGTTTTGTAAAGTCCGGGAATGCGAGTTTTGCTTCCTCTGCGAGCATCCGCTTTGCCTCCATGAAAGCTTTCTGCTCTGCTGGGCCCCAGTACCAATTCAGTTTGCCCTTTTTGCCCGCAAGCTTGTTGAGGGGGGCCAGGATATGGGAGCGCCGCTTGCACATATCCCTGTAGAAATTCACCATCCCAAGAAACATCTTGAGTTGCTTGGTGTTCTTGGGGGCTTCCAGGCGTTTCATCGCCTCCAGCTTCTTTGGCTGGGGTTGGATGCCCTCTGTTGTTAATAGAAATCCCAGGTATTCCACTTCTTTTTGCATGAAAAAAGATTTTCTTAGGTTGGCCCGGAAGCCAGCGTCATCCAGTCGCTGTAGGACTGTATCGATTTTGGATAGCTGTGTAGGAGAATGGTGAGCGTCTGCAAGTGATCCAAGTTGGACGCGAAGCCATGTAGTTTGGAGGAATACTTGATTAAGGTCATAATTCGATCGGTGTGATCCTTGCAGGTGGATTCGATCTTCTTCTTGCAGGCACTGCCTCGTAGATAGACATGCATGATGTCTCTGGCATCCTCAGCATTGCAGTATAGCTTGATAAAGGCTTGGAAGGCTGCGGTGTATCCGTCTTTGGTGAGTTGATAGACTCGTTGGTTGTTGGCGCGAGTCGCTCGTGTTAGCGCTCGCCACTTGGTCTGAGCGTCAACGCATAGGCACCGACCGAAGTATCGGATGAGCGCCGTGTCAGGGATGGAGAGATCTTCTGCAGCATTAAGATAGGCTTCTTCCGTGTGAAGGAGTTCTTCTAGTCCCCCTTTGTCCGTGAACAGGGGAACCTTGACGCTGTCCGAATGATCTTCAGAGTCATATACCGATAGGGTCACGAGCTTCGGTTTGGAACTGTCAAAGGAGCTCTTGTAGGCAATCGGTGGATCTCTGTAGATACCTGCCATGGTTGGTTGCGTCGATCAGTTTGTTGGAGATAGAAGGGGCCTCTGTTGTTGAGGCTGTCGATGGTTTTGAATTCAGTACTGAGTTCTACTGTTTCTACTGTAAAGCACAAACAGTAATTACTGTGTTACGGTCTAGAGTAGAAATTTCGGAGTAGTATTGAAATTGTGTGTTATTTTACTTTACGAGATGGGATTGAAATTAGAGAGGGGAAATAATGAGCGATGAGGTCATCGCGACCTTCTCATATAATAACCATCCCTGTATGTAACATATATTCCGTATGTAACCTTAATCGTATAATCACTCTCTTCTGCATGCCTGTTCGTACATATCAGATATCCATACATGGATATCTTCTATATATACGATTCCCACATGGGATTTGGTTAATTATTCAATCGTGACTGCTAGCTACGCTAGCCCGTCACAGATCCTGTTCAGATTCGCCTTCTCTCTGGATGATTAGGATATCATCGATATAGACAAGGACATAGTCCAGGTCCCCTAGTAGGTTCATCATGACGGACTGGAAGATGTCAGGTGCACATGCAATTCCCATTGCCAGTCTCTTGTAGGCATACTTTCCCCACGGTAAGATGGTAGAGCAAATCTTTTGGCTCTCCTTGCAGATGGGGATGGTGTAGTAACCTTGGGATAAGTCCAGCGCCGTAGCTGATTTGAACTTTTGCAGTCTTTGGATTGTTTCCCCTATTCGTGGTAGTGGGAATGGCTTCCTTTGGATGGCTGCATTCATTTTCCGGAAGTCTGTAAGAACCCGAATATCACCTGTTTTCTTGTGCTGACAGAAGGTAGGAGATGCCCATGGGGAATCATTGTCATGGGGAGTTTTTCCAAAACTCCAATATCACAGAGTCTCGTGATCTCCTTCCGAAGGGCTTGTTCAAAGGCATGGGGTACGGAATAGTACCTTTGCCGGACCAGTTTGACCCCTGGTTGGAGTTCAATTGATACTGGTTCCATGTTTTTGAGTAGTCCCAGACCTCCTCCAAAGAGGGTAGGGAACTTCTTCAATGTTTTCTTTAAGGCTTCCTTGGACTCGTCTGTGATCTCCAGGTTGTTGACCATAGCGTCTATATCGACTTTGGAGTAATCTGCATCCAGAATTTTGGCTTGCCTCTCTTCCTCTTGTTGGAGGATTGGACTTTGTGTGTTGGCGAAGAATACTGCCTCACATTTGTCCGGGTCAGCAAGCTCCCCCATTCCCTTCATGGGGATGGAGTCACCCTGCCATTCGATTGTTCTGGAACTGTATTTTATATCCAGTCCCAGTTGTGCCATCAGATCGGATCCTATGATCATATCGTAGGGCACTTCCTCATGGTGATGGTATTCATTCACTTGGAAGGTCCATTTGATGGTCTTGGAGTTTGAAAACTCTATCAGTCTTAGTCCCACTGAAGCCGCAGACTTGGTCCGAAATTTGCCCCCATAGGTGTTATAAGTGACAGATCTCTGGTCTTGGTTTGTTAGTTGACTTCGGTTGACAAAATGCCTTAAGATAATGGATTTGGAGCATCCGGAATCCAGTAGGCCCCGGAACATCCTTCCCCTTCCCTTGTGGTCCAATACCTCCACACAGACGTCTGCAAACCGATTGATTATGCGGGGTCCAGTGTGGATGGTATCAGGAGCCATTCAGTTGTGGGATCCTTTCTTCTTGAAGGTCTTTCTGTACTTTCTTCTGTACTCCTTGAGTTCCTTCTCGGAGATGTCAATCTCGTCGTCGGAGACCTTGTGGTCAGCTTGGGCCGTGGCCAGTACATAAGAATACTCGTGGTTTGATAGGTTCCTTCCCCAGTGAGGTTTGGGATGTTGCTCAGTGTCTGAGTCTTCTTTTGCCACAAAATGCTCCTTGAGCAAGTTGATGGTCTCCCGGTCAAATTTCCCCTTCTTGGAGGGTCCACCGGTTAGTTTCCAGCATTTGCCGGCATGGACCTTGCCACAGGTTTTGCAGAGCTGTTTGTTGCTGTTGTCCATAGGGCGCTTCTTTTTGCCAGGGGACTTCCCGTGGTGGTTTCCTCCCCCAGAAGTGGCCTTGGGGGTCTTCTTGGCGCCACCGTTCTTCTTTTCCAATTCGGTGATGCGCTTTTGTAGTTCTTCCTCCTTCCGGATGGTGGTTTCCAGATTTTCGAGCTTGTCGATGGTGGTGTTAAAGGAGTGGGCATATAGGTCCCATCCAATGTGTTCCAACTTCTCGCACTGGGCGTGTGTCATGTTGGAATCCAACATTTCCTTCATTTCTGCCGGTGTGAAACTGGTTGGTGTTTCCACCTGGTTGCTGCCGCTTTCCCAGAGGCATTCTGGTAGGTAGCTCTGTAGTTCGGCCATTTGATTGGCCCAGGCTTGTATGCCGTATTTTAGTTCGACTCGCATCCCCCGCATGAATCTGCGGAGGAGGATATAAGAGCGTTTTCCATTCTGGTCATTGCCAAAGATTTTGAGTTTGAGGACATGCATGCATTCCTCAATGACATCCTTCTTGTACTCCTCAGATTGGTAGTACTGGGCGAGAGCGTTTGGGACGCTCTTCTTGGGAATCGGAGCTGTAAAGTCTTCCGGCTCTGTTTCCTCATCCGATTTTGCCGTGGCAGTCGGTATGGTTTTGTCGGCTGCCGGATTGGGTTTCTCCTTTGCCACCTCCTTGGTAGTACCAGAGGGAGGTTCGTTGGTTGTTTGATCACGTATTTTGATCTCCTGGATCTTTTTCTGGATCAGTTTGTTGTTGTGTATCTTGTGATTTGGCTTGGCGTAGTAGGACCGGCCAAGTGTTCTCTGGACAAGGGATAGCACTTCGTTGGCGAGAATCCTCTATAGGACGTCCAGTTTCTCCTTGGAGTTTGTCATTGCCAGCAATTTTCTGGTCAAAGTCTCTCTTCCAGATGATGAAGAGTTCCGGTCTTTCAGTGCCGGTGAGGACTTTCAGGTAGTCGCTGAATGCGACGCCGCCCTTTTCACTGTCTACGCTCATCTTCACAGTGGTGGCATCTTCCAGCCAGTCCTCTCGTGTGAAGTTAAAGGGTTTCAATTTGGTTCCTTTAGATGCCATGGTGGGTTAATCAGTTATTCTAT